>CAWUFW010010096.1:0-726346 GCA_963921515.1 Calotriton arnoldi | reverse complement strand
GGGTGTTGTGGGTCGTGGGGGTGGCTGGACACCCACTGACACCGATTGCTGTGGACCGTGATGTCTGCCTTTCGGCTGTCGTTGTGCACTGCGGGGGCTGACACGTGGCTGTGGGGGATGCTCCTCCTTGCTGTGCTGTGGGACTGGGGCCTGGTGTGTGTTGTACTTGGGCTGTCCACCGTCCCACCCACTGCACTTTGTGTTCCTGCCACTTACCTGTTACTTGTCGGTTAGTGCAGCTGTGGCGGACACATGGGTGTGGTGGGTGCTCGTTGTGGCGCTTCTGGCATATTTGGGGACCTGTTGGTGGTTACGTGGCTGGCTTAGTGTACACATGTCCCCACGCATCTTACAGTTGTTCGGTTTGGGCTGTGTGTGGTAGTGTCTGTTGCATGTGTGTGTGATGTGTTGTGTATTGTGTGCTGGACATGGGGGTGTTTGTCCCTGGGAGCTGTGGCATGGTAGTTGCGCATGTGAGTACATAGCGGTGTGCTGGTATACATTAGTTTGTACTTACCAGCCTCCACTCCTCCTGCTAATCCGGCGAGGATCTCCGGATGGATTACGACTCGCACCTTCTCCTCCCACGCTTTGAAGGTCTTAAAGAGCGCGGGATTCCCTCCGCCAGTGACGGCAGCCAGCTCTCTGTTTTTGCCCTCCTTCTTCTTGACCAGGCTCTTTACGTCATTCCAACGTTTGTTAATCTCGACTCTGTTTCTGGGCAGGGTCCCGACTGCATTGACCTGGTCTACGATCCGGTTCCACATTCTGTTTCTGGTGGCTAGTGGTGTGTGCTGGACCATGTTCCCATAGATTTGTGGGTACACCTTGATGATCTCGTCGACCATGACCGTCAGCTCCATGGGCGTGAACTTGGGCATCCTTTGTGGTGCCATGGTGTTTGTGGTGCTGGTGCGGTGTGTGTTGTGTAATGTGCAGGGGTTTGTGGTGCCGGGGTGTGGTGGTGGTGGTGGTAGTGATGTGTGCGTTTCTGTGGTGTGCTGCTGTCCTTGCTGTGTCACTGTGTCCTCTCCTCTCCTCTCTGGTTTGCAATGTAGCAAGGGGTTGTAGTCTGTGGGAGTGCTGCTTTTGTACTCACCTATGTGGGTGTGTCCTCATGGTCTGTTGTTTTCAGGTGTGTTGTGTCTGGGGTTCTGGCCTTTGTATTTTTTGTTTGTCCGGGGGTGTGTTTTCGGGATGTGTACTGTGCTTGTGTATTTGTGCGTGCCTTGCTGTGTGGACTTGTTGGCCATGTTGTGTGCTATTGGTTTTGTGTGCGGATGGTTTCTGTGCAGGTACGTTGGCGCCATGGCTTCTGCCGTGTCGATTCTCATCGGCGTTGTTTGCGCTGGCGGGCGGTATATTTGTGGTTTTTCCGCGCTCATGGCGGTGCGATCGTAATTTCACGTGCGGTGTGTCGGCCGTGTGGGCGGGCGGTTTTGTGTTGTCGTGCGTGTTTCCGTCCGTGGCGGGCGGTTTGACTCAGACTCGGACGATGGCGGGCGGTATTTTGTGTGATTTTTCCGCCGATGGCGGTTTTCGGTTTGTGTAATCGTAATGGCGTGGTCGGTGTTCAGACGGTGTGTGCGGGCGGATTTTTGCCGCTTCCATGCCTGGCGGATTTATTTACGCCGGGTATCGTAATGGGCCCCTTAATTACCAATTAATCAATGAATTAAAATTAATTACCAATTAATAATTAATTCACATTAAATTAATTAACAATAACAATAAATAAAAATTAATAATTAATTAATTATAATTAATATAATTATAACAACCAATTAATATAAATTAATTACCAATTAATAATTAATTAACAATAAATTAACAATAAATAACAATAAATAAAAACATATTCATTAAATAATTATAATTAAATTAATTCCCACCCTATTCCCCTATAAACCCACAACCCGCTCTGATACTAAAACGCAAAATTTCCTTTAAAAAAAATTACTATTTTCTAAACATTTAATACATATATTTAAAAAATAATGAAAAAACTTTAAAAAAAATGTTAAACATATATAACACTAAAAAAAAAATCGATATTATTTACACCTATATTTTTGCTAACGATATTAATGACTTCGATATTACTTACTTCGATATTAAAAAAATCGATATTACTTACCGTAAAGTCGATATTCTGGTCAACGATATTCTAGACTTCGATATTCTGTCCCTACGATATTATAAACTCGATATTAGTTTAGGTCAATATTTAAAATTCGATATTTTGACTGCCCACCCCCACACATGACTTCAAGTATTTGCCATTGTTATCTTATCTAATCTCTTTGTTTAAGAAAGGAGCATTGCTCCAAAAATGTTATGTAGTGCATAGTTTTTATATCAGCTCTTGCATTACTACTCGCTATCCAAACTTGATAAGGATTACAGTTTGAGATTAATGACCCATGGGAATTGAAAGAGACCATTGCAATGAAACATTTGCATAATATCTCTCATACATGGTTAGATACTTCTGCCATTCTAGTCATCAGGTGGGGGAATCCTGATAAGGGGTTTTGTCCAAAGTGCTAAATATAAACTTTAGTGTACATGCTAGCAATGTATCCCTTCATAGTATCTGGCGAAACATTAGTAAAGCATATACATAGAATTTTATTCCCTCAAATTCCTCGCATTGTACTTGATCAAAACCTTCAGCAATCGTCGCACTGTGGCCAATCTGTGTTCTGTAATGTAGGCAAATTCACTTTAAAAAGAGTCTCAATCCTGAATTCAGTCAGCATGTTGCAGGACTTTTGATAACAGAGTGTGCCTTGTATTGTACAAAGGATATGACATTAACCACTTTAGGGACCATTCATTACTTTTTTTTGTTTTGTTATAACTTAATTATTTAGTGTGCCACTATAGCACTGAAACACATTTCTTTCCAGTTTGAAAATACACTATTCTATTAGATTCAAGGCACTTCCATGGGGGCACCTTCGCTGCAAGTCTGGCCTGTCTGTACATTTACATTGTGAGGTGAAATACATCAATTCTGAGCTCACCTCACACAAACTATTAAAATAAAACTGTGGCACAGATGCATTGATCATTTTCTCACTATTTGGAATGGAGACGAAGATACTGCACAAACTTTCTTCGAATGGGTTAACAAGAAAGACCCCTATTTCAGATTCACCTTTACCTATTCCAAAATAGAGATTTCATTTCTAGACCTCAGTAGTATCATAAACAATGAGAAATTAACAACAAGACCTCATCAGAAACAATCTTCTAAGTTTTGACAGTTTTCATTACAATGCACTTCTTGAAAATCTTCCATATGGTTATTTTCTAGACCTTATGTAAAACTGCAGTAAAATTGAATCTTTTTGTAACCAAATAAGGGAAGCATGCTAAGAATAATCACTGAGATGCACTACTTGAAAATAATACCAGACCACGCAATGGAAGGATTATATGTGTAACCACATTTTCCTCAGTGTCAAATGAGAATCAAAAAGAACTAGCGGACACTGAACACAGGCAATCTCGCCATACATCAACCACTATTTGCTTATATGAGGACACATAACCTTAGAGATATTTTGTTACACACAAGGCCAAAAAGTAGTGCCCCTGTGGAGTCCACAGCAGCCAGCTGGGCCTTGTCCCCCCATTACTGAACACTTTTTGGGTGGCCAATACAATGTTTGAACATACAAACAAAAGAACTTGATCTGGATTTACAATCTACATGCCAACTATGTATTCACACCAACTGTATTACGACAAATACAATATGTATGATTACATGTCCATGCACATTACGTTACATTGGAATGACAACACAGAAGATCAAAATTAGAATAAATGAACACAGAAGCACTACTCGGTGCAGGCGTATCACTACTAAGTTGACCATGCATTTCCTGGAAAACGACAATACAGCTAATGATCTTGAATGGGTTGCACCAGAATCACTGCATGATGGACCAAATGTCCAGACAAGATATTGAAAAAGAACAACGTTGAGTTTTAAACTCCAGACACATATTATTGGATTAAATGATGATATCCCATGGCCTTTGTTGATGAAGAAATAACATGATGAACCACAATCGAAGATTTGACTTTATTATAACTGAAATTTTTCTTGACACTTGTGACACATTCATTGATCTATTTTACTATTTGTAAATGATATCCTTGGTGCAGTATTTTTCAACAGCTACTTATATATCTATTCCAGTAAAATGGGAGTTATATCATTGTGTTTATCCCAGATCACCTGTCCACAGAACAATATTCTTTTTTAATAACATTTCTGTCATAACATGAGTACCAGTAGCATCATCTAAATGCTATGTATATATCAATTCACGAGAACCTAATAGGGCGAATTGGGATATATTTAGAAATCTACATAGTTAAACGAATGTCTTACTAAACATTCTAATCTGAAAGAAACACGTTAGTTATAGATTCCTTACCTTAGAATTACCCCCAGGCGTTAGACTGGATCCGGAAAGTTTTTTCGTCAGCAGTACCTCTGCGCGTCGGAAGGTGGCGTCGGTCGGCTCCGTGTCCATCGTTGGCGTCGTGGTCGCCGAGATGACGTTGCGGTAGCTACTTAGACGCCGCCCTCGCACGCTGACGTCAGTTCTTTCTTTTTCCGCGCCAGCCAGCGCAGATCCAGAGAGAGCGGTACCTCCAGTCACTTTTTGACTGACTTTTTCTCGACTTTGTCGACTTCTTTTCTTGAGTCTATCGACTCCTGGTGCACAAGGGATGCCCGGCTTCAAAGCCTGCAGTTCCTGTACCCGACTGATGTCGGTAACAGATCAGCATCGTGTGTGCCTCTTTTGCCTGGAGCGCGACCACGACCCCAAGTCGTGCTCCGACTGTCGGTCGATGGCGCCGAAGGCTTTGCAGGAGCGGTCACGAAAGCTGCTTATGCGCCGGCAGTCGGCTCCGTGCCGTTCGAGGTCTCGGTCGCGAGGGAGGTCGAGGGACCGGTCGCGGAGCCATCGACACTCGTCCAAGTCTTCGCACTCGGGGTCGGGTAAGTCGAAGCAAAAGAAGAAGTCGAAGAAGCATCGTCGCTCTTCGACTTCTCCCCGACGGTCGGCTGACGCGATGAGGGATGCGGGCGGTGCCCCTCCCGGGGCTCCGCGCGCGGAGCCCGCAGAGTCGACTCCGGGCTTCCCTCCCTTCCCGGGACCCGGTGCGACTCCCGCCCAACTTCGTACGTTCTACGAAGCAATGCATGCCATCTTTGGGCGGCCCGAACTCGCTGGTGGGCCTTCGGGCACTGCGGACTCGGTTGGGGGGCCTAGGCCTTCTCCGCCGTCGGCTCCGGCCACAGCGCCTCAGGCCCCCCTTGGATCCAGGCCTGGATCCGGATCGGCGCCGGTAGACCTGAGTACACCTCCACCGGCGCCGCTTCCTTCGGCACCGCAACCGACGCCGGTCGTGTCCCCGGCGGGCGTCGACCCCAGCCTCCATCCCGTAAGTGGACCCGGAGCTGGACCGGCGTCCCCCGACGCCAGATCCGGCGCCGAGTGGGGTTTTTGTGCCCCTGTTCACTCCTGGGGTCCCTTTTCGCCCAGATTGGCAACCTGAGGATGAGGAGGAGGACTGGGAGGGGTCAGGTGACCCTTTGACTGATCAGATGGAATCTGAGCAGGACTGGAGAGAGGAACTGGGGGATGCCAGCGGTCTTGACACCTCTCCTGACCTCGGCATGTTGTCTCCTCCTACCGTGGCTACGGAGGAGGGAGCGTCATACGCAGTGGTGTTGCGTAGGGCGGCCGAGGCCCTAAACCTCGAGCTTCCTATGGTGGCGGTCAGGACTAACCTCCTGACAGAAGTGCTTCAGCCGGCAGCGAGCTCTTCGGAGCCCCTGCTGCCGTTTAATGAGGCTCTGACTGACATCCTTTTGGACATGTGGTCCAGGCCCAACACGGGGGCTCCCGTGGATAGGATGGTTGCCCGACGCCACCGCCCGGCTCCGGGCGACCCCACTTTCTTCTCCCAACACCCCACCCCAGAGAGCTTGGTGGTCCAAGCCTCTGCTTCCAAGAGCGAATTCCCTACCGCCCCACCGGAAAGGGAATCCAAGAAGCTGGACCATCTTGGGAAGAAACTTTTCTCTTCTGCCAGCTTAGGACTGCGGTCGTAAACACCGCATGTCTCTTGGGCCGTTATTCCCACTCTATGTGGGATATGGTTGCGCAGGTGCTGCCTCAATGTCCGGAGGAGGCCCGGGCAGTGCTCTACCAGGCTGTCGCCGCCGGGAGGGATGCAGCGAAGTTTACCATCCGTTTTTGGGCTGGATACCGCCGACTCTCTAGGCAGGACCATTTCAATGTCAGTAGCGCTTCGGCGCTACGCCTGGATGATATTGACTGACTTTTCGGGGATGTCCAGAACACCTTAATGGACATGCCCTTTGATGGCCGTCGCCTTTTTGTCGACAAAGCGGACAACGCTCTAGAGCGTTTTAAGGACTCACGGGCTACGGCCAAGTCCTTGGGCCTCTCCAGCTGCCCAGCGCAGTCTGCTTTTCGCCCCTTTCGTGGCTACGGAAGGGGTGCCCCACTACATTCCGCCCAGAGCCACAGACCGCAGCAAGCTCCCCAACCTTCGCGCGGCCGGGGACGTGGGAACCAACGCCGTGGTTCAGGGGGCCAGCGGGCGGGCCAGTCCACCAACCCCCATTCTGCAGCAGCCTCCAAACCCTCCTTGTCTGACTTTTCAGGCCCATCAAACGCCAGTGGGTGGATCGCCATCACCTCCCCCACTGGCGCACCATCACGTCAGACAGGTGGGTTTTGCAAATAGTCCGAAGGGGCTACTCCCTCCCCTTCGAGACTACTCCTCCAGCCATGTCACCTCAATACTACCGCATGTCGGAGGATCACCTGGGCCTTCTCCAACAGAAAGTTTTGGCACTCTTGGCCAAGGGAACCATCGAGCGCGTTCCTGCCCCAGAAGTAGGTCGTGATTGTTATTCCCACTACTTTCTGGTCCCCAAGAAAAAAAGGTAAATTCCATTATGAACTTCCACTCACACGTTTGCCCGCATGTACTTTACTGCTACATCTATCAATTTGGCTAAAGGGCTTACTGGATGTAGATTGGGTTTTTTCTATAGCGTTGATGAACGCTAAAGGCTCGGTTTGAATATAAGGCATGAAACATGTTGACCACAAACTGATTATTTCTGATGGATACATCTGCCTGTGGATTCCTAACCTTTTGAATTACCCCTTGTGCAGCATTCCACAGAAACTTTTCTCCATAGCTCCCACTTCGACGAGGACGTCACAATGGAATGGCTCTGCTTGCGACCCTGCATAACGTCATCGGAGCCATCAGAAGACCCACGTCGGGGTGCTGACGTCAGTTCCCTTTTTTCCGCGCTGTCGACACGTAACGGTTTTTCCAGGGCTCTCCATTTCTGAGAGTTTCATTGTTACAGGTTCTCCTGAAATTGTAACAGTGCAATGGCTGCTCAGAAGAATCTGGTTTCAAGCCCTGTAGGGAATGTGGGGGTCATATGTCTATCACTGACCCCCATTATGATGTTCTTTAGTGCCTTTCATCGGACCACTAGGACAGGAACAAGGGAACCCTACTCACGCGGAACCAGGGTAATAAACTTATTATCAAAGGACAAAGGCTCCTGTGGACACTTAATGAAGTAATCTCAATGTATATGAGCACAATGGCAATATATTGGGTTATAGAGATATTGGAGAGAGAAGGAAGCAAATACATCTCTGATTTGTTTTTGAATCAAAAATATTTATATAATCCTTGAAATGAAATACTGTTACACAATAGTGCATTTGGACATATGGTTCTGAGTGAAAGGTGTCCCAGTGAAAAACGGAACCTAGAACATTAGTGACATATATGTGAAATATATACAAGGTTTCCAATGCTTAATATAAACGACCATTTACATATATATGTACAGTATACAGAGCTAGATACAGTGATCAGTGCTGGTGGACAATGGTTCGTTTATGCAACTTGTCGACGGCGTTTCGACCCTGTGTGCAGTGTAGGGTCTCTTCAGGACCTATGATCGTGGGGACACCTATGAGAAGATGAGGGATAATGTCAGTATGTGGCTCATTTTAAGCAACTGGTATTATGTGGTGGAACTACGGTTTCGTTTGTATAGTACCTGAAGGGTAATGCACCGGCTCGTGTGGAGGGTGTGGCACCGTGCAAAGGATAAAAGGGGATACTCACATGGGTCCCAGCCGGGAGCTACACACGTGAGAGAAACGAGTAATTAACATTCAAAAAGTGGGGGTTGGAGGCATGACATAGTATTGCAACTTGGAACAGACCTGGAACTTACCCCAAGTGTGAGGTGGGTGGTGAGCTGGCTATTACGTGAATGCGCACAATGTGAGGATCCACGTGTGTGGAAGATGGCACGATCAAAGCGCTGTCAAGACGGGTCTGTAGAGAGGGGGAGGGAGCATGTGCATTGGTAAAAGTACGGGGACACTTGTAATGGGGAGCACATATATTTAATAAAGGCTCAGCGCTTACCGAGTTCCGATTCTGAGCGCATGCATGGAAGCAGGCTACTTCCTTCTGTCGTCAATCATGACAAGGCCATACTTTTTTCATATGTTTTCATTTGGAGGGTGAGAATATTCTCACTTTGGTGTCTAAAAGAAGAGGTCAATGCATTAAAAAATGTGCGCTCGGGGAAAACGTGATGTAGCACCGCGCTGACAGCATTCAAGCACAGGGCGTGTGCCCGCTTACCTCTTATGGAGAATGAATCAACTGCAGCCTGTGGCAATCCTTCCAAGTAGCAGGACAGCGTGTGTCTGTCTGCTCAGGTATGATGACAAGGGATCAATGCTTGCTCTGGATTTATAAAGGCCTGCTTTCCCGCCAAAAGTCTATGTTCAGACCCGACTGTGGAGTGTGATCAGCGGATGAGATCTGTATTTCTGTTATCCATAATGAAAACAAAAAACAGACTGGCTTGCCTTCCCGCCAAAAGTCTATGTTCAGACCCGACTGTGGAGTGTGATCAGCGGATGAGATCTGTATTTCTGTTATCGGACCACGACGTCAAGGGGTGTTCGTTGTGCCAACGCATGAATCTGAAGGCCCTCAAACAGAGGGAGGCCAAGCTGTTCATGGCCAGGGTGAAGAAGCAGAAGAGGGGCCGAAGAAGGATGAGATCGAAGTCTAAGTCACTGACTCCTCACACCTCGAAGTCATCGAGGAAGCACAAGAAGAAGCTGCGTCATGGGTCCAGGCGTCGCTCATCCAAGGTAGGCCTGGGCGGTGAACTTCGCTCCGCTCACGGAGTTTTCGGAACTCCACGTTACGCGGAGCTCCGAAAAACTCCGCCCGCGTAGCGTAGCGGAGTTTTTTTCCTCGCTCGTGTTCATCAACGTCAAGTTGGCGAGCCCGAGCGAGGAAAATCCACCTCCCGGCAAGATTTTTCCTCGTTCGCGATCGTCAACATCAAGTTGGCGAGCGCGAGCGTGGAAAATAAATCTCCCGGCGAGATTTCTCAACGCGGGGGGTCAGGTTTCTCATTGCGTGTGGTCGCGTATGCTCGCGAGGGCTCGCGTTGAGAAACTGCCCGTTCACGTTGAGAAAGCTGCCGCCTGAGTAAAAATCTACTTGAGCGGCAGAAAGGAAAGCAGCGCCCGCTTGTGCTGTGCATGGTGCCATTCGCGATGAATGCACAGTGCGGACAAGCATCCGGCACTGAAAATCACAGCGAACAGCATTTTTCTATCGCACTCCGCCGCTTGCGGAGCTCCGCGTAGCGCGGCAGAGTTTTTTTCCCACTTTGCGGAGTTTTGCATGGCGCAACTCCGCGAACTCCGCCCAGGGTTAGTCCAAGGATAGGTCTCCGAAGTCAGGGTCTCAGGTACTTCGGCATCACAGAAAGGATGAAGTATCACCCTCCCCTTCTCCTCAGGTGACTCCGGCACACTCTCCGGCTCCGAGAGGTTCTCCGATGCCCAGGGAAGCGACGCCTTTGCCTCCGACCACTCCACCTCCGGCGTCACTGGCGCAACAACTGGAGCCAGTCTTAGAGCCTCCTTGAGCTGTCCCTGAACAGGTGGTACCGGATCCGTACCCACCCTTTCCGGCTCCAGGTACAGATCATTCGCATTTCTTGAATGCAATGTTCAGCATGTTTGCCAGGGCGGCTAACCCTACTGGTCCACCTGTTGGCCCCATGGTACCGCTGTCTTTTAACCTGGGAGGCTTGCCACCTCATTTTGCACAGGCACCTTTTATGCCGTTCATGCCGATGACCCTGGGAAGTTGGCCTCTCCCGACGCTGAGGTACTCGACGGCGGTGCAATCTCTGGAGGGAAGAATGGAGTATTCTCCGGCGCCGTCTGGCTCCGGTCCGGGGACATCTCGGCATAGCCCGGAGCCTTCAGCTATACCTGTGGAGCCTCCATTGACGCCGGCCCCGAAGTCACCAGCGCCGTGTCTGGTGTCGCCAACGCTGATATCTAAGTTGAGCTCTAGAAGGAAGGCACAGAGGCTACTGAAGGAGGAAGAATACCCAGAGCAACAGGAAGAGGCTGAAGAAGGGGAGATTATTGATCCCATGAAGGAATTTGAGGGGCTGCAGGAGGCTAGTGGTTTAGATACGTCTCCAGAGTGGGAACTCTGTTCCCCGAAAGGGATTCCTTCGCAGGAGGTCTCTTCTTACCACTCAATCATAAGGAAGGCTGCTGATCTACTGGACTTGCAGTTGCCTACTGCGGACATCAAGTCAAACATCCTGACTGAGGTTCTTCACTTACCTTCTTCTGTGACAGAGCCTCTGCTCCCCTTTAATGAGGCTTTGACGGAGCCCTTCTTAGAGGTATAGCAGAAGCCTGTGACTGCCCCTGCTGTGTCCAGATCGGTGGCGAGAAGGTACAAAGTAGCGCCTGGGGATCCGGTTTTCTTATCTGCTCATCCATCCCCTGAGAGCTTAGTAGTTCAGGCGTCATGCTCTACAAAGCAGTCTACTGGCTCTTTTCCATCCACGCCTGGAGATAGGAAATTTAAGAGGATGGAACAATCAACTATGAAGGTGTTTTCCTCAGCCAGTATGGCCTTAAAATCCACAACGTGCCTGCTGGGTCGCTACATTCATGCTGTGATAGATTCGGCTAAAGAAGTGATCCCTAAGCTTCCAGAGGATGTTCAGGGCCATTTTGCGGAGGCTCTGTTGGACACTCAAGCTGCAGCCCATCAAGTCATTCAATCTGGGCCTGACACAGCTGACTGTTCCTAGGGTGATGGGCCCCTCAGTGGCAACTAGGAGGCACGCCTGGCTAATGAGGTTTGGTTTTTCTCCAGATGTGCAGGCCACCCTTTTGGACTTGCCTTTGATGTCTCTCGTCTCTTTGGTACCAAAGCGGACTCAGCGCTGCAGCGCTTTAAGATTAGTAGGGCCACAGCTAAATAGTTTGGTCTGCAGTCCCAGCCTAGAGGCTTTGGTTACCGTAGATTACAAGGGTTTGGCTAGGCTACTTCCTTTCGGCCCGGCAGCAGCAGCAAAGCTGTAATAAAAGGCGAATTCTCTGTATAGATCATACAGAGGGAAAGGTAGAGGTCGCCTGCAAGGCTCAGCTTGCCAGCAAGTATCCTCCTCCTCCTCCTCCTCTTGCTCCTCCTCTCCCGTTCCCCCAACTGGTACCGCAGGGAAGCAGCTCTACATCCCCATCTTAGAGCATGTTGGTCCCGTGGGAGGTAGGGTGTCCCATTTTCTATGAAATTGGAGGTCTGTTACATCAGATCTCTGGGTTTTGGATCTCGTAGAAAATGGATACGCCCTTCCTTTCTGGGAGTTTCCCCCTCCTTTCACCCCTCGCCAGGGCTGGTGCTTGGAGGACCATCTGTTGCTCCTGCAACAAGAGGTTCTGTCTTTACTACAGAAAGGTGCGATAGAGATTGTTCCGGAGCAGGAAAGGGGGCAGGGATGCTACTCACGGTATTTCCTGATCCAAAAGGACAGGTGATTGAGATGAATCCTAGAACTCAGGATCTTGAATTTTTACCTCAAACAGGAGAAATACAAGATGTTGACCCTAGCTCAGGTTCTTCTGGCACTGCAGCAGGAAGAGTGGATGGTGTTGATCGATTTACAGGATGCGTATTTTCACATTCCGATCCTGAAGTCGCATCGGAAGTATCTCCGTTTTACAGTGGGATCGCAACACTACCAATTTGCGGTCCTTCCGTTCGGTCTTACATTCACGGGTCTTCACTAAGGTGATGGTGGTGGTAGCAGCACATCTCAGAAGATCAGGGATTCCTGTTTTCCCCTATCTGGGCTGCTCAAGGCAAAGTTGCCAGAGATGGTATTGCATCATCTGCAAGTAACAACACGGCTGGTTTATCGACAAATGTACCCAAATCTCACCTGATGCCCTCTCAGCGCAACCTGTTCATAGGCGCAGTACTGGACACTACTGTGAGTTGTGCTTTCCCTCCTCCTCAGACGATTCTGGACATCCAGGCTATGATTCCAATTTTTCAAGATTGAGCGCCTGTTCCAGTCCTGAATGTCTTATGCCTGCTCGGTCTGTTCGCTTCCTGCATACTGTTGGTTAACCATGCACACTGGCACATGAGGGCACTCCAGTGGTGCCTCCGCAGGCAGGGGTTTCAACACAATAGAGATCTCAGGGGAGTGGTCAGAATCTCCAGTGATACTACAGCGGGCTGTTATGGTGGAGTGTTTCGGACAACCTGTCTCAAGGGAAGCCTTCTCCTTCTCCGGTGGCCACAGTGATAACGGATGCCTCCACTCTAGGGTAGGGAGCTCGTCTGGGGGATCTGGAGGTCAAGGGCCTTTGGTCTTCAGAGGAAAGATTGCTCCACATCAATCTTTTAGAATTGCGGGCGATACGTTTGGCTATCAAGGCCTTTCTTCCCTCCCTCTGCGGTCAGTCAGTTCGGGTCCTGACAGACAACACTACCATGATGTGGCACATAAACAAACAGGGAGGAGTAGGGTTGCATCGTCTCTGCAGAGAGGCTCTGCGACTCTGGTCATGGGCTCAGGACCATCAGATTTGTGTGACTGCGAATCATCTGGCCGGAGTGCTGAATCTGCGTACGGACAGTCTCAGTGGGCAGTACTGGGCCGATCACAAGTGGCATCTCTATCCAGAGGTAGTCCGTCACATTTTCAGGATGTGGGGGTTTCCTCGGTTGGACCTGTTTGCAGTCTCCAGTATCTGATGCGGGGAGCATTGGGGTACGCGTTTGAGCTAGACTGAGGCTCACAGCTTCTTTACGCGTTTCCTCCCATACCCTTGATTCCTCAAGTTCTGAGGAAGATTTGCCAAGACCGTGCCCAAGTCATATTGATCGCTCTGGACTGGCCAGGAAGGGTGTGGTACACAGACCTCCTGAACCTCTCATGGCACCCTCCGCTCCGTCTCCCACGCAGGGCAGACCTCCTCTTGCAGTCGCAGGGGCAGGTTCTACACCCCCACCTCCCGAACCTGCACCTTCATGTCTTGAGATTGAACGGGCAACCTGAGCTCTTTTTCTCTCCCGCTGGATGTGGTGGATGTTATTTTATCAGCCAGAAGACACTCCACCAAATCTGTTTACTCCGGTAGGTGGGCTAGGTTTGTAAAATGGTGTGAAGAGAGATCGATTGATCCTTTACGAGCTCATTTGTCTGATATTCTCAGTTTCTCGCTTTCCGTGGCTCAACAGGGTTGTGAAGTAGCAACAGTCAAAGGCTACTTGTCTGCCTTGTCGGCCTTTCTTCGCTTACCAGACCAACCCTCTTTTTTAAATCTCCCATAGTCATGAGATTCATTAAGGGTCTCACTAACAGGTTTCCTCCCACTCCATTTATCATGCATCAGTGGGATTTGAAGTTAGTCCTTACTTTCTTGATGGGGTCTCCCTTTGAACCCCTGCATACTTGTCCATTGAGATTTCTAGCATTTAAGACAGTTTTTCTGATTGCAATTACTTCTGCCAGGAGGGTTAGGGAGCTGCAGGCCTTTAGCTCTAAGTCTCCTTAAACCTCAATTCATGGGGATAAGATGGTTCTTAGGATCAGAGCTGCTTTCCTGCCTAAGGTGGTCACTCCCTTCCACCTAGGACAATCTATCACTTTACCCACTTTCTATCCTCCCACTCACCCTTCTGAGGAGGAGGAGAGACTTCACAACCTGGACCCTAAGAGGGCGGTCAGCTTCTACCTGGACAGGACTAAGGACTTCAGGTTGGACGACCAACTCTTCATTGGATATGTGAGCAAGATGAAGGGCAAGGCTGTCCACAAGAGAACACTGTCCAGGTGGATCATCCTCTGCATCAAGGTCTGCTACCCCTTGGCTAAGAAGGAGCCTCCTGAAGGTATTCGGGCTCATGCCACCAGAGCTAAGTCTTCTTCTTCAGCTTTAGCTAGAGGTGTCCATGTTGTAGACATCTGCAAGGCAGCAACTTGGGCCTCCCGCCACACTTTTGCGAAGCATTACTGCTTAGACTCGGAGGTGAGGAGGGACGCCCACTATGCACATTCCTTGCTACAATATTTTTTGGTATAGTAGGCGGGCACCCTCCTCCGAGAGCGGGACTGCTTGGGGATACAATTAAAAAGGTGAGGAATCCACAGGCAGATGTATCCATCAGAAGAACAAGTTACTTACCTTCGGTAATGCTTTTTCTGGTGGATACACTATCTGCCTGTGGATTCCTCACTGACCCACCCGCCTTCCGGTTGCCTGGCTGTTTATACTGAAAAAAATTATTGCCATGAAATTCATGTATTTTGTTGTTATTTGAAATAATATGATGCTTGTCACTAGGAAATGTCTATATTTTAGAATTTCCAGTTTCTTTCTTTAAATTGTATACTGTGTATACTTGTGGAAATGTTGTCGGTTCACCCGTTCACCTCAAAGGCACGAAAACAAAATGGGTGGAACTGTCGTCAGCACGCCGACGAGGTCTACTTATGGCTCCGACGACGTTGTGCACGGTCGCGAGCAGAGCTGTTCCATTGTGACGTCCTCGTCGACGTGAAAGAGTTATGGAGAAAAGTTTTCGTGGAATGTTGCGCAAGGGGTAATTCAAAAGGTGAGGAATCCACAGGCAGATACTGTATCCACCAGAAAAAGTGTTGCAGAAGGTGAGTAAATTGTTTGTTGGACTTATGGAATGATTAGGTCCCACTAGTCCTCTGTTCCCCTTTTTTAATCTTACAATGGATTCGACCAATTGGAAATAAAATAGTGTATAGGTTTTCCATAGGTAATTTTAGCTGTATCACCCAGTGTAAAAAATCGTCACTGCTACACTTTCTAAGGAGTGATATTTAATTGGTCTTTCTGATCATTGAACATAAAAACAAAAGAAGATCTCCAACAAAGAGCTCAAGATGGAGCCCAGTAGCTAAGCTAAGCTATGGAACCAACTACCGTCTACCCTGCGACTTCAATCAAATCGGCTGATTTTCAGGAAAAAGCTGAAAACTTGGCTGTTTTCCTTAGATTGAGGTCCCTGACCTTAGAGCCCAGTTCCTTACATACACACCCAGCGCCAAAACGCCGCGGCATTCGAGCGCTTTAGAAATATTTATCCTATCCTATCTTTAACATGGAGCATGACCTGATGATAAAGAATGGAACCTCGGTGGGTGAGAGTCTGTATATCCTGCTAAGGATTATCCTTGGACCTAATGAGGTTAATCACCAGAGGGATTCCGGTAGCCCTATAAAACATGATTTTTGAAACATCAGACCTTGTTATTTGTCCTATAAAATGGTACAGATTTTTGTCTCTTTTCCTGATCTCTGTGCAGAGAGGTAAATAGCTGGGTGCAACCTGCTCACACCTTTTTGTACTTCTGTGGTGGGCATTCCACCTGGAGACTGTCCTGATGGACACAACATCATTGCAGACAAAGATCAGGACTGGAAGGTGGCCTGGCCTGGCCAGGGCACAAGAAGGGAAAACCCACCCTAACCGGTTCCAAAGAAGCAAACTTGGAATAAACTTCCTCCGCCTGCTAAATCGGTATAAAGATGGAAGCCCAAGACCGATCGGTGTTCGTTGTTCTGGTGAATTCCATTGAGGAGATGATACTCTGCAAAGTACTCAGGGATTACAAGGCAGCCATGAGTTGATGTCACACTGTCAGCCAACTCCTCCTGAGGCAAGGGAACATTACCTTGAATCCAAGCAGATGTAGGAATTACTGGAGTGTCCTGGGTGTCAAGACATTGTGCAAGTGAGCGAGGGAAGAAAGCAACAACCCTGCAGGAAGGGACTGTCATATTTGACCATGGCATAGGGTCTATAAGACAAACACTTGCTAAGCAGCTGCTCTAAGGACTTGAAGTACTGCTGAGGCAGGCAGTGAGTTCTTTGTCATTTATCCCTGTCATTGCTACAACAGCACCTGCAGCTGTATGCCCAAGTGGTAGGCCCGACGAAGCAGGGATAAGCACCTGCTGGTGGCGTGTGGGTCCTACAAGTGGAGTGTGTCACCGCAGCACTGTTAAAGTGTACCTTCGGGTTAGGACCAGTCCTGAAGTCCTAGTGATCTGAGAAATGCCCCTGGGCTGCCTTGTAAAGAATCGAGGTCATCGCTTCAATGCACTGTGTGCCGAACATAGCACCCAGTGACTGTTGCACCGCAGAACAATCACCTACTGGTGTGTTGTTATCCTGCTCAAGAAGAAGCGCAAAGTACTCATCTGATTGCCGGAGTGAGCCATACCATGAGCAGAGATCTGCCACCAGCCACCTGGAAGAGGACCACCGCCAGAAGCCTTCACTTCTCTAGTATTGGATCTTTCATAGATTCACATGCTTCAATCACTCCCCATTGTCGAAGTGGGAGTCCCACTGTCCTATATCAAAGCAATAAGATTAGTAAGCATAGGCTATAATGGCACTAGGCCATGAATTTAATAGCCTGTCTATGTCCTTTTTAAAAAAGGACTAAACTTGGTTTATAACCAATCAAGCAACATCACCCTCTAGAACACTCCCCACAGAGGCTAGATCCCTCAGATTTTCTACCGCACCTCTTCTGATGGAAGTCTCCCTGAGCTTTGCTCAGTTATTCTTCAAAGCTTCTGATTTCAGCAAACTTCTTCTCAGGTCAGACGAATATTTCTTTAAATTTTACCCTTGGCCATGTCAGAACATTCTAAGAAAGGATTATGTAACACCTGTGGCAAAAAGAGGTTATATATTGATGACCCTCATAAAAAGTGCATTATTACCTCTATCCTGATCACAAAGACTGTAAAATATGTCGCACTTTCTCACAGACGACTCTCAAAGACAGAGAGGGAAGACTTCTGTTGTGGTTACAGAGGATTAAATGAAAACCCAGTTTCTGAGGGAGAGAGTGATGATTCTTTGAGATCTGGCAAATCTCGAAGAAGGGATAGATACTCTGACAAGGAGTCTTCTGAACAACCTCAGAAGGCCCTTAAGAAATCCCATCATGTGACACCTGGTCGTTCTAAAAAGCTTCAGAAGAAATTGCATCATAGACCTTCCTCAAAGGTCCCTTCACAATCTACTACGCTGTCTGAAAAACTGGTGTCTGTCAAAAGGTCATCTAAATCCCTTCTGTCGACGATGGGAGCTCCTACTGAGGAAAAAATTTAAGTTTCTGCGTCTTTTATACCGTTGACGACAATTTCGTCAACGCAGATGCCTACCTTCTCTTCGCGCATTGCCCTTGATAATGTAGTCGATGACCATAGTAACATGTATATTGTCAACGACATCGAAGCCGATTCCACTGTCTCTACCACCGTTAACGAAGTATTCATCTAAGCGCTCTCATCGACGGAACACACCGTCGCCTAAATTCTCGTCGACGACAACACCGTCGATGGAATTCTCGTTGACGACAACACCGTTGATGACGATAGTTCCTTTCAACAACTGCTCTGCCTGGAAAAACACAAAAATCATCGCCGAAAACTGACTTATCGTCGACGGAGGTTCCGAATTTTATAACCTCAGCACTTTTAACACCTCTGGTGCCAGTATCACGTCTTTCATATTCTGATAAACCTAGTGCTGATGTGATTCTTCCAATTCACACATCTCCAAGCAAAGTCTTACCTTTTCTGACGACCCTTACTAGATGAAGAATCTGAAGGTGACAGTCCTTTTAGAGCGGCTCATAGCCCTTCAGAATTACAGGTGAAATGTCAGGACTATGATGACGAGTATGATCAATACTATGAAGAAGATTATCAATTTCAAATGATTTTATTAGGTATTTTCAAATAGAAGAACACAAAAGGACGGTATATGGTGTACAGTAATATAAATTGACGTCATACATCAGTTGGGTAGAAACATAATAACTTCCGCAGAATGATGAACATTAAATATATACACAGGCGATATGCGAAAAGCGTGGAATACAGCGTATTGGATGATACAAGATACTGTACACTAATGAATAATCTTCAAATAATCTATAAAATAAAAAGAGAAATAAGAGATAAGAGATAAAGAAAAAATAATATTTATAAAAAAAAGGGCCTGCCCCTGCTTATGATTGGCATTGTGTCAAAGTTCATGTCTTGGCAAAAGAGTCCTGTGGAGGTATAGTTTTCTAGGTTCTGTACGTCTGATTTACCATATGCGTCTTTATCCATCCTTAACTATTGTTTATGGCTAGGAAAATATGTGGAAGGGAAATTTCCTATGCATAATATCTGTGAAATAATCACGGTAGTTTGTGTGTGGTAAAGTAATCATCTAGTCTGTCCCACATGTGTCTGGTAGAGGGTTTCCAGGGTGAGTTTTGAAGGGCGATATTGTCTGCGCTCCTGAGGTGTGTAATCCAGTTCAGCCATCATTTGAATGATGCCTTGTGCGTGTCCTTCCAATTATTCAGGACAATTTTTATTGCGAATGTAAATAGGAGGTCCAAGAGGGCCTTGTCTGTATTGTTTAAAGTATCAGCATCAAGAAAGCCAGTTGTTAAAGTGGAGAGTTCTTTTTTAAATTGGCAATTAAAAAGTTTTGATAAATAAGCAAATACATTGTCCCAAAATGTTGAAATATCTTTGCAATGTAATATAAGGTGAGCTAAATCTCCTGTTTCTTCCTTACAGTTCCAGCAGATGGGATCATCGCGGAGATGTTGTGAATGTAGACGAGCAGGTGTCCAGAAGGCTTTATGAAGGAGCCAAAATTTTGTTTGGGATAAAACCGGGGATATTTTATTACGAGTCGTCGAGCTCCATATTTGAGGCCATTTAGTCTCAGGTAGAGGGTTAGAGGAATGTAGTTCCCAGAAAGTAATAAGCTTTTTATTGAGAGTCGAGTTTTTAGGGTGGAGTAGGTGTATATAAGTGAAACTTTGTGACCGAGCTTGTTGATCTTTGTTACAAAGTTTGGTAGGGATGGAGGTGAGTTATGTAATTTGGCTTTTGATAATGCTGCCCTGACCTTTAGGAAATTGTAAAATTCCATATTGTCTAGATTATAATTAGATTGGAGTTCCTTAAAGGTCATTGGGTATGAGGACCTTTCTAGCTGTTGAGGGAAGAAAATCCCTTCGTTAATCCAAACATCATAGTGTAAAGTTTTGCCCTTGTATAAAATGTTACGGTTGTTCCAAATGGATTCCATCTTGGAGTGCTTTATGCTTGAGTTGAGTTTCTTATCTAATTTCAGCAACGCTGCCTTTGTATTTTTAAAAATAGACTTTGATCTAAGTAGATTCGCGTGACTAGAGGTGAGCAGGGCAAGGGGGTGGAGATTATCAAGGATAGATTTTTTTACTTCTAGCCATACTGGAGTATAATTGATGGGAGGCGAGAGCCAATAGGAGCCCAGCTTTGCTAGGAAGGCTGTTTGGTATGTTTTAAAATCGGCGAGATTAACTCCTCCTAGGGATTTGTCAAGTCTTAATTTTTTAAGTCCTATTCTAGCTTTCTTGCCTTGCCATATAAATTTTGATAATAGGTGTTAGAACCGGGGTCACCGATTCCGACACAGTAGCTTGGCGCGAGGCAGGAAGGCACCCGAAGGCAATGTGTAAAGTAGTTTTGCAGCACACCCTCACCCTGACTCAGTAATGCGCACGCAATGAAGAGACACCACACCAGGCTGATGTATAAAACAAGACTCTTTATCTAATTCATGTCAGAGCAAATAACGTGGAATTCCCACAGCTTAGAGAACGTAGAGGTGATAATCTCAGGGCAACATTAAATTCATTTCACTCCTTAAAACCAATGCGTTAATTCAGATACCTCATATCCGTAAGGAACTTTATGCAGGTAAGAAGACAGTAGCGATAACATTACTGCTAATAATCATCGCTGCAGGTAATTCATTTTCTTTAGGCAATCAACTCAGGTAACATTTTCATATAAGTAACATTTCTGGTGAGCTTAGTTGCTGCAGGGAATCAGGCCTAAGCAGGCATCGCATGAAGGCCCCACTGCTGTTGAACAGAACTAATGCATGCAATCACTTTTGTAAATAGCTTCCCTAGCGCAACATTCCTTATGTAGGGCATATGCTATGGCCCAATCAGGTACACAGCATCAGTGGTAACACCTAGGTGGGAGGGTTAGCAACAGGGGTAATCTTTCCTGGTGTCAAGCTCTAGCAGAGCAATGTTCCCTGGGCACATACCCAGTAAAGGACAACAGGTCCTACACAGAGGGGGGCACCCATGCAAGCCGCCTGTCTCCTGCGGCCTATACTTATTACAATACCCGGCCTAGTGGAGCAGGACGCGCCGGTAGCAGTTCTGTGACAGGCTGCCTCCCTCTGGCAATGAGCGCTTCCCCCTCCCCGCCGATGCAGTCAAGAAGAGGGGGGGAAGGCACCGAAGCCGGACGGCGCCAGGTCCATTCACACGGCGACGCCCCACCCCTCTCCAGGCGGCCCGCTGCTCTCTCATCTCCCGGGGGCTCTCACCTGTGGGGGGGGGCGCAGCCGGACTCTCCGAGGCTGGGGGAGGCTCCCACCCGCCCCAGAGCCTCTCCGACGTGGTTCAGGACCGGCCCCGGGCCTCCGTCTGCCTCAGGGCCCGGGAGCCAATCCCTGCGCGGCTTCCTGGGGGCGCGTCTAGTGACGCGGTCAGCGCTCCGGTTGCCTCGCAACGCTCGTCCCGCTCTCCCCAGGCCCAGCGCGGCCCTCGCTGCAGCCGCGACGGTGATCGGAGGCACAGCGCTCCTTCTCTCCTTGCCGTCTGGCCCGCGGCGGCGATGTCAGCCACAGCGTCTCCTGCACCAGCGGCCCCCGGGCTGCGGCGGTGTTTTCGGCAGTCGGCGCCTCTTCAAACACGGCGCTGGCTCTCAGGTATCCGGGCGGCGGCGGTGATCCGGGGCATACAGCGCTTCGTCAGGCACAGCGCTTAGCAGAAACCGCGCCCACAGTCCACAGCAGGAGTCTCTCGCACAGCGCTCAGTAATGAGGGCACAATCAGGTCCTGGCCTCCCAGCAGCGCCCCAACACCGCGCTTTCAGAAAGTGGTACAGTTAGGTTCTTCAGGCCAGCAGCCTCGCGGGCGGCAGCTTCTGACAAGATGGCACTAGGGGGCACACAGCGCTTGTAGCAGGACACAGGCTATGGGAGTCCAGCGCTTAGAAGCACAGCGCGTAATACAGGACACCAAGGGGTGACAGTCCAGCGCTTTACCTGGTGATCCCCCCAGTAGCGGTAGCGCTCACAGGGTCCTCAGCGCTTCAGTCCCAGCGCAGGTGGTAGTGATGTCTTTGGTTGCAGTTCCTTACTTGCAGTAACTTGGGGGAAAGGGTAGGGGGTTGAGTTGGCGGGCACAAAAGGCAGGATGGTTCCCTGCGGCACACTGGAGTTGGTCTCCTGGGTTTCCCCCTCACTGGGCAAGGTCAGCAGGCTGGCAGAGCCCCTCAGCTATCTTGGGTACAGCAGGGCCTAAGCTCAGTCAGTCTCAGTAGTGTAGGTTCCCCCCTAGGCCCAACAGCCTATACTCCGGCATAGGTTCCCCCAGGTCCAGTGGTGCCCCAACTAACTAGTTAGGTTTCCCCCCTTTCCTCTTATACCCCTATGTCAGGTGACCCTCCTGAAAGGCGGCAAAGTATAACTCCTCCCTGGGCTGGAAGGTTCCAGGAGCTTCTATCATGTCTGTCTATGTGACAAAAAGGTGGGACGGCAAGGATACAGTAACAGTATGTCCCAGCCTGATCCTGACTACTGGTGCGTGCATGTACAATGGCCACTCCGCAGTAGCAGGGGCCTGTGGCAGCCATATTATTAGGAGAGAGCACCTGCACCTCAGCACTGTTTGGCAGTGGTAAGGCGCCCGGAGACCTAGGTCCAACAAAAGATGGTGGCAAAAATGAGGCGCAAAGAGAGAAAAATGGGGTAAGACCACCCTAGGGCTGACAGGTCTAACACGCGTCCCCCCAGCCGAAAGTGGGGAGAGCTACCCATCCTCTAGGGAGTTCTCATCGCGAAGGCGGAAAAACCGAGAGAGACCGTCAGCGTTGGCGTGGTCTACTCCGGGTCGATGTTCCACCCGAAAGTCCATCCCCTGGAGGAAATGGACCACCTCAACAATTTGGGGTTTTCGCCTCTCATCTGCATGAGCCAGCGAAGGGGTCGGTGGTCGGTTTGAATAAGGAAGTGAGAACCAAAGAGGTATGGCCTCAGCTTCTTCAAAGCCCAAACCACGGCGAAGGCTTCTCGCTCTATAGTACTCCACCGCTGTTCCCGGGGAGTAGCCTTCGAGAAATAAAGGCCACTGGCTGGTCTTGGCCGTCATCATTCAGTTGAGAGAGCACAGCTCCAATGCCATGCTCAGAGGCGTCTGTCTGCACGATGAATTCTTTGCCAAAGTCCGGAGTCCTAAGCACCGGAGCGGTGCACATCGCGTGCTTGAGGGTGTCAAAAGCTTCTTGACAGACAGCCGTCCAGATGACTTTGCGTGGTTGCTTTTTTGATGTCAGTTCAGTCAGGGGGCCACGATGGTTCCATAGCCCTTGACAAACCGGCGGTAGTAACCCGTGAGGCCGAGGAAAGCCCGGACCTCCGTTTGGGTTTTGGGGGGCTCCCAGGCCAAGATGGTCTCGATTTTGGCCTGGAGGGGTTGCACCTTACCCCCGCCCACCAGGTGTCCCAGGTAGACGACAGATCCCTGTCCAATCTGGCACTTGCTGGCCTTGATGTTTAGGCCAGCCCGCTGTGCACCACGCTACCCCTGAATGAGAGGGGACACTCTGCCAGGAGGTACCGCCACATTGGGCCTGTGTGCTGGCTCCTGTGCCCATCTACACCCCTCCGCTGTCCACAGGGCCAGTGAGAGCCCTTTACTGGAGTGAAGACTGCTGTGTCAGGAGGAGTGCCACTTTATGGGAGATGACTGCTTCTAGGAGCTGCTGTCCTGTTCTGATGAGTACCCACTGCCTGCTGATCTTGCCCAGTATTGCCTGCCTGCTCTCCTGCCGTCCTAAGCCCAGCACCTGGTGAGCACTATATCTTACTGCCAGCTGCCTGCTGCCTAGCACCCTGTGAGCACGTGGTCTGCCCAGGAGAAGAGAGGAGCTGATGCCTGCAGCGCTGTGCTGCTAAAGCGCTATAACTGTGCCACAGGGGAAGAGGAGCGCTGCAACTTTATTTTGTGGGACTTAGCGCTACAACCTTATTCCTGCACCAGGAGAGCGCTGCCTCCAGCCCTGCCCAGGAGAAGAAGGTGCGTGGGTCCTGCAGCGCTGGGCTGCCGGAGTGCCATATTTGCATTGACTGTGCTCTGCTTGCTGCGAGAGCGCTATAACTGTGCCCAGCAGAAGAGGAGCGCTACATTTGAAGTGACTGACCATCCCTGCCTGCTGGCTAGCGCCTGGAGAAGAAGAGCGCTTTATCTTATTGCCCAGGAGGTGAGGAGCTGACATCTGCAGCACTGTGCTGCGAGAGCGATATATTTCCAGTGACTGTGCCTTCCTGCCTGCTCCCTAGCGCCTCGGGAGGGCTATATTTCATTGCCAGTGAAGGGGAGCGCTACCACTTTATGGTGTGGGACCTAGCGCTTTGTGGGCGCTACAACTTAATTTCAGCCCAAGAACTTTCCTGCCGCCTAGCGCCTCGTGAGCGCTATATGTAAATTGCCAAGGAGGAGTCCTGCGGCAGAGGGGGCCCGAGACACATTGTCGGTGCCTGCCCCTCCGCGCTGCTGACGAGGAGAAGGCTCCGCTGAGGGTGAAGCCAGGAGAGGTCCCAGAAGCGGGACCTGTCGGGGCACATTGCTAGTGCCCGGAGACTGCAGAGACATCCAGAGGGGCCTCAGACTGCCGGTGAGTGGGGCTCAGTCATCCTGTGGTTGGGGGGTATGTCGGGGCACATTGTCGGTGCCCGCCCCGGTGCCAGTATTCTTTGGAGGGCATTGGTTGTGTTTAGAGTCCCATAGGAGGGGGCTCCAACGTGCCCAGTACTTGTTTCCTCCCTCAGCTGCACGACAGAGGCATTTTGGGAAATTCTAGAGTCCCAGAAGGGGGCTCCACCGTGCCAGTGTTCTTGTGGGCAGATTCCTGTTAGAGCCCGGAGTGGGGCTCCCATCGCTGCATTGTTGGCGCCAGTGCTTGTTGGGTTTACCCAGCTACCCCGCAGGACAGGGGGCAGCTGCCACGCATTGGGGGCATTGGATTACCCAGAAGGGAAAGAGAGAGGAGTGAGGGACCCTCCTGCCCTAGCGCTTTGCGCACCTTTGTTTTCGCTGCCCTTGCAGCCAGCCCTGACTTTGCAGGATATAGGGCTTCTGAGCCTTTGAGAGAGGCCAGTTGGCCTGGGCCCAGTTTCAGAGTGTTGTGCCCCCGATTGGGACGACTGGGGCTTATGCTTGTGAGGCCTAGCGCCTCTTATGATTTATGTACAGGTGATTTATGCTAAGGCTATGCCTGCGCTAAGGGGTCTACGCTAATGCATTTATGCTGGTAATGTTTTCCCCCAAATTGCTAATGTGTTGTTCATGCTTTCACCCTAATGGTGTCGCCTCCATGCCCACATGTTGGTGCCTAATGCTCTTTTCTAATGTTCCAATGCTGTTTATGCTAATGGGTTCTTTCCCCCCTGGTGGTGTTTCTAGGGTGCACTGTTAAGGTTATGTATAATGTGGCCACACTGCTGGTTTCAGGCACAAGGAGTTTTCTGCCTCCCAATTCATGTCTTCATTCTATGCCTAATGATTTCATGCCCAGGTGTATTCACATAAGGCGCACTGCCAACAGGCTGAGAAGGGCCTTTATACATGCATAATGTGGTTTAGGCTGATACTGCTGTTATGCTAACAAGATGCTGCATGTTAAGGTCTTTATGCCAATAAGGTGGTCTAATGTTCTGTCCTAATGCCCACACTAATGATGTTTGGGCATAATGTGTTTCCTGCACCATGTTGGCCTGCCTTATGTTTCATGTATGCTGATAAAATGCCTAATGTGCTTTTACGCCTACGGAAATGCCCCATGCACCTGTTTAGGCCTACTGTTTCCATGACTACGGTGATGTGAAGGGAGTATGTCTAATGTTCACATGTTTATGCCCACTCTGATCGAGGCTCATGTGAGGATGCTAGGTTCATTACTCTACCAGGAGGTACGGACTGATTACATTTAGTAATACTTATGAACTTTCATTTATCTTTTGCAACCTGTGCTCATGATGGTTCTGGCAGCGACCCGATTGGCGCTGCCCTGTAAATAATCCCCGGGTAAATTGCTACCCAGTGCCGGTTGGCACAATGTATATGCCACTGTGATTACATTCTGACGTGTTTATTTCACAATACACAAGTTATTTTCACATCACTTGGTGTGGTCTCTTTTTGTAGTGTGCCTGGTGTGTCGCCTGTGAATGTGCTGCGCAGATGCTTTACACATTTCCTCTGGAGTTTGGCCCGCCCGCTCTGCACCACGCTACCCGTTTCTAACAATAGGATATCAAGTTTATGGTGTAAGTCTTCTGTTAGGGTGAGAGGGAGCATGTTGATTAGATAATTGATTAGGGGCATAATCATCATCTTTATTGTTTCAATCCTACCCCACCAAGTGATAAATTTTGCGGACCAAGTATCTAGAAGTTTCTTAATTTTTTCCAACGTGGTATTTTCATTGTGATAAAGTGTGTCAATAATATTGCTTCCAAATTCTATACCTAAGTATTTTGTATATCCCGGTTGCCACGCAAGACCTGAGTTGCCTAGAATCTCTCTGGTGCTGTGAATATTCAAGGGTTTTACCTCAGATTTGTCCCTATTTAGTTTGTACCCCGAGTGTATAGAGTATTTCCCTATCGTTAGCATCAAAGCATTAATTGAGGGACCCGGGTCTTCTGTTATTATTAGGATATCGTCCGCATAAGCGGCTAGTTTAACTTGAGTATTATTAAAACCTACTCCTTTTATGTCTGTATTCTGTTTGATGTCCTGTATTAGGGGCTTTAACGCTAGTATTAAAAGGGATGGCGATAGTGGGCAGCCTTGTCTTGTGCCTTGTTGGAGAATGAGAGACTCAGAAAGGGAACCGTTAATTGCAATACGTGCAGTAGGTTTCGAGTAAAGAGCCATGACCATATTTATGTAGGGGTCACCCAATTCAAATGAATGCATACAGTGTTCTAAGAAGGCCCATGAAACTCTGTCGAACGCCTTTTCTGCATCCAGGGTGATTGGTATGGATGGGTCTGGTTTAAAAACCTCATTTTCCAGAACATGGCATAGCAGGCGAGTGTTGTCGTTCGACATGCGGTTTTTAAGAAAGCCTACTAGGGAGTTACTTATTAATTGTGGTAGAACTGCATTAAGTCTTGTGGCTAAGATTTTTGCATAAATTTTGCAGTCGACATTGATAAGAGCTATTGGTCTGTAATTTTTTGGTAATAGGGGATCTTTCCCCTCTTTGGGGATAACTATAATGTTGGTCTCTGTCATGGAGTTTGTTGTATTTCCTTCCTTAGCTATATTGTCAAATACTTTTAACATGGTTGGTTGAAGTAACCCCGCAAATGTCTTAGAAAATGTGGCTGTGAAGCCGTCAGGTCCCGGGGCCTTATTGTCTTTCGGAGATTTAATGGAATTCGATACTTCTAATTTGCTTATTGGTTTCCCAAGAGCCAGTTTGTCTGATTCGTTTAATTTGGGGAGGTTCAGATTGTTCAGATATTGGGTGCACCCTTCTAGGTTAAATTGTAGATCATTCCGATACAAGTCTTCATAGAAGGATTTAAAGGTGTTTAAAATATCCTTCTGTTTAGTGTGCGTTTGATTATTAGTGTCTTTGATTGATGAGATAATGTTTTGGTTCTGTTTGTGATTAAGGTAGGAAGCTAGCATTTTGCCTGCTCTGTTGGCTTCGCAGAGTTTGAGGCCTTTGCATTTATTTATCCATACCCCTGCTTGTCTACTCTTTATTGTATTCATATTTCTTTTGTGTTAGTTGGTTGAGGATGTTATTATTATTTAACGAGTTGGCATGTGTAGTCTCCAGGAGTTTTATTTCCCGTTCCAAATTGACTAGTTCAGCGTTAAGCTTTTTATTTATTTTTGTTTTAATCTCAATGAGGACTCCCCTAATGGTTGCCTTTAGTGCGTCCCAAAGGATGCTTACATTTGTTTCAGGAAGATCGTTATGGTTGAGGTACTCTGTGATCGCATCTTCAGTTTTCTTTTTATCGTTAGGATCTGATAAAACATCGTTATTAAAGCGCCATCTTTTAGGCGAAGGTTTATTGTGGCTGCCGGCTAGTTTAGCTCTGATACATGAGTGATCAGACACTAACCTGGGTGAAATATCTGTCTGATCAATTAGGTGCGTAAATGATCCCGATATAAGTATGTAGTCAATTCTGGTGTATGAGTTATGTGGGGCTGAGTAAAAAGTGTAATCCCTAGAGTCTGGGTGTTGGAGGCGCCAAGAATCTTTCAGGTTAAACTTAGAACAAATTTTCCGTACAATGCCATGAGATCTTGTGAATTGATATTTGCATGTGGATTGTCGGTCAATTATAGGGTCTAGAGGGAGATTAAAATCACCACCCACTATGATGAGATCGTCCTGGGGAAGATTTTCTATGATTTCTGATACATTTTCCCAGAATTTGGGTTCGTCCGTGTTAGGGCCGTATATGTTTACATGTATAGTGTCTTCCCCTTTTTTCAAGTGTGTAACTAATACTCTGCCTTCATCATCATGAGAGTATGAATCGAGGGATATGTTAGATTTTTTCGCTATTGGGGTGATTACTCCTTTCTTTTTATGGCCCGCTGTCGAGCATGAAACATGTGATATCCAGTTATGCTTAATAAAAGCCGCATCCTCCCCAGATAATTTCGTTTCCTGTAGTAATACAATATCACCTTTAGATTTTGCTAAGTAGTCAATAATTTTCCGGCGTTTGATTGGGTGGTTTAGCCCTTTCACATTTAAGGAGACGACGCTAAGATCTTCCGTAATGTTATATGTCTTATTTGGTGTCATTTCCTGTGTAAGCGGTGGTGGCATGATTTGGTCTTATGTAAGGTGCGATGAATGACAGGCGTACTAGAGAGGTTGTCAACATGTGAAGACTAGATGTCTGTGGATGACCTGCGTTGATTACTGAGAATACAGAAGCGCTACTAGCATATATAGGATAAGCAGTAAGTATGAACTCTTGTCGAATGTGGAAAATATATATTAATGAGTACAATATGCCACAGGGCAGGAAAGATAGTAAGGCTAAAGAAAAAAAAAATAAGAATGCGAATAGTAAATCAACTGAGAATACCCAAAGTAAAATCCAAAGAACCCCAACCCCTCCCTTCACTCCCCTCCCATCCCTCCCTAACCCTGAAGACATCGTTAGATGGAGGTGCGATAGCAGGAGCCTCGTTCTGGAAGAATAAAAAAGGGGGAGACACCCCACTACTAAGAGAAGGGACGGGGTAACACCAAAAGGAAAACAAAAGATCCCTGCTCTTATTAACATTGAAATCTATAGATCATGTGTTGAAAGACAGTAGATGAGGGATTACACTATATTTTTAAGAAAGAGGTACAGTACAAATACATCATATAAAAACACTATAATGGGGCAAAATTTCGGGCTTAAAAGAAGAAATTTTATTCGAATATAAATATTTCATACATAGTTAAAACCATTTCATTAAGAAACATCATAACAATAATCATAGATAATGCAGTTGTAGTACACAGTAAAAATGTTAAAAAGAGTACATAATATACATAAGCAAGAAAACTACGAAAAGAGTCGACGCGGCGTTTCGGCGAAATCACTTCTTCACCTTCTTCAGGACAGAGTTTTCTAAAATTAATTGTGAACATCAAACAAATCAGCCATTACATGAATTTCTCAAAGCCAATTTAACTATAAAAACATGTAAATTAAAAAACATAATAAAACAGAGCCAGTAGAAATCTTATGTATATTATGTACTCTTTTAACATTTTTACTGTGTACTACAACTGCATTATCTATGATTATTGTTATGATGTTTCTTAATGAAATGGTTTTAACTATGTATGAAATATTTTTATTCGAATAAAATTTCTTCTTTTAAGCCCGAAATTTTGCCCCATTATAGTGTTTTTATATGATGTATTTGTACTGTACCTCTTTCTTAAAAATATAGTGTAATCCCTCATCTACTGTCTTTCAACACATGATCTATAGATTTCAATGTTAATAAGAGCAGGAGCCTCGTTCTGACAGCTCGGAGAGAGAAAACATGCAGTATTGAATAGTATCTATATAGCAGCAACCTTCTTACATATACTATGTACTAAAAACCGTATATAACTGGATCTAAACATTCTATAGCAAACTATGGCATATCTATACATTAGAAACCATTCTGGGTTGATTAAACCATAGGATAATTAAGTGTAGCCAGAAATCCTATCCGAAATTTTACTAGCTATTGTTCTCGATACTAATGGTAAACAAATCAATAATAAACAGTATCAACACATTGGTAAACATATTTGGCGGATTGCCAATGAGTTGCCATCATCGGACATTATGTATAACCCTATCGGTATGTTGGAGAGAGAAAAAAAAGGATATCAAGGTTTCCTCTTATTGGAGAAGGAGGCTGAATGGTCCATGTCTTGCGTGGTAGGACAGTCCAAGTAGTTTGAGAGTTCGCTCGGGTCCGTGAAGAAGTGAAATCTGCCATTCTCTACAATTTTAAATCTAGCAGGACCTGCAAATGAGAATTGGATGTTTTTGTCACGTAATCTGTCTCTTAGTAGCAGAAAGCCTTTTCTTGGGTCTACGGTAGGCTTTGAGTAATCTTGTGTGAAGGTTATTTTTTGACCAGTCCAGGTTATCTGGCGATTTTCATGTGCAAAGCTGAGGATGGCTTCTGTGTGTTGGTACCTTAAAGGTTTGCAGATAATTGGTCAGGTTGTTTTCCTTGTTGTTGAATTGTAGGTCGGTATTCTGTGTGCTCGATCTTGTTCTAGAGCGTTGTGGAACTTAATGCCCGATATTTGGGGGATCTAGTTCTCCAAAAAGGCAATACATGATTCCGCTGAGTCTTCTGTGCCTTCGGGAATGCCAAAAATTCTGATATTGCCCCTTCTATTTCTGTCTCCCAGCTCGGCTGCGTGACGTTTCAAGCCATTGGTGACAGCCAGAAGAGATTTCATCTCTTTACTGATGCTGGACGAAGAATCTTCCACATCACTTATTCTTTGCTCCGCAGCGGTGATTTTAGAGTGAATTATGTTCATGTCAGCACGGATTGCGGTCAGTTCTAATTGCATGGCATCCGTGTTTTGTTTGGTTGATTTCGCCAAGTCATGGACGTCTGCCAATTTCCTGAGAATCATTTCCATTGTGCTGTTCACATCGGCTTTGGCCTTGATGGGTGAATCGGATATCGCAGGCTCACCTTTGGAGCGTTTGTATTGCGTTTTGGGGTCTTTTTCTGCCATGATGTTTGAGACGATTTCGGGTGAGAGCCGGAAATGATAGTTGACGGTGACAGAGTCGATAAAGTAGAGGTTAGAACCGGTATTAGGGCACCAGCGGACTTGTCTGGATCCTGTCAGTATTTTGCGGAAGTTTATTGGGGAGCTGCTTACTGTAGGCCTTATTATTGTTTAGGCACCGTTAAGAAGGGTTGAGTAGCAGTTCTCAAAGACACATGAATTCACTTGGTGACCGACTTGGAGTTGGCCTTGGAGATGGGATCTTGCAGAAGACAGTGCTGGAGAACAGTGCTGGAGAGCAGACAGCTGGACAGCAGGCGTGTATGCCGCGTAGATGCCAGCTGGAAACAGAGCAACCTGAGAACTTTTGAAGACTAGACCGGTAAGTACAGGCAGGTAAGTACAGGCAGTTAAGTTCAAATAGGACTGTAAACTGTAATGGCAGATATACTGGCAGATGGGCACTGGTAGTTGAACACTCTTTTAGATTTTTTAATACTAGTTGGCACTCTTTTTCTTCTTATCTTTCTGTCCCCTTTCTTCCTTGGTAGTACTACAGTTTCCCTCCCCAAGCACTTGGCCAGTACCGCTGAGTTCAGTTGCAGGTTTGGACCAGAAGCCACGTCACCGCTGAGGGAAACGCAGGAGACACAGCAGAGGGCATGTGCGAAACACAGCAGGAAACACAGCAGGGTGGAGTCCACACCATTTGCTCAGCTTGTACAGTTGATCAGCTTCGCAACCGCCGGTGAGTCACGCAGAACCACCGTGGGGGTCGAACTAAGGATCACACAATGCCTCAGACAGTACCGGCAGGTTCGAGCTGTAAGTCGGCAGCGAGGATGGTCACAATGGCAACAAGGGTCCCAAATGAGGTCGATAGGGCTAAAAGCTCCTTAAATTCACATTAAAAGACGTATGGGCGATAATTAGTCCAATTACTCGATCCGTAGCGCAATAGATTACCGCGGTAAAGTACGCAATTTTATGCCGAGGCCGCCATCTTAGAGTCAGGCAGAGCCGTCGGTTTGTTGCAAACGTGACCGCATTGTACGCGGTAGCGAAATTGGAAACAGTAGAGGCGTACCTTAGGTGATGGCGGAGAGCTGGTGATGCCTTAGATTATCCAGGGAGCCGCTCAGGTAGGGAATTCAGCTTGATTGTGGTCTGATTTAGCAGCTATTTCGCAAACGGAGGGCGAATGGTCGCCATTTTGGGATCATTGTCCGATTGGTATTAGAAGAGGAATTGGCCCCGGTGAAAGGTATTCTATAGTCTTTTTATTGTAAGCTGGATATGGCATTAGCTGATATAACATTCCCGCGTTGAACCAAGGGCTGAGGTTAGTTATGGCAGTACCGATGTGCAGCTCCGGCTACATTGCGGGATTAGGAGACCGCCATTTTGGGTCCATTGAGCAAGGGCTATCGGTGAGGTTATCGGCTGCAGTTTAGATGATTTCTGGGGCAAGCCTGCGACTGATGGTGGGTGCATTCCATGCCCTGTATCGCGCTGGTCCGAATCCCGATAAGGACGTGATGTCTAGTGTCCAGAGCGATTGGAAGGAAGCATTGGAGTCTCCGTGATGTGCAGAGCAACGGAATCAGGCAGCCATTAGTTCTGCCGTCCAAGCCACGCCCCTCCTATGAAGAAGATTATCAACAGTATCCTGCATATATGCCTCAAGATCAGCAGGATCCTTCTATCCAAATGCCTCTGGACTTAGTAACCAATCTAAAAGGCATGTTGCAAGATTATTATACACGGTTCCCAGAGCCTGTTTCTTCTACGCCTACCCCTCAACTTCAAACACCTATGCAGTCTTTACAACAAACGCCACCTCCACGGCTGCGCATATAGCAAATTGCGGGCACTCCTCTGTCGTCATTACCGCTGGCAGATACACCTGCTCATGATCCTGATGCTTCAGATGGTGATAAAGAAGAAGAAGGAGAGATCAGGCATCCACTATCAATCGGTGGGATGACTATATGATAACTACACCATCTCCTTTGGTTGCACCTCCGGTGGATTCACCACCAGACGATATAGGTGGTTTCCATAACATCATAGAAAAAGTGGCAAAACTTTTTCAGTTACCTTTCACTACCAAACAGGCAGACTGTTTTCTTTACGATTTTAAAGAGCCAACTAAAAAGTCAAAATCGATTCCCATTATAGATTTTATATGACAAGAGGGAATAAGTATCATGAAGAACCCAGCCACGGTGATGGCGGTTATGCCCAGATTGGATAAAAAATATAAGGCGCTGGATGATGCTCCAGCATGCCTTATCGGACATCCAAGACCAGATCCATCATCAGTCAAGAAGCCCAGAGATGCTCCAAGACTCCGTCCACCCCTATCACAACACCACCAGACTCGGAAGGGCGTTGCCTTGACACGATTGGTAAACACTTTTTCAGCATGGCGGCAATAACGGTTAGAACAGCGAATTCTCTTGCAATTGTAGGTAGATTTGACAGACAAATGTGGTCGGATATGGCACAATATATCAATCTACTGCCAGAGGATGTTAAACCCAAAGCCAAGAAGATTCTCCTAGAAGGCGAACGAGCTTCTTCAGAGATAATTGACTGTGCTGTCGATATATCTTCAACCGGTTTCTGACAACTTCCATGGGCAGCAGTTCTTCGTAGACAGGGCTGGCTAAAAGCGACAGCATTCTCAGACCAGAAGTCCAGATGAAGATTTTGGATATGCCCTATGACGGAGAAGCATTGTTCGGAAAACATATTGAGGAGGCTCTGCAAACTATTACGGCGGATACTGACTCCGCCAAGTCCCTGGGATCATTACAGTTTCGCAAACTTTTTCGAGGGGCAAGAGGAAAAAGTTCCTACTTTTACAGAGGAGGATTCCAAAATTATAGACAACAATATCAGTTTTACCAAGGGCAATACAAATCACAATATGTGCAGCAGTTCAGACAACCTCCTGCAGCGGCTTACAAACAACCAACAAGAGGGAAACAGCCCACTAGAGGACGAGATATCAATAGAAAGCAATGATCTTTTGTTTTCAGTCATCTACCCCTCCCAATTCCAAAGACCAATGAGGGGGATGTCTTTCTGGTTATATCCATCAATGGTCCATGTTAACATCGGACAAGGGGGTACTGGACATCACAGCTCGAGGTCATACCATCAATTTACCAACAAACCACCAAATGTACCTCCAAAATGGACGTTTTCTTCCCATCTGAAACAATGACTGAAGGAAGTAGCTATCATATTGCAAAAAGGTGCGATAGAGAAGGTCTCGAACTCCCAGCAGGGCATCGGTTTTTACTCTTGTTTCTTACTTATCAGGAAAAAGTCAGGATACTGGCACCCCATCTTGGATCTTCGACAACTGAACAAATACCTGAAAAAACAGTAATTTTAGATGGTCACCCTACAAGACATTTTACATCTTCTCAACCATGGAGACCACATGACAGCTCTTGACCTTCAGGACGCATACTTTCATGTCGCAATCCACCGCAGACATCGGAGATACCTCCATTTCCAGGTAGCTGGTACACACTATCAGTTCAAAGTGCTCTCCTTTGAACTACAATCAGCCCCATGAATTTTCACCAAGTGCATGGCCCTGGTGGCAGGCCGTCTAAGACTAAATGGAATTCAAGTCTTCCAGTATTTAGACGATTGGCTAATAAACGTTCCAACGTACGATCAAGCCACAGCAGACACTGCACTAAGCCTTTGGTTATTAAAAAAATTGGGTCTCACACCAAATCCACAGAACAACGTTAGTTTTTCAAGGAGCAGTCGTAGATACCCAGTCAGACAAAGCTTTTGACTCTCCAGAACACAGAACAAGATCCAGCTCTTGGCCCAAAGGCTTTGCAAAAGAAAGTCAGTTTCTGTTCGATTTTGCAAGTCGTTTCTGGGCATGTGTTCCTCTTGCATTCCCCTGATACCAAACTGCAGACTTCATATGCGTCCTCTACAAGAACAGCTCGACAAGCAGTGGCTACAAATTCAGGGGTCATTCAACGATGTAATCCTCATAACTCCTGAAATGATAAAGGCTATGCAATGGTGGACAGTGGCACACATTGTCTTACAAGGGATGACCTTTCTCGCTCAAACAACAGATTTCGTCATCACCATAGATGCGTCCCTGGAAGGATGGGGCGCGCATATTCAGGATCTCTCAGTCAGTGGCAAATGGACAACATCCGAAAAAAGGATGCATATAAATCTATTAGAGCTGAAGGCCATAGCTTTGGCTCTGTTCTCATTCCTCCCCAATATTGCAGGCTCATCAGTACTTATCCGTATGGACAATACCACCAGCATGCACTACCTGAACAAACAGGGAGGGACAAAGTCAGTTGCTCTATCACAACAGGCGCAGACAATTTGGAATTGGGCCTTGGAACACAATGCAACACTAAGAGCAGAACACGTCCAAGGAGTATTCAATGTGCTGGCGGACACTTTGAGCAGCCTGACACCAGTTATCATGAGTGGGAACTCAATTCCTGGGTTCTACAGAACTCGATGAGGCACACCGCTACTCGATCTGTTTCAAACCAGGCAAACAAGAAATGGAAATACTATGCAAGCTGGCATCCCCAGAAAGGATCGTGGGGAAATGCCTTTTTGAGCGGATGGTTGATAATATTTGCTTACGCTTTTCCCCCAATTCCTTAGATACCAAGGGTGCTCCGGAAAATGAAGAGAGAACCATGCAGGCTAATCCCCATTGCTCCAAAATGGCCCCGGCAGTTCTGGTACATGGAACTACTTCTTCTCTCTGAACAACCTCACATTCCTCTGACAATCCTGACAACCATGAGCTCGAAGCATTAGATATACCCAGGGACTGCAGAGAAATCCTCTCTAAAGCTTGAGCAGATTCCACAAACAAATCATATCATCTAAAGTAGAAACGTTTCTGTGTATGGTGCCAAGAAATAGAGTTACATCCATTCCTCTCTACACCAGTGCAGATCCTACCATATCTTCTTCAGCTAGCCAAGTCTGGCCTTGCACATTCATCAATAAAAGTACAATCTGATAGAGACATCTAGCCGCAGATTCCTTAACTTAGAATATCCCCAGGCGTCAGACTGGATCCGGAAAACTTTTTCCCCAGCAGTACCTCTGCACGCCAGGGGGCGTTGTCGTCCGGCTCCGTCCTGACGTCGTCCACGGAAGTGACGTCAATGGAACCATATAAGTCCCCCTCGGCATACTGACGTCAGTTTTCTTCTTTTCCACGTCCCAACGCGGATCCGGGAGAAGCGGTTCCTCTTGCCTGTTTTGGTTTCAAGCCCTCACGACGCCCTTTCGTGTCCGGAGCAGTGTGCCGATGCCTGTGGGCTTCAAGTTGTGTGCGTCCTGTTCGCGGCAGATGTCGGCGACGGATCCACAAGAGATCTGTATGTTGTGCTTGGGCGAGCACCACAACTCCGCCGAGTGCGACGCCTGCCGGCAGCTGGAGCCGAAGTCCCTGCGGGAACGACGGATGAAATTGATGTCCGCCCGGTTGTCCTGGTCAGAATCCTCGCGGCGCCGGCCTCCGTCTCCAGCAGAAGGATCCAAACGGCGCAGTTCTTCCTCCCACGCTGAGATTCCTGCTCGGGGCAGATCCCGGAGTCGTTCCCGTGGACGTCGCTCCCCTGCCTCAGGTAAGCACCGGAAGAAGTCACAGAGGTCGTCGACCTCGCACAAGCGTGACGTCGGGGCCCGCTGCTCCCGGTCTTCACCGGACACGGGCCCTCAGGAGTCGGCCCCCGCCTACCCACCGTTTCCTGGTGCTGGGGCGACTCAGACCCAGATGGAGGCCTATTCCAGGACTCTGCAGGCCATCTTTGGGTCACCCTCTCTCCTTGGCGCGCCTTCGGGCCCCACAGTGGCGGTAGGGACTCAGGGTGGGATCGAGTGCCTTGACTCCGGTTCCGGGCTCGCTGCGACGTCGGGACACGGCCCGGAGGGGCATCCAACTCTGACGTCTACTCCTCCTGATGAGTCTTCGCACAGTCCTGTGGGGCTCCCTGCGTCGTCTCTGGATGCAGCTGCAGCGCGAAGCTCGACTCCGAGTTCATTCCCGCAGGCTCCTGCCTTGGTGGAGGTCGAGTCGATGCCGGTCCGACGCCGAGCGGACGAGTCCTCTTCGGGGGTCGTCGACGTCGATCCAACGCCGTCCCGACGTCGATCGACGCCGGTTCCGTCCCCGGCTGTTCCTCTGCTGGTGGAGGTCGTGTCCCCAGTGGGTTCTCCGCCCCAAGGGTTTTTTCCTTGCTCCACGGAGCGGGGGCCCATGGGGCACTGGCCGGCTCATTTTTCTGCAGGACCTCTGTCGTTGGGTGGACGGATTAGCCTGCAGCCGTCTGCAATGGATGACTTGCTGTCTCCACCTCGGATGGCCACTGAGGCTAGCGCAGACTTTGCTAGGGCGGTTCGCAGGGCTGCGGATATCTTGCAGATGCAGCCGCCCTCTGTCTCCCTGCCTTCGGATCCTTTGTTGGATCTTCTCCACCAGGGCACGGTGGATGTGGCGCCTTTGTTGCCTTTTGGCGGGTCATTGTATGATGTCCTTCTGGGGACTTGGGCCAGACCCTCATAGGGTGACCCTGTGGATCGTGCTATTGCACATTGCCATCGCCCGGCTCCAGATGACCCTGCCTGTTTGTCCCTCCATCCTAGGACTCAAGGGCTTGTAGTCCAGGCAGCGCTCCCTTCCTTTCCTCCTCCGTTGCTTCCTCCCACTCGGAAGTCTAGGTGGTTGGAGTCGTGTGGCCGCAATGTCTTTGCGTCCACCAGCTCAGGCCTTCGGTCCCTGAACACGACCTGCGTGTTTGCTCAGGCTACTTTTGCCCTTTGGGACTCAGTCGAACAACTCCTTCCCTCTTTGCCGGAGGGCCCTTGTGCTGACCTGGTCCGACTTTTTGGGGATGGCCGCGACATGGTGCAGTTTTCCGTCCGGTCGGTCATGGACACCACTGACTCCGTGGGTCGAGCTATGGCCAGGTCAGTTGCTCTCCGTCGCCATGCGTGGCTACGCGATAGCAGTTTCCCAGAGAATGTTCGGGAGCGACTCAGGGATCTGCCCTTTGATGGGGCCCATCTGTTTGATGAGCATGCAGATTCTGCGGTCCGGCGCCTCCTATCTGGATTTCCATGACTACCAAGTTTTTAGTCCTCTATGGTGGACTTGTGTTTTCGTATGCAGTATTGTCACTGCTTTTATGATTTCCGTCTCTGGGTTCAAGACATTATTTCCCAGACAGGCTGTATGGCTGTTCAGCCGTGTTTTTCCTTCCTTTGGTACAGCTGGGCCAGCTGTTTATATGGTTCTGCTATGAGCTTGTCTCAAGGGGTGTCCCTTGCTTTTTATAGGGATGTGACGTACCCTAAGTGGGGTATTCGTTCGCTATTGTGTAGCTGCTCTTCCTCGCCAGGAAATTTTGGAGGCTCCCGTGGAGTTCTCTTCGTTATTGTCTATCCCTCTTGGGGATTTTTCCTGTGGGTTATGCTGTGGGCATCTCTCTTTGTTCCATACTTCCTGCTGTGGTGGAACGCCTCCTCTGTTGAGATTCACGGACTGACGTGGCCCTCTCCTGGAGCTTCTGTATTGCTGCCTACGGTTGTTCCATTGCACTCTCATGCGTCTGTGGATGCAGTCTGCTCCGGTGTCTTGTTGGGGTTCTGCCGTATCCGACTCGCCCCAGGGGGCTGCACATCCTCCTGCCTTGCATTTGGCTCATCTTCCACCTTCATTCTGCCCCTAGCGCTGTTGGCTGTCTTGGGCGTGGGTACCCGTCCCTGTGGGCGCTTTGTTCCGTTCCGCTCCAGATCGGTTCTTTCTGTACTCTGAGCGGGCACCACATGTGATCCGCACTGTGTGTGTATACTATCACAGGAGTCCCGTAGTGTTCCTTGAGCCACTGTCTTCGCTGCGTTCTCTTCCTGTTGTCTTCTTCCCTCGTGTTGGGAAAGGCTTCGGCGCATCCTGTCTGGGGTTTGCCTAGGTGCGGTAGGGTTTTCGCCGGAGCGGATCTCTGTTACGTTTTACCTTGTGCCCCTTGCTTCCCTCTGACGGGCCCCGGCCTGGGCTCAGGTTTTTCGGTTCGTTGCAGCACACGGCTCAGGTGTTTCTCCTCCTGGCCTCTGCTGCGATTTTCAACAGACGTATTCTTTCTCCGGATGATCTCTGGCATCATCCTGTCTATATATATGTTTTTTCAGACATTCTATGTCTGAGTGTTACTGACTTCTTCGTTGGTGTGGTAGTCAGTATTCCCGCCTGTATCGCGGTGGCTCGGTCCTTCCTTCCCGATCGGGGGGTTGGGGTCGCCCCTTTTGTGGTTGGACTTGTATGTCCTGATACGTTTCACAGAAGTCGGTGCCATTGATACCTCTTGGGCGACTTTCTATTCTCTAGGGGTACTCTTCCAGTTTACCCTTGGTTGCCACTTCTTGACTTTTTCATGTATTTCTATGTGCTGTGTACGCACACGAGGGGGCCGGCATGCGGGTTTTCCCTGCGGTGGTTCCTGGGGATTGTCCCAGGTTTCCTCTCTCTCTCTTTCTCTCTCTCTCCCTCATGGGGCATAGCTTTGGGTGTGTCCGGTTTGCCGGTGGCCCTTGGTCGTTGAACCTGTGGGTACGGTTGACTGGTTGGCTACCTGGTGCTGCGCCCGTCTTCTCTGTCGACGCGCACAGGCTGTTGCTGTTACGCTTCATTGAGCTATGCATTGTGATCCAGAGATCAGGGATCAATAAATTTGTAAATAAACAAGGCCCAATTACATTACCCAACAAGTCCCTTCACGCTGGGTTCAGTGGAATGCAAAGTTCGTTCCTAACTTACCAATCTCCAACAGAACCTGCATTTCTCATAAAACATAATGTGGCGATGACATCTTTTTATAGTTGGTTAGTTATAGGCAATAATCTATAGACTCACTATAAATAAAGACGGACTCAATGTGTATATTTATAATGTTTATCTAAATAATGTGAAATAAATGCTCATCAAGTACCAATACACAGTACACATCATATTGACAGTGCATTGAAGGAGTGGAAAGGCGAAGAGAGAAAAGGTTACAGAAACAAAATACATTTGCAAATTATTATGCAAATTCAGGTTTCTATCTATACTAACTCAGTAGGAACAGGAAATCTACTCTCTGGCCACGAGACCAGCAAGGCCCCTCAAGAAGGTTTGAAAGGGCAAAGATTAAGTCAGGAAATCAGGAACAAGAAGGAAACAGGTAGGCCTCTACAGCAAACCGAAGACAGCGACGATCTCCCAAGGATCAGCCTAAACGCCTCCGGCTCACCCCTCCCACCGGGCACCTCAATTATACCCTAAAACCCAAATGTCCAACCCACACGTGTTTCAAAATAAGGAGCTATTCTACATTTGATTGGTTAAGGAAGGGGGAGTACTGTCACACCACACTCGACATGTCCATCTCACTCAATGTTCTATTGTTTTATTTTTTCAACATCATGACGGAATCTTCTCAGGAAATACAAGTATACAAATATCAGGCTTCAGCTTCCTTCTCTCTGCTAATGTTTCGAAATCTGTTACTTCTTGTGCCACTCGTGCGCTTCCAAAGGAAACGTTCCTCACTTGCTGATTGTTTTTCGTCTCCACGTTTAACTTTTGGCAGGCACACATAAATTCGAAGATTGCTCGCCTTTGCCTTCCCTCCACGTTCTCTTTGCTTTTTCAGCTTATTTTGTAGAAAAATCATTCTCCTTAACCCATGCTTCTACGGAGAATAAAACAAGCATTATTACTCATTTTGTAATGCTTTTCTTTACGCGCCCTCCCAATGCTGCATCTAACCATGCGCAACCCATATTATTATTTTTCCTAGCAAACGTTAATAACGTGCACAAAAGCAGCATTAGTCTCTTTATTTTCATTAGTCAAGCATTTGCGGCCTAGTTCAGTGCTTTAGTACGCGCTTGCGCAGTATTATTTTCCCTCATGTTAGTTTTTAAAAACGCGTGTTTTTCACTGCACACTGTTAGAAAAATTAGAAAATGTTACTAGGGATTTCAACCCGAGCAGGTTTCATTTTACGGAAAACCCTGCTCCATCAATTGTGTGGTGTGGTTCTCACGGTACACAGTCTGTTCCGTGTATTCTTGTAATTCACATCCATGTATCTCCTGGTAGCCGTAGTTTGTATGTCTCGGCATGATGCCTTCTGCCCTGACATGTCATTTGTTGGCACTGATGTTGTGCCGCTCACCTTGTGTGTTCGGAATCAGTCATCATGTTTAAGTCCCTTCGCTGGGCCTTTGTCTCTTACGGACCCTGGGGTCTTCTACTCAGTTTCCCTCTTTTCTTAGCAGTTTATGGCATTCTGCCATTGTGCACTGACCTTTCTGGTTCTGTGATTTTGTTTCGTCCCTGTCTGGCCGACAGTAAACTCGTGCCGTCCTCTGACGGATTGTGGTACCTTGCTTCCCTTGCTCATGCTCCGACCTGAACTTCTTGGTCTGGTGTCAGCTACGCTGGCAATGCTGAGCTTTATGGGTCTGGTGTCAGTCAAGCTGGCATTGCGGCCCCCACCTTGTTTAAGTCAATGTTCTTGACGGACTTCTTCCTTTGGGAACTTGGTGGGTTTCAGTCACAGACCCTCCTCCAATGGGGTATAGCTTTGGTATCTATTCTAAGTTAAGGAATCTGCGGCTAGATGTCTCTATCAGATGAACGAGTTACTTACCTTCGGTAACGATGTATCTGGTAGAGACACAGTCTAGCCGCAGTTTCCTTAATGCCTGCCCATCCTCCCCGTTCTGCGAGGACCTTTCCAGGTGGGGTTCTACCACCTTGCCTCCTTACAGGTGGCCTTGGTCTTCCTGAGGGGTGCTCTAGTTCACCTACCTCCGGGGCAGGGTGTGTCATTCTATTTTGGCACAATGGCTCTCCACCCATTATCGTTCTTGGGTGGCTAGGTTATGTGCTCTTCAGTACTCCTCCACCCTGGTTCTTCCGGCGTGGAGATTCTCATGTTCTTCTACCCTCCCTCCACCCTCGTCTGTTTCTCCCCATTTCTTTGGGGTCTCCTTGTCTATGCTGCAGTCGATTGGGTTGAGGTTCTATTTGACTATGCTACAGTTCATAAGTCATTGTGGGGGGGGGGAGTGTGGTGAACATTCTCTGTTGTTGTTCACTTCTGGTCACTTGCCATGAGTCATGTTGTTCCAATCCTGTGGTCCTTTACAGTTACATCCTATGGTTACAGACCGTCTTTCATTCAGTTCCATCCTGTGGTTGCAAACTGCCTTTCGTTTGGCCTGCCATTCATTTCCACTGCGGTTGCCTCTTAGTGGGGGCACGGCTCTTCGCTTTGGTGGGACTTTTCCTGGGGCGGGTGCTCTGTTCGCACCCTCCAGTCCCTTCAATTGTTGAGCACTCTTTGAACATGGTGTTGTTTCTCATCATTCTATGATTTCTTATCATTGTTGTTTCAAGCGTTTTAGCTCCTTTTTTGGCACACTGTCCCTATACTCTCACCGTTTTTGTAGTGGCTCCGCGTTGTGGCGCGGAAAAGTTTCACAGTAGAAAACTGACGTTAGCACGCAGAGGGGGACTTATATGGCTCCATTGACGTCACTTCCGTGGACGACGTCAGGACGGAGCCGGACGACGACGCCCCCTGGCGTGCAGAGGTACTGCTGGGGAAAATGTTTTACGGATTCAGTCTGACGCCTGGGGATATTCTAAGTTAAGGAATCTGCGGCTAGACTGTGTCTCTACCAGATACATCGTTACCGAAGGTAAGTAACTCGTTCCTTAGCAGTGATTTCTCGCTTCAGGAGATCAGGGAACTCATCCTCTCTCTGGTCCGCCAGAAAAGTTAAACAATTCCTCAAGGGACTCTTGAAAGTTTTTCCACCTGTGAAGAAACCTCCTCTTTCTTGGCATCTCTATGTGGTATTAAGTCAATTAATGAAAGCCCCATTTGAGCCAATCCACAAGGCAGATTTGAAATATCTTTCTTGGAAGACAGCTTTACTATTGGCATTAACATCAGCCAGATGAGGTAGTGAATTGCAAGCATTCCCTATAAAACAACCATTCATGCAATTTAAAAAAGACAAGGTAATTTTAAGGACTAACCCTAAATTAATTCTAAAAGTACCTTTGGATTTCCATCTTAGCAAACCTATTGTTCTAAAGAAATTTTTCCAAACACACAAACTGTTGCTGAAAGATCTCTGTACACTTTAGATGTTAAAAGGTGTATTAAGTTTTATTTACACAGAACAAGACAGTTCCTCAAATCTGATAAGTTATTTATCGCCTATGGAAATTTGAGTAAAGAACTTCCAGTCTCTAAATCTTCCATTGCAAGATGGATTGCAACAGCTATTAAATTCTGCCATAATGCAGCAGGACGACCCTTTTCTACCTGAGTCAAGGCTCATTCGACAAGAGCTGTTTCTACGTCCATGGCTCTATTTATTGGGGTACCGATTCAGCAAATCTGCAGAGCTGCCACATGGTCCTCCCGGCATACCTTTAATCAGCATTATTGCCTGGATGCTACAGACAAAGCTGATGTGGCAGTAGGACAAGCTGTTTTGCGCCATCTATTTGAGTAAGGTGAGCCTCCTTTTCTTTTCTAAGTGTCTTTTTCCCAACATCCGCTACTATTATGTTTATTGTTCTAATTGTAGATGTTATGACTATTAATGACATTTGCATTATTATTGTATGCCAATATTTACTCATGTTTACTGCTAACTATTCTTATTCAAGCATGTGAATCTATGAAAGATCCAATACTGGAGAAGAAAATAAGTTACTTTGCTGTAATTGTAGTTCTCCAGTATTGGCATCTTTCATAGATTCACATGTGACCCACCCTCCTCCTCAAGGGGCTCCCCTTTAGGCTTTGAGATTATATTTTATTCCTACTTGTGCTCGAAAATCTGAGGGATCTAGCCTCGGTGGGGAGTGTTCTAGAGGGTGATGTCGCCTGATTGGTTATAGATCAAGTTTGGTCCTTTTCTAAAAAAGGACATAGATAGGCTATTAAATTTATGGCCTAGTGCCTTTATAGCCTATACCTACTAATCTTATTGCTTTGATATATTACCATTAGACTTTCACTTCGACAACGGGGAATGATTCAAGCATGTGAATCAATGAAAGATACCAATACTGGAGAACTACAGTTGCAGGTAAGTAACTTATTTTCATGTGCTGCGAACCTCCAAGAGACACTCTGCTTGGCCAGCTGCCGCGCAGCTCCCTTGAAGATTGCTGTGTGCCACGTGAAGCGCCCTGCTACTGGTCAGGTCCAACTGCCGAATGCAGCCCAGCACTGCTGCTATGAACTGGGTAAAAGACCATGAGGGCCTAGGCAAGAGAAACTGAATGCTAAGACCAAACGGGAATGGGGCGGGAGCATTAGCTGAACTCACAGTACCTCTAAATCTGGTCTAGCGGGGTCCAAAGAAAGGGGGGAACCCATGAGGGATAGGTGAAGGGATAGCAGAGCTAACCAGAGAAGGCCCCTGGAACCATAAAGAATGACACGGTAAATCAGCTATCCTTGCTTTATTGTATATGTAGTAGAATTATGCGTTTTCTAAGCAATAGAGTACTTGTCTTTTATACAAAGGAAATTACTGGGCTGGGCATTGACCATATTGCATTGCTGGGGGGTGGTGTTGATTACTGAGCCAGAGTTCCCCACAGTAAACTCCCTCAGAAGCCTGTGACTGTCGCCCTCGCTACCACTTAGAGTCAAGTGTAGAAAGGAATGTACTTTGATTGATTGATTGATACTTGGCCCAGTTTTCAGAGTCTTAGTAGTACAGGCCCCGGGACAGCAGTGGTAAAAGGCTTTGAACCCCATGTTGTGGCTCAGTAGCCCCTGCCTGCCCTGTAGCCTCTTGAACAGGCTCTGACACAGTGCTTTGTCCATGTGGACACTCGTCCTCATCGTCAATTCTTACTTAGTCTGTACGCACAAAGGCAATGAGACGTAGTCTTTATTCATGCCTGGCAAGAAGCTGGCAAAGATCCTGCTCTATCTCTGTCCAACAAGAACTTCCACCATAGAACACCACCAAAGAATATAGAACATAGAACATTACTAGATAGTACTGTAGTGGTTCCAGGTGGAAAACATACTAAGAGCAAAGCACATTGTAACAGTGTGTTTAATTTCGCCCTACAGATTCTGCTTTTATTCTACAAGTCTGCAGCCAACTTATCTGTGTAATGAGGGAGTAGGACACCAAGGATGTTAGCAGTTTGTGAGAAGGGAGATAGATTGACCATGTAAGGAATAACATATCCTCTGCTATATGTTAAAAGGATGTTTCAAGTCACCTTGAAGATCCATGACCTTAAAGAGGAACTTGGCCTTTTGAGTCGTTCCTATATATAGTCACGGAACTCCGCAGAGACTTATAGTTTCCCTATAATCTTATAATGTTCAGCAGGGGATACTTTATCCCTAATATAATAGAATACGTTTTCTATATGAAGGCATGGACTGCAGAGGAACATTTTTAAATCCTAGACCTCTGCACGCCCATTCTATTCTTCCCCTTGCATGCTTCACAAATGCCTGTAATAAAATATAATTCAGAAAACTATCTCTCTGATGTCACATAATTCCGAAACAGGCAGAAATTATTTCTGAGTAACAACGTGTAAAATGCCTCAAAGACACGAGGGTTAGATATTTCTTCTCTGTTGTCAGTCGCCACCCTCCCACTGTTCTGGCTTCATTCATTGCTTTATCACAAATAATGTTCTGAGCTGTTTATAAATGCAGCTCGCATTTCAAGAAGCTCCCCATGCCTTCCTGACCTCCCACCTCATCTTCCAATACCTGCATTATTAGAACTGAATTCATTACTTTTGGTGACGGTTCCTCGAGGGGCGGGGTGAGGTGCTTTAGAATGCAGTGACGCACGCGCTGTGTCGCAGCAGTGTCTCCTCGCTTCCGGTGAGGCCATTTGTCGCTGTCAGGATCCCGTAGGCCTCCTCGCTGTGAGTGCCAGTACCTTTCTTTGGCGCAGCGAGGACTCAAGGGCAAGCAGAGCGACGCCTCGCCTCCCTTCCCTTAATTGATGAGTTGGCGCCTTATCTCCTTTTCCATGGGGTGTTTGCCTGCGTGGAGGAAACAAGGACACCTCAGTACACTTTGAGAAGTACCGAGGACCTGCTGTAAGATACCATTTCACTAATTCACAACAGAAATGTCCTTTATTTATTTTTCAAATATCGTTTCGTCTTTCTTAACTGATACCATAGAGCGGATCATGGAGGTAGGAAAGTTGGGCATAAGTGGGGCGAATCACTAAAGCATTTGTGACTACAGGAAAAAGTTTACATACTCCAACATGTCTTTGTGAGTTTGCCTCAAAAGTTCTTGAATGGGAATAATGTGAGCATGCCGGAAATAGTCATCTATAGTTAGTACAAGTAGAAAGGACTGTGCCCTTGTTGCACATTTAGTACATGGGATTTGGACGATTAATGGCTACTCAGCATATTTTGCTTATTATTGTCCCTCTTCCACCATCCTCTCCGCTTCCGTTATTCCGCTCCCCTCCTTGCTTTCCATACAATGCCTACTTCTCTCACTTCTCCTTTCAACTCTGAATAGTTCCTTAAATCCCGCTTACACTTTTCCAAAATGATGCTATAAAAAAGTACCACATATTAGTAAAAGAGTATCCTAGAACCATCATTGCTAACAATTGGCATTGTGCCCATTAAGGATAACTAGAAATAAGACATTATTTTTCTTTAATACAACCTTGTGATCTGACGTTTCTTCAAAATGTCTTCAAGTTTCTTGTAACTGTGAAATTCACTGTCGATTTAAGATCACCATCACTAGACAGTTTTTTTTCAGTATCCATTTTTAAAATCAGGACATTCATAATTCTAGCTCCTGATGAAAAGACTACTGGAGTCTATCTCCCCTGTTCAATGACTTACCTCTATAAGGCTCCCACAAACTCTCCGTTCACTCCGTTCTATGATTCACCTTCAACTAATACGTGCCATCCCAGATAAACCTGAAACAATAATCCTATTGAGGTTGCTAATCCATTTTTGCCTACTTCATTCTCCTTGTCACCAGGCATTAGAACTTTAGCCCAAATAATCAACACTTTCCACACTCATCTGAAACTACTCCGAAGAGCAGGCCCTTGAAAGATACTCTAAGTATCCACTGACTAATTCTCACCTCCTTTATCTCCACTTTACCTCTTGGTCACACCCATCATTCCAAGAAGTAGCAGGGAGCCGTGCCCTTATATAGGCAATCAATCAATCAATCAATCATGGCATTTATAGAGCGCGCTACTCACCCGGGAGGGTCTCAAGGCGCTGGGGGAGGGGGTAAGTTACTGCTCGAACAGCCAGGTCTTGAGCTGCTTCCTGAAGGAGAGATGGTCCTGGGTTCGCCGAAGGTGAGTGGGGAGGGAGTTCCAGGTCTTGGCTGCCAGGTAGGAGAAGGATCTTCCTCCGGCGGTGGTTCTGCGGATGCGTGGTACGGTGGCGAGGGCGTGGCTGGTTCAGTCTTTTGGGGATCCATGGGACCTCTTAAATGAAGAAAGGTCATGATGGTTAAGCAATTTGTTTCACTGCTCTTCCTCCAGAGTATCCCTTCTGGAAGACTACAATGACAAACACAGTAAGGAAGCTTCTTACTCACAATCCTTTACCAGCTCCCTCATCCCTATTATCTTAGACCATTGACTCTCTTTTCCTCCTTTCCACCAGCCTTTGAGGATGATCGAGCACAGCAACCTCATTACCATTCCGCTGACTCCTACTCCTTTGAGTAAGCTGACAATTTCCTCTCTCAAATGGCTGCTACAAAAGTGGTGATCAAATGCTACATACTACCATACTTTTGATATCATGTTCGCGACAGAAAACTGGTTTAATGAATAATCCTTACAAACCATCATGGATTTCCTTTTAGCTGTGAACACTGCAGAGAGACCTTGACCATAAAGTAAAAATAGCAGTAAAGTTTCTGTAATAAAAAAACAAACAATTATTTTCGTACACCACCTTTGAATGCCTTCTATTGGAAATGGGACAAACACCATCTTGGCTGATCAATGGATGGAGCAGATCACTTCTCATTTGATGTCGTCCTCTAATACCATGTTCCTTTGGTTTTTTAAACTCTTTTTTATTTGCATTATGTCAAATAATATAATGAAATGCAGGAAATAGCTTTTATGATAGTGTTACATTCCAACATATGTATGGTGTATCGGAAGGTCATTAAAGATTCAAAGGAAAAGAAGGATACAATCACTGCAAATGTGGGGAGGCTTGCTTCTGGGGTGAAGCAGTGGGTATGTAGAATGCTAAGTGAGTAGTGGATGGTGGTATCGTAAGAACAATTTAACAACTCAACTGGACCGGCTTGCACTTACCGGTATAAAGCAGGATAAATGGAGGAGCCTCAAGGCAGTGTAAGGACCTAATAACGTATTCCTTGGTGATCTCAAGGCCCCAACAGCTCTGCAGCATTTCAGTACTATTCCTGCTTGCACAATAATGACCTCATTTAGCACTACAAGACACTGCTGACTATGTGCTATAGGAAATCTGCCTTCTCTGTGTGGTCACCCCTCATTTTTGGCCTTTTCATGGATCTTATTTTTTGCTGGTATTAGGAGTGTGTGCGCTTTGATGCTCCCATTCAGTGCTACAGGGCGTGTGCTCTGCCCCTAAAATGGTGTTATCAAATAGGTTTCTCCCAATTTGTTTATTTAACTGTCCAGTATGGCTATTGTAAGCTTATGCAGAAGAAAGTGCACCATTGGTATGGAAGTTAAATGTCTTATGTGGATGCAGTATCTGTTTACACCACCCAGATAGCATTCTTGAGCTGTGCACCGGCTGCAGTGTCATATGAAAAAGAAGTAGAACATCATAATGTTATATATCAGGCACACCAGTCTTATAGTATGCCTTGTAAGCCCACATGGCTCGGTGCTTAAAATATAAAAGTGCGGCATTGTCCACATTAGTTATAGAATACCCTCACAGTGAGCAATAGCCCAAAAGCTAATTTTACTGTGTGAGTATAGCTATCTTTCCCAGGAACAGGCCTAGATTTGATTACAATCATTATGTCATATCTCTGCCTGGGACATTTGAGAGTGATGATTAGACATTATTTTTAACTTAGTTTAATAAAATCTGATTCAATGGTGAAATGAGATTTTTGATAACATTGTTGGAAAAGTAACATAAAAAAAATATTTTGTGCTGCCTGAGGGAAAACCAGTTTAGAACTGGTTTGCCTCTCAGCCCTACTCCAGAGGCCCATTACACATCCTTGGCTGGCCGCTAATGATCCTGCTCCTGGAAGACAATGGCTTGGCCTCTGGGCCCAGGAAGATAGGAATATTGTCAACAAGTGGTCAATTAGCATGGGTTAGCCATCTGGGCGGAGGCTAGCAACAGTTGGAACAACAAAGGACAACTGTAACAGTTCTTCCTTGCACTTTTAGTTGCCAGATGGGCTCAGGACCTTCTACCATTCATTCCCGGCCCTTTGAGACTTTCTGGAGGCAAAAAAAGATCTGACCCTGACAGCATGGAGGAAACCTTATCTACACAGGGCAATGGCTAGGAGAAGGAGCAGAGCTCCTTCAGGTGGAGGATGGCGAGAGTAATTTTGTTTTGGAGCGGAGGAAGTTTTTCAGTCACGCAAGAAAGGAAGTTCTACAAAAGGAGGTGGAGAATTTGCAAGAAAATGGGATTGGGTGGAGAGAATTCTTAAATCACTGGCTAGCACGCAGGATAAAACTGGCACCTCACAAACTCCTCCTCAGGATATTCCTGACCCTTGGAAGAAAACATCTTGAATAACATTACTATGCCAGATTGTTGGAAGAGGATTAGCCATTGACTCCTGACTCCTACTCGCACCCATGGACTGGAATTAATGTCCAAGGGTCAAGTGACTGACTCGCTGTTTGCATGTTTCATGGTCACAAAAAAATAGAAGGAGAACTGACTCTAAGAGGGTGCAGCTGACCACTGACTACTGGACCCTGCAGCAGCCCTGGCAGGAGAGAGACCTGGTGTCTAATACTGTCCTGAAGAGGAAGCAGCGTTTACATCGCATGCGGTACAACGCATGCGATTACAACCCGGTTGTTACAATGACCGCATTGTTACAACGCATACCATTTCAACGCAAGTCGTTTCTACGACTTGCTGTAGGAGACGCTCTAAACTAAGGAATAGTATAATTTACTACTCCAACACCTTCCCTACTGTTGCGCACGCTGGAGTTGGAATAGTAAATTATACTATTGCTAAGTCCAGCGCGCCCCCTACAGCAAGCCGTAGAAACGACTTGCAATGTAATGGACCGCGTTGTAATCGCATGCTTTGTACCGCATGTGATGTAACTTTGCATATTCGTCCTGAAGACTTGAGGTCTGCAGGAGTTACTAGGAGAAACTTTCACAGTCGCTGGAGAAAAGTAGAACATTTCCACCTTCATAGGATCAGAAGAAGGTGCTGAGGCTGTCCAGAGAGTTTGCGCTTTCAGTGGACAACAAAACCAAGTTTGTCCTGCTCTGAACTTTCCACCATGCAAAAAAACGATTCAGCAGGACCTCACAGGAAGGTGTCCAGCCTTGTGGAGCCATGCCAGGGTGTAGCTTCCAGCCTTTCCCTGCTGGTGGATTTAATGAACTATAAAAGTGACCAAGTCCGACAGTAATAATCTGTCCCAGCTGCGAAGTGATCCAGACGGTTATGAAATTCATTTTTTTCCCAGTTAGAGCTTTAGAGAGAGCTCAACAACAAGGTATCTGACTCTGAGGAACTTTGCTGGCTTCAGCTATGGACCTTTCCCTGCTGAGAGATTGTGAACTCCAAAATGCATACAAAATCTCACAGTAAAAACTTTCATTCACTGTCATCCTGAAATTGCATCTATGTCCTGGTCGATTGTGAGCTGGTACTTTACACTAGTGCTTTACATTGTCTAGGTGTTTTTACCTTAACACTTTAAAATTCATATCTTCTGTTCCCTTTACAAGAATTTGAGTATTTTGGTGTCTTTTGCTCTTTAGATGTTTCTTTATTTTTTAGGTCTTGCCTTAAAGATAGCTTTTGAGCACTCTATGGCAGTACATGTTTTATCTTGCTCTCTCCCCCATGTGCTGCTTGCACCCTCACATCCCCACCTCCCAGCTCTTCTTGTTATTCCCCACACTTCCCAAGTCATCCATTAAAAAAAGCACATTAACATGTATATTTTTACAGGTTTGTACAAAGAGTACAGTTTATCAGGTTGATTTTCATCTGCTGGTCAGACTTTGGTACTAAAACCAAACACAACATTAATGGTGCTGGATGATGTGTGGGCTGCTCTGCTCACTAATCCTGCATCTGATTCAAAAGGCTTACTTTGAGTGACTGGGTAGATGATGTCTCCTCCACTGGATGCTGCAGAGACCAGATGGTCTGCACATTTGTTTCAATTCAGAGCATTGTGGAAAGTAAATGGCAAGCAGTTTTCTTCAAATGTTGACACTTCCTCAAGCAGCTGGTATGTGGTATTATGTTCTTTTAAGGTCTTTGTGTTACTTTTAAGCTGGATCATGAACAAGAGGACTTTTTAATTCCCGTTCAGTTTCCTGCGTGAAAATCTATAAAGATTGAAAATATTCAATTCACTGTTCAGTTTCGAGATACCTTTCAATACGTGATTATTTTTCTCCAGTATTATCAATGTATTTTCTTTCACTTTTTTAAACAATGCTTTGCAAACAATTTTTGGCAAAGCTAATATCGTAGCACTCGCATTATAAAGGTGACACATATTGGCTTTGTCAGTGCTTGCCTAAATTGGTGTGGTAATTTTAGTGTGTTGTCTTATTGACTTCAAAATTGTTGCTACAACTTTTTAAAAAACCATTAATTTATCTTTTTGTCAATAGAATCACAATAGGTGTACAATTTCAAACATTGCGGGCTGATGGGATCCACGATAAAGTGCAAAAATTATAAGCAGTTCATAATCACTCTCTGCTTTACCAGTTATCTTATAACAAAATGCGTGTCATTAAAATGTTAGAGATATCAGCTCAAATCCTCCTTCGTTGAATGTTCACTCGCATCCGAGTCATGCTGATCACTTAGATTTGCATCAGGGTTTAAAAACACGTGAGATACCTCCCTACATGTCCGTAGATCCTCTTCTAATTTCTCATGTCTCCTGCGAGCCTTCATATGGGCCTCCTCCGCCAGCGTCCACTCACGCACATCCCTTACCCATTCATCTACAGTGGGGTACGCTTTCCCATCCATGTTATTGCTAGCCTGCGCTTTGCTAAAACCAGGAGGAGTTGCAAGAGTTTATACGCCATTTTGCGTTCTTGGGTTTCGTAATATGTTTGAGTAAACAGTGTAGTGGGGTTGTCTCTACCCGAAAGCCTGTATCCCTTTTTACCAACTCCACCAACCGGGTCCAGAATCGGTACACCTCAGGGCACCACCATGTTAGATGCAGAAAATCGGCCCCTACTGCGCTGCACCATCAGGAACGCATCTGTGCGGTCCGGATCGATGCGGTGGAGTCTCATCGGAGTCATATAGTGCGTTGTAAGTAGTTGCAATGTATCAACTTGAAGCGCGCATTGCAAGTCACTGTATGCGTGAGTGTGCTTATAGCTTTCCACATCTTCTAAAATTGTTGGTACAACTTGAATTTAACTCTAATTTCTATGCCTGCTGCTTGTGCCACAACTACCAATGACCAGGGGGTTGAGCAGAGATTCTCTGAGCACAGTGGTTTAGCATAACCAGATTATGTTTATTAGGTTGGTAGAGGTGTTTCCCTCCCACATTAATAACCCAAATGTCTGCCATCTGCCCTACGTGATCTAATTATTTCCAAAGAGTGCATTCTTTCTGTTTATGATTCTAGCCCTGTAGATAGGTCATATTACTTGCATATCTTATTACCCTTTGTTTGCCAGATCTTATCAACTGGTCAGGCAAAAACTGAAGTCATGGGATTCTGACACATACCACTTTATCATCCAAATCCTGCTATTGTTACCTGAGGATACCTCTAGCATTTATTGGGTGCTAATGGCATCAAAACTCTTCACCTTCTCAACTGCAAAGCTTGACTCCGCAAACATCTTTCCAAAAAACAACTATTGCCAACTTTAAACCTTCTAACCATATCTCTTACCCCATCCCACAAAGGATCTCAGAACGTATCTTGTGTCCGATTGAATGAACCTCATTGTCCTTTTATCAGGTCAGGATAATAATCTGAACTGCCTTAAATCTGGACAAGTAACACCACTTTTCAAAGAATGTCAGAAGTTGACAAAGACCTAAAGCACTAATGTCGCATCTCAGGTTTTCTGTGATGGTATTGGTGGGCTCTAGAAACACCTACGTTGATACATGATCGACCTCAGCAATCTACAATCGACTTTCAGACAAGAATGCATTCTGAAATGACCATGTTGAAAATACTAGATCATGCTTTGAACATTCTTGATAATGGTCGTTCCCACTGATCCTGTATGGATCTTTTGACATGGTCAACCACAAAATCGCACTGGAAATCTTGAAAGACAGCAAGGCCATGGTCTTAAGTGGTTTACCTCATACTTCACTAATTATTCCTAACAGATGAAACTAGGCAACTCTCTTTCTAGAGCTGTCCCTTTTCTCTAGGGGTGTCCCCTTGGTTCTATTCTAGTGTCTTTGGACCCATCTCCACACTTCCAACAAAACTCCTCAATTTAATGCTGACAATGCACAATGTTATCTGAAAGTTTTCTTCTCCACTTGACGTTTTACTCTTAGACTTGGATGACTCTTGTTAGCTCTTTTCTTTGTGCAAATATCGGTGCCAGTAAAGCGCTATTTGATAAATTGAAATTCAAAACTGGAGCTACTCAACAAATTAATACATTAAAAAATGTGAAGCATATTAGGTTCCACAGTAAAGATGGGGAATGGTTAAGTTTCTAATAAAGAAAGGTTTATTGAAGGTTAATCGTTTATAGAAGGAAAAGTAAATCAAGTTAGTGGCAAATCATTAATCAATATATAAATCCATCAATAATTTATAATGTTTGAATCACTTCAAATTAATAAGAAAGAGGGGAAACTAGCATAGAGTTGCCTCAAAATGAAAGGTTTAGGGAAGTCAGTTCTCCCATAAAGAGATTATCCTAAAGTCTCCTACTGTGCTGTGCTCTAAGTCTGTATCTATAAGCATTCTGCAGCAGTTTATAGCATTCTGAACTGCAATCTACGCTGCACTAGCTTATATCACACAGTTCTAACATTTGCTACACCTACACACAGTTCTCGTGACAATATCCAATCAGGTTAAAGTATAATGGCACAATCCTGTTCTCATTAGCTTTTTAGGATTTGTCACTATATAGCTTATCTCTGCGTCCTTCAACCTTATATTTATCTGCAACAAACTGACATGCATTGGACCAGCCTGTATTCTACAGGTGCTATCTCAGATTCAATACCAATTAAACATTCCAAAGCTATCACAATGGTAGCAAAACATTTCTCATGGGAAAGAAAGCAAAAGAACATTGTGTTTGTTAATTGGTACTCCAGCTTCACATAGAAATAAAGGATTCACGTATTACAAAGCAATATGGTAAAGTATGGGAGCCATTTTAAATGCAGGCCTAAATTAGCTATGGTCAATCTCGATGTGAATAATACACAGTTAATAACATTTGTGTGCTTATGTGTGAATGTCAAGTTAATTTAATATAAAGAAAATTCTCCAGTATTGAATCTTTCATAGATTCACATGCTTGTATCTTCCCCGTCGTCATGGAGGGAGTCTCGCGGTAGTTAGAAAAGTAGTACTATAAGAGTACATTATAAACCACCGAAGGGAAAGGAAAACTTTAACATTCGTCAGCATCTTTATGTAGGTCCAAAATTTGACCAATCAGAGAGGATCCCTAGACCTCAACTCCCCAGCAGAGCCATCAGACCTCAGATTTCTAACCACACGTCATGTGTAAGGGAGTCTCCCTGAGCTCTGCTCAGTTTGTCAGTGAGTGAACTTTTGACCGTGCTAGAATTCACCTCAAGGTACTGTTTTTCTACATTCTTTGCTTCTAAGATGTCAGAGGGAGCTAAGAAAAGGCTTTTTAGACCTTGCCGATCTTGTGGGAAGGCAAGACTTTTCTCTGAAGACCCCCACAAGGACTGCCTTTATTGCCTTTATCCCAAACATACAGCCAAGGACTGTAAATACTGCAGGACTTTTTCAGCCAAAACTCTAAAGGATAGAGAAGCAAGATTGTTATTATGGTTCCAGAAGAAAAAATCCAGATCGGATTCTGGTTCGGATGTTGAAGAGAGTCCTGGGCCATCCCCAGTTGAGAGGAAACGTAAAAATGAGGGCTCTACCTCATTAAAGGCTGATCCCAAGAGATTGGAAGCAGAAAAATCATCTTCTGCCGAAAAAGCAGCCCTGAAGCCAAAAGACTCTGGCCTGAAGAAGTCTTCTGCTGCTTCTCTGCCTGTCACACCTCTAAAACAGGCTTCGTCATTGAAAAAAGCTCCGTCGATGGACCCGTCGTTGAGAACTTCAGCCAAGTCCCCATCGACGTCTATGGCGACGACCGCGTCGACGACGGCTGTGGTGACGGCCTCATCGACGAATACGGTGACTACGATTTCCTCGTCGACGGCATTGTCACTGGCTCCGACGACGACCACCACTACGTTGACGATTATGTCTACGGCCCCGTCGACGGGGGCACCGTCAACGACGAAGTCTACGGCCCCGTCGACGGGCAGTCCGTCGACGACGTTTTTTAAATCCCCTTCTAGACTGCCGATATCGACGACGATCACTTTTCGATGTCTTCCATCGTCGACGGATCAAAAGCAGGACATTAAAAGCTTCCAATTTATCCAAAAGTCTCCAGGTTTGACATCTTTATCCAAGATATCACCTTTGCCCCCTTCTCACCCTCTTCATACGGAGGAATCAGGAGATGAAAGTTTGTTCGGTCCAGCTTACAGCCCTTCACAACTCAGGGTTAAATGCCAGGACACTGACGTAGAAGAGGAGACACATATGCAAGACACCTCAGAGTATATGGGAGGAGAGTACTCTTTCACGGGTCGTCCAAGGGCCCAACGATATGACTCTTTCCAAGAACACTATCCGTATGAAGCTTATGAGGAGTGTCAGGAGGTACGAAGGGATTCCATGTTGGTGCCAACCTCCCTGGTCACCGACCTTCGGCACATGCTCATTGATTATTATAGACAATTTCCGGACTCTCACGCCCCAGTTCCGCTGACGCCTGGTGGCCAGGGCATTCAAGTTACTTCACCACCGCCAGTGGTTACTCTGCCGCCTGTTGCGCAGGAGGAGAGACAGGCTCCTCGGTGCATTACTATTCAGGACAATTACATCGAAAGTGAGGCTGATGATCAGCCTGAGGAAGGTGAGATCAGTCAGGATCCAGACTTAGTTGGCCAGGAATGGGATGACTTTGTCGCTCCATCTTCACCGTCGCCTTCTCCTCCCCCAGTGAGTTCTCCCCCGGGGGATATCGGGGGTTTCCACTAATTACTGGAAAGGGCCTCTAGAAGATTCGATTTGCCTTTGCCTGTGGTGCAGACGGAATGCTTCCTTTATGATTTTAAGGATCCAGCTAAGAAATCGGTTCGATCCATACCTATTGTGGAATATATATGGAACGAAGGTCTGAAGATTATGAGGAATCCGGCATCAGTTCCAGCTGTGTTGCAGAGGATGGAAAAGAAGTACAAAGCACTCGATTCTGCTCCGGCGTGTCTGATTGGTCATCCTCGGCCGGATTCAGTTATAATGCAAGCTGCACAGAAGCGCTCCAGGAATCCGCAATCCCCTTGTTCGGTGCCTCCGGACAAAGAAAGCAAGCGGCTTGACAGCATTGGCAGGCGCTTTGCTACTATGGCCACCACTTCCATCAAGGCCTCGAACGCCTTAGCGATTTTAGGATGATACGACTGTCTGTTATGGTCAGATCTCGCACCTCTTCTTGAACATCTACCCGAAGAGAAAAAGAAGGAAGCGAAAGACCTCCTACAAGAAGGCGCTAGAGCTTCTTCAGAAGTAATTGATGCAGCAATGGATTTGTCTTCGATTGCGTTCAGACAGATGGCAGGTGCCGCTGTCCTCCGTAGACAGGGCTGGCTTGGAGCGACGTCCTTCCGCCCTGAAGTTCAGTCAAAGGTTTTGGACATGCCCTTCGATGGAGAGAACCTGTTTGGGAAACACGTAGTCGAGGAGCTACAAGGGATCAAAAAGGACACTGAGATGGCGCGCTCTTTAGGCACGCTGCAACAGAGGCGTTTTCAGTCCTTTCGTGGAGGTAAAGGAAGAGGACAGTTTCAACAGAGATCGTCCTATCAGTCATACAGGTTTCAGCCGTATTCCCAGCAAAGTTATAGACCGCAATATGGAGTACAACAACAACAGCACTTTCGTGTTTCCAATGTGTCATACAGTCAGCAATCAGCGAGATGCAAGCCTTCAATTCGAGGAAAATCGCAAGATTCCTCTAGACTGCAGTGACATTTTTCATCCGCCAGCCACCTCACCTTGACTTCTGTCCCTGCAGTCTCATCATCTTTCTCCTTTTCTGGGCCAATGGCAGGCCATTACAAAGGACAAATGGGTTCTGGACATCATCGATCGGGGCCACACTCTAGAATTTGTCCACAAGCCTCCTCGAAATCCCCCCTCAAGAAGGATACATCATCATCTTCTTTTGTTAAAGCAAGAAATCTCGACCTTGTTAAAAAAAAAGGGCAATAGAAAGAGTTCCTTTCAGTCAACGAGGGAAGGGCTTCTATTCTAATTTCTTTCTCATAAAGAAAAAATGTGGGAAATGGAGACAGGTCATGGACCACAGGCAGCTGAACAAATACATCAAGAAACAATCATTCAGAATGTTATCCCTGCAAGAGATTCTCTTATTGGTGAACAAAGGGGATTTCTTAGCGTCCCTCGATCTCTTGGACGCATACTTCCACATTCCCATTCACGCAAAGCATCGCCAATTCCTGAGGTTCGAGGTGGCTGGGGATCACTACCAGTTCAAAGTTTTGCCCTTCGGCCTTCGCTCGGCCCCCAGAGTTTTCACGAAATGCATGGCTCCGTAGCGGCGTTTCTAAGAAGGCAGGGCCACCAGGTTTATCCCTACCTGGACGATTGGTTGGTGAAAGGGCCTTCTTTCCGCTCTGCAAGAAAATCTACACAGGCTTGTCAATGGCTGTTCAAGTCTCTAGGCCTGCAGCTCAACGTAGAGAAGTCATGCCTGGTTCCAAGTCAGAAACGTATTTTTCTCAGAGCGATTCTGGACACCAGGCTGATGAAGGCGTTTCCCACTTCAGAACGAAAACACAAAATAATACACTTAGCAACCCTTCTGCGCACAAGAGAGTCCACTTCTGTGAGAGTGTTCAAATCTTTACTGGGGATGCTGTCATCATGCATCCCTTTGATTCCAAATTGTCGGCTGCACATGAGGCCTCTCCAGGAGCAGTTAGACATACAGTGGATTCAGGTGCGAGGCTCCTTTGAAGACACCATCCTTATCTCTCAGGCAATGAAACAGGCTCTGTCATGGTGGGAGAAAGATTGCAATATCTCTCCAGGTCTCTTGTTTCAGGCAATCCAGCCCAGTTATGTTATGACCACGGATGCCTCAATGAACGGTTGGGGGGCGCATCTTCAGGAATTGCAAATCCATGGAAAATGGTCCGTGCAAGAAACTCAACTGCACATCAATCTCTTGGAATTGAAAGCAGTTTTCCTGGGACGGCAAGCGTTCCTTCCGAGGATCCAAGGCTCCTCTGTTCTGGTAAGAACAGACAACACCACAACGATGTTCTATCTCGCCAAACAAGGGGGCACCAGGTCTCTCACGTTATCGGACCAGGCCCAGGAAATTTGGAGATGGCTAATTCAGCACAAGATAACGTTGCAGATAGAGCATATTCCAGGCGTGGACAACGACTGGGCGGATGCTTTAAGCAGAACCAATTCCTAGTGCCACGAATGAGTGTTTGATTGGAAGCAGCTGCGGCGAGTGTTCAAACTGTGGGGTACTCCGAAGCTGGATCTCTTCTCGACAGCAAGCAACAGGAAGTGCGAAAGGTTCGCCAGCAGGTTTCCTCAGGCCAAATCTTGAGGAAACGCTCTGCAGATGCAGTGGGCGGGGATGTTCGCCTACGCTTTCCCACCGTTTCTCCTCATCCCAAGGGTGCTGAGCAAAATGAAAAAAGAACCATGTCATCTCATGCTCATAGCTCCGGCATGGCCGAGGCAGTGTTGGTTCCCAGAGCTTCTCCTATTCTCGATTTCGCCACACATTCTCTTTCAACCATTGCCAAACTTGCTGTCCATGGACAACGGCCAGATTGTTCATCCTCAGATAAAATCTCGGAGTTTATCAGCTTGGAACCTCACGACTATGAATTCACAGATTTAGACATCGCTCCAGATTGCAAGTCCATCCTTCAGCAGGCTAGAGCTCCGCCAACTAATAGGGCATATGCTGCAAAATGGAAGAGATTTTGCCACTGGAGTGTGGAAAAAGGCATACATCCTTTACTCTTGACCCCAGAACAAGTATTGCCTTACCTACTTCATTTAGCAAAGTCGGCTCATTCATCAATCAAAGTACACCTGGCTGCAATTTCCTGGTTTCGCAGAAAACCGGGGAAACTCTCGCTGTGGTCAATGAGAATTGTTAAAGAATTTATGAAGGGCCTCTTCAGTCTTTCCACCCTTAAAGCGCCCGGCAGTTCCTTGGGAATTGAACACGGTCCTAGCCCAATTGATGAAAACGCCCTTTGAGCCGATCCACAAAGCTGACTTAAAATACGTGTCATGGAAGACGGCTCTTCTATTGACCCTCACATCGGCTAGAAGAATTAGTGAGATTCAGGCTTTCACTGTGGCTGAACCCTTTCTTCAGTTCAAGCAGGACAAAGTAATTTTGAGAACAAACCCTCACTTTATACCAAAGGTTCCAACTTTTTTTCACTTGAATGAGCCGGTAGTGGTCACAAAGTACTTTGGAAATCCTTCAACCCCTGCTGAAAGAGCGTTGCATTCTTTAGACGTAAAGAGATGCATCAAATTCTACATCCATAGGACAAAGACTTTCAGGAAATCGGATCAGCTCTTTATATCATTTACTTCTCCGAGGAAAGGGCAGGCCCTTTCAAGGAGCAGCATTGCACGGTGGATCTCTTCTGCAATTGTTTTCTGCCATAACAAAGCTGGAAAGCCTCTGTCTGCTAAGGTGTCTGCACACTCCACAAGGAAGATGGCAGCCTCTACAGCCCTTTTTGCTGGGGTATCGCTTCCAGACATTTGTAGAGCGGCAACATGGTCCAATGTGCATACGTTCACCAAGCACTACTGCCTGGATTCGGCATGGAAAGCAGATGCGGCAGTGGGTCAAGCAGTCCTGAAGCATCTGTTCGCTTGAGGTACAGTCTATTTATATCTTTGCCTTTGTTTTATTTGGATCATCTGGTTTCACAGTTTTATATGTTTATAGTCATTATTTGGATTTTATGATTCATATAGACCTATATCTTTATGTATGTTTTTAAATGGTATGTCCATTCTCAGTGCATACGAAGGTCTTCGCCTAGTCGCAACGATTTAAGGAAGGGCACTGATAACTACTCTGATACAAGCATGTGAACCTATGAAAGATTCAATACTGGAGAAAAAACAAGTTACTTACCTGTACACTGTGGTTCTCCAGTATTGATATCTTTCATATATTCACATGCGGCCCTCCCTCCTCCCCGTCTAGGCTTGCCACTTCTTACCTCATGCTACTCTTAACCTTTAGCACACTTGTGCGCGAAATCTGAGGTCTGATGGCTCTGCTGGGGAGTTGAGGTCTAGAGCTCGTCTCTGATTGGTCAAAGTTTGGACCTACATAAAGATGCTGACGAATGTTAAAGTTTTTCTTTCCCTTTGGTGGTTTATAATGTACTCCTATAGTACTACTTTTCTAACTACCGCGAGACTCCCACCATGACGACGGGGAAGATACAAGCATGTGAATCTATGAAAGATATGAATACTGGAGAACCACAGTGTACAGATAAGTAACTTGTTATTTCTCTTTAATCCCTCAGTCTTGTGACTCATTGAGTCACTACAGTTCACACTTTCATTTATTGAAACCTCCCATTGAACAGAAGCTGTTGACTTTTCTAGCTTGTTTCTAGACTCTTCCAGACCTTGTCAGTCATTATAAACCATCAATTTCCTCAAGCTTCAGATCTTCACGTTTCCTCATTCGTCCTCTTGATTCATGCTGTCTTTTCTCTCCATTGTACTTTGACTCACCTTTTGGCAAAACCATTTTTATCTCTCTCATAAAAGAAATAAACATATCACACAAATCATGTTAGTAGCCAAGTGATCTACCAAGGTAGACAGCTTCCTGATTTTCAAATCATTCAAAATTATACCCACAGAAGGTATAATAACGCCAAATATATCACCCACTACTTGTGAAGCGCTTAGCTTAGCCTTTCAATGAATCGCTATTCGATTATCATCTATGACATCTGCATGATGCACTTTAGGAAACACTAAAACTGGTAAACAGCTACCTATCAGATTCAGCAGAAGTTGGAAATAAGCATTCTTTCCGCACACATAATAAACTATCCTAATAATAGGATAATTTTGTGATAAATACCCATCCCCCATAGCCTTGCATGCCTGCACACAATCCAACCCACCAGCTCTCTGGGTTTGAATCTGAACATCCTCTTTTACAATATTTCCTTTTTATTTCAAATACAAATTGAGTTTTGGATGTACTCCTAGTTCCTTGTTTCGCCATTGTTCTCCCAACTGCTCCTTTCTCCTTTCTTTAATCCTTTCCCAGCCTTCAATCTCGTCTCAGTTAATTCTTCTATAAATCCTTCTCAGCCCAGTTCAATTTACATGAAGACTTAAAGTTAGTCAGGTTAATAAATAGTTTCTGTGATGGTCTTGTATAATGAAGCTTTTGTTCCACAGTCCTCCCCCCTGCTTGAAAAAGTAAAGACTTAATCATAGGCACATCATCTAAAGACAAAACAAGTCATAATTTGAGAAATTATACTCCAGATGTTCTTGACGATAAATCACATTTATAAATATACATCAGAATACTGAATGAGAGGTGGCTGGTAGGTGGTCGAGCCTTGCCTCTGCTGTTCCACTGTTGCCCGTCTGCCTCGTTGTGCTCGTTATGCACGTTTTGTCCTTGTGACTTTGGCTGTCTTTTGTAATTATTTGTAATTACTGTGCTGTTATCTGTGCCTGGGCCCTTGTTTTCCGTGCCCGTTCTCTCGTCGCCCTTTTCACGCCGCTGCTCCCCCGCGGCCCCTGCCGTCCCCGCTCCCGCCTCCCAGCTGAGCTTCCCTCCCCCTTCCCAATTTAATGGCGGCCTCTGCGACGGTGAGCAAGCACGACCTCTGACCTCTGGTTAGGGATCTGCTCTCTCCCCCAGCAGCTCCGCTGTTGTGCCACTGCCGCTGAGAGGTGGCTGGTAGGTGTTCGAGCCTTGCCTCTGCTGTTCCACTGTTGCCCGTCTGTCTCGTTGTGCCCGTTTTGACCTTGTGACTTTGGCTGTCTTTTGTAATTATTTGTAATTGTAAATACTGTGCTGTTATCTGTGCCTGTGCCCTTGTTTTTCGTGCCCGTTGTCTTGTCGCCCTTTTCCCGCCGCTGCTCCCCGCGGCCTTTTCCCCCTGTCGTCTCCACTCCCGCCTCCCAGCTGAGCTTCCTTCCCCTTTCCCTATTTAATGGCGGCTGCTGTGCACCAAAGGCAAGCCCGTCTGCAACCCGACCGCGACCAGCGCCAGGGACCCTGGATCTCCAAGCATCCACCGCTACGACTCAACTGCCCTCCTCGCACTCAACTCCAGAACAAACAACAACTGCGAACGGTCCACGCCGAACACCACCCACGGCCAGTTCTCCCGCCGCCACTGCCACGAGACCTTCACCACCCTCCGCACTCCCAGGGGCACCAACCCCACGTCGTACGCCAACACCACCGAAGCCCTGGAATGCATCCTCCTCAACGTGCGCTCCCTGGAACACAGACGACGTAGAGATCTGGGACCTTCTCGACACCCTCTCGCCAGACGTCGCCTTCTTCATGGAAACTTGGACCAACGCCTCCACCGACATCGCCACCGCCATCCCTGATGGATACAAGATCCAGAGGAAGGACCACCCCAACCGCCCAGGAGGAGGACTCGCCATCAAAACAGCAAAACGCCGGAAGACCGCACCACATACAGGAACGCCATGACAGAATACCACCATCTCATCAGATCAACCAGACGAACCTTCATCCAGAAAAAGATCTCCGCCAACACCGGCAACTCGAAAGAACTCTTCAGCATCATCCAAGAATCCACCAAACCCCCCAGCGAGGCCACGGACATCACCCCTTCCCAGGACCTCTGCAACAAGCTCAGCTCCTACTTCCATCTGAAAATCAAGTCCCTCTGCGACAACTTCAACGAACGAACCCCAGACTCCGAAACCACCCCACCCTCCAACAACTCCAGCCAACCCACCATCTCCGCCTGGACCCCAACCACCACTGAAGACACTGAATCGACCATGAAAGGCATCCACTCAGGAGCACCCACGGATCCCTGCCCTCTGCACATCTTCCACAGAGCCGCCGCCACCATCGCACCGGAACTACGACGCACCATCAACACCACCTTCGAAACCGGTACCTTCCCCGATGACTGGAAACGCACAGAAGTCAAGCCCCTGCTCAAGAAGCCCTCGGCAGACCCTTCAGACCTCAAGAAATACTGACCCATCTCCCTCCTTCCCTTCACGGCCAAAGTCACCGAGAAGACCGTCCAGGCCCAACTTAGAAATTCATTGAAGAGAACTCCATCCTCGACCCCTCCCAATCCAGATGCCGCAGCAACCATACCACTGAGACCGCCCTACTCGCCGCCACAGATGACCTCCGCACCCTCCTCGACCAAGGCCACACTGCGGCCCTGATCCTACTCCACCTCTCCGTAGCCTTCGACACCGACTCCCTCCGCACACTCGCCGCCAGACTCCACGACGCCGGCATACGGGGAACCGTCCTCGAATGGCTCCGCTCCTTCCTCACCGGCAGGACCCAAACAATCAGAGTGCCACCCTTCCTTCTCAGAACCCACAGAGATCAACTGCGGAGTGCCCCAAGGATCATCACTCAGCCCAAAGCTCTTCAACATCTACATGGCCCCCCTCGCCACCATCGTCAGACAGCACGGACTCAATATAGTCTCCTACGCCGATAACACCCAACTCATCCTCTCCCTCACCAAAGACCCCGTCACCACCAGACTCAGCTTTCAGGAAGGTATGAAGGACATCACATCCTGGATGTGCAGCAGCTGCTGAAGCTCAACTCGGAGAACTCAGAGGTCCTCGTCCTCGGACCCTCCCCCACCGGCTGGGACAGCAGCTGGTGGCCCACCGCCCTTGGCAGCCCGCCCACTCTCACCGACCACGCCCGGAACCTCTGCATCGTACTCGACTCCTCCCTCTCCATGACCCGACAGGTAAACGCCGTCGGAAGGGCCTTCTCCTACATCGCGGCCAAGACCTGGAACGAGCTCCCGGTCGACATCAGACGTGCCCCCTCTCTGAACATCTTCAGGAAGACACTCAAGACCTGGCTCTTCAACTGAACGGAGCTGCTTACCCCCCGTCCCCCCCAGCGCCTTGAGACCCTCACGGTTGAGTAGCGCGCTTACAATTCCCTGATTGATTGATTGATTGAATAGGTATGGGGCAAGTGATGGTAAGTAACACTACCTGCAGTAGAAGGAAGGCATATACAAATGTGACTATCCTGAGCTCCCATAACATTGGAATACTCAGGTAGCAAACTCAAATAAACATTTTCAGAGGAGTTTCCCTCAGAGACATATTTGTGCTATATCTTCATATTAAACCTTTGTTGCTCATCCACATACGTTGATCAGTTTTAGTTGAAGCATGCTCAACAAAGAGTTACGTCCCACTAATAAACCAATCATTATTACAACTAAGGTATTTACCACAACTATTATCAGAATTTGATAACTTTTTTGTGCTTGACACCATGGTTTCTCTCAAGTCAGATCAACAGGAAAAGAAAATCAAAGATCTAGTAGTTTATTCTATTGTACAAATCAGCAAAACTTCAGTTATTTCAATTTAAACGTTAGTCCATTTTAGAAAGGAATCTACAGTCTTCAGCCGGATATAATAAAGGGACATTCTACTGTTCTACTGGAAACATATGGGCATCTAATATTTTTAACTGGTTATCTGGAGCACAAAGCATGAATCTTCAACGTATTGTGTATGTCACGAGTTTCATAAATCAAAAATATCAATCAGGCTTTAATTGTGATAGCACTGTTTATGGGCGTTGTAAAAAACACTTTGATGATTGTCATTTTAGGGGTTTTCATATCAGGCTCGGTCTCTCCAAAGTAAGCCCATTCAGGAGCCAAGTACCTCCAATTTGGCAACCTTTGTCTTTTCGTTCTTTTGACTTCTGGTTGTTCACTGTCACTAGCACTCGTACAATTGGCTCTAGTACTTCTCTGAGCGTTTCTGGGATGCATTCATCTGACACAACAGCTCTGTCTCTCACAACTTTTCGGCCACCTCTCCCTCTTTTGCACCTTCTTCCAGATTGTGATACCCTTTTTCTTTATCAGCTGCTTGATTTATTGTGGGTGCTCTTGGCTGATTCACCAGAGATTGTGCACTTGTCATGACTTGAATTTGAGTCCCTTGCATGCATTTTTCTCCTCCCTCTGAGCATTCGTTCTGAGCTTGAGTTTAACAGTACAAATTAGTGGTTGTCACCACTTCTTCACTAACTTGTCTCACTCTGTTCGTGTGGGAGGTATGAATCCAGTTACTGAGACCTCACACTTCTTAGCAGTGTTCGTCACAAGGACCACCTTGACTGGTCCCCTCCAACGGGTCTCGAGGCAAGACTTCTCCATGTGTTTCTTCACCACCACCCAGTCTTCTGCACTAAAGTCATGACACAGATTTTGTCTTTGAAGTGGGTCGCCAAGTCAAAATGATGGGAGACAGAACGTACCACATCAGCTAATCCTTTGCAGTAGTCAAAATCATATCATCTGTTATAATCACAAGCACAGCTGCAAGCTGCATAGCTGCAGGCCCTGAAGGAAGCCTCATGACTCTCCCCATCAGGATTTCGTGGGGGAGAGTCGATTCCTCTGACCTAGGGTGCTTCACAGGCTCATCAAAACCAGAGGAAGAGCGTCAGGCCACCTCAAGGAAGTGGACACCCACACCTTGGAAATCGGGATTTTAGAGTCTCATTTATCTGCTCATGACTCCAGAAACCTCTGCCATATAACGGCAGTAAAACATTTGATCTATCTGTAGGGCTACACACAGCAACTTCATCATTTAGTTCTTTAAGTGACTGCCTTGATCTGACTCAAGAGAAACCAGCAGGCTAATCCTAGGAATCAATTCCCTCAGTAATAATTTGGCCATAGTAAGACTGTCCCACCTCCTGGGCTGGTACGCTTCAACCCAAAGAGAACGGACTGCCACCAGCATATAGCGGAACCCATTGCAGACGTGAATCTTTGTGAAGTCTATCTGCATTTGCTTAAAAGGACCATCAGACCTCCCTATGTGACTCATAGTCCCGACTGCCCTTCTGCCTGCATTTAACTGCTGGCAAGTAACGCACCTGTGACAGAAACTTTCCGCAATGAGGATATTTAAACCCTGCTACTCTTTTGCCGATGAAAATTCCTGGCCCTAGGTGAAAGCATAGCATCCGGTAAAACAGGTCTCCCACACCTCATAATCCAAACTTCTTCCTGGTCCTTTATACATCCAGACCTCACTCTAACCCTAGGGTTTCAGTTTTCAATATTTAATTCTTCCCAAGTGTTTATTGTACTCAACAGCATCAATGTCAGGTACACATGGTTCTTCTGGATTAAATGTGCAGACTCAAGAGTGCAATACCTTGTCATTTCATCCGCATAGCTGTTTCCAACAGTAACAAAATCCCATCTGCTCATGTGTGCTGAACATTGTACAACTGCTTCTCTAGGCAACTGCAATTCTTCTAGCAAACCCATGACATAAATCCCATTTCTTTCTTGGGAACCAAAGGAAGTCAATAAACCCATCTGTGACTACAGCTGCCCAAAGTCATAGACCATGCCAAAACCATATTCACTGTCAGTGTACATGTTGACACTCAGACAGACTGTTGGAATTCCAATATGAGCTGGTGAGGGCAATCAGTTCAACCACCTGTGTGGAAGTTACACTGCGCAAATAGGAGGCTTCCATGACACCATCTACGGTGCATACCGCTTATGCTGCTCTCAGAATTCCTCATCCATCTCTTAAGCAAGAGCCATTTACAAACAAGGTAAACTAAGCTCTCATACAAGGGGGTCATCTTGAATGTCATGCCTTGGCGCACAGCTTGGTACCATCTAAACAGTTGTGGTCAACCTCATCCTCATATGAATCACTCTCTGGTAAGGGCAAATGAGTAGCAGGGTTTAAAATTAAACATCTTCAAAGATACATTTTCTGCTGCCAAAAACACTTGTTAATATTTAGTGAGCCTGCAGTTTGTCACGTGTTGAGTTCGAGTATGAGTCAGCATGATCTGAACTGAATGAGGAATCATAACAATAAGTGAGTTGCCAATAACGCTGCCTTTGCGCTGCTGGATACTGACACCCACTGCAGCCACTTCCTTAAGACATCCAGCAAGCCCAATGCGAGTGGATCAAGTGTGGCAAAGAAACAAGCCACCAGCTGTTTTGTTTCCCCATGGGCCTGTGTCAATAAAGACAATGCACACCCCCAAGCTTTTGACAGTATAACTCTTTGTCATAATCGGACATTTCTAGTGCTGCTGCACCGCAGAGTTTCTCTATGATATCTAGGAAGGCACTCATGCATTTGTTGTCCCTTTGTGTGTAATCTCTGTAGAGGCTTAGCCATTAGGGAAAAGTTGGAAATCTACTGACTGTAAACAAAAAGAGCCCATCCGTCGCTTGAGACTTTCTTTCCACTCTGGGTGTATTGGAAAACGGAAGGTTTCCCTTAGATAACCCTCAGCCACCAGGGTTTCCCCTTGGTGGCATGCTTCAGCATTGGGTTCTTCCCGTTCCACTGCGGAACGGGGCATGCTGCGACATACGAGTTACGTGGGAGCACTTTGGTGTTAATCTATATGGTAGAGGAAAGAAAAATAGGGGTGTTTTTTTTTGTGTGGACAATTAAAAATACCTGGCTAATAGGAAAAATGTTTTATTTGTACCTCTATCCGGTATGGTTAATAAAATGTGAAAAATGGAAACTCAATCGACTTTATGTTCCTGATTTTCGCAGGCCAACATGTTTCAAGCCCTAATCTAAGGCTATTCATCAGGACCAAGGGTTACTACTCCCTGATACCACTCCTGTTATCACTCAATTGAAAAAAGAATATATATATATATATATATATATATATTATATTATATATGCATACAACACCTATTGGTGTTTATAACTGGAAAATCTGTGGAAATATACAAATGAAAAGAAATTAGTCTTGCATGGCTTGCGGCCATGTTACATATATAATGCTTATATAATGGGAAACACATCACCTTTGTGGAAAAACTTGATATATTTTTCTTTCTATCAATGTGAACACTTCTAGTGCTACCAAATGAAACGGTTGTTTAAAATGGCACAGATCTGGACATACACACATAAATACCAGAAGGTTAAAATTTAAACAGAAAAGACACATACACATTAATTGCCTCCATTACGCTTCATGAGTCCATACAGGGGGAAGGGATGCATTTAGTCACACTCTGTGTAAATTTGCAAATGAAAAAAATGAAAAAACGGGGTCATTAGGAGCAAAGTTTGCTGAGCGATCCTCTGTACTAAGAAAAAGAAATGCCTCTGTTATTAGAGAAACGGCGGTGCCGTACTTACTACACCAAAATTACTCCCTCACTTGAGGAGAATGCCCGCCCGTGGCTCCGTAGATGCCGGCGGTTCATGCCGGCACTGTATTTGTCCGCGGTGGGGCCCGGGAGAGCATCTGCGTCCTTGTGTCTATGAAAGACTAGGACGCCAACCGTCAAAATGGCCACAGCAGATTGGAATCCCTCCCTGGTTCCCCGTGTCCCTAGCGTTGAATGTGATATGAGGCACCAAAGTGGAAGAGGTGCTTTTGGAGATTGCCTGTTATCTAGCATAACTGAATCTAAAAATATAGAACTATTGTGAGGGAAGAGTGCTTGTGAATTCTGTTCAAGATGCTTAAAAATAGAGTTTATTAAAAAAAAATTTATATTTTAATTATAATTAAATGATTATAACGGATGACAGTCCAGGATTGCTTGAATCCGCTCTGGTAGCAAAAAGGAGTCCTACTGTGATAATTATACACACAAGGATAAACTAATTTCCTGTGGATGAAATATGGGTTCATAAAATATCCCCGCTTGACCACTATATTATCTTGTGAATTGATGCCAGAGTATATTTCCGTTCAGACCTTCAATGTGTGTTTTCAAGTGGAACACCCATCGTTGTTCCTTTTCTAACAGTTGTGATTCCTGACTCACTTGTTCTGAGATAACCCAATGATAATCTCTTATAGTGTGTTTGTGTTCCATGTAGTGAACCCACATTTTAGTAGTCACTCGCCGACATCTGAGATTGCTGCGGTGCTCGCCAATTCTGATTTTTATTTTCCAAAGGTCATCCCTATGTAATGTAGATTACATGGGCACGTTATCATATAGATTTTACATTGGGAGTTACAATTGGTGAAATTTCTCAATTCCCAAGTAGTTTTGTTATTAAATGTGATCCTTTTTGTTGGCTGAGTGAGATGGCAGACACTACAGCTACCACAAGGGTGATGTCCTTTTATTGGTGTAATCTGAACTAGGTTCTCTCTTGTGTTGTCTGTTTTTTGTGGTCGTCTGTGGACTAACATGTCCCGGAGACTTCGCCCCCATTTGTGTGAAAACATAGGTTTTGGAATTGGTAGAGTTCCACTATGATTTTGCACACTTGGTTACATGCTACACTGTAAGTTGTAATGCATATTGGTCGTTCTTCATTCTCTTTCGTAGGTAGGATCTCTAGTAGTGCCTCCCTGTGATTGTTCGTAGCACTTTTCAAGGCATGTGATATGATTATTTGTGGGTAGTTCCTTGCTTCTAGCTTTGAAGCCAGATCCTCAGACTGTCTTTTGTAGTCACTGAGTCTGGAGCAATTCCATCTTAGACTCTGAAATTGGCCAAATGGTAAATTTTCCCTAAGGTGCCTCGGGTGGAAGCTATCGAAAAGGAGCAGACAATTCTTTGCTGTAGGTTTTACCTGACTGGTTGTCCTCAGGGTCCCATCATCTGGGATGATGTTCAAGTCCAGGAAAACTAGATCTGTTTTGGACAGAGCATGTGTGAATTTCAAAAAGACATTCTGTCTGTTTAGCCATTTTAAGAAATCCAAAGCACTGGTTTCATTGCCCGGCCATATGACTAACACATCATCAATGTATCGCTTCCACATCTTTATGTGCGCAAGATAGGGTTTGTGCGGGCATAGGATTTTATGTTTCTCCAGGTGGTGAACATAAAGACCAGCTATGCTCGGTGCAAGGGTACTGCCCATGCTGGTCCTGTGTTTTTGAAAGAAAGGGGTTTCCTCGAATCTGAAAAAAATAGCAGTTAGGGCCCATTTGTAGCATTCCATAACCACATTTCTCTGGGTCTGACATTCCCAGTCTACCTTGAATAATACATCCTCAATTATGTTGAGGGTCTCGTTGTGTGGGAGACTAGTGTACAGACTTTCAATGTCTAAACCCATTAGGAGTCGTTTGTTAGGGTCAAAGGTTATGTTTGGTAGTATTCTCAATACATCTTTGGTGTCTTTCAGATAGGTATCTGTGTTTTGTATGATTGGTTTTAGAAAAGCATCTGCAAACTTGGATAGGGGTTCCAGAATGGAGCCTATCCAAGACACAATCCACCGCCCTGGGTTTTTTCCAGATTCTTGTGTATCTTGGGGATGGTATAGAAATAAGGGGTGATTGGAGACTTATTGACTAGGAAATCACTTGGGATATCCAATTGTATGCCAGTACTTCCTCTGTCATGCTCACTATGTGTACCCTGAGTGACTCGGTAGGGTCCTCCGTCAGTGGTTCATAATCCTAGTGTCGTTAAGTAGACGGAGGCATTCCGTCTGGTATGCCTCAGTTGTCTGTATGACCACTGCCCCTCCTTTGTCAGCTGGTTTTATCACCAGGCTTTTGTCCTCTGCAAGCTCTTTCATAGGTAGCTTTTGTTCCTTGGTGGTGTTGTGGAATGTTCTTAAAGTATCCAGGTTGATTTCCCTTAGTTCTCTCAGGACCGTGTTTTCAAAGGCCGGTATTTCTACTGGGATTGCTGTGACTGGTGGGGTAAAAGATGATTTTACTCTCAAACCTGTATTGCCTTCTGGGCCCTGTAGTGGCCTGGGTGAAGGGCACTAGGACCCTGCACCGGACCATGAGGAGGAAAGGAACTGGACACCACATCCGGTCAAGGAGTGGGGAGGGGGACACTTGGAACGAGGAGGGCACGAGGACGGACATGCATGTGGGCAGCAGCAGGAAACATACAGAATAAAGAATCACGTAACCTTACCTGACTCTGGCGTGTTTCCTTTGGCAGAGAACACGACAACTGGCGACGAGGAAGGTGGGATTTCAAGGTGACACCAGACGCGTGTACCGAGGCCCCTCGTGACCGAAAACGGAGCCAGGAGCCCACCCTGGTCCGCCTGCCGCCTTCGACGAACAGGAGAAGAATCGCTGCGACATCCGGAGCCCACCCGGTCGCAGGACAAAACGGAGCCAGGTGCCCACTCTGGTCCGAGCGCCGAAAAAACGGAGCAACGGCGCGGGAGCCCACCCCGGCCGCAGTGAAGACGCGGTAAGCGGCCCACGACTGCCCGCCAGCAAGCGGTGCACCCGTCTGTGCGATTAAGCATCGCGCGCGCATGTACGCGGTGCACCCGACTGTGCCCCCAGCCGCCCGCCGCATCAAGAAAGGCCTCAGCTTCGTGCGTAGATTTGAAAGCAAATCTTGCGTGAATTAAGCAGCCATTTTAAAGTCAGGCGGGGGCAACAAATCAGCAGCAAGGAAGGCCCGGCGGCCATTTTAAGAGGTCAGGCAAGAGCACCTGAAATAACGATCTCACGAGACTCCAGTGGCCATTTTGAGGTCAGGCAGGATCGGCCAATCAGCTTCGAGGAAGGCCGGGAGGCCATTTTAAAGTCAGGCAGACACCAAGAAGCAATACAAAAGGGTGAAATTAAACGAGCAAGGACAATACATCAAAGGCAAAAGATAAAGTGTGACCTATAAAGAAACGGAATAGCGAAGTAAGTAATATTATCACCCTAATAACAAACAGAAAAAAAAAAAGAAAGAGAGAAGAACTAAATAAACAAATAAATAAATAAATAAATACAAAGAAATTACGTACAAACAAGGCCTGCACCAGAGCTGCACGTCAGGAAAATGGGTGAACCCGAAGGTGACAAAAACAGTCCACAAGCAATATTTCGCAGACCACTGCCATTCAGCCTATCAGAACCACAGGCCGGCATCAGGTAGGAAAGATGGATTCGGCAATTTGAGCGCTACATGCGCGCCACGGACATCGCAGACAGCAAACAGCTGGACCTCTTTCTGAATCTCGTAGGGGATGAAGTGGAGGACCTGCTCATAACATTTCCCAGCGATCAAACAGCGACATACAAGGGAGTGACACAATGCCTCACAGCGAAATTTGACCCACAACGAAATATTGACTTTGAGAGGTACACTTTCACCACTGCATGTCAGCGAGCAGAGGAGTCCCTTGACGACTTCGCCACAAGACTGCGAAAATTGGTCACGTACTGTGAGTTTGACAAGTTTGACAATGAACAAGCGATAAGACTGCTCATCATTGAAGGCTGTCAGTCCGTAGAATTCCGTGCACGTGTTCTGAAGGAACCAGCAACGCTAGAGAAGATATTGACCATGGCCCGCACGGAAGCAAGGGCAACGGCGCATGCCAAACAGATGGAGCTGGGGAAAGAAAAAAGAGTGGAGCAAGCGAATCGTGTTACTGGAAATAGCAAGAAGAAAGAATACCCGGCGCCGTCGCCAACAAAGAAGAACGAACAAACGTGCTATTGATGCGGCCTCGAATTTCCGCACGCCGGTGCGTGCCCAGCAATGGGCCAGAAGTGCAGGAAATGCAATAGAGACAATCACTTTGCAAGCGCCTGCATGAGCAGGCAGTTTAGAAGCGAGCGAAGTAGAGCGCCGAGACCACGGATGACCACCAGCAGGTATGCCCGACACATGGAAACGGCGGATCGCAGCAATCGCAGCTCCTCCGATGAGTCGGAAGAAACGGCAGCACCTGCGAGTGTGGCACGACTGTATCTAATGTCAGATGCACCTACGGACGACAGAAGACCAGAGCACATTCATCTCGTGGAGAAGCATCAAATAAAGAAAACCGCAACCGTGGACATTGAAGTAGGGAGACATAATACACGGTTCTTGCTTGACAGTGGGGCCACATGCAACATCATGTGCATGTCGGAGTACGGAGACCGCCGCTATCACCGTCCACTGTTGATGTGTTCACGTGGGGCTCCAAAACGCCGGTAGAAAACATGGGGAAATTCACAGAGACCTTAACGTACAAGGACAGGTCCTGCCAAGAAGAGATACATGTGCTAAAAGGTGACATCCCAGCACCATGCCTGCTAAGCAATGTCACGGCGCAGGTGATGGGTCTACTGGCGATGACATACCACATGTCGGAAAAACGGAACATTCTACAGGAACATCCGACCATACTGCAAGGCCTCGGCAAACTGAAAGGAAAACAAATAACTCTGCACATCAACGAGGCGATCAAGCCGGTAGCCCAACACCATCGACGGGTCCCCATACACCTACAACCACAGGTTGAAGAGGAAATCCAAAGTCTACTGGCCCAGGACATCATTGAGCCTGCGGAAGGGCCGACGCCATGGGTGTCTCCAATAGTGGCAGTTCCAAAAAAGAACACCTCAAAGATCCGAAAATGTGTGGACATGAGGGTACCAAATACAGCAATTGAGAGAGAGCGACACCCGGGGCCACATTTAAATGATATGATCAGCTGTCTTACTGGGGCCTGCCGATTCTCGAAGTTGGACCTATGCAAAGGGTACCATCAACTGGAACTGGACCAACAGTCAAGGTACATTACCACGTTCTCAACGCACATGGGTTTGTTTCGATACAAGCGACTGAGCTTTGGCATTTCATCGGCTGCAGAGATATTTCAGGAGACCATAAGGCAGGTGATAAGGCCGGTGAAGAACACTCTCAACTATAGCGATGACATTCTAGTGTTTGGACGATCAGATGAGGAACATGACAGGGCCCTGCGTCAAGTATGCCTACAGCTGGAACAAGCGGGACTAACATTGAACGCAGACAAGTGCGAGCTGGGGAGGAGTGAATTGGTATTCTTCGGACACATCTTCTCCAAGAAAGGAATGAGGCCGGATCCCAGCAAAGTAGAGACACTCAGGAACGCGAGTCCTCCGACAGATGTCGCAGAAGTGAGGTCATTTCTGGGACTTGCCAGCTACTGTGCTCGCTACATAAAGGACTTTGCCACGGTGAGCACACCGCTCCGAGAGCTAACAAAGCAAGGTCAGAAGTTCCTCTGGTCACAGGAATGCAATTGGGCGTTTGAGGCGATCAGACAGGCCATGATGACTGTAGATCATCTTGCCTATTTCGACCTCCTGCTATGCACTGAACTGACGGTGGACGCCAGCCCAGTCGGACTAGGAGCAATACTAGCACAGCACCTGCCGGGGAGAGATTCACCAAGGAAAATTGTTGCATATGCAAGCAAAAGTTTGTCTGACATCGAGAAGGCATACTCCCAACCTGAAAAGGAAAGCCTAGCAGTGGTATGGGCGTGTGAACACTATCACATGTTCATCTACGGGAAGCCGTTCACCATCATAACAGACCATCAGGCTCTGGTGACAATATACGGCAATCCATCGGCAAAAATGCCACCTCGCTTTGAGAGCTGGGGTTTAAGGTTGATGGACTATGACTTCAAGATTGTTCACAAGCCAGGAAAAGAACACAACCCGGCTGACTACATGTCAAGACACCCTCTAACGCAGGCACAAGAGACCACATCAATGGCAGAAGAATACCTCAACTTTGTGCTAAAACAAAACACCCCTGCGCCAATAACACTAGCAGAGCTAGAGCAGGAGACAGCGAAAGATGCCACCATGCAAACGGCGAAAGCAACAACAAGACTGCAGAGATGGAGACACATCAACAATAACTGCACCTGGGGAGAAGGAGTAAACAAGGAGGAAATGCTAGCGCTAAAGAAGATACATGAAGAACTGTCGGAGACAGAAACAGGAATAATGATGCGAGGAACAAGGATAGTCATACCAAGTTCACTAAGGCGACAGACTGTTAATCTGGCACATGAGTCGCACCGAGGCATGGTGGCAACAAAAAAATTGTTAAGGGAGAAAGTATGGTTCCCTGGCCTAGATAGAATGGTGGAAGACACCGTCATGACATGTCACATCTGTCAAACAACAGGACTGCCAACCAAGCCCGAACCGCTACAAATGTCGGAACTTCCAAGGGCGGTGTGGACAACGTTGGCAGCTGATTTCTTTGGGCCACTGGATACGGGCAACTATCTGCTCGTGATCATTGACGAATACTCACGATTTCCCATAGTGCGCCACGTCTCATCCACTTCAGCAACAGCGACGCTACCAATACTGGATGACATATTTGCGGCCTGGGGCTCCCCAGAAACTCTAAAGACAGACAACGGTCCTCCGTTCTCAGGGGAAGAATTCCGAAAATGTATGACCTACCTAGGCATTCATCACAGGAAGATAACACCTTTGTGGCCACAAGCAAAAGGCATGGTGGAGAGGTTCATGGGGAACATAAAGAAGGCTGTCCAACGAGCAAAGCTGGTGCAGATCTCCATAGGCCAAGCACTTTGTCAAGTGCTACGAGACTATAGAAACACCCCCCACAGCTCCACAGGAAGATGTCCTGCTGAGTTAGTGCTGGGAAGGACAAGCAGGACGAGGCTACCACAGGTAGAAGCAACAATGCCACCCGAGCACAGCAGCATTGCTGCCAAAGACAGAGAGGCCAAAGAGAAGATGAAAGCATATGCAGACGAAAGGCGACATGACACCCCATCGCACCTCAAACAAGGGGACTCAGTGGTAGTGCGTCAGCGACAACAAAGAAAGTCTGACAGCCTGTTCTCAAAGGACCCGCTAACAATCATAAACATCAAGGGGCCAATGATTACGGCGGAGTCGGAACACCACCGAATAACACGGAACAGTTCTCACTTCAAAGGACTGAAGACCATGACTGAAGACGGCCAAGACACGGCAGCAGAAGAGAATGAAGCAACGGGTCACAACTTAAGGGAACAGACAAGGGTGAAGGACAAGCAGAAGAGTCACAGGAAGAGGCTTGTCCAAGAAGAGCGAGCAGACGGCCGAAAAGACTCATTGAAGAAATGTAGTGATGGGGATGCATACATATCTCTCCATTTTCGCTCTGATATATCTCTTTCTTTCTTCTTTTCTCTATCTCTATATCTCTCTCTCTTCCTCCTCTCTCTCGTCATTTCTTTGTGACAATGGGGGGAGATGTAGTGGCCTGGGTGAAGGGCACTAGGACCCTGCACCGGACCATGAGGAGGAAAGGAACTGGACACCACATCCGGTCAAGGATTGGGGAGGGGGACACTTGGAACGAGGAGGGCACGAGGACGGACATGCATGTGGGCAGCAGCAGGAAACATACAGAATAAAGAATCACGTAACCTTACCTAACTCTGGCGTGTTTCCTTGGGCAGAGAACACGACAGGCCCATCTCCATGGGTTTGTCCATGAAATAGGACCTCAGTTTGAGTTTTCTGATGAACTCATTAACTTCACAGCTCAATTTGAATTTATCAAGATTAGCTTTGGGGGCGAAACCCAGACCTTTCTATAGTACCTGTATATGTGGTGGGTTAAGAGTTCGTTCTGTAAGGTTCACAATCAGGCTGGTCGGCTGATTGGACCTGGTTGGTTGGTGCTCAAGCTCGTCATGCTCCTTGTCGATACTCCAATTTGTTCCTGTTCTGGGGCCCATTGGATTTGAGTTCTCTTTCTTGTACTGCCTCTCTAACGTCCCTGGCGTGTCCCTAAAAAAGGCCCATACTGGTTTTGTTGGTAATTCACAAAAGGGCAGTCTGTATGTCCCAGTTGTTTAATGGCGGTGGTTGCATATGAGGTGGGAGGCCGTAGTAGAATGGTACTGGACATGTCGCAGGGCCATGATGTGGTCTCCAACCCGACCTTTTTTTTTTTTTTTTTAAGATCTATTTTATTTTTTCAAACAAACAACAGGAAATATGCAATGCTGATTACATTGTATAGTAGCTGTGATAAGGGTAAGTACAAAGTATGGAGTATAAAGAAAATGGGCATCGTGACGCAATATAAATAGAAAAGGGACTTGTATAACCCCCAGTCAATTGTCTAAAGTATTGTGCTCCATTTAGCTATATGATGTGATTTCACTACAGGCAGGTAGATAGCTGTGTGGTTGCCAGGTATAGTATAATAGTAGGATCGAGGAGCATCTTTTGCATGACGGTCCGTAAACTATGGAATGGGGTAATAGGAACAGGGACAAAGAAAAGAAATGTCATAACAGGAATTAATGGAGTTAACTGGAGCGCACTCTCGGTTTCCAGTGTCTTAGTTCGTCGCAATTAATGTAGGCGGCGGATGGAATCGGCTTGTATTATGCGGTCTCTGTAACATGTTGTCCATATATATGTGTCATGAGTGTATCCTGTGACAGCAGGTGGTACCAGTGCCCTAGTTCCCCTCAGTTACTGATTGTACAGTGTAATTGTCGTTTGGGGGTAATGAGGCAATCCCGGAAGTGTCAGTGGCGCGGAGTTCTGACAATATTGCGTTCCAGTGTGTAGTCAGTGGGGTCCGGCGGAGCCCCAGTGTGTCTTCACGTTGCAAGGCTATCCCTTCTGCTGTGGCCCATGTCAGCATAGAGTGTTTTCAAGCTAATATGTGCGGTGGCATAGGGGATTTCCAACATTTAGTAATTAGCCTTTTAGCAACTGATATCCCCAAGTCTAGGAAGTGGGAGGTCACTTTATGTTTTTTACTTCTCTTATATATATGTCGGATATAGGTCTCCCAAGTAAAAGGAATGTCAGGCTCAGTACAAGTGGCTAGTGTGTGTGCTACAGATTGCCAGTACGTTTGTAGATAGGGGCATTCCCATAGCATATGCAGTAGTTCCGCGTCGATAAGGTGGCAGCGAGGGCAGGCGGTATCTGCACGAAGAAAGTATCTGTTGAACTTGGCGTGTGTGAGATATGCTCTTTGTGTGATATAGTATTGTATTTGACGAAGGCGCATGTTCCGGGGTATGTGTGTAGGGCTTTCCAATACCGCTGTCCATTCAGAGTTTGTAAATTGGCAAGATCGGTCTCTCTCCCAGTGGAAAAGAAACAATTGATGGACGGAATGCTGGACAATGCAAACATTCACCCCGAGTCACAAGGATCTGGGTTTAATCCATCATTCTTTTGCTCACCACACCACCCCAGTTTGGACCCAGCCATATGCAAATCAGTCTTGCCCCTGTCCCTTATGGGAACAGTCCAGCCCGAACTGCCAAGCCAGGTCCTCCCTGGACCGGAAACAAGCATCATGGGACCAGTTTCAGGGCATCACCCTTCATTAGCCAGGCCAGCATGAATCCAGTGGTGTAGTGAGCACGGGACCCACGTCTGGGCCTACCCTTCCCACTTAGGGTGACATATGCAAAGAAACAATTGATGGACGGAATGCTGGACAATGGGGAGAGGAGTTGGCCTAACGGCTAGGGTGGTTGACCTGGGAACTGGGTTCGAGTCTCGGCAATGACGCTGAACATCCTGTGATTCTGGGCAAATCACTTAATCTCCCCGTGCCAAACAAAAATGAATGTGTCCTCATGTAATTCAACTGGTGCTATGTAAAGCGCTCTGATACCCGATTCGGGTCAAGTTTTCACGCTATATAAAACTCTGTAAAAAAAAGAAAAAAAAATGCCAACATTTACCCCCAGTCACAAGGATCTGGGTTTAATCCATCATTCTTTTGCTCACCACACCACCCCAGTTTGGCCCCAGCCATATGCAAATCAGTCTTGACCCTGTTCCTTATGGGAACAGTTCAGGCCGAACTGCCAAGCCAGGTCCTCCCTGGACCGGAAACAAGCATCCTGGGACAGGTTTCAGGGCATCACCCTTCATCAGCCAGGCTAGCTTGAATCCAGTGGTGTAGTGAGCACGGGGCATACCCTTCCCACTTAGGGCGACATATGCAAAAGAAACAATTGATGGACGGAATGCTGGACAATGCAAACATTCACCCTGAGTCACAAGGATCTGGGTTTAATCCATCATTCTTTTGCTCACCACACCACCCCAGTTTGGACCCAGCCATATGCAGATCAGTCTTGACCCTGTTCCTTATGGGAACAGTTAAGCCCGAACTGCCAAGCCAGGTCCTCCCTGGACCGGAAACAAGCATCCTGGGACTGGTTTCAGGGCATCACCCTTCATCAGCGAGGCTAGCTTGAATCCAGTGGTGTAGTGAGCACGGGACCCACGTCTGGGCATACCCTTCCTACTTAGGGCGACATATGCAAAAGAAACAATTGATGGACGGAATGCTGGACAATGCAAACATTCACCCCGAGTCACAAGGATCTGGGTTTAATCCATCATTCTTTTGCTCACCACCCCAGTTTGGACCCAGCCGTATGCAAATCAGTCTTGACCCTGTTCCTTATGGGAACAGTCCAGCCCGAACTGCCAAGCCAGGTCCTCCCTGGACCTGAAACAAGCATCCTGAAACCGGTTTCAGGGCATCACCCTTCATCAGCCAGGCTAGCTTGAATCCAGTGGTGTAGTGAGCACGGGACCCACGTCTGGGCATACCCTTCCCACTTAGGGCGACATATGCAAAAGAAACAATTGATGGAGGGAATGCTGGACAATGCAAACATTCACCCCGAGTCACAAGGATCTGGGTTTAATCCATCATTCTTTTGCTCACCACACCACCCCAGTTTGGACCCAGCCATATACAAATCAGCCTTGACCCTGTTCCTTATGGGAACAGTCCAGCCCGAACTGCCAAGCCAGGTCCTCTCTGGACCAGAAACAAGCATCCTGGGACCGGTTTCAGGGCATCACCCTTCATCAGCCAGGCTAGCTTGAATCCAGTGGTGTAGTGAGCACGGGACCCACGTCTGGGCATACCCTACCCACTTAGGGCGACATATGCAAAAGAAACAATTGATGGACGGAATGCTGGACAATGCAAACATTCACCCCCAGTCACAAGGATCTGGGTTTAATCCATCATTCTTTTGCTTACCACACCACCCCAGTTTGGTTCCGGCCATATGCAAATCAGACTTGACCCTGTTCCTAATGGGAACAGTCCAGCCCGAACTGCCAAGCCAGGTCCTCCCTGGACCGGAAACAAGCATCCTGGGACCGGTTTCAGAGCATCACCCTTCATCAGCCAGGCTAGCTTGAATCCAATGGTGTAGTGAGCACGGGACCCACATCTGGGCATACCCTTCTGTTAGACCTGGCATCATTGGCGCGGGTCTCCCTTCCTCTTTTCTCTTCTGACCTTTTATGTTGGCTGGATTTAGATGCTCTGGGCGCTGTGCCACTGCCAATCAGTGACGCAGTGCGAATGCTCCCTGTGTAAAGATAACTGTATGAATTGGAATAATCATAATTGGCTCGTTTGGTTTACCTGTCAGTCCCTAGTATCAGTGCACTGCGTGTGCCCAGGGCTGATAGACCAAATACTGCTGGTGGGCCGGCAGCGCTGATTTACGCTACCCACCAAAGCAGCTTTGAAAGTATGTCTGTGTAGCATGTTCTAATAGCGAGTTACCCTCTATTTCACTGTTCACTATTGCGAGGCCACCCGTTCTCATAGGCCAGAATGTGCAGGCTGAGTATTGCATGCCTTAATCCTCCCTGCCCCCAGGAACCTGATAGGAACGTCGAATTTGATATGTGTAAGCTCAGAACATTGAGATGCATCTTTTAGTAAGGATTATTAGCGTAGCCCGTGTTTAAAAATGCCTCTACTAGAAACGAGGTATTTTCTGGTCTGAAGCTTTCCTGTAGGCTTGCTAGCGTGTGTATTGGCCGTCTCGTTTTGGAGCAGCAGGGCCAGCTGGGTCAGACCTGGCTGGAGAGAGAGATCGGCATTTAGAGTATGGGGAGGGGTGACTCTTTGATCCGAGCAGGGCCGTGCCTGGCAAGGTGAATGATGGCTCCATCTCCCACTGGGCGTCTGATAGCAGACCCCCTGATTCCCAAAGGGCAGGATGTCGCCTCGTAAACCAAGTGCTCCCCGACCCCACCGAACTGGTTCTGACTGGATGCAGTGATTTGTGACTGCAGAGAACAAAGACTTTTTAGGTATAAAGCGCTGCGCTGAATCCTGTTTCAAGTGTGTTCCTTCTGGATGTCAAGACGAAACTCTGTCCGAACGGACAGAGGAAAGGACTTTGAAATTTTCACCAAGCTTGCTGAAGAAACTACCCAAGGGCCTGAATTGAGAGCGCCTCCTGCTGATGTCTCAGGGACATTAGACTTCACCCATCAGCCGCCCGAATTCCTTCGCTAGGAATTCTACTTGCAGGTGAGGCCTCCGTCGAGTAATCCGGAACCTCTAGTTCTACTGTGAGGAACACGGACTGGTAACCGTTGTGAACTCTGTGTGTGGGCCGCCGCAGCTAAGAGAGAGCTGCCGCTGCTGAGTGCCCGCCGTAATTTGAATCTTCAGAACCTTCGCTGAAACTGTGTGGGCCGCCGCAGCTAAGAGAGAGCTGCCGCCGCTGAGTGCCCGCCTTAATTTGAATCTTCAGAACCTTCGCTGAAACTGTGTGGGCCGCCGCAGCTAAGAGAGAGATGCCGCCGCTTAGTGCCCGCCTTAATTTGAACCTGCAGAACCTGCGCTGAAACTGTGTGGGCCGCCGCAGCTAAGAGAGAGCTGCCGCCGCTGAGTGCCCGCCTGATTTTTAATCCTCAGACCCTTCGCTGCAACCTTGTGGACCGCCGCAGCTAAGAGAGCTGTCGCCGCTGGATGCCCGCACTCGTGTTAATTGTGCAACATCGTGGATTGTCCTTTGAGCCGCCGCAGCTAAGAGAGAGCTGCCGCCGCTGAGTGCTCGCACCGTTGCTAACTTGGCATCACCGTGATTTGTCCTGTGAGCCGCCGCAGCTCAGAGAGAGTTGGTGCTGCGAAGTGCTCGCACCCTTGCTAACTGTGCATCATCGTGATTTGACCTGTGAGCCGCCGCAGCTAAGAGAGAGCTGCCGCCGCTGAGTGCTCGCACCCCTGCTAACTTTGCATCCTCGTGAATTGTCCTGTGAGCCGCCGCAGCTAAGAGAGAGTTGCTGCCGCGGAGTGCTCGCACCCTTGTTAACTGTGCATCATCGTGATTTGACCTGTGAGCCGCCGCAGCTAAGAGAGAGCTACGGCCGCTGAGTGCTCGCACCCTTGCTAACTTTGCATCCTCGTGATTTGTCCTGTGAGCCGCCGCAGCTAAGAGAGTTGCTGCCGCGGAGTGCTCGCACCCTTGCTAACTGTGCATCATCGTGATTTGGCCTGTGAGCCGCCGCAGCTAAGAGAGAGCTGCCGCCGCTGAGTGCTCGCACCATGGCTAACTTTGCATCCTCGTGATTTGTCCTGTGAGCCGCCGCAGCTAAGAGAGAGTTGCTGCCACGGAGTGCTCCCACCCTTGCTAACTGTGCATCATCGTGATTTGGCCTGTGAGCCGCAGCAGCTAAGAGAGAGCTGCCGCCGCTGAGTGCTCGCACCCTGGCTAACTTTGCATCCTCGTGATTTGTCCTGTGAGCCGCCGCAGCTAAGAGAGAGCTGCCGCCGCGGAGTGCTCGCACCCTTGCTAACTTCGCATTATTGGGATTTGTCCTGTGGGCCGCCGCAGCTAAAAGAGAGCTGCTGCTGCTGAGTGCCCACGTCTTTGTCAACCTTGCAACATCGTGAATCGTCCTGTGGGCCACCGCAGCTAGGAGAGCGCTGCTGCCGCCGCGAGCCCACCACGGAGCAGCACGACGAGAGTCATCGCCACCACCAGCCCGGGCCGCCGCAGCCACGTGCTGCTGACGCTGAGGGCCCGCCTGTCCCGCAGTGCCCGAATCGTTGCGAGTGCACTTTGCGGACCACTGCCATCGAGAACTGTGGTCGCTGGGAGTCCGCATGTCACGGTCTCCGCTTCTTCGAGAAGCTATGTGCTGGGTCCCCGTCCAACGGCAGGTATCTGGTGCGCAACGGGTCGGGTAGACCCAGGCCTTGAACTCAGTCAGTTCCACGTTCTGGTGAACACGTATTGCCTTTTTAAGACCCTAATGATTTACATGCCTGATGACTGGTTAAAACGCTTCTGAGAGTCTCGTACCAAACCTTAGATAAAGATACTATTTTTTTCTATACCTACTTGAGTTGTGTCCTTTTGTGGTGTCGTTACTGCCTTGTTGTGCATGGTCATAAATGCTTCACACACTGCCTCTGAGATAGGCCTAGCTGCTCATGCTACGTTACCACAGGGTTGAGCAGGGGTTGTCAAAGGGGGTAGCCCACTTGCCCTGACTTGGGGAGAAGGGTCCCTATTTGGACAGTGGCGCCAGCCATTGCCAACTAGAGACCCCCATTTCCAACATTGGCGGTCAGCGGTGAGGATCAGAACTTGCATTTATGATCCACGTACAATAACTGGTAGACACCACTAGTGAGTACAGACCAAAGCGCAGACGCGCGCAGATTTTTTTTCTCTCTCCGAATTTTTTTTTAGTTTGTTGTTTAGTATTGAATTGTTGATCGCAGCCATGAGTACTGCTAACATGGGAAAGCCAACCTCCAATGCTTCGGAGGATCTCGCCTTTGAGGAGGGAAGATTAGATACCTATACTGCCAAACAGCTGAAGTCATTTTGTAAGCACTTCGCAGTCCCCGTGATAGGTCTCTCTAGGAAGGAGGAGTACCACAAGGCGCTGAAGCCCTGGTGGGAAGCGAGAGAGTCCGCTGTGGATGAGGAAGAGAATGCTGGAGGGCAGCCGGATGATGCAGTAGAAGGGGGGGGAGATAGAACACCCTCCAATCCAGATACTAGTGTATCCCAAAGGAGCCGGACCCCAGAAGAGCTGGAGGACAGGGAGAGAGATAGGAGGCATAGTTTGGAGATGGCTAAATTGGAAGGTCAGAAGGACCTTGAGAGTAAGAAGTTAGACATTGAGAAAAATCGATTGTCATTTGAACTTGAGAAAATGAGAATGGAACATGAGAGAATGTTGAGGGAGATAGAGATCAGGGCGAGGAGTGTCCCGGTCTCCCCTCTGGTGGCAGCATACCGTTAGTAACTCCTGAGAGTAGAGTTTATATTCCTAAGGATGTCATTAAGGATTTTCACAAGAGTGAGGATATTGGGCAATGGTTTGCCGCTTATGAGATAGCAATGGTGTCCCACCGGGTCCCTGAGCAGGATTGGGGAGCGGGATTGTGGGGGCGCTTTGTGAGTGATGGTAGGGATACCCTGCTGGACCTGCCTGAGGAGAGCAGGATGGTGTATGCCCATATGAAAGAAGCTTTGATGACCCGTTATGGTTTGACCCCAGAAATGTACAGGCAGAGGTTTAGGACCTGTAAGAAGTTGGAGGGTACCACGTGGGTTGAATATGTGTCTTTTTTCTGCAGAGCAATGGATCGCTGGGTAAAAGGTAGCAAAGTGGAAACTTTCGAGCAATTGTATGATTTGTTTGCGTGGGAACATTTGTCCAGTAACTGTTTTCCAGAGCTACGCCAGCACCTGATTGATAGCAAGCTGACTAACCCTAAGAAGCTTGCTGAGGAGGCGGACCGCTGGGTGAGCACCCGGGTCCGCAAAGGTTTTGTGGGAGACTTCGCCCGAGGTGGGCAGGGTCCCCAGCAGAAAAGTGGGGGGGACAAGGGTAAACAGAGGGCGTTCCAGAGAGGGCCCCAAAGTAATTCCCAAGGGAACCAAGCAGTGGTGTCCCAGCCTCCCTAAGAAGAAGCCAGTGTCCCCGACAGGTAGGCCTGTTCATAGGGGGCCCCTTACTTGTTTCAAGTGTGGTCAAGTGGGCCACCGGTATTATGATCCCCAGTGTCCCCAGAGGGACCCCAATGCATCCCCCCGTGCACCATCCCGCCAGATTGCCAGTGTAGCCATGGGGGGGAGGAAATGGAGGTCCAAGGTGGATAGGATCCCATAGAGTTAACCCTTGTCTCGCTAGGGGACTTCGAGAAGGTCCCTAACCCCACACTGCCGACCAACACTCAGAAGTACCGGCAGTGAGTGGCCATCAATGGCCATAGGGTGGAGGCTCTCAGGGACACCGGAGCTAGTGTGACTGCTGTCAGCTCCCGGTTGGTGTCCAAAGAGCAAGTTGTCCCCCCATGCATTCTGCCCCGTAGTGTCAGCAGACAACTCAGAGAGCCAGTGTGAAGTGGCTCAGGTTCCCTTCGAGTGGGGGGGGGGAGGGTCACAGGAACTCTTCAAGTGGCAGTGAGGGCCGCCATGCCTGTAGACTGTCTGTTGGGAAACGATCTGGAGAACTCCCCGTGGGCTACGGTGGAGAGAAAGTCTTATTTGGAAATGTTGGGGTTGCCTCAGTGGGCGTGTGTGACCACTCGGTCCATGACAGCTCAGAAGGATGTTCAGGAGGGTCTGGAGCCAGAAATATGGCCCAGGCCCCTGCCTCAAAGAGAAAAGGTAGGGGGCGCGGGAAACCGGCCCCCACGGTTCCCACTGTCCCGGAGGGAGCAGACCTTGAGGGGGATGCCCTGGAACCTACAGGGGAACAAGTGGCCGAACTGGGGGACCTACCGGAGCTGACCCATTGGCAACAGGAAGGGGGGCCCTCCAGGGAGGAATTTTGCGAGCAGCAGAGAACCTGCCCTTCTCTTGAGGGGGTGCGGCGACAGGCCGCCGCCCAGGCAGTAGGTGACCAGACAGGGTCACATTGGATCTATTGGGAGAACGACCTCCTTTACAGCGAGCCTAAGGTTGCTGAGCCTGGGTCAGCCCGTGTGCTGGTGGTACCCCAGCGCTTCAGGACCTTCCTACTGGGGTTGGCTCATGATGTGCCACTGGCCGGACATTTGGGGCAGACCAAGACCTTTGAGAGGCTGGTCACCCACTTCTATTGGCCCCAGATGCGCAGGAGCTCCGATGCTCACTGCAGAATATGTGAGACTTGCCAGGCAAGTGGGAAGAGTGGGGGGAAGATTAATGCCCCACTACAGCCCTTTCCCGTGGTGAGCACCCCATTCGAAAGAGTGGGCATTGATATTGTGGGGCCTCTGGATCCCAAGACAGCCATGGGCAACAGGTTCATCCTGGTCTTGGTGGACCATGCCACCCGGTACCCTGAGGCCATCCCGCTCAGGACAGTGACGGCCCCCGTGGTGGGACGGGCACTGATGGGGATTTTCTCCCGTGTGGGATTCCGAAGAGAGGTGGTGTCCGATAGGGGAACTAACTTCATCTCCAAGTACATGAAGTCTCTGTGGGAGGAGTGTGGGGTAACGTATAAGTTCACCACTCCTTACCACCCCCAGGGTAATGGGCTGGTTGAGAGATTCAACCGGACCCTTAAGGGCATGATTATGGGCCTAGGCGAGCCCATGAGGCGTAAGTGGGATGTCCTCTTACCATGCCTGTTGTTTGCTTACCGTGAGGTGCCACAGAAGTCCTTAGGGTTCAGTCCCTTTGAGCTGCTCTATGGTCACCCGGTAAGAGGGCCTCTGAGCCTGGTCAAGGAAGGCTGGGAGCAATCTCCCAGGAAACCTCCCCAGGATGTGTTTAGTTACATACTGGCCTTCAGGAACCAGACTCGGCGTTTCAGGAAACTTGCTGAGGCAAACCTGGAAACCAGACAGGAAGAGATGAAACGCTGGCACGATCAGAATGCCACTCTGATCGAGTTTCAGCCTGGACAGAAGGTTTGGGTCATGGCCCCAGCGGAGCCCTGTGCGCTCCAGGATAAGTGGACCGGCCCCTTTGAGGTGGTGGAGCGCAAGAGTCCTGTTACCTACGTGGTGGACTTGCAGTCTCCCAGGAACCTCTTGCGGGTCCTGCATGTTAACCGCCTGAAGCCCCACTTTGAGAGGTCTGAAGTGGGCATGCTTCTGGCCACAGATGCTGGGATGGAGGAGGAGAGCGAGCCCCTTCCTGACCTCCTGTGTGCAGGGGAGCGAGATGGGTCAGTGGAGGGTGTGGTCCTCTCCACCACACTGACCCCTGAGCAGCTGGAGGGGACGTGTGTTAGACCTGGCATCATTGGCGCGGGTCTCCCTTCCTCTTTTCTCTTCTGACCTTTTATGTTGGCTGGATTTAGATGCTCTGGGCGCTGTGCCACTGCCAATCAGTGACACAGCGCGAATGCTCCCTGTGTAAAGATAACTGTATGAATTGGAATAATCATAATTGGCTCGTTTGGTTTACCTATCAGTCCCTAGTATCAGTGCACTGCGTGTGCCCAGGGCTGATAGACCAAATACTGCTGGTGGGCCGGCAGCGCTGATTTGCGCTACCCACCGAAGCAGCTTTGAAAGTATGTCTGTGTAGCATGTTCTAATAGTGAGTTACCCTCCATTTCACTGTTCACTATTGCGAGGCCACCCGTTCTCATAGGCCAGAATGTGCAGGCTGAGTATTGCATGCCTTAATCCTCCCTGCCCCCAGGAACCTGATAGGAACGTCGAATTTGATATGTGTAAGCTCAGAACATTGAGATGCATCTTTTAGTAAGGATTATTAGCGTAGCCCGTGTTCGAAAATGCCTCTACTAGAAACGAGGTATTTTCTGGTCTGAAGCTTTCCTGTAGGCTTTTGCTAGCGTGTGTATTGACCGTCTGGTTTTGGAGCAGCAGGGCCAGCTGGGTCAGACCTGGCTGGAGAGAGAGATCGGCATTTAAAGTATGGGAAGGGGTGACTCTTTGATCCGAGCAGGGCCGTGCCTGGCAAGGTGAATGATGGCTCCATCTCCCACTGGGCGTCTGATAGCAGACCCCCAGATTCCCAAAGGGCAGGATGTCGCCTCGTAAACCAAGTGCTCCCCGACCCCACCGAACTGGTTCTGACTGGAAGCAGTGATTTGTGACTGCAGAGAACAAAGACTTTTTAGGTATAAAGCGCTGCGCTGAATCCTGTTTCAAGTGTGTTCCTTCTGGATGTCAAGACGAAACTCTGTCCGAGCGGACGGAGGAAAGAACTTTGAAACTTTCACCAAGCTTGCTGAAGAAACTACCCAAGGGCCTGAATTGAGAGCGCCTCCTGCTGAAGTCTCAGGGACATTAGACTTCACCCATCAGCCGCCCGAATTCCTTCGCTAGGAATTCTACTTGCAGGTGAGGCCTCCGTCGAGTAATCCAGAACCTCTAGTTCTACTGTGAGGAACACGGACTGGTAACCGTTGTGAACTCTGTGTGTGGGCCGCCGCAGCTAAGCGAGAGCTGCCGCCGCTGACTGCCCGCCGTAATTTGAATCTTCAGAACCTTCGCTGAAACTGTGTGGGCCGCCGCAGCTAAGAGAGAGCTGCCGCCACTGAGTGCCCGCCTTAATTTGAATCTTCAGAACCTTCGCTGAAACTGTGTGGGCCGCCGCAGCTAAGAGAGAGCTGCCGCCGCTGAGTGCCCGCCTTAATTTGAACCTGCAGAACCTGCGCTGAAACTGTGTGGGCTGCCGCAGCTAAGAGAGAGCTGCCGCCGCTGAGTGCCCACCTGATTTTTAATCCTCAGACCCTTCGCTGCAACCTTGTGGGCCGCCGCAGCTAAGAGAGCTGCCGCCGCTGGATGCCCGCACTCGTGTTAATTGTGCAACATCGTGGATTGTCCTTTGAGCCGCCGCAGCTAAGAGAGAGCTGCCGCCGCTGAGTGCTTGCACCGTTGCTAACTTGGCATCACCGTGATTTGTCCTGTGAGCCGCCGCAGCTCAGAGAGAGTTGCTGCCGCGGAGTGCTCGCACCCTTGCTAACTGTGCATCATCGTGATTTGACCTGTGAGCCGCCGCAGCGAAGAGAGAGCTGCCGCCGCTGAGTGCTCGCACCCCTCTAACTTTGCATCCTCGTGAATTGTCCTGTGAGCCGCCGCAGCTAAGAGAGAGTTGCTGCCGCGGAGTGCTCGCACCCTTGCTAACTGTGCATCATCGTAATTTGACCTGTGAGCTGCCGCAGCTAAGAGAGAGCTGCCGCCGCTGAGTGCTCGCACCCTTGCTAACTTTGCATCCTCGTGATTTGTCCTGTGAGCCGCCGCAGCTAAGAGAGAGTTGCTGCCGCGGAGTGCTCGCACCCTTGCTAACTGTGCATCATCGTGATTTGGCCTGTGAGCCGCTGCAGCTAAGAGAGAGCTGCCGCCGCTCAGTGCTCGCACCCTGGCTAACTTTGCATCCTCGTGATTTGTCCTGTGAGCCGTCGCAGCTAAGAGAGAGTTACTGCCGCGGAGTGCTCGCACCCTTGCTAACTGTGCATCATCGTGATTTGGCCTGTGAGCCGCCGCAGCTAAGAGAGAGCTGCCGCCGCTGAGTGCTCGCACCCTGGCTAACTTTGCATCCTCGTGATTGGTCCTGTGAGCCGCCGCAGCTAAGAGAGAGCTGCTGCTGCGGAGTGCTCGCACCCTTGCTAACTTCGCATCATTGGGATTTGTCCTGTGGGCCGCCGCAGCTTAGAGAGAGCTGCTGCCGCTGAGTGCCCACGTCTTTGTCAACCTTGCACCATCGTGAATCGTCCTGTGGGCCGCTGCAGCTAGGAGAGCGCTGCTGCCGCCGCGAGCCCACCGCGGAGCTGCACGACGAGAGTCATCGCCACCCCAGCCCGGGCCGCCGCAGCCGCGTGCTGCTGCCGCTGAGGGCCCGCCTGTCCCGGAGTGCCCGAATCGTTGCGAGTGCACTTTGCGGACCACTGCCATCGAGAACTGTGGTCGCTGGGAGTCCGCCTGTCACTGTCTCCGCTTCTTCGAGAAGCTACGTGCTGGGTCCCCGTCCAACGGCAGGTATCTGGTGCGCAACGGGTCGCGTAGACCCAGGCCTTGAACTCAGTCAGTGCCACGTTCTGGTGAACACGTATTGCCTTTTTAAGTCCCTAATGATTTACATGCCTGATGACTGGTTAAAAAGCTTCTGAGAGTCTCGTACCAAACCTTAGAAAAAGATACTATTTTTTTTCTACACCTACTTGAGTTGTGTCCTTTTGTGGTGTCGTTACTGCCTTGTTGTGCATGGTCATAAATGCTTCACACACTGCCTCTGAGATAGGCCTAGCTGCTCGTACTACGTTACCACAGGGTTGAGCAGGGGTTATCAAAGGGGGTAGCCCACTTGCCCTGACTTGGGGAGAAGGGTCCCTATTTGGACAGTGGCGCCAGCCATTGCCAACTAGAGACCCCCATTTCCAACACCTTCCCACTTAGGGCGACATATGTAAAAGAAACAATTCATGGACGGAATGCTGGACAATGCAAACATTCACCCCCAGTCACAAGGATCTGGGTTTAATCCATCATTCTTTTGCTCACCACACCATCCCAGTTTGGACCCAGCCATATGCAAATCAGTCTTGACCCTGTTCCTTATAGGAACAGTCCAGCCCAAACTGCCAAGCCAGGTCCTCCTTGGACCGGAAACAAGCATTCTGGGACCGGTTTCAGGGCATCACCCTTCATCAGCCAGGCTAGCTTGAATCCAGTGGTGTAGTGAGCACGAGACCCACGTCTGGGCATACCTTTCCCACTTAGGGCGACATATGCAAAAGAAACAATTGATCGACAGAATGCTGGACAATGCAAACATTCACCCCCAGTCACAAGGATCTGGGTTTAGTCCATCATTCTTTTGCTCACCACACCACCCCAGTTTGGACCCGGCCATATGCAAATCAGTCTTGACCCTGTTCCTAATGGGAACAGTCCCGCCCGAACTGCCAAGCCAGGTCCTCCCTGGACTGGAAACGAGCATCCTGGGACCGGTTTCAGGGCATCACCCTTCATCAGCCAGGCTAGCTTGAATCCAGTGGTGTAGTGAGCACGGGACCCACGTCTGGGCATACCCTTCCCCCTTAGGGCGACATATGCAAAAGAAACAATTGTTCGACAGAATGCTGGACAATGCAAACATTCACCCCCAGTCACAAGGATCTGGGTTTAGTCCATCATTCTTTTGCTCACCACACCACCCCAGTTTGGACCCGGCCATATGCAAATCAGTCTTGACCCTGTTCCTAATGGGAACAGTCCAGCCCGAACTGCCAAGCCAGGTCCTCCCTGGACCGGAAACAAGCATCCTGGGACCGGTTTCAGGGCATCACCCTTCATCCGCCAGGCTAGTTTAAATCCAGTAGTGTAGTGCACAGGACCCACGTCTAGGCATACCCTTCCCACTTAGGGCGACATATGCAAAAGAAACAATTGATGGACGGAATGCTGGGGTGGCATGGTGAGAAAAAGAATGATGGATTTTACCCAGATCTCTTGACTGGGGGTGAATGTTTTGATTTGTTCTGCATTCCGTCCATCAATTGTGTGTCTTTTGCTCTCTCCCAGTGGAGTCTCAATGGGGCTAATGTGATCGCAGAGTGCTGCCTCAGGGAAGCTGCAAACCATTTAACAAGGCGCCCACCATGCCCCATCACATGTAAATATTGTTTCGTAAGATGTGTTGGAGGTTCGTTTGTCATGTCTCCCCACTTAGTTGAAGGCGCCGCTAAGAGTGATCGGTGTAATAGAAAGCCACCTAGGTGCAGTCCATTCTCTACGACTAATGTATCATACTGTAGTAGAACACCCTTCTGGTATAAGTCTCCTAGTTCTTGGAGTTCGGGGCTGAGGTCATGTTTGATCCCAGAGGAGTGCCCCAGAGTGATAGAGCTGTGGCATAAGGTGTCGTGGATCGAGTGATGTACAGGCATCTGCAATAGCATCTAAAGGCTATATTAAGTAGCAAGGGTTCGAGCGGGCGGGCTCTGGTGCAGGGGCGAAAGAGATAGGTCATGTCAGCTAGTTTCCAGGCTGACTGGATGGTCGCTGTGTTGTTGAGATTTCGTTCCGCCAACCATCTGGCCACCCACTATAACTGTGCTGCTAGGTAATATTGCTCCATGTTCGGCACTGTTAGCCCTCCTTGATCTATAGGCAAATAAAGTTTCTTGATGGCCACACTGTGGCGTGTGTCGCCCTATATGAGGTCTCTTATCATCCTCTCAAGAGCGTGAAAAAACAGCGGAGGTATGTATAGGGGTAAATTGACAAAATAGTAGAGGAGACATGGTAATATTATCATCTTGGTGAGGGCTACCCTGCCTTTTACTGACAGTGGAAGTGAAACCCAAAAGCACATTTGAGACCGGATTGCGGTCAATGCCTTTCCCAGGTTGCCATCTAGTGGCTCAGTTTGTTGTCTGTAAATGCGTATACCTAGGTAGCAGATGGCGTTCTGCCAACGCACGCGTGTCCCATGAAACATATACTCTGGGTCTTGATTAGTGCCTAGAAAGGGGTATAAGCAGGACTTGGCTACATTAATTTTAAGGCCTGATAGTGTTGCAAATTCGCTTAGAATGGTTGCCAGTGACGGAGGGAGGGATTAATCGAGTGACTTTGATGTATATCAGAATATCATCAGCATATATGAAGAGATTATATGCACTCCATCCGAGCGGGATGCCCCCAGTCTCCTCAGCGCGGACAGCCATCGCCAGAGGTTCTATTGCCAAGGCAAATAGGAGGCAAATAAGAGGGGGGACAGTGGGCATCCCTGCCTGGTTCCGCGCTCTATCGCAACAGGCTCAGACACATAGGGGCCCATTTTACCTCGTACTGTCGGCCTCCTATATAGCAGTTTAATCATGTTGATGAATTGCTCGCTGAGGCCATACCTAGCTAGTGTTACAAACAAATATTCCCATTCTTGGGAATCAAATGCTTGCTCTAAGTCTAGCACGAGGCATCCTGCATATGGCCAGTGGTGTGATGCATAAGTTGCTACTCTAAAGAAGCTTCTCAAGTTTAAGGAGGTGCTGCTCGAAGGTACAAAGCGATACAAAAGGGGATGATGGACGGAACGCTTGAGCCAATCAAACACTCACCCCCAGTCAACTGATCTGGGTTTAATCCATCATCATTCTCTAGCTCACTCCACCACCCCAGTTCAGACATGGCCATATGCAAATCAGTCTGACCCTGTGCCTCATGGGAACAGTCCAGCCCGAACTGCCAAGCCATGTCTTCCCTGGACCGGAAACAAGCATCCTAGGACTGGTTTCTGGCATTCCAGCCGTCATCAGCCAGGCTTGCTTGAATCCAGTGGCAAAGTGAGCAAGGGACCCACGTCTGGGCATACCCCCGCCAACTTAGGGCGAACAAAGCGATACAAAGGGGATGATGGACGGAGCAGCTTGAGCCAATCAAACACTCACCCCCAGTCAACTGATCTGGGTTTAATCCATCATCATTCTCTAGCTCACTCCACCACCCCAGTTCAGACATGGCCATATGCAAATCAGTCTGACCCTGTGCCTCATGGGAACAGTCCAGCCCGAACTGCCAAGCCATGTCTTCCCTGGACCGGAAACAAGCATCCTAGGACCAGTTTCTGGCATTCCAGCCGTCATCAGCCAGGCTTGCTTGAATCCAGTGGCAAAGTGAGCAAGGGACCCACGTCTGGGCATACCCCCGCCAACTTAGGGCGAACAAAGCGATACAAAGGGGATGATGGACGGAGCAGCTTGAGCCAATCAAACACTCACCCCCAGTCAACTGATCTGGGTTTAATCCATCATCATTCTCTAGCTCACTCCACCACCCCAGTTCAGACATGGCCATATGCAAATCAGTCTGACCCTGTGCCTCATGGGAACAGTCCAGCCCGAACTGCCAAGCCATGTCTTCCCTGGACCGGAAACAAGCATCCTAGGACCGGTTTCTGGCATTCCAGCCGTCATCAGCCAGGCTTGCTTGAATCCAGTGGCAAAGTGAGCAAGGGACCCACGTCTGGGCATACCCCCGCCAACTTAGGGCGAACAAGCGATACAAAAGGGGATGATGGACGGAACGCTTGAGCCAATCAAACACTCACCCCCAGTCAACTGATCTGGGTTTAATCCATCATCATTCTCTAGCTCACTCCACCACCCCAGTTCAGACATGGCCATATGCAAATCAGTCTGACCCTGTGCCTCATAGGAACTGCCAAGCCATGTCTTCCCTGGACCGGAAACAAGCATCCTAGGACCGGTTTCTGGCATTTCAGCCGTCATCAGCCAGGCTTGCTTGAATCCAGTGGCAAAGTGAGCAAGGGACCCACGTCTGGGCATACCCCCGCCAACTTAGGGCGAACAAGCGATACAAAGGGATGATGGACGGAGCAGCTTGAGCCAATCAAACACTCACCCCCAGTCAACTGATCTGGGTTTAATCCATCATCATTCTCTAGCTCACTCCACCACCCCAGTTCAGACATGGCCATATGCAAATCAGTCTGACCCTGTGCCTCATGGGAACAGTCCAGCCCGCATATGGCCATGTCTGAACTGGGGTGGTGGAGTGAGCTAAAGAATGATGATGGATTAAACCCAGATCAGTTGACTGGGGGTGAGTGTTTGATTGGCTCAAACGTTCCGTCCATCATCCCCTTTGTATAGCTTTGTTCAGCCCTAAGTTGGCGGGGTATGCCCAGGCGTGGGTCCCTTGCTCACTTTGCCACTGGATTCAAGCAAGTCTGGCTGATGACGGCTGGAATGCCAGAAACCGGTCCTAGGATGCTTGTTTCCGGTCCAGGAAGACATGGCTTGGCAGTTCGGGCTGGACTGTTCCCATGAGGCACAGGTTCAGACTGATTTGCATATGGCCATGTCTGAACTGGGGTGGTGGAGTGAGCTAAAGAATGATGATGGATTAAACCCAGATCAGTTGACTGGGAGTGAGTGTTTGATTGGCTCAAGCGTTCCGTCCATCATCCCCTTTGTATCAGCTTTGTTCGCCCTAAGTTGGCGGTATGCCCAGACGTGGGTCCCTTGCTCACTTTGCCACTGGATTCAAGCAAGCCTGGCTGATGACGGCTGGAATGCCAGAAACCGGTCCTAGGATGCTTGTTTCCGGTCCAGGGAAGACATGGCTTGGCAGTTCGGGCTGGACTGTTCCCATGAGGCACAGGGTCAGACTGATTTGCATATGGCCATGTCTGAACTGGGGTGGTGGAGTGAGCTAAAGAATGATGATGGATTAAACCCAGATCAGTTGACTGGGGTGAGTGTTTGATTGGCTCAAGCGTTCCGTCCATCATCCCCTTTGTATAGCTTTGTTCAGCCCTAAGTTGGCGGGGTATGCCCAGACGTGGGTCCCTTGCTCACTTTGCCACTGGATTCAAGCAAGCCTGGCTGATGACGGCTGGAATGCCAGAAACCGGTCCTAGGATGCTTGTTTCCGGTCAGGAAGACATGGCTTGGCAGTTCGGGCTGGACTGTTCCCATGAGGCACAGGAGTCAGACTGATTTGCATATGGCCATGTCTGAACTGGGGTGGTGGAGTGAGCTAAAGAATGATGATGGATTAAACCCAGATCAGTTGACTGGGGTGAGTGTTTGATTGGCTCAAGCGTTCCGTCCATCATCCCCTTTGTATACGCTTGTTCAGCCCTAAGTTGGCGGGGTATGCCCAGACGTGGGTCCCTTGCTCACTTTGCCACTGGATTCAAGCAAGCCTGGCTGATGACGGCTGGAATGCCAGAAACCGGTCCTAGGATGCTTGTTTCCGGTCCAGGAAGACATGGCTTGGCAGTTCGGGCTGGACTGTTCCCATGAGGCACAGGGTCAGACTGATTTGCATATGGCCATGTCTGAACTGGGGTGGTGGAGTGAGCTAAAGAATGATGATGGATTAAACCCAGATCAGTTGACTGGGGGTGAGTGTTTGATTGGCTCAAACGTTCCGTCCATCATCCCCTTTGTATCGCTTTGTTCGCCCTAAGTTGGCGGGGGTATGCCCAGACGTGGGTCCCTTGCTCACTTTGCCACTGGATTCAAGCAAGCCTGGCTGATGACGGCTGGAATGCCAGAAACCGGTCCTAGGATGCTTGTTTCCGGTCCAGGGAAGACATGGCTTAGCAGTTCGGGCTGGACTGTTCCCATGAGGCACAGGGTCAGACTGATTTGCATATGGCCATGTCTGAACTGGGGTGGTGGAGTGAGCTAAAGAATGATGATGGATTAAACCCAGATCAGTTGACTGGGGGTGAGTGTTTGATTGGCTCAAGCGTTCCGTCCATCATCCCCTTTTGTATCGCTTTGTTCGCCCTAAGTTGGCGGGGGTATGCCCAGACGTGGGTCCCTTGCTCACTTTGCCACTGGATTCAAGCAAGCCTGGCTTATGACGGCTGGAATGCCAGAAACCGGTCCTAGGATGCTTGTTTCCGGTCCAGGGAAGACATGGCTTGGCAGTTCGGGCTGGACTGTTCCCATGAGGCACAGGGTCAGACTGATTTGCATATGGCCATGTCTGAACTGGGGTGGTGGAGTGAGCTAAAGAATGATGATGGATTAAACCCAGATCAGTTGACTGGGGGTGAGTGTTTGATTGGCTCAAGCGTTCCGTCCATCATCCCCTTTTGTATCGCTTTGTTCGCCCTAAGTTGGCGGGGGTATGCCCAGACGTGGGTCCCTTGCTCACTTTACCACTGGATTCAAGCAAGCCTGGCTGATGACGGCTGGAATGCCAGAAACCGGTCCTAGGATGCTTGTTTCCGGTCCAGGGAAGACATGGCTTGGCAGTTCGGGCTGGACTGTTCCCATGAGGCACAGGGTCAGACTGATTTGCATATGGCCATGTCTGAACTGGGGTGGTGGAGTGAGCTAAAGAATGATGATGTATTAAACCCAGATCAGTTGACTGGGGGTGAGTGTTTGATTGGCTCAAACGTTCCGTCAATCATCCCCTTTTGTATCGCTCGAAGGTACAAAGCCGTTTTGATCAATGTGAACAAGTGAGGGTATCACTGGGGCTAGTCGATCTGCCAGGACTTTGGCTAGTATCTTGTAATCGACATTTAGGATGGCCAAGGGTCGATAGGAGCCCAAGTCAGTGGGGTCTCTATCTGGTTTCAACAGAGAGACTAGATTTGCTTGTCACATGGAGGGGGGGGGGGATAGTTTAGAATTTTCCAGCACCGTATTGTAAAGTGTATGTAAGCGCGGAACTAGTGTCTCTGCATATGCTTTATAATACTGCGCTGGAAGTCTGTCCGGACTGGAAGTTTTGCCTGTTGCCAGCGCTACAATCGCGGTCTGGATCTCTTCAGGGGTAATCGGTTTGTCTAAGGCCATGCATTGTTCAGAGGTAACCTTGGGCTGCGTGATGGCAGTTAAGAAATTATTCAGATGAGCGTTGTCGCAGTGACCCGATGTTTTATATAGTGCTGTGTAGTGTTCTGTCATTGCGGCATGTATCTCATGCTGTAGGTATAGTGTGCGACTTGCAGTGTCACGGAGCATGTGTATGGGTTGACGCGTCTGCTCCTGCTGGAGCAGCCACGTCAGCATCCTACCGGCTCTATCGGCAGCAGCATGTGGGCGTGCAGTGTGTGCTGCGTAGTTGTGACACCTTAACCTTTCCAGCAGTTCAGTGTGTTCACAGCGAAGCTTATCTAACTCTTGCGTATTGTCCGTGTGCAGTATTACGTGCGTCTCATGTCGAAGGAGGTTACGCTCTATTTTACTGATAGAATCGCTCAGCTGCTTTCGGATATTCCAAGTGAGCCCCATACCATGTTCCTGAATTGTCACTTTGAAAGCTTCCCATTCTAAGAGAGTGTCCCCGGTGGAGTTACTGTTCATCTCGAAATATTCCACCGCAGCAGCCCCAAAGGATACCCGGAAGGCCTGGTCGAGTGTCGTTGGCTGGAGACGCCAGGTAGGGATAGGAGGTGGCCCGACTCCCCATTTGAGCTTCAGGAGCTGCGGTTTATGATCTGAATGTGGGGAGTGTGAAGGTAGTTGATCTTGTTGACTATGGGGAGAAGCTAAGGAGATCCCACTATGCAGTCCAGGCGTACATGTAAGTCGTGAGCCGGATAATCGAAAGAGTATACCCTAGTTTCCGGGTTGCGTGTACGTAATATGTCTTGTAGGGACCAGTGATTTAGCCATGTCGCTAATGCTTGGGCGTTGGACCTGGCCGGGGTGCGCATCAGAGGGGGATATGAATGATCTAGTGACGCACCTAACACTGAATTAAAGTCGCCACCCATCAACCAGGGCATTCCACTCCAACGGGAAAAGACAGAGGTCAGCTTTTGTAAAAATGCGGATTGCTCCACATTGGGGGCATAAATTGAGCCAATGAGAAGACTTTGGCCGTTGAGCTTGCCTCTGGTGAACACGTATCTGCCCTCTGTATTGGTTTACACTTCGTCCACTATATAAGGAACCCCTGCCTTTACCCAAACCAATGTTTCTCTAGCCTGTGAGGAGTAGTTTGTGCTATACACCTGTCCGCTCCAGCGCCTGCGAAGATGGTCCGCTTCCTTCTGAGTTAAATGAGTCTCTTGGAGAACAGCAATAATGGTAGCCCTGTGCTGTAAATAGGAATATATGGAGTATCTACGGGCAGGGGAATGAATACCCCTCACATTCCATGTGATAAAGTTAGCATGCGTCATGACTCTGAGGAGGGGTATATATGGTCATGTCGACACAAGTGCGCGTTATGAGTAACTGGGTGTGTTGATGCTGCTCCATATGGGTAGAGCAAGAGAATCCGGGAGTAAAAACGTAACTTGTGTAACATCATAAAGCGAGCACGTGGTACGGGTTTGCCCAAACAATTTTGCCTAACCTTGGCAACTGTTATATAGGTTGATCACTGGATGTGGGGGTGTGTTGCATACTGTGTGCATCTGTTGACCCCTGGAGTGAACAGTGTGGTCTGGTGTGCGTCTTATGTATGTTGTCACAGGGAGAGAGTGGACCATTAGATTGTGAGGGTGCCCCCCCCCATCCCGCCCTCTCTTACTTTCTTCTGTTCTCTATGTGTATAGTAGGGGGCATAATACAATACCAATTATCGCCGCCAGAGTTAGTCTAAATTATCTTGTCTGATGTTTGTGGCGTGAGGATTGGCAAATGGGGAGAGTCTGGCGTCCCGGTCCATTTGGAGGTGGATCCATCGTCGCTGGCAGATCTTGCTGATTCTGATCCTTGGTCGGTTTCTTGAGTCACGGCCCCAAGAGCTGCCGCCATGTGGAGCGCCTTGCGTCTCTTAGACAATCTTTGTTCCAGGTCAGGGACCACTGTCGGCGGCACCCGGCGGTCTGTGCCCCCACTCCTGCACCGTCGACGAGTCCTCTTGTTTCGCCTGGGTACCAGTGGTTCTTTGGTTAATATTGGCCCGCTGGCTAAGCCTGCTCTCTCTAACCAGTCCCACACGTCGTCAGGGATATTGAAGAATTGTGTCGTGTCGTGTCATTCACTGACACTCTCATCCGGGCAGGAAACAGCAATGAGTAGCATATGTTCAAGTCTCGAAGGAGCTCCGTCTTTTTTGCACTTAGGCTGTGTAGTCGGGGGAATAGCATGACACGGTTATTTTGGATCTTGATATCTGTCAATTTACGAGCTTCCCGCAGGATGGAGTCTCAGTCCCTATAGTTCAACAGCTTGAATAGGAAGGGATGTGGGGTGGCTCCAGGCTGGCGTATGCGGGCCGGGACCCTGTGGGCGCGTTCTACAACAAATTGAGGCAATAATGTTCCTTCTGGAAGTAGGTCCGTCAACCATTGCTCCCCAAACTGTTCAGGTTCTCGACCCTCTGAATCCTCCGGCAGGCCCATCACCCGTATATTTTTGCGACAGGAGGGCCCTTCTGCATCTTCGAGTTTGTCTTCTAAGGCGTTCACCCGATCTAGGAGGTCCTGTAACGTCGCGGTGTGGGTTTTTGGTTGAAGTTCCATCAGTGCTAGTTCATTAGTGTGGACTCTGTCTGACAGTTTATGGTGGTCAGCCATCAGGAGCGTGAAGTCAGATGTAACCTTGTCTATCTTGGATTCAAGAGACGTGCAAGTCTGATCCAGAGTTGCTCCTATTTTTTCTACTGCTGCCAAGACTGAATCTAATTTGGCGGATAGTGGTGACTGCATAGGTCCACGAGCCTCATCTTCTTCTCTCTGTGAGGTCCTACTAGTGGACTGATGGTTTCCCGTTTGCGGGTTGGTTGAACGTAGGCGGCCCATCGCGTGTTTCAGTGCCAACAGCATATGTTGTAGTCTGTTATTTGAGGGATATTGTGCAGAGGTAAAAGTGATTATGCTGCTTGTTGTCTGGGTAGCCGTCCGACTCGAATTCTCCAATCCTAGAGCGCGGAATCTGGTCGCTTCACTAGCTTAGCTGTGGGCAATAGGTAGTGCCTAGGCCGTGAGCCTCTGTTCAGTATTTTGCTGATCTCTCGGACCGTTCTTCACTGTATAGCGGTGCCCCCTATTGGTAGTTTGTTAGCCATCATGTGTCCCACTGTGATGTGAAGGTTGTGGTGAGCGTTATATATTACATTTGTGTGCTTTAGAAGCTTTCGGGCTGGGACCTAGGCCCGATATGACCACCGGGTCCCGCCCGCCCACTCATCTCCAACCCCAACAAACAAGGTCCCGCTGCGCTCACCTCTGGGTTGGTTCTGAGCCTCGGGTCTTTGTTCACTACCGGTCCGTTCCTGTTTTGACCAGGCAATCCGGATTGTTTTACTTCTGCTTATAAGGCTGCAGCGGTTGTGCTCTCTGGTGCTGCTAACACGCGTCCGGTGTCTATATGTTGAAGGAGTCTCCAGGCAGTGACGCCGAGGCCTGGGCCCATCGCCGGGTCCTGCGGAAGCCAGCTCGGGTTGGCAGGATTGTCACCCTTCAGATTCTCTCCCGATGCCGTCCAGGGAACTCCGACCACTGCGGGCCTCGACGCTACGAGGTGGGTGCACAGCGAGGAGCCTTGAGCCTGTCCGGTCATCCGTTTCTCTATTAAGGCAGGAGTTCCATGGTGTGGGGCGCGCAGCTCATCCCTGGATCTGTTCCGGCAGGGGTGATATTATGAAAAGGCCACCCACATCGCATGAGAGAGCCGGTCGCCCGCACAAGTCGCTGTCTCTGACGGACCACCACAATTTATTGGGCGTGCGCCTCCAGTCCGCACGTAGTGTCGCGTCACAGTCTATTTTGGTTCCGTTGAAGTGCATCGCCTCTTCCACTTCACTATGTGTGTTAGTGCTGAAGTAGGGGGTTATTCGCCCCGTCTGCTATCCGGGTGGAAAAGGGCGCTCGTGGTCTCTCCTTGTATAGAAGCTGGCCTGCTATCGGCTCCGCTAGGCAAGCTCGGTCCTTTTAGGCCGCAGCGCGACCGTCATTAATTTCCGCGCCGGATCCCAAGCGATGGGCCAGCGTCTCCTCTGTTCTAGTGCTGGGCGGGTTCGGAAGGGGTTCACCCTCACTGATGTGTTAAGGACGCACCGTTACACTAGATGAAAGAAGATAATAAGGGGAAAAGATGCGGAGCGATATCAGAACGCGTCTGCCATCTTGGCTAGCTGGCCACTCCCCTCGTCCCCACCCCTACCTTGACCATGACCAAAAACCATCCTGTTCCTTCTTCCTCTAAAGGTGCCCTTGGTTCCAGTGCTAGAACCTCAACAATTAGATCCAGTGTCTGATAGTTCACAATCAGTATTATACCCTGGGTTTCTTCCTGAAGGAATGTAATCCTCCCTAATGTATCAGTAGACTCTTTCATGGCTGAATTTGCTGGTATCTTTCTTCAGTTTCTGAAACTTGCCTTGTTTCAGGGATGTTTCAAATTCATTCATAGTTTGATTTAGTTCTGCAAGTCTTTTTTTGAGCAAGCTAACTGATTGGTAAGTTTTCAGTCGAACCTCAATTGTCTAGATTTCAGTTTTAAGTTCCTAGGCTAGGTGCGTTGCTCTTTTTATAATTAGGATTAACGAATCTCTGGTGCAGTGCCATGAAATGAGACAAATCTTTCTTGAAGGTTTTGTCATGTTGGAAAATGAAGGCCTCATTTCTCACAATTAAGCCTTGGGGGCTGCTTTCGATCGTAAATATTCCGTCATCATGATGCCATGTATCATTGTTTTTATCTGGGTTCTTTTGATGTATTGAACTCATCCCAGTCTTTATTATCCACCACTGGCTCTGAGTTTCCTATGCACTCAAAAGGTGAAACAGTGGCTAAAATTCTTTCAACTTCCTCAGCCGCGAAAGTAAGGCCTATGATTTCTGTCATCCTTCAGTGTCTGTAATGTAGAGAGGTTGGAAAACTGTTAAATGTGTATACCCTGTGTGCCGAAGAGTTTAATATTCTGTGTCAACTCCCACAGCTGTACGCTGTCTATAATCTATGAAAAACAAGAGGGGGGAGGTAGAGGAAAAAAAGGCAAAGGGATTCGTCCTCCTATCAATCGTACTGTAAACAAAAAAAGCCCATCCGTTACTTGAAACTTTCTTTCCACTATGGGTGTATTGGAAAATGGAAGGTTTTCCTTATATAACCCTCACCCAGCAGGGTTTCCCCTTGGTGGCATGCTTCATCATTGAGTTCTTCCCGTTCCGCTACGGAACGGGGTGTGCTGCGACCTACGAGTTACGTGGGAGCACTTTGGTGTTAGTCTGTATGGTAGATGAAGGAAGAATAGAAGCGTGAGGTTTTTATATGTGGAAAATTAAAAATACCTGACTAGTTGGAAAAATGTTTTATTTGTACCTCTATCCAGTATGGTTAAAAAATGGGGAAAATGGAAACTCAACGGACTTTATGTTCCTGGGTTTCGCAGGTCAACATATTTCAAGCCCTACCCCAAGACATGTTAGTCCACACACGACCACAAAAAACCGACAACACAAGAGAGCACCAAGTTCGGATTACACCACTAAAAGGACATCACCCTTGGATGATCAAACTGATAATGGAGTTTTTTTAATACTTCTTGAATTGGCTGTGCGACAGGTGGATGGAGCGTAATATTGCTCCTCATGTATCGAAGCTGTAGTGTCTGCCATCTCACTCACAACGAAAAGGATCACATTTAATAACAACACCACTTGGGAATTGAGACATTTCACCAATTGTAACTTCCAACGTGTAATCTATATGATAACGTGCCTATGTAATCTACATTACATAGGGATGGCCACCCGGAAAAAAACAATCAGAATTGGTGAGCACTGCAGCAGTCTCAGATGTGGGCGCTCAACTACTAAAATGTCGGTTTACTGCATTGAACACAAACACACTGGAAGAGATTATCATTGGGTTATCCCGTGTGAAAAGGAACAACGATGGGTGTTCCACTTGAAAACACACATTGAAGGTCTGAACGAAAATATATCCTGGGATGTTTTATAAACCCATATTTCATCTGCAGGAAATTAGTTTATCCTTGTTTGTCAAGTTATCCCTCTAGGACTTCTTTTTACTACCAGAGCAGATATAAGCAATCCTGGACTGCCATCCTTTAATCATTTAATTATAATGAAAATATAAAAAAAAGTTTTAATAAACTTTCTATTTCTAGGCATCTTGAACAGAATTCACAAGCACTCTTCCCTCATAATATTTCTATATTTTTTTATTAATTTCTGATAGATAACAGGGACTCTCCAAAAGAACCCCTTCCATTTTGGTGCCCCATAGCACATTCAACGCTAGGGGCATGGGAACTAGGAAGTGGTTCCAATCTGCGGCGGCCATTTTCGACGGCCGGCGTCTTAGTTTTTCTTAGACACAAGGATGCCAAGGCCCTCCTGGCTACACCGCGACAAATACAGTGCCGGCACGAGCCGCCGGCGCGTACGGAGCCACGGACGGGCATTCTTCACAAGTGAGGGAGTAGCTTTGGCATAGTAAGTACGGCACAGCTGTTTTTCTTATTACAGAGGCTTTTCCTTTTTCTCAGTACAGAGGATCGCTCAGCAAACTTTGCTCCTAATGACTCTATTTTTTCATTTGCAAATTTACACAGATTGTGACTAAAGGCGTTCCTTCCCTCCGTAATGACTCATGAAGTCTAATGGAGGCAATTAACGTGTTATGTGTCTTTTCTGTTTAAATTTTAACCTTCTGATATATATGTGTGTATGCCCAAATCTGTGCCATTTTAAACAACTGTTTCATTTGGTAGCACTAGAAGTGCTCACATTGATCGAAAAAAAATATATCACGTTTTTTCACAAAGGTGATGTGTTTCCCATTATATAAGCATTATATATGTAACATGGCCGCAAGCCATGTAAGACTAATTTCTTTTCATATGTATATTTCCACAGATTTTCTAGTTTTAAATACCAACAGGTGGTGTATGCATATATATATATATATATATATATATATATATATATATATATAATAGGGCTTCTCACATAGACCGTATTTTGGAGTTGGAGCATGGTAGTGCTAAGATGATTAGCCCCCAGGGAGTTCACTGGAAAGAGGAATAATGGATGACAGCAGTGCGAGAGGCGGTGATCCTGGCGCGAGGAGGTCTGACGACATTCAGCGCTGGGACTTTGCTTTCCCCTGACTCGAAATGCCTCACGCTTTAATCCGGTGTATCTCTGGTGACTGGGCATCGTTTCAGCCAACGCTGTTTTGGTGAGGTTTGTTTGGTCTAAGGATTTTTTGCGCATGGCCCTCCCCCGACCCTGCACAGTGACTAATTTGCATTGACTGCGTGGTGTGCTGCTCATTACGGAGATTGTTTGACACTCACAGGGGCAGATTTACAAGCCCCCTGCGCAACCAGTACGTCACTTTTCGTGACGTACTGGTGGCGCAGGGGGCTCCTCGATATTTACAAGGAGAGGAAAAGCCACCATGCGTGACTTTTCCTCTCCTTGTAACTACCGTCCCTTCACACGCAGCACTTTGCGGTGAAGGGGCGTTCCATGGGTGTTGCTGTGGGTGTTCCCACGCAGCACCCATGGAACAAGACACATCTCCAGAATTACGAGAAATCGTAACTCTGGAGATGCGTCTGAGCTACGCCACCCTAGAGGTGGCGTAGCGAGCGCACCGAGGAGAAATGTTTTCATTTCTCCTCGTTTTCCTCTTTCAATGCGTGCTGCATTCTGCAGCACGCATTGAAAGAAAAAGCCTGTACTGATTGTTTTTGTGCAGAAAGGTGCCCTTCCTGCACAGAAACAATCTCCCCATGGCGCAGGCATCCTTGCACCATGGTGCAAGGGTGCCTGCGCCGGCGCTTGGCAGCTGTTTGTGCGCCAGCGCAGGGAGAGCACAGGAATGCGACATATTCTTGTAAATATGTCGCATTCCTGTGCTCTGAAAGTGCCGAAGCGTGGCGCAGCCAAAGGGCTTGCAGCGCCACGCTGCGGCACTTTCTTGTAGATCTGCCCCATAGGCTTTAAATGTGCTTTTCACTTGCTCGACACACGGAGTCCATTTGAAGTCAGTATTGAGTATATAATGTTGAATTTGTGTGGGCACTACTAACATTACGCTGGGCATCAACTTCGTGGTATTGCCTGCTGATTCATGCGGGCTACATTTCAGAAGTTTATTTGGTCACTCTACATACTGTAGATGCCTTAATATCAGTTAGTTGCCTGTTCAACATCTTGTAACTGTTTAAAATGAGCGATTATGGGATTAGTAGTCCCGTGGGTGGTGACATTCTGACTGCGGGGTAATGGAAGAGCTCTGATATTCACACTATGTGCCATATTCTGACAGCAAGGCATATGCTAGAGTAATGGTGAGCTTCACTTTGTTGTTTTACCGATATGTTATCCAGCATTTTGTCGTTTTGCTACACATTCAAATCATGAGTGAGCTCCGTTCAGTTATCGCCTTGAGAGATCTCTACGCCATTTAAATGATCTCTATGTCAATCCCAGAAGTAGAGACAGGGGGGCTTTGTGTTCCCGATACATCTCACCCACGCAGCATACCAAAAGATTGCTAAGCGTCACATGAAAGTTACTTGCACTATTCCTTATGTAAATGGAATAGTTTTAACAGGTGTTCTAATTTATGGCAAAAGATACATCAATATCACAAATGTTATGTGCACACATTGTACGGCTATCGTAATGGGCAGATGATGTATTATGCAGTTATTGAGTGTATTTGTTTGCACTAGGCACTTTGCATTTTGATTTGTAAAATCATTATTTTCAGTTTTGTTTGTGACCATTACCACCATCTAATTCAATACACGCAAATTCACTTGCGCGTATGTTTTCAATGTGGATATCTTTTTAAATGTGTGTATCTTTTTAACTGGAATCACAAGATGTTGTCTATGTCTATGAAGTTTGACATGTATAAATGCTTTTAAAAAAATGGCGCGCATTAGATTGAGGAAGGCTGCCTGGTCAGCCGAAATGCGTCTCTCTTTGTTGCCGGGTCGGAGGAGGCCCTTTTGGAATAAAAAGTGCCTGAAAACTCAGCATTCCTTGTGTGCGTGCCCGAAACGCGTATGGCCAAATGAAATTTATGGACTCTGCCGAGCTGTGTTGCCTGTTTGCTGGCCTTCGAGGGAGGGGTGGTCCACGAGTGAGGCTCTTCCCACAGGAGCAATTCTGATGGTTGGATGTTTAGCGGCTTGCTCGGCCGCGGGAAGTGCCCGCCAGAGAATGTTGGATTCCAAGCCACGATGGCGTGGTGAATGAGACTCGTGGTTTCTTTCCTCGACGGTGTGTGGAAAAGCAACAGACTTGTCACAGACGTCATTGCCAGCCCACTGGGGTTTTAATTGCATTTAATTTTGGGTCAACTCTGATGCCCACTGGGGTTGTTATTTGTGTAGCACTGCATATACCAGCATGCCCGGAGGCCAGTAGGCGGGGTTTAAAGTTGAATAAAGCGTGACTACAAAAGAATTGGAGTTGCCTCATGCTGCCAGTGAACAAGGGCGTTTAAGCCCGAAACGCGTATGGCCAAATGAAATTTATGGACTCTGCCGAGCTGTGTTGCCTGTTTGCTGGCCTTCGAGGGAGGGTGGTCCACGAGTGAGGCTCTTCCCACAGGAGCAATTCTGATGGTTGGATGTTTAGCGGCTTGCTCGGCCGTGGGAAGTGCCCGCCAGAGAATGTTGGATTCCAAGCCACGATGGCGTGGTGAATGAGACTCGTGGTTTCTTTCCTCGACGGTGTGTGGAAAAGCAACGGACTTGTCACAGACGTCATTGCCAGCCCACTGGGGTTTTAATTGCATTTAATTTTGGGTCAACTCTGATGCCCACTGGGGTTGTTATTTGTGTAGCACTGCATATACCAGCATGCCCGGAGGCCAGTAGGCGGGGCTTAAAGTTGAATAAAAGCGTGACTACAAAAGAATTGGAGTTGCCTCATGCTGCCAGTGAACAAGGGCGCTTAAGCCCGAAACGCGTATGGCCAAATGAAATTTATGGACTCTGCCGAGCTGTGTTGCCTGTTTGCTGGCCTTCGAGGGAGGGGTGGTCCACGAGTGAGCCTCTTCCCACAGGAGCAATTCTGATGGTTGGATGTTTAGCGGCTTGCTCGGCCGCGGGAAGTGCCCGCCAGAGAATGTTGGATTCCAAGCCACGATGGCGTGGTGAATGAGACTCGTGGTTTCTTTCCTCGACGGTGTGTGGAAAAGCAACGGACTTGTCACAGACGTCATTGCCAGCCCACTGGGGTTTTAATTGCATTTAATTTTGGGTCAACTCTGATGCCCACTGGGGTTGTTATTTGTGTAGCACTGCATATACCAGCATGCCCGGAGGCCAGTAGGCGGGGCTTAAAGTTGAATAAAAGCGTGACTACAAAAGAATTGGAGTTGCCTCATGCTGCCAGTGAACAAGGGCGTTTAAGCCCGAAACGCGTATGGCCAAATGAAATTTATGGACTCTGCCGAGCTGTGTTGCCTGTTTGCTGGCCTTCGAGGGAGGGGTGGTCCACGAGTGAGGCTCTTCCCACAGGAGCAATTCTGATGGTTGGATGTTTAGCGGCTTGCTCGGCCGCGGGAAGTGCCCGCCAGAGAATGTTGGATTCCAAGCCACGATGGCGTGGTGAATGAGACTCGTGGTTTCTTTCCTCGATGGTGTGTGGAAAAGCAACGGACTTGTCACAGACGTCATTGCCAGCCCACTGGGGTTTTAATTGCATTTAATTTTGGGTCAACTCTGATGCCCACTGGGGTTGTTATTTGTGTAGCACTGCATATACCAGCATGCCCGGAGGCCAGTAGGCGGGGCTTAAAGTTGAATAAAGCGTGACTACAAAGAATTGGAGTTGCCTCATGCTGCCAGTGAACAAGGGCGCTTAAGCCCAAAACGCGTATGGCCAAATGAAATTTATGGACTCTGCCGAGCTGTGTTGCCTGTTTGCTGGCCTTCGAGGGAGGGGTGGTCCACGAGTGAGGCTCTTCCCACAGGAGCAATTCTGATGGTTGGATGTTTAGCGGCTTGCTCGGCCGCGGGAAGTGCCCGCCAGAGAATGTTGGATTCCAAGCCACGATGGCGTGGTGAATGAGACTCGTGGTTTCTTTCCTCGACGGTGTGTGGAAAAGCAACGGACTTGTCACAGACGTCATTGCCAGCCCACTGGGGTATTAATTGCATTTAATTTTGGGTCAACTCTGATGCCCACTGGGGTTGTTATTTGTGTAGCACTGCATATACCAGCATGCCCAGAGGCCAGTAGGCGGGGCTTAAAGTTGAATAAAAGCGTGACTACAAAAGAATTGGAGTTGCCTCATGCTGCCAGTGAACAAGGGCGTTTAAGCCCGAAACGCGTATGGCCAAATGAAATTTATAGACTCTGCCGAGCTGTGTTGCCTGTTTGCTGGCCTTCGAGGGAGGGGTGGTCCACGAGTGAGGCTCTTCCCACAGGAGCAATTCTGATGGTTGGGTATATATATATATATATATATATATATATATATATTTTTTCACTGAAAAAAACATAGTTTTCAGGCACGTTATAGTTAGAAATTAGCATTTAAAAAACCTTTGAAATTCACTGAAAAAACCATAGTTATTGGTGTTGGAGTGTCTATGGTTTTGAGAATGGTAGTGTGTAATTTAGAGTGGGTGTATCAAAAGTTATATTAGGGTGTGAGAAGATGCATGAAATTTTCACATGGATGATGTCATCAGTGATGTCATCAGTGATGTCATTTGAGATGTCATCAGTGATGTCATCAGTGATGTCACTGACCATGTCATGAGTGATGTAATATGTGACGTCATCAGCAGTGCATTGCGGGCGCGAGTTATAGTTAGCTGAACTAACTATAACGGGGAATTTCACGGGTTTTGTACGAGTGCAATGTCCAACTAACTATAACTGTCCCTAAAACCTATGGTTTTTTCAGTGAATTTCTAAGGTTTTTAAATGCTAATTTCTAACTATAACGTGCCTGAAACCTATGGTTTTTTTCAGTGAATTTCAAAGGTTTTGTAAATGACAATTTTTAAATGTATTAATTGTTATATTTATTTTTTGATACTGATTTACTACATTTTTTAAACTATTTATTTTTAGATATTTTATTTTTTAAATTACATTGTAATTACATTATACATTACATTACAAAATATACTTTCTCAGAATGAATTACTTTAGTTTAAATACTTTGCAAATAGGCAATAGACTTTTAAGTACAGTAGTTACAGTTGTTGCAATGGGCAACACAATTTCAAACACAATGCAACATTGAGCTCAATGTGAATTTCTAGTTAAATGCAATTAGTTACTTTATGGATTACTTTTCTAACCACAGGACTGGATCCTAGATTCAGTCCTGGGACATCTCCTGTAAACAGTTGAGTAACAGCGTTTTGGTTACAGTAGTGATTTTTAAGGAATATTATTGTATTTTAAAAGTTGACACTTAGAAACTTTTTCACATAGAATCACCAATGTTATCCTATGGGAGGAAATTCACTTAGCAGGTAAGTAGTGTTATCGTTACTTTTCTTACTCAGTGGTGGATCCTGGATCCAGCACTGGTGCATCTCCTGTAAACAGTTGAAAGAATGCGTTTAAGTCATACAGGCGATTTTTAAGGAATATTTGTAGTTTGTGAAAATCGACACTTTGAAACTTTTCTGCTGAAAACCAGACAATGGATTCCTATGGAAGGAAATACAAGTTACTGGTAAGTACGGTTAGAATTACTTTTCAGGGTCAGTGCTGGGCTAAAAGATGCAGCACTGGGTTCTCTCCTGATAACAGGTGAGTAAATCGGAATTCGTAGTTCGGCTGATTTTAGAGGAATATTATAATGTTCCAAAACTCCACACTTAGAAGAATTTCCAAGTGAAACCAGTCAATGTTAGCCTATGGAAGGAAATTCAAGTTACTGGTAAGTACGGTTAGAATTACTTTTCAGGATCTGTACTGGGCTCAAAGATGCAGCACTGAGGTCTCTCCTGATAACAGGTGACTAAATTGGAATTCGTAGTTCAGCTGATTTTAGAGGAATATTATAAAGTTCCAAAACTCCACACTTAGAAGAATTTCCAAGTGAAACCAGTCAATGTAAGCCTATGGAAGGAAATTCAAGTTACTGGTAAGTACGGTTAGAATTACTTTTCAGGATCAGTACTGGGCTCAAAGATGCAGCACTGAGGTCTCTCCTGATAACAGGTGAGTAAATCGGAATTCGTAGTTCTGCTGATTTTAGAGGAATATTTGTATGTTTCAAAATCGACACTTAGAAACTTTTTCAGCAAAAAGCAGGCAATGATATCCTATGGAAGGAAATTCAAGTTACTGGTAAGTACGGTTAAATTTTTTTTCAGGATCAGTACTGGGCTCAAAGATGCAGCACTGATGTCTCTCCTGATAACAGGTGAGTAAATCGGAATTCGTAGTTCGGCTGATTTTAGAGGAATATTATAGAGTTCCAAAACTCCACACACAAGAATTTCCAAGTGAAACCAGTCAATGTTAGCCTATGGAAGGAAATTCAAGTTACTGGTAAGTACGGTTTAAATTACTTTTCAGGATCAGTACTGGGCTCAAAGATGCAGCACTGAGGTCTCTCCTGATGGAAGGTGAGTAAATCGGAATTCGTAGTTCTGCTGATTTTAGAGGAATATTTGTATGTTTCAAAACTCAACACTTAGAAACTTTTTCAGCAAAAAGCAGGCAATGATATCCTATGGAAGGAAATTCAAGTTACTGGTAAGTACGGTTAAAATTACTTTTCAGGATCAGTACTGGGCTCAAAGATGCAGCACTGAGGTCTCTCCTGATAACAGGTGAGTAAATTGGAATTCGTAGTTCGGCTGATTTTAGAGGAATATTTGCACAATGGTGAAGGAAGGGGTGGGGCCTGAGGTGACATGTCTGCAAACACGCCCTGTGGCGCGTTTTAAGTTGGAGAATTAATTCCTCCTCAATCCCGAGGGTCCCTAGGGGCCAACTAGCCCACCAGATACCTACAGTATGCGCCAGAGAGCTGCGTTGCAGAGAGGTGTTCAGAGGCCACGCCCCTTTTGCACCTCTCTGCAACGCAGCTCTGTGGCGCTTTCTGGACGTACCTGGGGCCTGTTTGCACACATGTCACCTTTAGCCCCGCCCCCTCCCTTCACCACTGTGCAAACGCGCCCCGTGGCGCCTGCGGATTTACTTTTTTTTTTTTTTTTAAACGGGGAAGGGGGCCGCGTGGCCCCCTTCCCTGGGCCTCTATTGGCCCCGGGGACCCCATCCCCGGGGCATGCCCACTGTTTTTTTTTAATCAAATATTCGGAGGGGGCTGCGTGGCCCCCTCCTCAGGCCATTTAAGGCCCCGGGGACCCCATCCCCGGGGCCGGCCTTTACGTTATTTTTTTTTATTCCTTTTTTGGGGAGCGGGGCTGCGTGGCCCCCCACCCGGGCCCCTAATGGCCCCGGGGACCCCATCCCCCGGGGCCTGGCCACTCGTTGGGGACCGTGGGGGTCCCCAATCCCGCACGGTCCCGCCGGCTCCCCGCGTCCTGCGGGAGCCGGCATTGCTTTTCCATAAGGGGAGCTGCTGACATGCAGCTCCCCTTATGGAAAAGCAATTCTGCTTTGCTCCCTGCTCTCGCTTCAATGAAGCAAAGCAAGTTTGCAATCACAGGACGGGAGCCTCGAGGCTCCCGTCCTGTGATTACAAACAGCAGTGTCCCGGGGTGGGCACCCCGGGACACTGCAGGAGCCGGCCCTGGGGGTGGCGGTCCCCAGGGCCACCACAGGCTCCAGGAGGGAGCGCGCGGCCCCCTCCCATCCTGTGCACAGCCCCGGGGAGGTGGTGGTCCCCGGGGCTCGGGGTCCTAAACGGACCCCCACATTTTATTATTTAGTGCCCCGGGAGGTGGCGGTCCCCGGGGCATGTGGGGGGGCTCGAGCGCCCCCACACAGGTAATTTAAATTTTAAAAAAAGAAGCCCCGGGGGTGGCGGTCCCCGGGGCTGTGGGGGGGCCGTGTGCCCCCCGCCACCATTATTTTTATAAAGCCCCGGGGGGTGGCAGTCCCCGGGGCTTGGGGGGCCTTAGAGGCCCCCCCATGTTATTAAATTAAACCCCGCATGCCCCCGGGACTTGGCCCACCCGGGGGCCAGTTAACCACGAAGCGCGGGAACTCTCTGAAATCTGTAAGCATTGGAACCTACTATAGGTGTTTAATGAAAGCTCGATGTGACTACACATCCCAGCATGCTGTATGAAGAAATCAAGTACGCAGTTGAACCCATGAGGGGTTTTTAAACCAATCAGCATGCAGTATAAAGAGCGCTCCAATGCGTACAGGAGAAATGCCTCTGATGAAGTGGTACGTTGGCCACAGAAACGCGTCAGGCAACACAACGAACTTGGATGGTTGGGGCAGGCTGAACCGTGATGCCGAATGGCAGACGCACTGTCGAGTGCATCTTGAGAAGCTTTGGCGTTTGTTGAATACAATTATGACACGGGTGCCTTCCCGTGCAAGATGCACCATCTCGAAGGAATGAGAGGCTGAGGGCGAGGAACCTTCCTGCTCCGGTTTCCAGCACAGTGCGTCTTGATGAAGAGTGCCTGCTCCCATCACATCCAGATCCTACTAAGGATTTTAACTGACTCTCTGAAATCTGTAAGCATTGGAACCTACTATAGGTGTTTAATGAAAGCTCGATGTGACTACACATCCCAGCATGCTGTATGAAAAAATCAAGTACGCAGTTGAACCCATGAGGGGTTTTTAAACCAATCAGCATGCAGTATAAAGAGCGCTCCGATGCGTACAGGAGAAATGCCTCTGATGAAGTGGTACGTTGGCCACAGAAACGCGCCAGGCAACACAACGAACTTGGATTGTTGGGGCGGGCTGAACCGTGATGCCGAATGGCAGACGCACTGTCGAGTGCATCTTGAGAAGCTTTGGCGTTTGTTGAATAAAAATATATATATATATATATATTTTTTTTCTTCTTCTCATCATGCAGTGGCATTGAGTGATAACAGGAGTGGTATCAGGGAGTAGTAACCCTTGGTCCTGATGAATAGCCTTGGGGTAGGGCTTGATACATGTTGACCTACGAAACTCAGGAACATAAAGTCAATCGAGTTTCCATTTTCCCAATTTTTTTAACCATATCGGATAGAGGTACAAATCAATTTTTTTTCGTACTAGCCAGGCATTTTTAATTTTCCACACAACTCTCCCCACTACTATTTTTCCTTCATCTACCATATAGACCAACACCAAAGTGCTCCCACATAACTCGTAGGTCGTTGCACGCCCCGTTCTGCGGCAGAACGGGAAGAACCCAATGATGAAGCATGCCACCAAGGGGAAACCATGGTGGGTGAAGGTTATCCAAAGAAAAACTTCCGTTTTCCAATACACCCAGAGTGGAAAGAAAGTCTCAAGCGACGGATCGTGATTTTTGTTTACAGTACGATTGATAGGAGGACGAGTCCCTTTGTCTTTTTTCCTCTACCTCCCCCCTCTTGTTTTTCATATGGTAATCTACTGATGACTGTAGCCCACCATTCCCAGGAATGTCTTGTAGGGGGACTTTATTCTCAAGATTCTACAGATACATTCATGGAACACTTGCCTAGCTTCTTTCTCCATGTGATGTCCCAGATAGTAAACCACCCTCTGACAGTACTGCAATTTTATAGGGGACAACTTGTGTCCGTCCGCTGCGAGATGATTCAGCAGTGCAATTATGTCCTGCTTGCAAGCTTCTTGTGTTATTGATGCCACCAATAATTTGTCAATATACAGGACCAGAACAAAATTGCAAGGCAAATGTAGGGTCTCCAGATTTCTCTTCAGTAGCTGATTAAACATTGAGGGGCTCTCACCACACCAGAGTTTTTCTTAAAATCGGAAAGTGAAAAGGTCATAAGAGCCCTAGATGCGAGTAGCAAAGGGAAGACCCGAGGTCCAGACGGGACCCCTTTAGACATGTACAGAGAGTAGCAAGAACTCTGGGCTCCAAAGTTTACAATGCTACCATAGCGGTTGGTTGCCCCCCCCCTTCTTGGACCACTTCGATTATTATTCCGATCCACAAAAAAGGTGACGAATCCCTACCCCAAAATTATCTCCCGATATCACTGTTGGATGCCACCACGAAGGTTATGGGGCGTATCCTGCTCAACAGACTGGAAGATTGGGCAGTAACAAATAACGTAATGGTGGATACTCAATTTGGTTTTAAAAAGGGCTTGAGTACAGTCCATCGATGCCTGAACCTAAGTACCATCATAGGAATGTATGCTGTGGCAAAAAGGGGGAAACTATATCTCTCCTTCATAGATTTGTCCGCACCTTTTGACTTTTTCTCACATTCAAGGCTGTGGAAAATCATGAAGGACCTGGGGATTGACGCAGGAATCACCAACTATATAAGGCAACTGTACATGTACGGAAATGCCTGTGTGCACTTTTGAAGGGAGGGTGAATGCTCTGCGAGGTTTAACATCAAAAGAGGGGTCAGGCATGGTTGCGTTTTAGTCCCCTTCCTATTCTCGCTATACACAAATCGGGTAGAGTTAGTCCTAAGTTTATCCACCAGGGACACAGTGATATGGGGTTCGCGTCCCCTCCCAATTCTATTTATGCAGACGAAGCTGTATTAATTGCTAGAACTGGGAGGGGGTTACAGGGCCTAATAGATGATTACATCACTTTTATGGCGGACCTGGATTTGAAAGTAAATGGCTCCAAAACCTACACCATGACATATGGGGCGAAACCCAGGATAAAACCTGTTTTTCATGCAGAAGGGCATAATTTGAGCGCATCACCCACCTTCTGCTATCTAGGGATACTCTTTGATAGCAAGAACTCGTGGTCCCCGATGGTAACTAACAGATGTGCGCAACTGGAGAAATCCATCAATGGGATATCCACGTTTACAAAGAAACTGGGTTTTAAGGCAATAAGGGAACACCTCACCATATATGCAAGTAAAACAGTGGCAGTGGCTTCATATGGCACGGGGGTCTGGGGAATGGTCAATACACAGAGCATCCAAAGGGTTGATGATTCATTTTTCAAACATACCCTTTCCCTCCCCTCCAGTTGCTCGAACTACGTAGCCCACGCCGAACTGGGAACCCTGTATATCTCTGACAGATTAAAGATGGCCACAATATTGCTGTGGCATACAATTTGGTTGCGTGAAGAAACTGGATTGAATAAATTAATTCTCAGCGATGTAATGAACTTAGGCAATTCAATGGAAATCCCCTGGTTGAGATATGGTAAATCTGTATGCGAGGAGATCGGCTACCGAAACTTTTTACTAACCTGGAGTCCTTTAAACTGCTAGATAAACAAAAGTTTAAACATTGCGTTCAGAACAATGCTATGGGAAGGAGATGGGCGGGCGAGGGAGTAAAACCATCTGTGGTCGCTTATAATAGAATGGCCCCTCAGGAGGGCTTGAAACCATGTCTGACCCTGGTACGCAATGTCCAGCAAAGGTTCATCTTGACCCGATTTAGGGCAAATAGGCTGCTGCTGATGGTAGGGTTTCTGAATAATTGTCACTCCTTGTCAGAGGACACTGTGCCCGTGTGACAGTGTGTCGCCCACAACCAATTTGCACATCGTATTTTTTTGTAAATTTTATGAAATCCCTAGGAAGAGATATATTTTACCTGTATTTAAAATACTTAATTTTAGACAGTGCAGACCAACACTTTTGCTTTTACAACAATTACATAACCCATATGTATGCTGTGTAATGTCTTCTTTCTTATGGCAGGTACTGAAAATAAGGAAAAGCCTGCGGGGGTATCCCCATGACTAAAGCACCTCATAGGATAACTTTCGCGCTTTAAACGAGTTACTCAAGTGGATGAATTAAATTGTACATATGAAGAGCTAGTTTTAATATTTCAAGTTTTTAATCTATTTTGTAGAATACTTTAATGTTACTGAAAAGTATCGAATAAAGTTATCACTGAATTGAACTAATTCAGCAATGCAATTATGTCCTGCTTGCAAGCTTCTTGTGTTATTGATGCCACCAATAAGTTGTCAATATACAGGACCAGAACCAAATTGCAAGGCAACTGTAGGACTCCAGATTTTTCTTCAGTAGCTGATTAAACATTGAGGGGCTCTCACCACACCAGAGTTTTTCTTAAAATTGGAAAGTGAAAAGGAATTCACTGTCCTTATATAGGGGAATGGAAAAGAATGCTTGACACAGACCAATGACCAAAAACCACTGGTGTAATTTTCAGACACCGGGAAAACAATCAGCAGCGCCTGCACGTTGTCTGCTTTCCATTCCCAGCAGCAGTGTGCAGGCAGGGATGGGGCTTTTTTATTTTCACCTCCAGCTGGGCCAAGGATAAAGGCCGAAGTTAAAAGGCCATCAGGTCTCCTTTAGTTTCAATATGATCCTGGCTGGGCGCGGTCTGGAGCCTCACACTTAGATGCTAATGCAACGGAAATGAAACAAAGGCTCACAGCTTGTTATCACTTCACAGGTACTTAAGAGAGATATGCTTTTGACATTTTTTCAGTCCCTTATATGAGTGATATACATGCACTGTAAAATGTCACGTGTGTTGGCCTGTCCTAGTATTTACACAAATAACAATTTAAATACCACAATTTAATTTAGTTTATAGCACTACTTACAGTGGCGGCTGCCACAAATCTAACGTGGTTGGGTGGGGTGTTCGGGGAATAATAGTATAAAAAAAACATACCTGTCGCGGCCGCTGACGCTGATGCTGCCGGCAGCCTCAGTGCTCCTCCCCTCCCGGAAGTCACTGGGGCACAAAGCACAGGCTCCCCACCCAATCCGGACACTGCACTCATGCTATACCTAGCATGAAAGAAGCACAGGGATTGGCCTGAGTGTGTCCACTCAGGCCAATCCCTGACGCTTGCTCAGGCACAGGAAGCCTGTGCTATTTCTCCACCCAGCTGTACAACACAGCTGGGTTGGAGAAATGTAAGTGGACCTGTGGGTTTGGCCGGCGAAATCAGCATGCGCATTAACAGTGCCCATCACTCCTCCTCCCTACCATGGCCCGGCCTGCCCTAGATTCCTTGGCTCAGTCAATGGAAAATAAAATGATAATATTGCTTTATTATCATTTTATTTTTCGCTGACTGACTCTAAGCCGTGGGGCGATGCTCCTCCGCCATTACAGAGGAACCGCCCCTGGCTACTCATCCTAATGCAGAGTGTCAGAGTGCTTTATGCAACACACACATTATACATTGACAGTAAATCATGTAAGTGTGTAAATCCATGTACAAGATGTGTTACATAAGAAAGTGACGGTTGCGAGGTGTAGCAGTCACATGTTCTGCGCAGCTCACTGTGCTATATTAGAAGGATTACAATTTATGAACTGCAAGTAACAAAAGGATCTCTGTGTTAAAAGCAGTAACCCACTTACCTATCTACATAAAATAAAAATCTGTCATCTGCATATTACATGATGTGCTTTGCAGGCGACACATTAACCTTCTATACTAATTTGATTCAAACTTGCGACTAGACAAAACACAGATCTCTACTACCATGTTTCTCCTTATTGCAAATTTCTTTGTAGCAGAGTTAAAAAAAAATGTATTAGTTGAGGCCCAGATTTTGCATTGGGGTAGCGCCACTTTTTTGGCACAACCCTGACGCAAAATCTAATTTGTTAAATCTCGTAATGCGCTTAACTTTACTCATGATAAACCTGCTAAGCATATGTGTGAGGTCTTAATATCTGATGTCACTTCCTGTGAGGTCACTTCCTGTGATGCCACGTGTGGTGTCACTCGCCATGATGTCATGCACTGCGATGTGAAACGCCATGATGTCACTTGCATACTGCCTAACTTGGTTAGTCCACCCATTTCTATTTTTAGGACTTGTGCCCTACCATCATCTGAATCGCTGTCAACCTCAGACTCTCTTTATCATCCACACCTCCCTTTGATGGCTTCTTTGTCTCCGTCCGTTCCTTTACTGTCACAGGATATAGCTTATGCCCTCAATCAGATTCTCTCGCCACCACTGCTCTCTCGTATTCTATTTTGGCTTCATTCAACTAGGGACTTGATTTCACGTTCCGGTTTTATATTTCTCTTTCTTCTTCTAATGCGTGGCATTTTCCTATGCATTCAACTCTTAAAATTGTGCAGGTCTTTGTTGGAGGTTCATATCATAAATCACTTGTCTCAAATTCGAAATCTTTTCTACATTTAATGTGCCATGTGTTGGAAATTGCAAGCACCCATCTTTGGCTGTGATCTTATTCCATTGTTTGATCCAAATACATATGTGTAATCTGACATTGGTGGTTATAGCATATACAGGTGTGCCCTCTGGAGGAGCCTCTTCACATACAGGTGCTCATTTTTTGAACATAGATCATATTTTCTTAAAGAATTTAATTTTCGCAACTCACAAGAAGTAAACACAAAATTGTAAATCTCAAATTGAAATAGCTGTCAGTTCCGAGCAAATCATAATACACAATAGTTAGCGACTGAAACATTCAATCCCAGTGCGATACTTGATTACGCAGCTCGCGTTACCCTGCAATGACGCTTACTTCACTCCGCATATGTTATGTTACGGAGTCTTGTAGAGTGCATTGCTATCCAGAGACGTGCTTCCGAACGCTAACAGGAATCATGAGAATGAAGTGCATTGCTTTTGGGAAAGAGGTGCACATTCAGTTGCTTACTAAAACGTAACAAATTACTTTTGGATCTGAGGTGACTAGGCAGGGAGTTCCATAGCTTGGACACTAGATAACCAAATGATCAGCCTCCCCTCTCGCTCTTTTAATTCTGGGAATGGCCAGGAGGGAGCAATTGTTAGATTCAAGCCCTCTCACATTATTGTATAGTGTAACAAGGTGACTGAGGATGTGTGGGCCATATGCATATTTTACCTTGTGCGCAATGCACAAGGTCTTAAATTCAATTATTTTTCTCACTGACAGCCAATGATGGCCTGCCCGGACGCACAGACTGTGTTTTTGGTAGACTAAGCAATATTTGGGCTGCGGCATTTTGGATGACTTGCAGCTTATGAATCACATAGGCAGGGCTGCCTTAATAGAAAGAGTTACCATAGTCTAAGCATGGAAGTACAAGACCTTGAACAACTATTCTCCAAGTATCCAGAAGGAGCCATTTAATCGTCTTTCTAAGGGCTCTCAGAAGACCAAAACATGTCCCAGCCACTTTCGTTGCCTGGGCAGACATGGTAAGAATTATATATCCATTAGTACCCTCAAGCTCTTTACTTCAGTTTTGGGGGACAGATGGTCACCCAGACACGCTGGCCAGCGAATGTGGTCCCACAGTGCTGAATTGTTTCCAACTACCATAACCTCAGTTTTTTTGCCATTCAATTTCAGGCAGCTAGTTGTCATCCTACAACTAAACACCAACAAAACAGAAGTACTCATCATGGGCCCAAACCCCGATGCCTGGAGCGACACCTGGTGGCCCCCCGCCCTCGGAAACCCGCCAACCCCCACGGACCACGCACGCAACCTGGGAATCATCCTGGACTCCGAGCTCAAAATGGACCGCCAGATCAACTCTGTCTCGTCTTCCTGCTTCCACACCCTCCGCCTCCTTCGTAAGACCTTCAAATGGATCCCCTCGAACACCGAAAGACCGTCACTCACGCCCTGGTCACCAGCAGACTCGACTACGGCAACGCACTCTACGCCGGAATAAACAAAAACCTCACCCGCAAGCTACAGAACATCCAGAACGCCGCCGCAAGACTGGTCCTCAACCTGCCAAAACACTGCCACATCTCCCAGCACCTGCGCACACTCACTGGCTCCCTGTCGAGGCGAGAATCACCTTCAAGATGCTCACCCACGCACACAAGGCCCTCTACGGCACCGGACCAGCATACCTGAACAGCCGACTCAAATTCCACGCACCCCAAAGGACCCTACGATCAGCCCAGCTCTCCTACGCCGTGGTCCCCCGCACCAGAAAGACCAGATCCGGAGGCCGCTCCTTCTCCTTCCTCGCGGCCAAAGCATGGAACGCCCTTCCGCTCCACCTCAGACAGACAACATCGCTCCCCATCTTCGCAAGAAACCTCAAAACCTGGCTCTTCGACAGACCCTCTCCTTGATGGATGGAACCTGTCCCCCCCCCCTCCCCCCTCCCTAGCGCCTTGAGACCCTTACGGGTGAGTAGTCGCGCTTCAACAAACCCCTGATTGATTGATTGATTGATCCAGTTGTTCACCTTCTCCAGGCAGATGGACAGAGTCTCCGATGTTAGGCTAGTATTGGGTGATAGAAAGACAACGATTTGGGTGTCATCAGTGTATGACACCATGGTAAGGTCTGATGAACAGATAATGTCTGCTAAAGGACTAATATAGACATTAAAAAGAGTGGGGCTCAGCGACGAGCCCTGAGGCACTCCACATCTGAGCTGATGTACCTCCGACAGACAGGGCCCTTCCCTAACCTGGAAGCTTCTATTGCCCATAAACGAGGACAGCCACCATAGTGCCTTTCCAGTAATACCTGCTGCCTCCAGTCTATGTCGAAGGATGATATGAGAGACACTGTTGGACGCTGCGCTCAAGTCCAAAAGAATGAGCGCAGCTGCCCCTCCTTGGTCTAATGTTTTTTTTAAATCCTCCAAAGCTGACAAAAGGACAATCTCAGTGCTGTTCCTGGGCCGAAAGCCCGTTTGCATCTGGTGCAGGAACTCAGATAGCAAAATAACCAAAAATAAAACTATAACTCTTGTCTGCATACCTAAAAAAAAACAAAGTTGACAATCACTTTAGGAGAAATGGGGAATAGTACCCTCTTGGCACTATCAAACACACAAAGTAAGTTCTCAACCAGTTCGAACTTACCCTGAGAGATAGAAGTCACCCATGAAGGTGTGGGGGCATATCATACTGACGAGATGGTGATGAAATCTGAGAATTCATCAATAAAGTTCTTTTTCTACCTGTGAGCCCTCTAGATGAGATGGGATGTGGCAGTCTGGGTTGCAGAGAGAGGGCACTGGCATGTCAGCAGCTCCATGGAGTTGACTTGTTACTTACTTGCCTGGTATTCAGCAACAGGAGGACATATAGATGACAGCAAGGCTTCCTCCCTGCTTATGTACGTTGGCCACATGATGGATACTGTAGTCTGAGGTAAGAAGGATGTCTAGGATGTGTGAAGAAGTGAAGTGACCCATGGTTCTGTGATGAAGAGGGTGTCAAGCTTGTGATAGGTGATGAGGTCTGTATTGTCTGGTGCTTGGATGATTGCAGAGCAAGGATTAATGAGCATGGGTTGGAATGTGTGTTCTGTAGTTGGAGGGTGTGTGGTAGTTAGTTGGGTGTGTTTGAGGTTGGGTCTTCGTGTTGCGTGAATGTGGTGTGTGTCTGGGTTGCCTACATCTGGGTATGATTGTGGGGATTTGCAGTATGGGGTGCTAGGAGAGGCACATGGTTAAAGCTTACCTTGTAGGTTTCACTGAAGCAGGGTTTCTGGCCTAAGTCCCTTCCTGACCCTGCCTAGGCCACAACAGGTGTAGCTTTGTCTGTCTGCCCTTAGCGGGGGATGCCTGGGCAATGGGGCGCCATGAAGGGATTAGTGAAGTAGGGAGAAGGCAGGAAGTGATGTCACTTCCTGTGCAGATGGATGATGGGAAATGCTGTGGTATCACTTCCTGTGCAGATGGATAATGAGTTTTAAAGTGCTCGTGTTTGGCTTCCTATTTTAAAGATGGTTTTGGCTGGAAACAAGTGATGTCACTTGCTGTGCAGATGGATAATGGGAAATGCACTGTTTTCACTTCTTGTCCAGATGGATGATGGGAAATGCAGTGATGTTGCTTGCTGTGCAGATAGACGATGCGAAAAACCACTTGGACTCATGTTTTTTCTTGGTGAAATTCTGCATGGTATTCACTTTTCTGTGTGGATTAATAGTCCTATTTCTCACCTGCTTCGAGCAGGGTGGGAAATGGCAGCAAGTGCTTTCTGGAGTGGATGGGTGGTGGACATGGTGATGAGTAGTGGAGGGGGTGGTCTAATGGACGGGGGGTACCTCCCCCCATACTGGAGGGGGAAGCTGGTCAAGGGACAGAGACCATGCCGGACTGTCCTTGCTGCGTCTAAAGCAATTTTATAGACAGCCTTTCTGGCTGGAAAAATTAGGTCCATTGATTTTGCAAAATCCAGGTGCATGAACACCGGGCAGTTATCATTGGTGGATCAGTATCCCACCAACTCCATCCAACTTTAAAGCATGGGCAAAATGGTTTGACAGGTTGCTGTTTTCAAATGTTTAGATGAATGCCACAGACCTCTATGTATCTGCGCCTCTTGGATGACCGGAAGTCGGTGTGAAGTTAGACATAACCTTCAGAGCAGCACTTTGGGGAGACCTTGTTGTCCTTCACTTTGCAAATGCCATTCATAGGGCAGAATTATTTGAAGTGTTGCAGGATCTTGTTGATGTCCAGAGGTGCACTGTTGTGAACCTGCAGAGAAGTATTTACTGCTGCAAATTCACGACCCGGGCGGTGGCAATGTATAAGGCATCGTTCTTGCTATGATTCTTGCTATAATGGAATTAACTTGGGTGCAAAAGTGAGTCCAGAAGCCTGGTGCAGGAACATTGCAAGGAACAGGTGCTCTCTGTGCTGGGGAATGGGCTCTCAGTTCTTTATAGGGGAGATACGATTTGGTGGTTGAGTTGCCACCTGTGCAAAAGCGAAGGTGGGCTTCCTATGTAAAAGCTGCTCCAGCAACCCTAGTCTGATGCTGGGGGCATGACTGTTTTCTGGTAGGAGTCCAGGCCAGTCGTTATTAGATGGTGGTGAGAGGTCAATAGATTAATAAAAATTCATGGGTCATTTAAGAAAATGTGTGTGTGTGTGTGCATGCGTGTGCATGTGTGTGTGGGTGTGTGCATATGTGTTTTCTTGGCCACTAACACAATAAGAAGAATGGACTTAGCACATGGGAAGTGAATTTCCAGGAAGGGGAAGTGAAATGAGATGCGTGGTAAGTTATGTTGTAAGACTTGGCAGAAGACGAAGAGGACGCCCCATACTTCCTACCTTTCACCCCTTTTTAAATGTACCCTCGCGTCACTACAGTACTGGGAAACTGCTGTGTACGTTCTGAGTGATTACTTCAGGTGAGATGTACGTGCCAGGGGATGTGTGTTCTGGCAGCAGGAAACCTGCACAATAGATGGACAGACCGCCGCCGCCTGGCACTAGTCTTATCACACTGGCACACAAGGGAAAGGCTGCTGGCACCTGTGTAGCCAATCCAGAGGCCTCACACTTCATCCACCCCTCTCTCTTCACTTATCTGTAGTTTGTTCTGTCCTGATTTCTAGCTTTTAACTGAGGCGGCAGCTACAATCACATCTTGAGACCACCAAGGACAAACATGTTGTACCAGCAGAAAATAGCCCTGGGTAAATATAGACCGCCAATGCTGACTCTATTTCAGACAGCAAACATGTCAATAAGGCAGATTCAATTGAATAAATACACGTGTTTCTAATTTTAACATCAGTTTGTATTCGCTCCCTTTGCAACAATATACTATGCACTGTGACACTTGTGGTTTGGTGACATTTCTGCAGCTGTGAAGAGCATGCGTTTTATTGTGGAAAGGCAGTATGGAGATTTAATGCTGGACTCTAAATAGCACTAGGCTGGCAGTTCTACATTTCTCCCTTATCCTCTCCTCTCCCTCACCTCAAAATTCGTCTTTCTCCATTTCTCTCTGTCCTCGACGTTTCTTCCTTCCTTTTCTGTCTCTATTTCTCCATTTCTTTCTCCTTTATTGTATCCTTCCTCCGTCTCCCCTTCCGTCTTTCTATTATGTTTGTTCTGCATATATTTTCTAATTTCCCTTCGTACCCATTCTCTTCCTTTTCATTCTCTATCTTTCATATCTTTTTTTTCCTTTTGTCTTTTCTAGAATCACCATTTGCTTTGCTACACCACCCAGCCCACAAAGCCCGCCCCTTTTCTACATGGGAAGCATATGCACAGGTCCAGGACCCAGGGACCGCAGGAAGGCTCTTTAAAAACAAGCATTGGCAAAGCAAATAGGTCTTGCCTATGCAAAATCTATTGGCTTTGCCAATGTTTTAAACCCTGTTGCACAACAGCGCAAGCTGCTGTGAAACATGGCTTAAAGTCAAGAAAAAAATATTGCTATGTCGCGGCCAGCGTTGACCGCATCATAGTGCTTTTTTTAAGCCATGTGTACAGCAGCCCGCGCTGCTTTGCACTATGTTAAAGAAAAAGTGGGAGGGGCGATATAACATGAGGAGAGAGGGATACAGAGAAGCAATAATGCACAGCAGAAGGAGGGAAATGGAGAAAACAAAATGAGGGAGGTGCGGGGGAAGAGGGAGGGTGTACCAGACGGGCAGTGGGAGGGGGAAAAAGAAATCACAGCTCGAGCAGCAGAGGGCCCCTAATTAAGTTGAAACAATCTGTGCTTGGTCCATGCTCTACAGAAAGGAACGGAAGTGACACTTGGCCTGTGTTAGAAATGGGGGTCTCTAGTTGGCAATGGCTGGCCACTGTCCAAGTAGGGACCCTTCTTCCTAAGTCAGAGTGAGAGGGCTCCACCCTTTGATAACCCCTGCTCAACCCTGTGGTAACGTAGCACGAGCAGCTAGGCTTATCTCAGAGGCAGTGTGTGAAGCATTTATGACCATATACAGTAACACAGTGAGGAACACCACACAAGTAGTTATCAAAAATAAGTATCTTTATATATAGACTTAACACAAGACCTATAACGATAAAAAGCCACAATACTGTCAAATAGGATTACTCTTGGAATGCTGCAAAAATAGTTCAATTGCGCAAAGAGGAGTTCAGTTCAAAGCAGTGGTCTCTGCGACCCTTTTACCTACAAAGTACCTGGATTTCGTAGCAAAATCAACAAATTGTCGCAAAGAAGCTGTAGCGATGAATTTCTGCACGCGGAGGAAGGCAAAAAGTTTAGGGGTGACCCTGCAAAAAGGGCCATTTCCAACACAACCCCCTTCCAGCCAAAACGCAGGGTAGACCAATCACTACCTTGATGGGATTCCCTGCTTTGGGCGATAGAACACGGAACTGGCCCGCAACTGCAGGGGCATATTCCAGTTCTACGCCAATCTGAACCCTGGTGGATCCCTCTGTCCACACTCTCAGGGCCCACTAAGACAACACATGGGGAACTCTTCCCCTCACCTGTGGACACCACACGGGCAGCACCTAACCTTAACTGGCCCCCAGGTGTGTCCCAACAGATAGACAACAAGCCACAGTAGCCACTGACAATAGTCAGTGATGAGACCCAGGCCTTATACCTCTCAGGCTTCTCAAACCTTTGTGGCATCAGAGAGTGGGGGGCAGTAACCCCAGGTGCCTGGCACCTTTTGTCCACTCTCCCTCCTGTCAGGTCAGGCAAGGCACCCTGACACTGACCCACCAGCCCTGGGCTTGTACCCAGCGACTGGGCCAGAGACAGGGGTGGGCTCTCCCACACCTGGTCCTCCTCTTTGGGGCTCGGTACCCTCCCACCTGGAGCGGTACCCCCGTCCAGAATTGTCAGGGCACCTGTGGCAGGTGTCCTGCACAACTTGCCCACCAGTTCAGGGGTTCTATCCTGCAACTGGTATCCCAGCATAGGGTCTGTACCCAGCGGCTGGGCCAGAGACTGGGGTGGGCTCTCCCACACCCGGTCCTCCTCTTTGGGGCTCGGTACCCTCCCACCTGGAGCGGTACCCCCGTCCAGAATTGTCAGGGCACCTGTGGCAGGTGTCCTGCACAACTTGCCCACCAGTTCAGGGGTTCTATCCTGCAACTGGTATCCCAGCATAGGGTCTGTACCCTTAGACTGCACCCTTAGACTGGGCGGAGGTCAGGGGTGAGGCTGCCCTCTCCCCGCCCCCTTTACTGGGGCCCTGCACCCTCCCACCTGGAGAGGTGCCCCCATAACACAAACCGGTAGGGGCACTGTTAGCAGTTGCCCCTTCCTCCAGGTCAGGGGGGACACCCTGAACCTGGCCCCCTAACCCAGGGTCTGTACCCTTAGGGTGGACCTGTGCCTGGCAACCCAGGACTTCTGGGGGAGTACACCAATTCCCCCCAAGGAAAACACACCCCTCCACCAGTTCAGGGCCTGGACCCTGCAACTGATCTACCCACCTGAAAAAACCCTCAGGTTGCACCGGGGTCAGGCGAGGACTCCCTCCCTCTGCACCCCCTTCCAGCATACTGCACCCTCCCACCTGGAGTGGTGCTCTTAGAAAAAAAATGGTCGGGACACTGCTTACAGTTGTCCCTCCCTCCAGGTCAGACAACACCTGGACCTGACTTACCAACCCAGGGACCAACCCCTGCGGCTGAACAACTGCCTGGTCAACCAGGACTTCCTGGGAGTACAACTACCCTCCCGAGGGTAACGCAGAACCCCTGTGTTGCGTGACAGTCTGCCTGGTGCAGATCTCCCGACCCCTGTCCACCTGACAGTGCGCAAAGATCCCCCAGGACAGAAGTGGTGTCCCCATGGTCACTCCTATGGGGCTCAGCCCTTCTGACTGGCCCCTGACCCACTGTTTCTCCCACTGGGGACTCCTTCCCCCTTTCACCCCTCAGGCTGGACTTCTGTACCCTCCCCTAGGAGTGGCACTGCCAGACACAAGAACTGATGGAGGCCTGACTACAGGCACTCCCAGCTCACCTAACACGGGAGACCCCCACAACGGACGGTCCATCCGGACAGACTAGGCTCCTAACCTGGTGTTCCCTCATGGAACCATCCAGTCCTGGAGACTGAGGTTGGGGGCACTTCGGGACCTATCCCAGTCTCACTCCTGCTCCCACGAGACAGGATGTGAGGCCCTACAACCTCCTCACAACATGGGGACCGAGCTGTATCACTCCGAACCTCTCCCACCACTCTGGGTTGGAAGACATCTGAACCACTCCTCTTAGGGTCATTCCCCACTGCCTCTACAGAGCCTCTGGTACTCACCCAGAGGTCTGCCTCCTGTGCAAGTTCCCTAGGATCAGAGAACTCGCACTCTAACAGGTGTTGGTTTAGTTCTGGAAAATAGGAACTCACAATATGCTCTCCCACAATTGGATTACACAGTTACACGCAGGTGCTAACCTTCACCTCACAATCCAGTGCCTCACACACGTACCCCACACCACTCTCCTGAAATGGGCGAGACATTAACTGACTGTCTCTATCACTCAACCCACACTCTTCTGGGCGGTCCTCACACTCATACACCAGGACTTCAACCACGGGGGAACCCCTCTCCCTGCATCTCTCATCCAGAGTCGGTAGAGTATCCCTCCCTTCACTAGGACTATGGGCCCCCGCGCTAGTTCCCCAATCCACCTCAGGGACACTGCACATCAATGGGGCTACCTCATATCCTTGAATCCCCTGGTGTAGATCAACCCCCTCCTTCAAGTCAGGTACCACATCTCTGGGTGGGTGTACTACACTGTCATCACTATATACCTCAATTTTGCTGCCACCACTGGACCCCACCCTCACTGGTGAATCCAGACAATTAAAACTGCGCTCAGGGGATAATCTACCCTCCCGAGCTAACTTCTCCTTTCCTGCTATCTGCGCTAGGTGTGCCTCCAGCTGGGCAATCTCTATTTGGAGCCTCTCTAATTCCAGCTGGTGCTCCCTCTCCCTCTGTCTGTCCAACTCCTCTGGGGACCATGAGGGGAATCGGGCACTACCATAGGCACTAGACTCAGCAAGGAACTCCCTACCTATGGGACCCTCCCGCCTGTCCACCAACTCCTCTGGGGACCATGAGGGGAATCGGGCACTACCATAGGCACTAGACTCAGCAAGGAACTCCCTACCTATGGGACCCTCCCGCCTGTCCACCAACTCCTCTGGGGACCATGAGGGGAATCGGGCACTACCATAGGCACTAGACTCAGCAAGGAACTCCCTACCTATGGGATATTCCATAACACTTTCTTCCTCCTTTTCAGACTCTCCAGAGCCACCCTCAGACCAACTACCCTCTTGGTAGGTGTACTGGGACTCAAGAATCTCCATCTGTCTTGTTGCCAAAGTCTCAGGGATGTCTGCAGGGATAGCTGAGTCTCCTTCCTACTCACTGCTAAGCCCCTCTCCTCACAGAACCCCCTTAGCTCCTCTAGACTGTAGGTCAACAGATCATCTATATAAAAGGTAGGTCTCATTTCAGCAAGACCCATTGTAGCAATAACTGGCAATATAAATCAAAAATAGAATCAAAAAACCTCAAAACGTATGTGGTTGCGTTATGGTCTGCACTCACTAGTAGTGTACACTATAATTACTGTATGCGATCATAAATGCAAGTCCAGATCCTCACCGCTGACCACCAATGTTAGAAATGGGGGTCTCTAGTTGGCAATGGCTGGCCACTGTCCAAGTATGGACCCTTCTTCCTAAGTCAGAGTGAGAGGGCTCCACCCTTTGATAACCTCTGCTCAACCCTGTGGTAACGTAGCACGAGCAGCTAGGCTTATCTCAGAGGCAGTGTGTGAAGCATTTATGACCATATACAGTAACACAGTGAGGAACACTACAAAGGGACACCACACAAGTAGTTATCAAAAATAAGTATCTTTATATATAGACTTAACACAAGACCAATAACGATAAAAAGCCACAATACTGTCAAATAGGATTACTCTTGGAATGCTGCAAAAATAGTTCAAGTGCGCAAAGAGGAGTTCAGTTCAAAGCAGTGGTCTCTGCGACCCTTTACCTACAAAGTACCTGGATTTCGTAGCAAAATCAACAAATTGTCGCAAAGAAGCTGTAGCGATGAATTTCTGCACGCGAGGCCGGCGATGCGTTAAATCCTTGCCGCGAGGGAGGATGATGCGCCCGATCTGCTGATGCGTGTAGAGACGATGCGACAAACTTCTGCACGCTAGACCGTTGATGCGATGACTCCCTGCCGCAAGGGAGGAGGCGAGGCGACGATCTTGTTGCGTGTGCGGTCGGGTTGCGATGCGAAGAAATGGCGCTCCGCGAGGGAGCGACGATCCTGATGCGATGAAAATGGCGGACGCTCGACGTCCGCGCTGCGATGTCGTGAAGCGATGATCTCGGTGCGATGACTCGATCTTTGGTTGCGAGCACTCAGCGGCAGCAGCGCGATGATTTTTTTTCAGCCGGTCTCGGCTGCGGCGGCTCGCAAACGTGCGTTAGTGACGATTTCAGCACTCTCTTCTCTGTAGTAGAACTAGAGGCCCTGGAACTCACAGGAGCCTCACCTGCAGATAGAAATCCTCGCTGGGAGGAATCAGGAGGCTGGTGGTGAAGTCTGATGTGCCTGAGACTTCAACAGGAGGCTAGCTCTCTCCTAGCCCTTGGGTGATTGCTTTAGCAAGATTAATAAAAGTTCTCTCAAAGTCCTTTTCCTCTTCTTCCAGGTCCAATGGTAACCACTGCAGGCCAATCCAAGAAACAGCACACAAGCACAAGGATAGTCACCTCCTGCAGATTCCTTCAGTTACACGGACAGAGGTTCGTCTTGACATCCAGGAGCAATACACTTTGTAGGGGTTTCAGCACAGATATTTATACCCCAAAAGTCTTTGTTCTCAAAAGCTACAAGTCACTGAGCCTAGCCAGAACCAGTTCTGTTCAGTCCTGGAGCACTTTGTTTACCAGGCTGCATCCTTCCTTTCAGGAAGTGGGGGTCTGCTATCAGACGCACAGTGGGAGGTGGAGCCATCATTCACCTTGCCAGGCACAGCCCTATTCAAGTCAAGGAGCTACCCCTCCCCATACTCTAAATGCAGATCTCTATTCAGCCCAGGTCTGACTCAGCCTGCCCTGTCCCTCCAAAACCAGACAGCCAATACACATAACAGCAGAGCACACTGGAAGGCTTAGGCAAGAAAATACCTACTTTCTAAAAGTGGTATTTTCAAACACAGAATATAAAAATAAAGTTCACTAAAAGATGTATTTTAATATTCTGAGCTCAGGCATACTAAATTCGTTTTTCTACCATGTTCCCGGGGTCAGTTAGGACTATAGAATGTAATATGGTTGTGAGGTTTTGCATAATGTGGTTATGCTAGCGAGGTTATTATTCCCTAATGCGTTTAGGTTGTGAGATATTTCCTAATGTGATTTATGATTAGCATGTTAGTGCCTAATGCGTTTAGACCGATGAGAGAATTGCATAATGTTTATGATGGTGAGGTTGGCGTCTAAGGTTTTGCGCCTAATGTGATACTGTGCATAATGTGGTTTATATTACAGGCTGATGTGCTTATGAGATTGTTACTGGAATTGGCTTGTGGACATTGTCTCCTCCCAATATGGCAGGCATTGAAAAATGCTGATACTCCCCCTGCATTTGGAGTGTCCCCCTGGTTTGGGCCAAATGTTGCTTACTGTAAAAGCATGGTTACTGCTTGATTCCTGATTGCGCCCAGCATTTTCTACCATTCAACCATGCGCCCGCCTAACCCTCCCGTAACTCGAATCTCGTGCGTTACGGGCCCAACTCCTGGTCCATTAACTACCCAGACAAATTGACCAGTAATGCTAAAAGAACTTCAAGCACAGTACTCTAAAACAACACCCGGAAACACTCATTGTAGATAACTACCACACAGCGACCAACGGCAACACGAAAACTAACTTCATTTTTACACTAATCGCCCAACTAAATGGAAAAACACCTTCTCTCTTCACCTTAAAGTCGCCAAGTCAGTAATCATTCCCTATGGTGAAAAAATCTCCACCACTATCTCTCCGACCTTCAAAGGGGAACTCACCATTTCCATCTACAGAACTGGAACCATTCTCATACAGGCCACCGACCCGCACCTCACCACTTTTGACCGCCACTTCCCCACACTTCTTTCCTCGTTAACTCAACTGAGCCACCAAACCCTATCTCCCCTATCCCCCACCACCCTCACTAATAACGTGGAACTGATCCAATCTCCCGGCCCTAAAGAACCTCTCTTCAACTCATGGACATCCACCATCACTCACTACAATCACACTACCCCCATCATTACTCTCCGCCGCCAAACGCCCACCATTATTACATCAACTGATCACACCAGGAACAACAAAATCACAATTAACAAACAACACAAGGCCGATCTTGATCTCGCCAGCTCGGACTTCACCCTCAGCCCTCCCACGACTGAAATCCCCACAGGCACTCCCCCTCGACCTCTGATAATCTGAACCCTCCCTCTCAAACTACCCCTTCCTCCAACACAGACCCTCTTCCCCGACCCTTACTTCCCCCTTGTCCAACGTCATCTCCAATCCAGCGGTCACTCTCCCCCCTACCACCACTGCACACTCCCCTTCCGATGTCCCACATCCACAGGCACAACCTGTCTCCACCACTTACCTCAATGACAACCCCCGTGACTTCCCCATGTCCAACGTCTTCACCAATACAGCAGACACTTTCCCCTATTATCACCGCCCACTCCCCGTCCGCCGTCGCACACCCACATACACAACCTGCCTCCACCGCTAATCTCATTGACATTCCCCGAACTCTGACTTCCTACCCAGAATTTCTCTCCCTCCGCACTTGGACAGTAGACCCTCTACTCCTCCTCTGAACTCCTTGAATGGGAGCATTACTAATCCGGCTCCCGCGTCCAACCTCTCTCCCTCTCCTAATCCCACTGAATCCGTCCAATCCCTGACCCCTGTTCACTCTCCCTCCATAGGCCCAAGTCATTCTCGACCCCTGCCAGAAACCTTAAACTTTTTCAGCTCAATAACACAGCAACTGAACAGAATGGAGCAGAAAATTAACTCCTTGCTGCCGATCTCCTACACTTACAACAAGACCTTCTCAACAGGACCAAGCCACCGTACTCCCTCTCGTCGGGTAGATTAGCTCAAACCCCCTCAATACCTCTCCCATGGCCCCACAGAGCACCCCCGACCCTCCAGTCCGTCAACGAGTCAGGCACTTTGACCCAACCAGGATCGCCTCCCCTTTCGGTATTGAAACCTGATGTGACCAACGACCCTTACCTCGCTCTGAGCCAGAAATCAGCCCCTTTCCCCATCCCTGTTATTGTTGGCACTAACAGAATCCCTAAAACTGTCCACTCGCCTAGACCTCCTGCTCAATACTCCTCTATCCACCTAGCTCCCCCACCACCAAGGCTCCCCGCCCTCTCTCTTGCATGCTCCTAAACTGCAGATCAGCAGTACAACACGCCATAGACATTGCGGAAGCTCTACTCGCTGAAGAAATTGACATCGCTTTCTCACAGAATCCTGGCTTAATGTCCACTCCACCCCCATTCTTGACATTCTCACCCTCCAGGGTACAACATCATCAGACAAGACAGGCCAATCAAAACTGGGGGGACTAGCCATCATTCACAAAGCTGGAATGCAGATCACCAAACTTAAACCTGCAGAATACCTATCGCTTGAATACCTGGGTGTCAAACTCACTGCCAAGGGCACCTCTCCCATCAAATTCCACACCATCTACCATCCTCCTGGAGAGCGTACCCTTTTCCCCGAAGAACTAACAGACCTAATAACACGTTTCTCCATGACAGACACAAAAGACGTGTTCCTGGGTGACCTCAACATCCACTGGAATGACCCAGAAGACTCCACGGTCCAGAACCTATCCAACCTACTTGAAATATACAATCTCAAACAACTCTGCAATGAACCAACTCACATCAAAGGTGCAACACTGGATGCGATCATTACCAACAATGAACTGGTCTCTCTGAGAGCAATTTCTCCCATTGACTGGTCAGACCACCACCTCATTCTGTTCAAGATTGATGCACTTGTCAGACACCAACCTATTCGTGATGACAAACCTAAACACTGGACCAGAAACATCAAAAAGTCCCTTTACCCGAACTTGAATCCAGGATTCATGCCCATCTACAACCCCAACCCTCATCATGGACTGCCGATGACCTCACTACACACTTTAACTCTAAAATGACAGAGGTCTTAGACCAAGTAGCTCCACTCAAACTCAAACAAATGAGGCGAACCAAATCTAAACCCTGGTTCAATATGGATCTGAATAACGAAAGGCGTCAACTCAGACAAACGGAAAGGTGTTGGAGACTAAACCCCTCGACCTTGCACCTAGCGCAACTTAGATCTGCTCGGCAGGCATACAAAAACACATTTTCAGTGAAAAGGCATCTTTCTTCCGCAACCAACTAGATCTGGTGAAAAACAGACCGAGAGAACTCTTCAACATTGTCAAAAGCCAAACAAACTGCACCCCCTCTAACGAAATCATAGCCACCAAAGAGCGATGTGAAGAAATTGCCACCTTCTTCTCTAATAAAGTCTAAAAAATTGATCAATCTTTCCTCCAAACCGCAAACCCTCCTTCCCTCTTAACCTACCCCCTTTAACCACCCTTGACCAATCAGAAAGAGTTCTTACCAAGGACAATCAGGTCTGCCTCCAGCTAAAAACAATGCGCATTGGTCCGACTTTGAGCTAATGTCGGAAAACGAGGTCTTCAGTATAATCTCTACCCTAAAACCTTCCTCCCACACTATGGACCCCCTCCCATCCACAATTATAAAAGAACTCAACCACACCATTTCCCCTTTCTGGACAAAAATCATCAATGCCTCTCTCATCTCAGGCTGTGTCCCAGACTCCCTTCAACTAGGACAAATCACACCCATTCTCAAGAAACCAGGGGCCGACCCTAATGATCTTAACAACCTCAGACCTATCTCCAACCTCCCGTTCCTTGCGAAAACATTGGAGAAATGCGTTTCTCCACCAACTCAACAAACACATTGATGAGTTCAACCTCCTCGACACCTTTCAATCAGGATTCAGGAAAGGCTGTAGCACTGAAACAGCTATGCTCAACATCTCTGACGATATTCACAAGGCTTTTGATGAAGGTGATGCCTGCCTTCTCATCCTTATTGACCTATCTGCGGCATTCGACACTGTAAATCATCCAGCTCTTCTGGAGACCTTGTCGAAACGCTCCGGCATTAATGGCACAGTACTAAAATGGTTCACCTCCTTCCTTCAACACCGCTCGCAACAAATTAAAATCAATCTCTGTCTCTCGAAGCCAACAAACGTCACACTTGGGGTCCCGCAAGGCTCGATCCTCTCCCCGTCCCTCTTCAATCTCTTCATGGAGCCCCTCACAATAATCTTGAAAAAAGCGGGAGTGAACTATCACCTCTACGCTGACGACACCCAAATCTATTTCTAAATCAAGTCTCCCAACGACATCCGACACCTCAATGTCACTCTAACCGAGATCCAAACTTGGTTCAACACTAACCAATTAAAGCTCAACCCAGATAAAACGGAACTAATCCTATTCTCTCCAAAAAGCAACCATCGACCAATCCAAGAGTGGCTCAAGAATCTGGTTGCCCTAAACTGCCCCTCGTCCTATCCGACTCAGTGAAGTCGCTAGGCATCACCCTTGACAAGAACTTATCAATGGAGGCCCACATCAAAAACTCTGCAAAGGTGCTCTTTTCTCCCTAAAACACCTCAAGAAATTGAAACCTTTTCTTCCCCAGGATGACCTCAAGACAGTAGTTCAATCCCTAGTTCTCTCTAAAATCGACTACGGGAACGCCATCCTTACAGGGACTCCAAAAGCTCACCTAGCCCCACTAAGGGCAGTGCTGAACATGGCCGCTCGACTCATATCTGGAGTGAAAAGATTTGAACACATCACTCCAGCTCTCAACTCCCTCAACTGGCTTCCTATGGAAGGGAGGTGTATTTACAAGCTGGCCTGCATCACACACAAAACCCTTCACTCTCCGGCCCCCAACTACCTGAACAACAAACTGGTAAGAGCAGGTCAATCCAGAACACTGAGAAGTTCTAACTCACTCCTTCTTATCCCTCCAAAACTGAAAAAGAAAACCACCCAATACCGATCGTTTTCTGGCAACGCTCCCAGGATATGGAACGCTCTCCCTATAGTCCTCAGATGCAACCCCTCCTTCTCCTGTTTCAAAAGGGACCTGAAACTTCATCTCCTTAACAAATACTATCCTGACCAACATCAACTAACCTAGACTTCAATATCCGAGTTAACTCCTCTCTCTCTTGACATTCAAGGATAGTGGTGACCGGACTGTGTTAACCACCTTCGTTTGTTTTCTCTCCCTCCGCTGCACTGTTTATCTATTTTTCATGTTGTATTTTTTTATCTCTGTTTTTGCTTCCCTACTGCCTTCCTACTAAGTAATGCAATTTCCTTTGGTTTTGTACAGTGTGTATGTAAAGCGCTCTGATACCCACGGGTCTAGCTAGCGCTATATAAAACTTTTAAAATAAAATAAAAATAAAAAATAAAATAAAATAGTCAAACTGCCCATTCTAGCCTATGGGGAACAGGTAGCCTTACAGTAGTGAAAAACGAAATTGGGTGTAATTCACTACCAGGACATGCTACACACACCAAGGCATGTCCTACCTTACACACACAATGCACCCTACCATAGGGGTGACTTACATGATGCCAAGGGAAGGTTCAGGGGCTGGGAAGTGGGTGCACTTCACAGCCAAGATGGCAGTTCTGGACTGCACACAGACTCTGCAGTGGCAGGTCTGAGACACACTTTACAAGCTGCTTCTGTGGGTGGCGCAACCCAGCGCTGCAGGCCCACCATCAGCATTTGGTTTACCAGCCCTGGGCACACACAGGCCACTCTACTAGGGACTAACAGATAAACCAAATAAGCCAATCATGGATGTACCAATTCACATGTCATATTTACAAAGGGAGAGCATATGCACTTTAGCACTGATCAGCAGTGATAAAGTGCCCAGAGTCATAAAACCAACAAAAGCAGGTCAGAAAAAATACAGGAGGAAGGCAAAAAGTTTATGGGTGACCCTGCAAAAAGGGCCATTTCCAACAGCCTGTGATTAAGAGGATGTAAAGAAGAGTGGCACTGAAGCCAACAAATAATGAGCAATGGGTATGCTCCAAGTCCTTTATTGTAAACAATAGTGCCTCGCAAGTGAGAGTGTATGCAGTGTATGCGCAGTCACAGGCTCGACCTAAAAATTGAATGGTCTTGTTAAGTAAACTAGAGCATATGCACGGGAGGGGGCTTAGAGCCAATGGGCCACGGAACCACTGCACCAGCTGTGCCACTGATAGCTACGCCCCTGGTTTTCAGCACTTTATTCTCTTCTCAGTACTACCTATGCTATCATTGGTAGTTATCTTTGCTTTTACGAATCACGATCACAAAAAAGTGTATTTTATTTTTTCCAAATACTGCAAGCAACATATTGTCGATTTGCTTGTCTCATGTTTGTTAGGTTTGACTTCATGAAGTTTACGCCATTCTTGGTAAAATGGTATCATTCAGACAGAAAGAGGGGCAAATGGTCAATCCTTCCTCAGCCGTTGTTGTAGCTGTCAATTATGATGCATGCCATTTTTCCTCTTTAGTGAAAGAGTTCATGTACTGAAGGGTGAGCACCATAAGACAAAGGAGTTAATCTCAAATGCAAGCCGGAGCTGGATTCGAATGTGGTGTGGCTGAGAGTCCATTCACAAGTGCAGCGCCTGGCACTACATTGTCGCAATGCCCTGTTGCATTCTCCTCTGGGCACACTGTCAGAGGGAACTGAGACTGCGAGTTTTTGGCTAGCTTCAGGCTTATCGGACACCCCCTGTCTGTTGGGTACCTGTTGGCAGGCAGCCAATTATCAACTAATGCCAACTGACACCTCCCTACAGCCCAGACAGTGATAAGGTAGCACAAGCTGGCCCAGAGTCAGGGGTAGCATTTCACTGCGCTGCACTGCCCGGCCACTGTCCTGACCCTCCATGCTGGTAGCAGTGTGCGACTCTCACACGGCACTGTCAGTGCATGCCTTCAGAGTGCATGCCTTCAGCCTGCATGCTTGCACTGAAGAGCAGGCCTGGCCAATCATCGGTGCTCAGCAGGCAGGCATGCCACTCTGGATTGGTCTGGCCTGCCAGATGTCCCAGCTTGAAATGGTAAGTGTGTGGGCTTTTTCGGAAATGTCATGGGCCATGGGACTAGATAAATGACACACACATTGACCCTTTCAAGCTGGCCCATCTGGCAGTGCCAGACTGCCCGACAGGCCAACCCAACACTGGTTCCACTGAAGACTGGTCCCACTTGCCTGGTGCCATTGAGGTTCTTTATTACCTTGGGCCATTGAGGGTTATCACTGGCTGATATCATTAATGTGAATTACTGCTTAGGCAAGAGATGCGTATTTGTGCCTGAGGCTAGGGATGCTCATTATTGTCTGGACCCATTGAACCTAACTTAATGTAAATAACAAGGACCCCCTGCAAGGAATAAAGAACCCTAGGGCAGGGCAATAATATATTTGAAAATAAATCCCTAGGCAGTCATATGGTCAAATTCAGTCAAAGACTCATGTCAAAAACAGGCATGATGCAATTAACTCAGTGTCAACTACAGACATAACTTTTATAAAAGTTTCTATTTATTATTAATCTCATTTAAAAACACACAGACAATTCTAGACATACATGTGTATATAACTCATCAGTACAATAATTCAATCATTACAGATTGAAAACAAACAACATAAATACAATGAAATATACTACAAAAAATCCAAAATTGGGTACGGTAGAAAATTAATTAAATTGATAACAGGATTATAAAACCAAAAATGATTGAACAGTGGCTACAAGATGGATCTTCTTCAACGCGTTTCGGGCGCACACTGCGCCTTCATCAGGAAAAGCCACAAACAATGTCCTCTTAATTGTGCTTGAATAGCTGGTACACAATGAGCCAAGTATAACGCGATTGTTTAACTTTACAAAGGTCGATGTGAAGGAGTGAAGGAATTATTTAAAACTGCCAGAATGCTGAAGTCAATGATTAACGCTTAGTTGCGCTCAATGCGCTGGCACACGATATGCGAAACACGAGGAATTTAAAAACTCTTCAAGAGTCGATGTAAGTTCGGCAATGGTAAACAGCCTGCGGTCTGGCGTCTTGGATAAACGCTTGATACTAGCGGAGTAATTACGCTCCCACTTCTGCAAGATAGGCGAGTGGAATCCAAGACTGGCAGTTTTAAATAATTCCTTCACTCCTTCACATTGACCTTTGTAAAGTTAAACAATCGCGTTATACTTGGCTCATTGTGTACCAGCTATTCAAGCACAATTAAGAGGACATTGTTTGTGGCTTTTCCTGATAAAGGCGCAGTGTGCGCCGAAACGCGCGTTGAAGAAGATCCATCTTGTAGCCACTGTTCAATCATTTTTGGTTTTATAATCCTGTTATCAATTTAATTAATTTTCTACCGTACCCAATTTTGGATTTTTTGTAGTATATTTCATTGTATTTATGTTGTTTGTTTTCAAACTGTAATGATTGAATTATTGTACTGATGAGTTATATACACATGTATGTCTAGAATTGTCTGTGTGTTTTTTTAAATGAGATTAATAATAAATAGAAACTTTTATAAAAGTTATGTCTGTAGTTGACACTGAGTTAATTGCATCATGCCTGTTTTTGACATGAGTCTTTGACTGAATTTGACCATATGACTGCCTAGGGATTTATTTTCAAATATATCCCATTGAACCTAACTACTGTTGATGGCCTTTAACATGTATTACAGTGAACCTATATGCATAAAGGTTTGAACTATCTCAATTTGGGCAGATTTTGGGTATCTTTGTTCATGCACCATACAAAAGTAAAAGCTATCAACTTTTGTTTTCATTTTTCTTGATGTGCAAACATTCATTCTTGAGTGTTTAGGGTGAAGGGAATGAGAAGACATCTAAAGCTAAACTGCAGAGAGGCAGATTCTTGAACAAGCATTTGCAATGGAATAGGTCTCGCAATTGCGAAGTTTTTGAGCTATTGGCATTGTAAATGACAATGCCTTTTATGTATGTGTTTAAAAAACCTGCAATAATAAAAGGCATTGTCATATAAAATACCAATATGTCAAAGTTTCGAAAATGCGAGACCTATTGCATTGCAAATGCTTGTTAACTAAAATATGGAAGGAAAGATGATGCCTACAACCAGGACATTATCAGACTAGAGACCAAAGTAGTGCAAGAAAATCAATTAAAAAGGTTTTGTCCATTTAAGCACATAATACCTGAAAAGACATTCCCTTATCCATCATGGCCACTCCTACATGTCTTCATTTTTGGAAAGAGCTGAAGACACATCTATTTTAGGAACATATCATCAGACAGTAAACAGCCCATTTAATCTCTCAGAATCTAGCACCCACTTCTATGATTGTCCCAGTTTTCGTTTTTTAAAATCTGGCCACCCTACACACGTAATCCTATCAATTTAATCTACCACAAGAGAACTGGACCAAATGCATGAAATGGTCTCAATGAGAGAACAAGACTAATCCCAGTAGCTCCTAGACCAACAATAACCACTGGATTATCCACTAATGTTGGGTTCCAGCTCTTCACCACCTCATCATGGGTAGTGATGTAAATGCAATTACAATACAATACAGACACCAAACCAGTGGATCAGATGTCTTTAAATGAGCTAGGGAGCAACTTCTTGTCCCCAAGAGCATAAAAAGAAACAAGAGGAGTCCCTCTACCCAAAGAAAAGAATGATATATTATGGCACATTGCACAAAAGCTATTAAAAGTGATAGGAGGAAAAGAGAAGGGTGAATTAATTAATACACAAAGTTTACTTAAAAATGTCAGACCACGTTCTGGTGATTCAGACATGGCAGAAAGAGAAACTCCCCTTTGCCCTATTAGGATGTAGATGTAGGAAGGCTCTATGTGGAAGACTCCACCATGAGGATTATAGATAAATCCACATGAACAATGAATAATACATTTGAAGACATGCGAGCAAATCAGCTTGCTGGTGAAACAGCACATGATCATCTCACAATGATTAATAGATGGTCTCTGCAGGACGCAAAGGCGATATTTGAGCACTGGAGCCCCTCTTCCTCTTCCACCACCAACCAGACACTTCTGTGCTTTCGAGTCTAGCCCAGCACAAACAGCAAACAATCAGCCCCCCCCACCCAACTCACCAGATTCCATATCATACTCATCGTACATAAATCTGTAATCTTTGATACCCATCAGTACATACATCTGTAAGCTTCAGACAATCACCTCAGCCGTAGTTTCCATTCTGTGGGTTTAAAAATGCTTTAACGTCCGCTCTCATATTGTAACCATCTTTACGCTGAAGCAGAATTTTCATCTCAGAACTGATTTCAAGCCTTTAAGGTGGGGACTCCGCGAGTACATTGGACATCACTGCACATCTTTAAAATGTCTTCAATTGACTGAAGGACACTCTAAGGCCCCACACAAAAGTAGTGGGCAAGGTAATGAGGGGTGCCAGACAGATAACTAAGAAGAATGTACATTTCGCCTGGACCTACACTCCATCTCACATTAACCATAAATGTAATGACCTAAACAAAATGCCGCTCCTCAAGATATGTCCTTTAAAGATAGTGGAGGGACGAGAGTGATTGGTGAACACTAAATCTGCTTGGGAAAAGCTTTCAAAAATATGGGTGATGTCATTCTTCTTAAATGCAATGAAAACATCCTACTACAACATTATAGAGGTTTTTGGGGGCGAAGGGAGATGGGGAAAGGCCATGGGAATAAGCAATAAACATACTTTGGAGAATACTGGAACGGGATCTGCGACTAACATTAACCATAGTTTCTTTATAAAGACTGTTGCCAAACACAGATTTTTATTGTGATTTTAAAGTTGAAATTATGTATGTCCTTATTAAATTAATTGTGCATTGATCTTGAATTAACCACATATTAAAGAATGAATTTGAAATATTGAAAATGCATTTTCTTCTTGAACCGAGGAAGGAAAACAAATGAGGGGACAATCATAACGAATAATAAAAGGAGATGCAGCACTTTCACAAATAGCCAGATCTTAATTGCTGGACTCCTCTGAAGACAAACTAACTTGATATAACTGTTGCAAACACAGAGGAAAACGGGGTTTTCAATAAGCAGAAAAAGGGGTGAAGAGAAGTCAAGTGTATTAATTTGGAAGGTCGATACCACCCACAAATGTATTTGAAGTAAGGCAAGAGGATACTGATGCTGGTTTGCATGACTGATTTAAAAGCAATACAGAAAATACACAGATGTTTTAATTACTTTCGGCATCATCTTCCGTACCATTAATCCTGTGGTATGACTTGTCAAAATCGTGCTCCCACCTGCGTCAGAGCAGCTACTGTAGATGTTTGTCCTACTAGATCAGTGCACTGCCGAAAGATTACCAAAGGATGCTAAGATGACTCATAGGCCTTACCAAAGAGAATAACCAGAGCACTGGGCTGAAAGTAATGTCTTGTTGTCAACTTTGAAAACGACCTAGTTTCAAATCAGTGTATCCCCGGGGAGGCAACTTCCTCCGTATAGGTCGGTAGTGACTCTTAGGAAATAGGAAGCAGAGCCAATGTCAAATCCCTAAATGCGTTGAGGCTATGCAAAACAAAAAAATAGGAAGCATAAGTAGAGAGTAAGTCTGATGAGAGCCCATGTAGTTCTAATATCATAGTTCAGACATACAAGTTAACTGATGGATTGGAAAGTGCCTCCTTCTCTTTCAATTCAAATCATGCGTTCCCTCTCAAACCCCACACCCACTGCCATGGAAAAAATATATGTGTACAACCAACATTAAGCCCAACTTTTGCAGCAACTTTATTACAAAACACATAAGACTCGAAAAAAGAATGATCTTTGGATTGCTGCATGGGGCAACAGTACGCAGCTGGCCGTGTACAATGCATGAGAAGACGTGCAGACCTACAAACCAACTTCAATATTGTTTGGAATTCAAACGTGACAAGTCCCGAGCCTAGTGCACCGTGGAGTCACTGCACCAAAAGAAAGCTTGCCATTCATTTCATATTACAGCCACTACGAATGTTACAATTTGGAATATTTCCTTATTAACCATGCTTGAACCAACACGAGTTTAGTGCAACTGTTTAAACAAGGCGTCGTGTACCTTAAGGTTCAATAATGACTGCAGACGTTATTTTGTAACTCTTTACAGAATGCCAACAATAAAACCGTCCTTAACTAAAATGCAAAGATCAACTGCATTAAGCAAATAAACAAGGTTTTTATATTTTATCACCAACGAAAAGTAGGGGCTCTGCCTCAAGCAGGACCTACCAAAATAATATATTGGCAAAGCCTTTGTAATCTAGTGGTTTGCAAAAGTTACAAAATTACGCGGTATTGTGCTAAATGCCACTCTGGCATCTTGCACTATTTTTCAAGCCTGAAATATATCTTTGCAAAGCAGCATTTCGCACTAAAAGAGAGGGGGAAAAAAGCACAAGTGATGGGAACAAGCATTCGCGTATTATTCATTGCGTTGTTCCAGTGCTCCTGAGATAAGATTTTTACCCGAAAGCAATATTAGGCATTTCGTGTAAAAAGTGTAATGCGAAATGCCAAAGACTGCTGAGGCATAAACAAAATTTTTCCTAGGCCTAGCCATCATTCTCGACGACACACTACATTCTCCAGCCCATTTCTGAATGTCCACCAACCCCACCCCGCACCCACTCAAGTAGACCCCTTATTTCTATTTGTCAAGGGAGCCGATCCACTCATACTATAATTGCCACTGTCTAGCAACCCCCCACCCGCCGACCACCGCAAAGTTGGTCTGAAGGCCTATGTCAAGTTCAACACTTTCAGCCAAACTTGCTGTTCATGCAGAGCTTTACAGTGTACCGAGTTGGTGTACGTGTAAGTAGATCATTGAAGTCCATCCTTTCCTTTTGTTTTCAGTAGTATTATTACATTCTCACAACAACACACACCAAAGTAGACTGAAGGGGCAACCCATGCATGAGCCTGGAGAATTTCGGAGCTCTGTTCGTATCCTACATTGTTATTTTCTGGCACTCACTCATTTAGAACTAAAAACCACTGTCTCAGGTGCCAGTATGCAGAGGGGCAAAAGCCAAAACTGGGAAACGTGTCAGACAGGACATGGGTCTACTTGCCAGGTGTGCTCGAGTTCCTTCAGTGCGCCCCTGTATTAAGCGCTTGCCCTTAGGGGGGTAACTCAATTGGACTACAACCTACGTCACAAACTGCGCTCAGCGCGCGTGAGCTCTTTCTGGTGCCCCCGTTACCGACCCCCTCCCTCTCGCTTTGGAAGGTAGCTTACAGTCCTGCCAAGTACCACGCATCAGGCGTTAGACTAACGCATTTCAGTGTGGTGCTCCGCATCACCGAACTGAAATGCATTGTCACGCATAATGCGAAGTCTCAGCTGTGCACTGAAGCGCTGCAAAATAGCGTGTCTGTGGCAGCTGGCAGCGCGCACCTGTGACCTGCGCAGGCTGCTCCCACAGGGTTGGAGCGCTCCCAGCAGCTGAGCAGGCTCCCAGGCATTGGGGCTACAATGTATCTTTGAGATTCTCGTTGCGCCACGGGCTCTGTGAAATGAAGACACCGTGGAAGAGGTAGGAACTCAGTTTATTCGGTCTAGCGTCCTTCAGGTCCCGGCAGCAACTGCTTCCCAGCAGCTGCAATTCTAGAATAGAACCCCACAACCCAACACGAGCTCACACAAGCTCAACTCCCACATTCCAGCCAGATCCCAACACACCCCTCTCCCTTCATAACAATAAAACAAAATAATAAATACAACCACTAAAAAAAATAAAAAAAATGCAAGCACAAAATATGACAGGCAAAATAAGACAGAGAAAATTGCAAGATAAAACACAACAGCAATATAAGGCAGGAGAAAAAAATTGCGAAGGAAGCATTACAACATTTTGTAATCCTGAAATGGAAGGAACAAATTTCACTCTCGTAGATGCACATCTTGCAGGAACACGGCTAGAAGGAACACGTACCCTTCCGTGAACCCCAGCGGGCACAGCCACAGGGGAGGAGTGAACACCAAATTTCTTGTTGACATAACCCAGCATGAACTCAGGTACCACAGAAACAGCACACTTGTTCCAAACCTTCCCATTCTCCAACACCACAACGTGATCTCTCACCGCAGACACTCTCTTAGGAGCAGAAAAACGAGACTCGCCTTTGCGAATAAAACCAGGCCTCTTGATTCTCACCCAATCACCCACCTTCACAAGCAAAGTACTACGAACCCCAGGCCTAGTATCATACCTGGCCTGGGTAGCAGCCCTGATATCAACCACATCAGACAACTTCCTCATGTCTACCACTCTCCTGGACATCCATTCCTTGTTCAATTTGGAACCCGCAACTCTTCCCCTCAGTAAGGTAAAAGGAGCTATACTAGTGCTAAAATGTGGGGTAGTCCTCACAGCCCATAGCATGTCGCTGACAGCACGCCGCCAATGCAACCCCATTAACCAAGGCCAGCTGCAAGTGATCTTTAATAACACGGTTGAAGCGCTCAACTAAACCGTTGCTACGGGGGTGATAAAGAGAGGTGAGAATATGCTTGACACCAACGTCTTTAAGAAAATCTTGCATTTCACTGGAAACCAACTGGGTTCCGTTATCCGACACCAATTCCTCAGGAAAACCCTCCCCGAGAAAAACATCATGAAGAAAATTATTAATGGACAGAGAGTTAGCATTGTCCACAAATCGGACCTCAGGCCATTTTGACATGTAGTCAATAAGGACCAAGGCATATTTGGGAGAACTTCCAATGAGTCCAAAGGGACCAGCAATATCAAAAGCTAATTTGGACCATGGAGCGTTTTTAACTAATATTGGTTCAAAAGGAGAAGGATGAGTCACTTGGGATTTATCACTTGTAACGCAAACACAACAGTCACGAACATAGTGCTCAACCTCTTTATCTAACGCAGGCCACCAAAAATCTTGTCTGACCCTGTGCTTCATGGCCCGATTCCCGGATGACCTTCGTGGGCCAAATCCAAAATTCTTTTGCGCATAGACATGGGAACCACCAGGAAACCACCTCTCCTCAATACCCCATCAACCACGGATAACTCTTCACTAATTCTTTTTTAAGGAACTAGCTCAGAGGGGCAATCTTTGTTACTGGGCCACACTCCGGTTAAAAGGTTGATGACCTTCTTGACTACAGTATCCTCAGATGTACCAACCAGCCACTCCTGTTCAGAAAGAGCACCACCAATAGTGTTCCTCAAAGGACAAACTGCACAAACCATCTCCAAATCGTCATGCACCAACACATCCTCATCACATGAAAGTGGTAATCTGGACAAGCAATCAGCAACATGATTCTTAGCACCAGCCACATACTCAAGGCGAAAGCGAAACTCATGCAATCTGTATTGCCATTTAGAGATGCGTGGCGTTGCCCTTCCACCACCTTTAGTGGTAAAAAGATCAATTAAGGGCTTATGATCCGTCCTTAAAGTAAATTTGTTACCCCACAAAAAATTCTTGAAGTGTTGGACACCCCACCACATGGCTAAAGCCTCTTTTTCGATGGTCGAATAGGTGCTTTCAGCACCCCTTAACGTTCTCGATGCAAAAGCTATTGTCTCCTCCCGACCATCACCTCTTTTTTGCATAAGAACTGCTCCTAGACCAACATTACTTGCATCTGTAGCTATGATACAATGATCATTAATATCGAAGAGTTTAAGGGGACCAGCGTGTACAATCTCCTGTTTGATTGACTCAAAATTGTTATTACAATCATCATCCCACACATATTTAACATTTTTTTTTAACAAATTACGCATAGAAGCAGTTTTGCTGGAAAAATTGCTAACAAATTTGGAGTAGTACTCCACCAACCCCAAATAAGAACGAAGCTGATCTTTGTTCACAGGTGTGGGTGCACTCTGAATGGCTTCAATGATCTTCAACTTGGGTTCAACTCCCTTTTTTTTTTTTTTTTGTAAACAAATTTTATTCAGTTGATGTTACAACTCAAACAATCACTGTACGGGGACAGTGAGCATACATTGATAACTGCACACTGGATGTCAACGTTCAGACAGTAAGCCATCCACCCCGATACGTCGGCTTTTGCCGTGCGTGCCTCATTTACCTCTGTTTTGGGCAGCCCACATAAATAGCAAACATTGGTGGTAATGTCTGTCAACTCAACCAGAATCTGCTAATAAATCATATCCCACGTCCCCGCAATAAATATTTCACATCCTTCAAGCCAACTCCGGTGAGGCCCACAGGAAACGCAGTAAGAAATGCAAAAACAATACCCATCCACCCACCCTCGCAGTCTCCCTCCCTTTCCCGCAACTCTCCCCCCTATCCCTCCCCTCAGGCATGTCGCTCACCCATGGGAACTCCCGTGGAAAGACAGAGTCCGTCTGTCAGGTAGTCTAATACCCCAGTATCCGCTCAGTAGGGACAAGCTAAAAGTGGAAGCACACTCACGCGTGGAAATTTTATCCGCCAGCCCGCTAGAAGGCCCGGAGGAAGTTTGGTTGGGGCAGGATGTCAGACCCCCGTATTACCCTGCTCAGTCGACTGAGGGTTCGTCATCATCCTCACTCGGGTGCTTGAGCTCCTCCACCAACGCCACCCACGCCATTGCGGCCTCCAATGTCTTGTCGTTACCCGTTCTGTGTGCCATTTGGAGCCGAAAGGTACCCTCACTATCCGCCCACTTTGTAAGCTCCCGCGTCCACCTCAAGGTACTTGGGGGTGCTCGCCTTCCAATGACAGGTAATTTCTCACTTGGCCAATACTAGTCCTAGATCGATAAATTTACTGGTGATCTTGTTCTTGGCAGTGTGAGGAAACCAGTGTAACAGACAAGTCCCCGGCGTCAGCTCGATCTCCCGGTCCGTTATGCCATTCAGTCTGGTCAGTATCTCCTCCAAAACCCCAGGAGTGATGGGCAGGCCCAGAGCATGTGTAAAAACTCAGCATTGTCTAGATTGCATCTCGGGCAAACCGCGCGGGTCCCAAAATATTTGTTAATTTTTTGAGGAGTGAGGTATGCACTGTGAAGGACAAAGAAGTGTATTAATTGGAACCTCGCATTCCTGGAGGTTTTCCATGCTCTTTCTACCAACGCTTCCCATGGTTTCTCTTCGATGGGCACACCAAGATCTATCTCCCATTTAAAGCGTAGGCTATCTAGAGGGCGTCGCAACTCCTGAGTAAGTCGCCTATAGAGGCAAGTCACTGCCTTGACCGTCCCAGCCGCGGTCACCACATACTGGCAAGGCAGGGAGATCGCTGGTTCTGCGATCCCCATCTGCCAATGCTTACGAATGGCTGCCGTTAGGGAAGCGTGCAGAAGGAAGTCCCCCTAGGTATGTCTTACCGCTCTAGCAAATCATTGAAGGGTAGGAGGGTGTTGTCTTCATAAAGGTCTCCTATGGCGGAGATGCCCGCCTCCCTCCAAGCCCGCAACCCTTGCCAGTCCCCCCCATGTGGCAGTGTCTCGCAAAGCAGCAATGGAATCTCGGGCGCATACGGGGGTCCCCGTGAGGCCCTCCGGATCACCCGATTCCAACACCTGCGCATTGTTGGGTTCAACTCCCTTGTGCGAAATATGATGACCAAGATAATCAACACCCTCTTGAAGAAATTTACATTTGTCAACTCTTAACGCTAAACCACTAGATCTAATTATACTTAAAACATACTTAACCCTTTCATCATGTTCCGCCTCAGTCTTGCCATATATCAGAATGTCAGCCTGAAAAAACACGACCCCAGCAATATCCTTGAATAAGTTGTTCATCAATCGTTGAAATACTGCTGAAGCCGAGGCAAGCCCGAAAGGCATACGTATGTAACGATAAGCCCCCTCAGGAGTGACGAAAGACGTGAGGTGACGAGATTCCCTGCACAGCTCAATCTGATGGTAAGCTGAGGAAATGTCTAGGGAGGTAAAGAACTTGGCACCCCCCAACGTAGCCAGCATCTCGTTGATGTTCGGCAAAGGTTGACGATCAACCCAGATGTTGGCGTTGAGGTCCCTCAAGTCCACACACATCCTCAAAGATTTGTCAGCTTTGCGGGCTAAAACAATGGGAGCCAACCATTCAGAACCTTCAATAGGTTCAATAACCCCCGCTGCACATAGTCGTTCCAACTCACATTTGAGTTCATTCCGAAGACTCAAGGGTACCTTACGTACTTTATGAGCAACAGCCTTTGCACCATCCTTGAGTACAATGCGATGTTGAAAACCCTCAAGTTTGCCAAGCTCACTCTTAAATACTTCAGGATAGATATGCACCCACTTGTCATTAGCTAACTGGGCAACTGTGGAGCGACTGGAAGAATCAGGAATTAGTACACTGCGGGACACCACCATATCGGGGTGATTGGGATCCAGTATAATGTTGAGGGCGCCCTGCTCATCCCACCCCAACAGGTTTGCCCCATCTGCCACCACAAACACAGTCCCCGTAGCCAAGTCAGCACCAAAAGCTAGATTTGCCACAAACTTTCCTAACACTTCTACTCTTTTGCCCCCATAAGCAAAGATCTTGATGTTGGAGTGTTGTAATTGGAGACCCACAAGTTTACCGAAATCCTTCACATTGATGAGGGTAAAAGGAGAACCAGAATCTGCAAGAAAAGTAAGGCTAATTCCATTAACACCTATTTTGCAAGAGGGAGATTTCCTTTTCAGAGACCCACCCAAAGAAGATAACTCAACTGTGGAAATGTGCCTTTTTAAGGGGCACACCGGTGCAGGGGTCACCCTTCTCTGTCCACGGGTCCTTAGACCAACAAAGAAGAAATTGGCACTGAAGCTGGAATTCAAAGATCAAGTTTATTCACTCATGAGTGAGACCACGTCCATACAACACCCTCAAGTGTTCCAGGAGGTAGTGGCTTGAATACACAGACCATGGTGTTTATATACTGTGTTTTCTGCACTGGTAAGCATGTAGTTACAAATAGAAGGTACAAGCATACACAGGAATAGTTACAGCCAGACATGGGCAGATGAGTAATCACTTAGTCAGAAAAGTGGGAGGGGGAACAGAACTGCTTACATCAGTAGGATATGATAGACAGTTACATTCTCAAACAGGTGCATTCTAGCAGCTACAGGCCTTTCTGAGCTCATACATTGCTCTGGCTCAGTACAGAAGGAGTTAACTAAGGTTGATGACTCAAGCAGAATAGAAAGGCAAGCAGCAGTGAAGACAGAAGAATTACATAGCTAACAAAATGGATGCCACAGACAAGATGGCTTCAGCTTATGCTAACAGAAATTATTACACGTTTTCCACAGACGGCCCTTTTAGCATAAGATAAGATATTTTCTTATGCTTCTAAAGGGGTACGATAAATGTTATACATATCAATTAACATTATGTTGCTGATTTCTTGATCTACTGCTAAACAGGCATTTACATTTTGGACATTTGTTTTAAATGGTAGACAAGTAGTACAAGTGGAAATACAGAGGGAACAAAACATCTGTCTGGTCGACTACAGAGACATCGATTGCACGTTTTCCCCTACTACCAGCATAGTGATTGAACAATTGCAAATCTTGATGGTAAGTTGGGGGAGCTAAAAACACAGGTGGTAGAAGGAAGACTATGTAACAGGTACCAGACCAGCCTGGAGGTAGGAAGTAGTATGCCTTAGTTCCACACAAAAATAAGCATGACGAAATGCAAGGAAGCTGCTTCGGCCTCTCGTAGACATCTGCAACACTGCAGTACAGTTACTGTGGCCCACTGGCACATCGCCTGCACTTTGTACAAAAAGGGGGCCAGTGGTCATGGCAACAGAGATAACAAGAGGTCCATTTCCTTTACCCAACCTAGAATTTGAATACACATAGTTTGTTGCTGCACTTCTTTTACTATATTCTTCCATTTCTAAAGCAATCCCTTTTGCTTGTAGGTCCCCATCTTTGTTGGGGTAACATACTTTGTTCATTAGAGGCATGTAGAAGTTTGAACCAAGCTGGGCATGAGCCATTGTTAGAGAATGGCAGCAGTGACAATGGGATTCCTTTTATGTTCTGATGAGGAGGAATCTTGCCACAAACCCAACAGTTAGTAGCATTGCTTAGCTGGTGTGTCTGATGCAACATTTGAGATAGGACAGTCTGTGCTTCTTCTCATGATAAGGAAGAGTGAAGTAGTTGTGCTCAATGGGGACAGGAGTAGTAGTAGTCAGTAGATTTCGAGCAGGAGCTACTCCTTCTACAACCCATGTTACTGTAGCAATAAGAACAACAATTGAAATAAGTCCAATAATGAACATACTCTTTCGATCACAGACGCTTGCAGCAGTTGATTTCTTTTCCGCAGGCATGTTCATCTTGTCGTTGAACAACAGAACACATGGTGCCCTAAGGTCCTGGGCAGACGTTGGTTTCTTCGCTGAGATTGAGACGAGTAACCACTAAAAGAGTACCCCCCTTTGTAACTCAGTCTTTCACTACCCAGGACAGTGGCTCAAACAGTCTTTTTCAGCAATGAAGAGTCTTTCTTCCGGGGTCGCAGCTGATATCGAGATGCACCAGGGATCATGTGGTCCGGGAAGACTTCCTCAGGTCCTTCAGGTGTCGTAGCTTGTCCTTTCTCAGTGACCAGGATATCGCGGTGATCTGCCAACACAGCTGGGCTCACTAGGTCCTGCAACACCTTCCGACAGTGTGTCGCATGAACCCAGTTCTTCCGATTAGTCACTCGAACCGCAGTCCTGGTAGCCAAGAGCACCTGCTCAGGGCCTCGCCATCTGGGTGCTAGGGAGCTGGCTCTCTGAAAGGACTTCGTTAGCACCCAATCTCCAGGGCGCAAGCAGTGGCCCTCACCTTGCGACCTGTCTGGAAGAGTCTCCCGAACCTGTTGATAAATAGAAGACAAACTGTCAGTCAACTGAGACAAGTAGTCGTTCATCAATACATAGGGTACATCATGTATAGGGCGTGGCTTAGGAATCCCCCAAATATTCATTGGCCTTCCAAAAACCACCTCATACGGTGTGAGGCCATATCGTGTATGTGGTACCGATCTAATAGATAGTAAAGCCAATGGCAGTGCATCAGGCCATTTCAAAGATGTGGAAGCCTGTATTTTAGCCAATTTTAGTTTTAGGGTAGAATTGTAACGTTCCACTAGCCCTGCTGATTGTGGGTGAAAAGCAGCATGAAACTTCTGCTTAATTCCCAACCCTTTCATGAGGTAATCAACAACTTGCCCAATGAAATGGGGTCCGTTGTCCTTTTGCAGGACCTCAAAAGGTGCAGTTGGTGTCGCAAACCCTACTGTTGGAGTTTGCGTTCACTTTCTAGGATTATACTGGAGACAGACCAGACAAGACTGGACTATCTTTTTAGCAGTGCCGGCAATATCTGGATGATCCCAAACTTGCATAAGTTGCTTTGTCATTGAGGACGCTCCAACATGTGCCGGCCCATGTGCCATCAAATCAAATCAGGGATATTTATTGAGTGCACATATCACCCAAAGGACTCATGGCGCTGATGGACAACTCTGACTTTCCGACTAGAGAGAAGATCTTGCTGGTTTAATGATCGAACAGCCATGTTTTTAACTCCCTACGGAAGCAGTTGTGATCAGTGACAATGCGTAAATCAGGTGGGGGGCAATTCGTTCCAGAGGGTGGGCGCCAAGAAGGAAAATGATTTTCCGCCATTTTTGGCAGTACGGACTCTGAAAGGGGTGAGGAGAAATGTATTACTGGACCTTAATGGCCTACGCGGCTGGTACCAGCTGAGTCTCTTTGCCAAGTAGCTGGGGCACCTACCGTACATAATCTTGTGTGCCAGGCAGAGAGTTTTAAACCTGGTTCTCTTCCTTACAGGAAGCCAGTGAAGGAGTTTTAAGCTTGGTGCTGAGGGTGATCTAGACGGGAGATTCAACACCAGCCTGGCCGCGGTATTTTGCAGGACCTGTAGCCTGGACAGCAGATCTTCATTTATTGGTGTCAGCAAGGCATTCCCATAATCCATCCGGCTGATGATCAGTCCCTGTACTAGAGGTTTCCTAGCTTCTATCAGGAGCCATTTAAAGATTTTGCGCAAGCTGCGCATGATGCCAAAGCAGGTGCCTATGGTTTGGTTAACCTGGTTCTTCATTGATAGTTGGTCATCAATTAGAATACCAAGATTACGCACTGCCTGCCTAGGAATTGGACAGGGGCCCAGTTTGGGAGGCCACCAGTCTTTTGACCAGTGCTCATGTGCCTTCCCAAAGAGTATCACCTCGGTCTTGTTACCGTTAAGTTGCAGATGGTTAGTGCTCATCCAACTGTCAACGTGCAACATGCAGTTAATAAAGCGTGTTTTTGTGTCCATGCCATGTGAATCATAGGATGTAAATAGGCTGTGGGTAACTTCCATTTTGTCATTTCTTTATTCCTCCAACAGCCCTCATCATCCAGTGTTCCCTCCTTAGACCATTGGTCTAATTCCTCAACAGAAGCTGATCGTTGCATGTCCAGCACCTCTTGTCTGGGATCATGCCAACGTTCAGCCTGTGACTTAACTACATACATAGATGTAGTACTTTGTTGCATTGCAGTCTCACGAGCTGTTTAGTCTGCAAAGGCATATCCTTTTCCTATTTTATCAGTCACTTTCTTGTGTGCGCTACACTTAACAATGTCCACTTTCTTAGGATATGTCAAGGCAGTAAGGAGATTATGTACTAATTCCCCATGCACTATTTGTGTCCCATGTGAAGTGAGAAAATAATGTATGAAAAGCTAGGGATCCACTGCCTACAGAAAGAAGTAAGGCCAATCAATGCACGGACGTCCTTCTGAGTACGGGGCACAGGTGTGTCTAAAATGGTCTGAATGCGATCTGGTGTGAGTGCACGTCCCTCCTTAGACAGGAGGTGACCTAAATAGGTAACCTGCTATCTACAAAATTGCAACTTCTTCTGAGAGACTTTGTGATGATGAGAGGCAAGGAATGATAACAAGACAGTGTTCCTTTCACACTAGGTAAGGACGCCAGAGCGGCATCCTCATTGATAAGACAGGATCTCTCAACCATTGGATAATTGTTATTTAAAATAACATGCACACCCTCTAGAGAACAACGTATTGTGGCACGAAAATATTTAAGCATATTGTTACCCACACTGTTGTCCGGCGTATTAGAGGAAAGCAAAAATGGACATGCTGCAGTGAATTTATCAAGACTAAATGCAAGTGGCTGTGACAGCGGGCTAGATGTAGGTGTCCCATCGAATCCTATCGATGTTATCATTGCGCCAGACAGGGGAGCCCTAGGAACCAATTTTTTAGACAGAGCACTAAGAGTAGCTCCTGTATCAACCAGAAACCGATCAGTAGAGCCCAAGACATTTGCATCAACATAATGACCTTTCTGATCTACTGGGACCTCAACCGGTTCCTTACCCCATCCTAGGCATTCCTATGCATAATCAGAATCCTTGGGACCATCAGCCGAATAATCAGACATTTGGTATTGGTTTCGTCTACCAAAGGTATTAAAAGAATTTGGGTTGTTTTCAACTGTCTCAAATCTGGTACGATTATCTCATGCTTCCTCTACCTCGCTGATACTGCTGACCTCGCAAAAGGGGGCACTCAGAACGCCAATGTCCAATCTCTTTACAATAAGCACACTGATCAGAAGACAAAGTTGCTCGAGGGAAAGGGAGTACACCAGGGCGATACATCACACGTCCACCTCTTCCACTACCTCTAAATGGTGGACCATAGACTTGAGCCAACATAACTTTCGTTTTTAAATCCTTAACCTTTTTATATTCCTTGCCTTTTGCTTCCAATTCCTGACGCTCATAATACTGGGCCATGGTCAAAAGGGAGACGGGGGAAGACGTAGTCCATGAACTCTCGCTGGCCTTTAGGCGACTAGCTATTTCTGGCAACATGTTGGCGACAAATTTGTCGACAAACAGATGCTTACACGTGTCATCTGTCAATGACTGCCCACTAAAATCATGGAATGTCTCTTCAAATCGTGTAAAGAAATCAGAAACCGACTCATCCGCTTTCTGTTTACAAGACGCTAATGTAGTCCAATCTATTTTCTTAGGGGGTATGAGAGTTTTCAACTTAGTCACAATAGCTTTGGGAAGATCTAATATCTCCTGTTGTGGTTTCTGAGCAGGTTCCCTAGCCGCATCTATTTCTTCTAAATGCACCCAAGTATCACCATATGCTACATTATCATCTATTTTCCGAATTGTTCTCCACATATCAGGGGGCAAACTACGTCCAAAAAACATATCAATATCTGGCAAGGTCATAGTGCAGGAGCTAATGGCGCCTTCCACTTCTTCATAGAAAGCGGCCGGATTGTTCCGCGGGTCAGGCAAAGCAGCTTTAAGAGCCATAACATCTGCTCTACTCCAAGGAGTATAGACCCAATTATAAACAAAATATCCTTTTGCATCATCTGAATCTTTATCATCATTCGTTCCCGCTCCCTTTCGGGGTACATACAGAGGTGCTGCTTCACACATGGGTTTCATAGTAACTTCAATATCACTAGTATCTTTATCTGTCCCCGTAGCTCCCTCTTGTCGCTCCAGGGTCTGAACTGTTTGTTCAGTTGTAGCTTTACCAGCTGCTTTTTTCTCCTCTCGCAGACGGAACGTGTCAGTGCGCAATTTAACCACTCGCCTAATTAGATCAGGCACCTGTGAAGGAAGAAAGGTGCCATCACTTAATTGTTTATAATTAGAATTTATATCAGAGGGCTCTAGATCATCAGAATGTTTTCTAAAACTGAGTATTACTTCCCAAGTAAACGTCTCTACAAAATATAACTGCTCTAAATCTTTCCACTGCTGAACCATTGCTACGAGTTCTGGAGCAGAGGCACTCCCACGAGCTGCTTTACGAGCAGCGGATCGAAGAGTGGCCTTGCCTTCAGTAGTCAAAGTAGAGCGAGTCTTCCGCCCATCTTGCTTATCTTCATCTTTTTCTTCTGAAGACAAATGCTCCTCATCAGAACCTTCATTCTCAGGGGCACTAGGGAATATATACGGTGGCGGAGGTCTATCTAACAGGATGGAATCATCCTGAGGTCTATTAAGTATGGGATAAATAGGGCGCCTAATAGGGTACTGGCCAGTTACCTCTAAACGACGCTCCCTATCTTCTTTTTCTTTTATTTCCTTCATCTCCTTATTTTTCAATTCCAACGCTTTTTTATATATCGTTTTTTGCTGTTCTTTTTCTGCTATAGCTTCTTCTTTCCTCACTCTCTCATGCACTTCTTTCTCCCACATTCGTACACAATCAAACATATCTTGTCGACTTTTTCGTTTAAACAGACACTGCTCTACATACTGAATCTTTTTAAAATCAAATGACCCATTCACTGGCCATCGTAGATCAGGATCCTTTTTCGTATATTTGTTCCACAGTGTACTATACATTATGGAAGAAATACCGTATTTAATATACATGTACCTATTAGGTGTCCCCTCTAGGGGAGCCGGCTGACTTCTTTCTAAATCCATTTTGGTACCTCCAAGACAGCAACACAACCTACGAAGTGCGCTAGGAGCAGGCATGCTGCCAAATTATAGTAAAATATTACTATTCAAAAATCTTCAAAAGTAGAGAAAAATCTCCACATTACCTGCCTTTATTTATTGCAATAAATAAACAAACAAACAAAACCAGAATCTTGGCCAAGCAAATCCAAAATCAAGAGTGCCGCTGCAGCGACTCTTACCAAACAAAAGTCTCCAACCTCCAACTGCCAATCTCTTGGTCGACCTATTGGTCACTGCGAAACTTGCGCCAAAGGAAATCTCAGTCGGGACCGGCCACCACCTGGAGGGTCAAATCGGGAATACCGGAAAAGCACTTCGGTCTGCAAAGACAAGGGTCTCCTCGTGCAGGACGTCTCCTCAGCAAAATTCCAGTCCTCCGTCAAGACCACTCCTTCGGGCGGCCGCGTCTCCGATGAGCCCCACGAGTAGGGCGCCAAAACTGTGGAAATGTGCCTTTTTAAGGGGCACACCGGTGCAGGGGTCACCCTTCTCTGTCCACGGGTCCTTAGACCAACAAAGAAGAAATTGGCACTGAAGCTGGAATTCAAAGAACAAGTTTATTCACTCATGAGTGAGACCACGTCCATACAACACCCTCAAGTGTTCCAGGAGGTAGTGGCTTGAATACACAGACCATGGTGCTTATATACTGTGTTTTCTGCACTGGTAAGCATGTAGTTAGAAATAGAAGGTACAAGCATACACAGGAATAGTTACAGCCAGACATGGGCAGATGAGTAATCACTTAGTCAGCAAAGTGGGAGGGGGAACAGAACTGCTTACATCAGTAGGATATGATAGACAGTTACATTCTCAAACAGGTGCATTCTAGCAGCTACAGGCCTTTCTGAGCTCATACATTGCTCTGGCTCAGTACAGAAGGAGTTAACTAAGGTTGATGACTCAAGCAGAATAGAAAGGCAAGCAGCAGTGAAGACAGAAGAATTACATAGCTAACAAAATGGATGCCACAGACAAGATGGCTTCAGCTTATGCTAACAGAAATTATTACACGTTTTCCACACAACACCTTCAGCATGTGACAATGAGGGAGACAACATTAGCAATTCATAATTCTCATCATCAGATTCCAACGGGTCTTCTGCAATGGCTTTCACTACTTGTGAGGGCTTTTTCTTAACTATGACTGCCTTACACATTCGAGAATAATGACCTTTTTTTCCACATTTATAACAAGTTTGATTCAAGGCAAAACAAAATTTGGCATTACCTAAGTGGGATTTGCTCCCACAACGGAAGTACATGGCTTCTCTTTGCTCATTTTTAGGTTTGAAGAATTGTGTAGTCGGACGCACAACTTTGGTGTTAGACCCCTTCAATAATTTAGAAGTAGGTTTGGCATTCAACAATTTGACTTCGCTAGATGAAACTGTGTTGCTCATTTCCTTTACACAAAATTGAGAGTGTTCAATACTCTTAGCTAATGTGAGAGCAGTCTCTAAGTCAGGATCATCAGAAGATAACAACTTCTCTTGAATCTTTTTGTTATACGTCCTTTCAATTAATTGATCGCAAATGATTTCATCCCTAAACTCCCTGTAGTTGCAGGTAACTGCAAGACTTCTAAGAGCAGCGACAAAGTCGTCAATAGATTCACCAGGAGTTTGTGCACGTTGTAGAAATTTGTGGCGCTCAAGAACAACATTCCTTTTGGGACTGAATCTTTTGTCTAACGTTTTAACAATGGAGGCAAAGTCATCGACAATGAGGGAATCACCATCATCACCACCACTTACATGGGTACTTACTATCTCTAAAGGTAAAGTTTTCAAAATGTTCCTACCCTCAGCGCCTAAATTGTAAATCAATAGCGCTTTCTTTTTTTTAGAAGTGAAGGTTCCGCCGTCAATAGCTTCTAAATATGCATCAAATGTATCCTTCCACAGTTCCCACTGAAGAGGTGGGGTACCTGAAGATTGCAAAAAGGGTGGAGGTGCCGTAATATGATCCATAATCAACGTGGGAGAGTTGCTGCCCAGAGTCACGTGCACCTAAGGAGTTTGGAAAAGAAAAACAAGGGAAACAACCAACACAAATGCCAGAAAATATTACACAAAGTAAAAGATTGGCAGGTGTTACCAGACAATGTATAGTTCATTGACGTGGATGACGTGAATAACGCGTTGCAGGTGGGAGCTACTCCAAACACAGGAATTGCGGAATGAAGCTAAAGGGGATCAGATCACTGGGTGCGCTGTGGCACAGATGATGGCAAAAGAAGTAATGGTGTGCGCATCACCGGATGCGCAGGGTTAAAATAAACGAGGCACATACCATGTTTTGAAATACAAGGGAAGTGGTGCGTGCATCACCGGATGCACCGCTCTTAAATTCCTGATGAGGCGATCACAAGCAGTGTAGTATTGAAATGCGATCAGATCACTTCGTCCGCCGTGGCACAGATGATGGCAAAAGAAGTAATGGTGTGCGCATCACCAGACGCGCAGGGTTAAAATAACGAGGCACATACCATGTTACGAGGGAAGTGGTGTATGCATCACCGGATGCACCGCTCTTGAATTCCCGATGAGCCGATCACGAGCAGTGTAGTATTGAAATGCGACCCAATCCAAGATGGCCACTGGTACGTCAGACGTATGCGCAAGTGTCTGACGTCATGGCCGTAGGGAAGCAGACACGCCAAAGCAGGAGAGGAAGGTCTGTAACTAGGCAACGGTGCGCGAGCCACCCAGGCACCGAGAGGACACCAACTGTTGCCGAAAAGGTAGTCGCGCGACAATCACAGGAGGATAGGCAAATTTTCCAAAACAAAGTATTCTCCACACTCACTTGCAGCGGAGGAGGGTAACTGCACCAGGACACAACGTGGAAAACTCAGGAGGCACGGAGCGCAGAGAGAACCGGTGACAACTGAAGGAGGAATCCAACAGACAGGACACGGCGTGGCACAGCACAGGGTGTACCACAGAAGGGAGACTGAAGGTGCCAGACCAACTCGTCGCCACTGAAATGAAGACACCGTGGAAGAGGTAGGAACTCAGTTTATTCGGTCTAGCGTCCTTCAGGTCCCGGCAGCAGCTGCTTCAGCAGCTGGAATTCTAGAATAGAACCCCACAACCCAACACGAGCTCACACGAGCTCAACCCCCACATTCCAGCCAGATCCCAACCCTCTGTCCGAGTCAGACAGAGTGGCGTCATCATGCCGGGTAGTGCCCAAAAGCTACTACAGAGTGAGCCGGGGCCTGCCCCAGTTAAGTTATGTGTGGCAACTTGGCCGTGGTGCTGCGTGGGGACCCGACGTCACGTCCTGTGACAGGGTGCGCACCGGGAGTTGAATTTGTAATGAAATTGGAGGTGGAGGCCTGCTGCTCAATGGTTAGCGGGCGGCTCTGGAATCCTGGTGCTCGGCTCCCTCGCAGCACTGCTAATCGCACCTGCTGCACTCCCGGGCCGCCCGCGCTGTGGGGCGAGATAATTATGGCTGCCAGCGAATACTTATTTTCGAGCCGGAGCTTGGCCCGGCCGAGTGAGAGTTCTGCAGCCAGTGACGTCACATCACGGAGTAACAACGATTGCAGCGGGAGGTACAGGCAGAGTCGTGGCTGGCTGCTTCTCTTCGCAGCTCTGTCTAGCTCTCTGCAGAACCAATGGGCCCTGCTTTCCCCATCCGTCATCTAACCGCACTACGCAGACAGCAGCGTTAAAAAAATGGAATAAAGTGGTGACAACAGCTGCACACAAACATCAAGAAAAAGAGCAGGACGGTGAGTCCGCCCCCTCACAGTTTCCACTAACAGTCACCTGCAGCATGTGTGCTAGTCTGATTATACCCCCGTAGTTCGTTTATATGAATTTTATGAAAATGCCTATCTGTTTAATATTAACTTCCTCCCAATGCCTGCTCATGGCTCCTTCTGCGTTTTCAAGCACTTGGTACTGTGGAGCTTCTCTCATCATGGGTGTAATGGTGTCTTGTTTCTTCCTCTCTTCAAGAGGTCGTGCTACTGTGGATGGGTGTTTTTGAGGGGGCACACATAGGCCTGCGAGTGTCACTTACTCTATCACTGTCTGTCTCGGCCCGCAGACACCGGATAATTAACACTACCCAGCGAGGAGAGATCACACGGCCTGCTACTCTCCGTCTGCTGCGACCAGAGTCGGACTGGGACAGAAATCAGGCGCAGGCACCCAAATAAAAGTGCCCCACTAAGCGACCAGACCCATGCTTGCACATTGTGCCAGGTTTCAGACACATCATACAAGCTTTTTGCAAGGAATGGAACACTTAATGAATTTGAGCCATGTTATGTTGTTTAATAACAGGCAAATCAACAGTGAAAACTGGCACAGCAAACCACAAAACAGGGCCACAAACAGCCAAAAAAACAGCGTGCACACTGACCTTGCAGACCAGGCCTTTGGGCATTGCCAATTCCTGCATGCTTCTGCAGCCCGTGACCCTCCCTCCCAGCCTGGACAAAGAACACACAGCTCAAGTGGTGAAGAGCTGACCTGGCAAATTAAGCAAACTAAAAGAGAAAAGCATTCTTTTACATTAATCTCATGAAATCTTCGATTGATTAAAACAGTCACTAAATTTTGTCCTAGTTGGGGCAGTGGTGGTCAGTGACTTCTGTATTCTACTGCTACAATGTCCCATATGCGACTGAAAGCACTAGAATATGCACATTGCAAGTTTGAATCGGGTAAAAATTGGAGCCTTGAAAGGTCTGACACAGAGTGTTTGGTTGAGAGGAGCGATTGTCGAGGCCATTTTTACATCTTTATTGCTTGATTTTGCTCGCGAGAAAGTGTCACTCATAGTCATTGATTGTCACTCATAATTACACTGAAATTATGAAAATGTCACACATAAGCAATCTGAAACCTTGGCAGCTATGAGCTTATTCCCTTTACCCCTAAGGGGACCAATGTTCTCGCCCTGCGCTGACTTATTCGTGGCCGAGCTGCTGAGTGGTCAGTCTCTAAAGGCACTTGCACCATAAAAGGATCCCAATCGAACTTTTTTACGTCCTCACCGGCCACTTTTAGCACCCCAGGTGCCCATCATTAACCATACTTCAGGTCTTTGCTGCTCACTTCTGGTTTCTGTGCCGCCACGGTGGGTAATTTGCCACAAACGCTTCCCTACACCAGATATTATCTGTGCGCGACTCGGGCGCATCTCCACCAACCGAAACAGTCTGTTTTCGTTTCACAAGCCGATTCCACCAATCGGAAGAAACGTCACGTTGAACTCCGAGCATTTTGATGAATAATAGATCATCGTGCATCAGGAAAGCCAGTCATACACCAATCAGACAGATACATTAGCTGAAGGGGGCAGGTCGATGCCTGAGCAAGATTGCTTCCGATCGTATGAGAAACGTCCCTCTTGAAATGGGTCCTTTTTACAAGCGTTCGAAGAGAAGAAGAGCAGTGAGACCTGTGAGAGCCATCTTCGAACGGTTCGAGTGGTCCCATTTACCGCAGTATGCGTATAAATACAGCGCTAACATCACTGACGTACTCTAAAGTTTAAACTCGAATGACATTTTCTCGGCTTGCCTCTACAGCATTGTTGTCTGCCAAAAAAAATCTAAACACAGGGGACTTTTAGTCACGAGTGACTGTTTTACGTATGAGACAAACATTACACCTAAGTCTCTCAACCCAATCATTAATGAGGATGTTAGAAATGAGGGTCTCTAGTTGGCAATGGCTGGCCACTGTCCAAGTAGGGACCCTTCTTCCTAAGTCAGAGTGAGAGGGCTACCCTCTTTAATACCCCTGCTCAACCCTGTGGTAACGTAGCACGAGCAGGTAGGCTTATCTCAGAGGCAGGGTGTGAAGCATTTATGATCATACACAGTAACACAGTGAGGAACACTACAAAGGGACACCACACAAGTAGTTATTATAAAAAATAAGTATCTTTATATAAAGGCAGATTTATCACAAGACCAATAACTGTAAAAGCCACAATACTGTCAAAAATAGGATAGCTGTTGAAGGGCTGTCAAAAATAGTTCAAAGGTTGCAAAAATAAGGTTCAAGTTCAAAGCAGTGGTCTCTGCGACCCTTTCTTTCACAAAGTACCTGGGTTTAGTAGCAAAACCAACAAAGTGCCGCAAATAAGCTGTAGCGATGATTCTCGGCACGCGAGGCTGGCGATGCGTTGAAATCCTTGCCGCAAAGGAGGATGATGCGCCGGTCTGCGGGATGCGTGCGGAGACGATGCGACAAACTTCTGCACGCTGGACCGCCGATGCGATGACTTTCTTGCCGCGTGGGAGAAGTCGATGCGGTGATCCTGTTGCGCTGTGCGATCGTGTTGCGATGCGAAGACAAGACGCTCCGCGAGGGAGCGACGAAATTCGGTGCGATGCGATCAAAGTGGCGAACGCACGGCGTCCGCACTGCGATGTCTCGAAGCGATGATTTCTTTCAGGGTTGCGAGTGCGCGGCGACAGCAGCGCGATGATCTTTCCAGCGCGTCTCGGCTGCAGCGGCTCGCAAAGGGGCGTCAGCGATGGTTTCGGGTTGCGGGCCCTCGGCGGCAGTAGCGCGATGATTTTCCCAGCGCTCTCGACTGCAGCGGCCCGCAAAGATGCGTTAGCGTCGATTTCTTACCCTCTTTTCTCTGATGCAGACTAGAGGCCCTGGAACTCACAGGAGCCTCCTCAGCAGATAGCAGTCCTCGCAGGGAGGAAGCAGGAGGTTGGTGGTGGAGTCTGATGTGCCTGAGACTCCAGCAGGAGGCTAGCTCTTTTCCTAGCCCTTGGGTGATTGCTGTACAAAAATAAGAGTTCTCTCAAGAGTTCCTTTTCCTCTTCTTCAAGGTCCAGTGGTCACTGCTGCAGGCCAGTGCAAGAAACAACACACAGCACAGGGACAGTCACTTCCTGCAGATTCCTCCAGTGGCACGGACAGAGCTTCCTCTCCAGATCCAAAAGCAATACAAAAGTAGGGGGTTTGAGCACAGATATTTATACCCCAAAAACCTTTGATCCTTGAAGCTACCAGTCCCTGAACCTAGCCAGAACCAGTTCTGCTCAGGCCTGGAGCACTTTGTTTACCAGGCTGCATCCTTCCTTTCAGAAAGAGGGGGTCTGCTAGCAGACACACAGTGGGAGGTGGAGCCAGCATTCACCTTGCCAGGCACAGCCCTATTCAGATCAAAGAGCCACCCCTCCCCACACTCTAAATGCAGATCTCTCTATTCCACCCAGGTCTGACTCAGCCTGTCCTGCCCCTCTAAAACCAGACAGCCAATACACATAACGGCAGAGCACACTGGAAGGCTTAGGCAAGAAAATACCTACTTTCTAAAAGTGGTATTTTCAAACACAGAATATAAAAATAAACTTCACTAAAAGGTGTATTTTAATATTCTGAGCTCAGGCATACTAAATTCGTTTTTCTACCATGTTCCTGGGGTCAGTTAGGACTATAGCATGTAATAGTCAAACTGCCCATTCTAGCCTATGAGGAACAGGTAGCCTTACAGTAGTGAAAAACGAAATGGTGCATAATTCACTAACAGGACATGCTACACACACCAAGGCATGTCCTGCCTTACACATACAAGGCACCCTACCATAGGGGTGACTTACAGGATGCTAAGGGAAGGTTCAGGGGCTGGGAAGTGAGTGCACTTCACAGCCAAGATGGCAATTCTGGACTGCACACAGACACTGCAGTGGCAGGTCTGAGACACACTTTACAAGCTGCTTCTGTGGGTGGCACACATCAGTGCTGCAGGCCCACCAGCAGCATTTGGTTTACCAGCCCTTGGCACACATAGGCCACACTACTAGGGACTAACAGGTAAACCAAATAAGCCAATCAGGGATATACCAATTCACATAGACATATTTATACAGGGAGCATTCGCGCTGTGACACTGAATGGCAGTGGCACAGCGCCCAGAGCATCTAACACCAGTAAAACAGAGGAGACAACAGCGAAAAATGGAAGGGAGACCCACGCCAATGGTGCCAGGTCTAACACACGTCCCCTCCAGCTGAAATGTGGGGAGAACTACCCATCCCCTTGGAAGTTCTCATCGCTAAAGCGGAAAAATCTGGACAGACCATCAGCATTGGCGTGTTCTGTACCAGGGCGGTGTTCCACCGTGAAGTCCATACCCTGTAGGGAAATGGACCACCTCAACAACTTGGGATTCTCACCCCTCATCTGCATCAACCATCTGAGGGGCCTGTGGTCTGTCTGAACCCGGAAGTGAGTCCCAAATAGGTAGGGTCTTAGCTTCTTCAGTGCCCAGACCACAGCAAATGCCTCACGCTCAATTGCACTCCACCTCTGTTCCCGGGGAAGTAACCTCCTACTGATGAAGGCTACAGGTTGGTCTAGTCCCTCCTCATTTATCTGTGACAGAACGGCCCCCACCCCATGCTCTGAAGCGTCTGTCTGGACAACAAATTCCTTAGCAAAATTGGGCACCTGGAGTACGAGTGCTGTACACATAGCAGTTTTGAGGGCATCAAAGGCTTTCTGACAGGTGTCAGTCCAGTTCACAATCTTTGGCCGCTTCTTGGAAGTCAGCTCAGTCAAGGGGGCAACAATGTTGCCATACCCCTTGACAAACCTCCTGTAATAACCCGTGAGTCCTGAGAAGGCCCTCACCTGGGTCTGGGTCCTTGGGGGCTCCCAAGCCAGGATGGTTTCAATCTTGGGCTGCAGGGGCGCCACCAGGCCGCTCCCCACCTGGTGTCCCAAGTACACCACCGAACCCTGCCCAATCTGGCACTTACTGGCCTTGATTGTGAGGCCTGCTCTGCGCAGCGCCATCAACACTTCCCAGAGGTGGCGCAAGTGGTCCTCCCAGGAGGAACTAAACACTGCAATGTCATCCAGGTAGGCGGCACTGAAAGCCTTCAGCCCAACCAACACCTGGTTGACCAATCTCTGGAAGGTGGCAGGGGCATTCTTCATCCCAAAGGGCATCACACGGAACTGGTAGTGCCCATCTGGTGTGGAGAATGCTGACCTCTCCTTTGCCCCATCAGTTAAGGCGATCTGCCAGTACCCAGACGTCAGATCAAACGTGCTGAGGTACCGGGCAGCCCCGAACCGGTCTATGAGCTCATCAGCTCTGGGGATGGGGTGCGCGTCGGTCTTGGTGACCGAATTGAGACCTCGGTAGTCCACACAGAACCTAAGTTCAGGAGTGGCACCAGGCGTCGCAGCTTTTGGTACCAAGACCACGGGGCTGGACCAGGGGCTGCTAGAGGACTCAACCACCCCTAGGGCGAACATTTTGGAGACCTCCTCCTTAATGCAAGCCCTGACCCTGTCAGTTACCCTGTAAGCCTTGTGCTTGACAGGAGAACTGTCCCCGGTATCCACTTCATGGATGCACCAATCAGTGACACCAGGTACCAGGGAGAACAAATCAGAAAATTGCCCCAACAGGTGGTGACAATCTCTCTGTTGCTCAGGGGTCAGTGTGGTGGAGAGGATCACACCCTCCACTGACCCATCCTTCTCTTCTGCACACAGGAGGTCAGGGAGAGGCTCACTCTCCTCCTCAACCCCATCATCTGTGGCAAGAAGCATGCCCACTTCAGACCTCTCAAAGTGGGGCTTTAGGCGGTTCACATGCAGGACCCGCAAGGGGTTCCTGGGAGACTGAAAGTCCACCAAGTAGGTAACCGGACTTTTGCGCTCCACCACCTCAAATGGACCGGTCCACTTATCTTGGAGCGCACAAGGCTCCACTGGGGCCAGTACCCAAACCTTCTGACCAGGTTGAAATTCGACCAGAGTGGCATTCTGGTCGTGCCAACGTTTCATTTCTTCCTGGCTGGCTTCCAGATTTGCCTCAGCAATTTTTCTGAAACGCCGAGTCTGGTTCCTGAAGGCCAACATGTAGCTAAATACATCTTGGGGAGGTTTCCTGGGAGATTGCTCCCAGCCTTCCTTGACCAGACTCAGAGGTCCTCTAACCGGGTGGCCATAAAGGAGTTCAAAGGGACTGAACCCTAAGGACTTCTGGGGCACCTCACGGTAGGCAAACAACAGGCATGGCAAGAGGACGTCCCACTTACGCCTCAGGGGCTCTTCTAGGCCCATGATCATGCCCTTCAAGGTCCGGTTGAACCTTTCAACCAGACCATTACCTTGGGGGTGGTAAGGAGTGGTGAACTTATACGTTACCCCACACTCCTTCCACAGAGACTTCATGTACTGGGAGATGAAGTTGGTCCCCCTGTCAGACACCACCTCTCTGGGGAATCCCACACGGGAGAAAATCCCCATCAGTGCACCTCCCACCACGGGGGCCGTCACTGTCCTGAGCGGGATGGCTTCAGGGTACCGGGTGGCATGGTCCACCAAGACCAGGATGAACCTGTTGCCCATGGCTGTCTTGGGGTCCAGAGGCCCCACAATGTCAATGCCCACTCGCTCGAATGGGGTACTCACAACTGGAAAGGGCTGGAGTGGGGCCTTGATCTTCCCCCACTCTTCCCACTTGCCTGGCAAGTCTCACAGGTCCTGCAATGAGTGTCTGAACTCTTGTGCATCTGGGGCCAATAAAAGTGGGCGGCCAGCCTCTCAAAGGTCTTGGTCTGCCCCAGATGTCCTGCCAATGGAATGTCATGAGCCAACCCCAGTAGGAAGGTTCTGAAGCACTCGGGTACCACCAGCACACGGGCTGACCCTGGCTCAGCAACCTTAGGCTCACTATACAGGAGACTGTTCTCCCAATAAATCAGATGTGAACCAGACATGTCACCTTCTGCCTGGGCTGCAGCCTGTCGCCGCATACCCTCAAGAGAGGGGCAAACTCTCTGCTGCTCACAAAATTCCTCCCTGGTGGGTCCCCCTTCCTGCTGCCAATGGGTCAGCTCAGGCAGGTCCCCCAGTTCGGTGATCTGCTCCCCGGTAGGCTCCAGGGCATCCCCCTCAGGGTCTGCTCCTTCCTGGGCCGTGGGAACCAAGGGGGCCGGCTTCCCGCGCCCCTGCCCCTTCTCTCTAAGGCAGGGATCTGGGCCCTACTCTCAGGCTCCAGATCCTTTTCAACACCCTCCTTGGCTGCCATGGACCGAGTGGTAGCACACGCCCACTCAGGCAGACCCAACATCTCTAAGTGAGCCTTCCTCTCCACCGTAGCCCACGGGGAGTCCTCTAAATCATTGCCCAGCAGACAGTCTACAGGCATGGCGGGCCTCACAGCTACCTGAAGAGTTCCTGAGACCCCCCCACTCAAAGGGAACCTGAGCCACCTCACATTGGCTCTCTGAGTTGTCGGCGGACACTACTGGGTAGAATGCAAGAGGGACAACCTGCTCTCTGGACACCAACCGGGAGCTGACAGCAGTTACACTGGCCCCTGTGTCTCTTAGAGCCTCCACCTTATGGCCATTGATGGTCACCCACTGCCTGTATTTCTTAGTGTTAGCAGGCAGTGCAGGCTTGGGGACCATCTCAAAGTCCCCTAATGAGACAAGGGTCAACTCTACGGGATCCCACCCCTCTTGGGCACCCATCTCCTCCTCTCCCAGGGCTACACTAGCAATCTGGCGGGGTGGTGCACGGGGGTGCACTGGCCCCCTTTGGGGGCACTGGGGATCAAAATATCTGTGGTCCACTTGACCACAGTTGTAACACGTGGGGGCCCCCTGGGAACAGGCCTACCTGTTGGGGGCCCGGTCCTCCTTTCTTGTGGGGGCTGGGACACCACTGCTTGGTTCCCTGGGGGATTACTTAGGGGCCCTCGGTGGAACTCCCTCTGTTGACCCTTGTCCCCCCCACTCCTCTGCTGGGGACCCTGCCCACCTTTGGCAACGTCTCCCACTGGACCCTTGCGGACCCGGGTGCTCACCCAGCGGTCCGCCTCCTCAGCAAGCTTCCTAGGGTTAGTCAGCTTGCAATCAATTAGGTGCTAGCGTAGCTCAGGAAAACAATTACTAGATAAATGCTCCCATGCAATCAAATCATACAACTGTGCAAAAGTTTCTACTTTGCTACCTTTTACCCAGCGTTCCATGGCTCTGCAAAAAAGGACACATATTCAACCCACGTGGTACCCTCTAGCTTCTTACAGACCCTAAACCTCTGCCTATACATTTCAGGGGTCAAACCATAACGGGTCATCAACGCTTCCTTCATGTGGTCATAAACCATCCTACTTTCTGGGGGCAGGTCCAACAAGGTATCCCTCCCCTCACTCACAAAGCGTCCCCACAACCCCGCTCCCCAATCCTTCTCAGGGACCCGGTGGGACACCATGGCTAATTCATAAGCGGCAAACCATTGCCCAATATCTTCACTTTTGTGGAAATCTTTAATAACCTCCTTGGGTATATACACCCTACTCTCCGGGTGCACTACAGGTACGCTGCCACCAGAGGGGGAGATTTCCATGCTCTTAGCTTTAATCTCCAACTCCCTCAATACTCTCTCATGCTCCAGCTTCATCCTCATAATCTCAATTTCTAACTTCTTGTTCTCTAGGTCCCGGTGACCATCCATTTTAAGCTTAGCCAGCTCCATATTATGCCGCCTATCTCTCTCCCTGTCCTCCAGCTCTTCTGGGGACAGACCCTTAGCGGACACACTAGAGCCCGGGTTGGAAAGGGCTGGATCTCCTACTAAGTCTACTACATCGCCCTGCTGCTCTCCTCCCTCCACAAGCTCTCCTAGATCCTTAGGGGCCTCCCTGGCTTCTAGCCAGGCCTTCAGCGCCTTGTAATACTCCTCCCTTCTAGTGAGACCTGTGATAGGGACTGTGAACTGCTTGCAAAAATATTTGAGCTGCTTGGCATTGTAGGTTTCTATTTTCTCTTCTTCCCAGGAGAGATCCTCTGAGGCATTGGATCTGGGCTTGCCCATTGTAGAAATAACTGGCAATATCAATAAAGGATAGAAGAAAACTTCTCAAGAAATGTAAGCGGGTGAAAAATCACCGGCAATATCAATCACAATATAGGATCCTAAAAACTCTCAGAAATGTGCGTGGGTGAAAAATCACCAGCAATATCAATCACAATAGGGGATCAAAAAACTTTCAATAAATGGGCGCGGGTGAAAAATCACCGGCAATATCAATCACAATATAGGATCCCAAGAACTCTCAGAAATGTGCGCGGGTGAAAAATCACCGGCAATATCAATTACAATAGGGGATCAAAAACTTTCAATAAATGGGCGCGGGTGAAGAACCACCGGCAATATCAATCACAATATAGGATCCCAAAAACTCTCAGAAAATGTGCGCGGGTGAAAAATCACCGGCAATATCAATCACAATATAGGAGCAAAAAAAATTCTCAAAAAATGTATGCGGTACGTTATGGTCTGCACTCACTAGTAGTGTACACTATAATTACTGTATGCGATCATAAATGCAAGTCCAGATCCCACCGCTGCCACCAATGTTAGAAATGAGGGTCTCTAGTTGGCAATGGCTGGCCACTGTCCAAGTAGGGACCCTTCTTCCTAAGTCAGAGTGAGAGGGCTACCCTCTTTAATACCCCTGCTCAACCCTGTGGTAACGTAGCACGAGCAGGTAGGCTTATCTCAGAGGCAGGGTGTGAAGCATTTATGATCATACACAGTAACACAGTGAGGAACACTACAAAGGGACACCACACAAGTAGTTATTATAAAAAATAAGTATCTTTATATAAAGGCAGATTTATCACAAGACCAATAACTGTAAAAGCCACAATACTGTCAAAAATAGGATAGCTGTTGAAGGGCTGTCAAAAATAGTTCAAAGGTTGCAAAAATAAGGTTCAAGTTCAAAGCAGTGGTCTCTGCGACCCTTTCTTTCACAAAGTACCTGGGTTTAGTAGCAAAACCAACAAAGTGCCGCAAATAAGCTGTAGCGATGATTCTCGGCACGCGAGGCCGGCGATGCGTTGAAATCCTTGCCGCAAGGGAGGATGATGCGCCGGTCTGCGGGATGCGTGCGGAGACGATGCGACAAACTTCTGCACGCTGGACCGCCGATGCGATGACTTTCTTGCCGCGTGGGAGAAGTCGATGCGGTGATCCTGTTGCGCTGTGCGATCGTGTTGCGATGCGAAGACAAGACGCTCCGCGAGGGAGCGACGAAATTCGGTGCGATGCGATCAAAGTGGCGAACGCACGGCGTCGGCACTGCGATGTCTCGAAGCGATGATTTCTTTCAGGGTTGCGAGTGCGCGGCGACAGCAGCGCGATGATCTTTCCAGCGCGTCTCGGCTGCAGCGGCTCACAAAGGGGCGTCAGCGATGGTTTCGGGTTGCGGGCCCTCGGCGGCAGTAGCGCGATGATTTTCCCAGCGCTCTCGACTGCAGCGCCCGCAAAGATGCGTTAGCGTCGATTTCTTACCCTCTTTTCTCTGATGCAGACTAGAGGCCCTGGAACTCACAGGAGCCTCCTCAGCAGATAGCAGTCCTCGCAGGGAGGAAGCAGGAGGTTGGTGGTGGAGTCTGATGTGCCAGAGACTCCAGCAGGAGGCTAGCTCTTTTCCTAGCCCTTGGGTGATTGCTGTACAAAAATAAGAGTTCTCTCAAGAGTTCCTTTTCCTCTTCTTCAAGGTCCAGTGGTCACTGCTGCAGGCCAGTGCAAGAAACAACACACAGCACAGGGACAGTCACTTCCTGCAGATTCCTCCAGTGGCACGGACAGAGTTTCCTCTCCAGATCCAAAAGCAATACAAAAGTAGGGGGTTTGAGCACAGATATTTATACCCCAAAAACCTTTGATCCTTGAAGCTACCAGTCCCTGAACCTAGCCAGAACCAGTTCTGCTCAGGCCTGGAGCACTTTGTTTACCAGGCTGCATCCTTCCTTTCAGAAAGAGGGGGTCTGCTAGCAGACACACAGTGGGAGGTGGAGCCAGCATTCACCTTGCCAGGCACAGCCCTATTCAGATCAAAGAGCCACCCCTCCCCACACTCTAAATGCAGATCTCTCTATTCCACCCAGGTCTGACTCAGCCTGTCCTGCCCCTCTAAAACCAGACAGCCAATACACATAACGGCAGAGCACACTGGAAGGCTTAGGCAAGAAAATACCTACTTTCTAAAAGTGGTATTTTCAAACACAATATAAAAATAAACGTCACTAAAAGGTGTATTTTAATATTCTGAGCTCAGGCATACTAAATTCGTTTTTCTACCATGTTCCTGGGGTCAGTTAGGACTATAGCATGTAATAGTCAAACTGCCCATTCTAGCCTATGAGGAACAGGTAGCCTTACAGTAGTGAAAAACGAAATGGTGCATAATTCACTAGCAGGACATGCTACACACACCAAGGCATGTCCTGCCTTACATATACAAGGCACCCTACCATAGGGGTGACTTACAGGATGCTAAGGGAAGGTTCAGGGGCTGGGAAGTGAGTGCACTTCACAGCCAAGATGGCAGTTCTGGACTGCACACAGACACTGCAGTGGCAGGTCTGAGACACACTTTACAAGCTGCTTCTGTGGGTGGCACACATCAGTGCTGCAGGCCCACCAGCAGCATTTGGTTTACCAGCCCTGGGCACACATAGGCCACACTACTAGGGACTAACAGGTAAACCAAATAAGCCAATCAGGGATATACCAATTCACATAGACATATTTATACAGGGAGCATTCGCGCTGTGACACTGAATGGCAGTGGCACAGCGCCCAGAGCATCTAACACCAGTAAAACAGAGGAGACAACAGCGAAAAATGGAAGGGAGACCCACGCCAATGGTGCCAGGTCTAACAGAGGATTATTAATAATCACTGGACGGGAAATCAAACGTAATGCTTTAACTAACCCACCCTCAGCTAGGTGCTATAAGAAGACAGCATACCGATAGTGCTTCTAGTTCACTTCAAAGAAACGGCCGCCATTGTCCGGGGCTGCTTGAAAGTGAAAGCGAGCAAAGCACGTCGTGCCCGCAGTAGGAGAAACCCGTTAAAGAAAAGAGTGCTTACAAAACTAAATAAGATATGCCATGTGGCATCCGAAGTAAAGGGGCCAGTCGCATGGGTGTTTCCAAATGCAGATAAGGCGGTACCAAGGAGGGACTAACAACCCTAAGAACAACTCGCAAGCCAGCGTTTACGAAGGACAATGACACAAGCCAATGAAAAATAGGTGCGGAGAGTGGGCGGTGCTTCTCTTTCATATTCCACTACAACAAGTCTTGCAGAGCAGCGCATGTGCGCTGACTCAGGCTTGACCTTAAAAGGATGGTAGCAAAAATCTGTGAGTCATCAGCATAGAGATGGCAGGAGAGCCTGTAAGCAGGGTTGGACTGGCATATAGGGCAATCAGCAGTGCCGAAAGGGCTGGTCCGATGGGTCAGTGTGTGGGTCATTTTTTGAACGGTGCGGGGGGGGCTTGTGGGCCTTTTGTATAGATTGATGGAACGTTTTTTCTGTTGATTTCTGTGAAATTTCCATAACATTGCCTGTAGCAAGCACAAATCCATGCAATCTCCCATATTTTGTAAAACACCTATACAGGATATAGGATGGGGCATCAGCAACCTTCCTGGACTCTTGGATCAGGACTCCTCCCGACACTCATGACGTTCTAACTCCAAACGCTGTCAGAAATGACTGCGCCTGCTGTGCTCGTGCCCGCTCATCTGCAGCAAGGACGCAACAGGACAGGGTTTCCCACGCCCTGCTGCCATTCTAATTCCCACCACTGTTGCGCTACCAGCACTGTTGGTCTGCTGCCCTGTCACTGTGTCGCCAAGCCACAGTAGGTTTTGATTTCGAACTTCTGATTTTTGATTTTGTAGAGTTTTATATAGCGCGAACTAGACCCGAGAAATCGGGTATCAGAGCGCTTTACATTGCATCCTTACACTTCCAACTCTCGCCCTTTGATTTGTGGAGTGCCTCAGGGTTCGGCCCTCAGCCCGACCCTTTTTAATGTCTACCTCGCCCCCCTCGCCCCGCTTGTAAAGCAACACGGTGTCGATGTTATCTCATATGCTGATGACACGCAGCTCGTGTTTTCTTTCCAAGATTGCTCTGAGGCCGCATTTTCTAACTTTAGGCAGTGTCTTATGGACATCTCAGCATGGATGTCAGCTAACTGCCTAAAGTTGAATACAGATAAAACGGAGGTGCTATTCTTCAATCAGCCCTCCCCCCCATTATCCGACCTCTGGTGGCCCGCAGAGCTCAACCCCCCTCCCCTCCCAGTCTCGTCTGCTAGGAACCTGGGTTTCAAACTGGATACCTCCTTGTCATGCAAGACCCAGATAGGCCATGTTTCCTCGTCCTGCTTTTGGAAGATGAAGGCCTTACGGAGATTCCTTCACTTCCTACCAATGGACTGCAGGAAAACAATAGTCCATGCGGTGATTACGTCACAGCTTGACTACGCAAACAGCCTGTACTTGGGTCTACCAGCATACCTGTTCAGGAAATTGCAAACTGTGCAGAACGCGGCAGCCAGGCTTATTAGAAACGTCCCGCTAAGGCACCACATCTCCCCTCATTTGCGTAGTCTCCACTGGCTGCCCGTCAAAAGGAGAACTGAATTTAAGGCACTGACTCTGGCATACAGAGCACTTAACGATATTGGCCCGCAATACCTAAAGAAGAGAGTTCGCAAATACCATCAGTCAAGGACCCTAAGATCAAACCACCTTGAGCGCCTTGTCACCCCCCGTTTTTCTAAATCCAGAATAGGAGGACGGTCCTTTTCCGTCAAAACCGGGACCTTGTGGAACTCCATGCCGGATCACATCAGAAAAGCCAAATCGGAATCTATCTTCCGGAAGGCTTTGAAGACCTGGCTCTTCAGCCTCCCTTAGCACACTGTGGCTCGACAACTCTAACTTGCCCCCACTTTCCACTGTCTCCGCTAGCGCCGGGACACCTCCGTTGGGGGTAGCTGAGCCCTTTATAAGCTTAAATACATACATGAGCACCAGTTTCAATACAGATGGACACATTCATTTTTGGTAGGCACGGGGAGATTAAGTGTTTTGCCCAGAATCACAGGATGTTGAGCGTCCCTGCCGAGACTCGAACCCGGTTCCCCAGCTTCGAGGTCGACTGCTCTAGCCGTAAGGCTACATCCTCTCCTCTCTCAATCTGATTTTCAAATTTTGTGCTGCACTGAATTTAATTTTCCAGAGCGCCTCCTGTATTTTAAGCTTGCCTATTTCACCCCGCTTCACCTCACTATCGCCCTCTGTCCTGATGGCCTTGACGGACAGTCCAGCCGGCTTGTCGCCACTGCGCCACTCTCCCTGGGGGAGCTGAGGGAGTTGGATGAGAGGTAGGGCGATTTGCTGGTGAGCATCATCAGGGGTGGGCAGGAGCTGAGGCAATTTAGTGGACCAAAAGGATGACAAGGTGAATGACTAGTCGATCAAGATTGAGCTACTGCGAGGAAGACAGACAATCTAATCACTGTGAGTTGTGAACAATGAATGAAGAACCGAGAAATTAACTTCATCCTTACACACACTAACTGGAAATGTGAGAGGGCTCCTTGTGCTCTTTGAGGTGTTAGCGTGGTGGAAGTGGCAGCGCTTATTCTCTTTTACGGAGGGAGGAGGTAAGTTGGTGTAAGTTGTTATGTTGAATCTGATTTCCCTTCAGTTTTTGTGTTTATAATGTGTTCTACGAATTCACTATGCAATGACACCTTTTAAAAAAAAAATTGAGCAATTAACTCATCCCAGACAAGGTCGTTTTTTACATCTCTGGAGTATGCTCAAGATAGCCAAAATCCATGGTAATTAAAATCTATAAACTTCATAAATTCTTCTGGTATCTTCACTGGAGATTGGCCTTCAGGAAAGAAATTAACATCTCTAGTGTCTGCACTAAGAAAATGAAATGACAGCGTAAATCCTCCAAACCCAATAAATCCCTTCAATGCAAGTGGCAAAGACTTTCAAAAAATGATCTACTCTAGAAGCAGCTTGACTCTGCCAATACCCTTTCCCATAAAGAGCTAGACAAAAATCTAGCTCCTACTACGGTGGCACATTTTATTTTCCTATCACTACAATCTAAGAGAAAAACAACCAGACAGTGCGATTCGTGCAACAAGCGAGACTGCCTCCAACTCATATTCTGGTGGACGGCTGGGAAAGCTTTTGAAATCCAAGCAAAAGTCCATCAAGGCTGTGTACAGATTGCTGATCAATCTGTAAGTGAGTTAACTTCTTCTTGGCCGACGCAACCAATCCTGAAGGATCAAGTACCTAGTGTAGCTGACTGCCAAATCCTTTCACACAGCTTTGCTCTTGATAACTCAGAAGTTGACCTGGATGCTTTCACACAATCTCTCCCTGCCAACCCAATGACTGCCACAAATCTGAGAAATCACGTTTTAATCCCCAACTCTTCTGATTCTAAGACAAAAACAAGGACTAGCTCCCTTATTATTATCAATACAACGCTTCAAACAGCAATCCAAGCTTTAAACCGGCAATCACACAAATTGGAACTCCAAGTTGACCTTCTTGAATCCATCGCTAATTGCATCACCTATTTGGACAATAAAATTTGCTCTTTACAGCACATGGTTAAATCCAATCAATCTCTAATAGCATCCTCTCTATCTCCTAATTCCTCTTCTTGAAGCTGCGATCCAGTGATGGACAAATTAAGCTTGCTGCCTGAGGTCTTACAACAACTAATAAACTCCTTTAAGCCCAGAACGGTCCAAAGATATCCCCACTGGATCGCCATTTTGACAAGAGGGCAAGAGCCCAACTGCCTCTTGACACCATGGCCCAAATAATCCACGAAACAACAAAAGCAGATTCCATTAATAGTATATAAGGTATCAACAGAGGAAAAGACAATACTAGTAAAATCGCCTTGTGCCACTCCACTCACTCTAGCAGCTTACACCCGTCCTTAATGATAATTCTCCTACACATCCTCTTAGTAGGAAAGAAAAGAAAAAATAAAGAAACAGGCAAAATCATGCAGGCAGAGGACAACTACACTTTGATCAACTGCTGTTAAGCAGGTCTATCCGATCTTTGAGATTAAAACTGCTCTAAAAGATGTCTGCTGCACCAAGACATCTTGCCTCTTCCAGGTCCCGCTCATCAGCTAGCGCCCACATTGAAGAACTTGTCTCCAAAAATAAAGAAAAAATCTAAAGGGGACCAATATTATCGCAAATACTGGATAGTGAGTCCAGTTACGGCTACTATTCATGATAACACAACAAAATCACAACGGTATCGCACCCAAAGAAGTTATCAACTCAGGAGAGTATTACCCCTGCTAATCAATCAGCCCGTCCCTCCAGCAGTCAGTGTAGCAACTAGGATCACATCAAAAGGCTGGCTTGCCTTGGTTGTAGCAGTGCACAACAGACTGCTTCCATTGATCAAAATCAGAGTGCAATCATTCTAGAGGAAAGAACGGAAGTTGCAAATTTGTCAATGAACCTGGGAATGCCAGGGAACCATAACAGGGATACCACAGAGAGATCAATCCGTGCACATGCCATTGTTGATTCTCAGGAGGAATAAACTGACTCCAATACTTGATTTTCTCACCAGAATACCTATCAAGTGGGCCAGGGGACATACTTAATTGTGGTAACATTCTTTGTCTTTTCCATCACATTCCGGCCCTGTCAGCCCTAACTTCTCAAGAAATGTTCGTGATTCCGTTCGTCCAATGTCCACGTAAGTTGCAATGTTGCAAAAAGAGGCCACACAGGTAACCTGGAGAACCACTGAACTATCAAACCTGGTATTTAATCATGAATGTTTTCTGTCAAAATGGGGAATTACACTGAGTAAAAAAGTCAAAGAAAATATCCTTTGATACTAGCTCCCAATATATAATAAGCTCAAAAAATGAAGTACTTCGTAGTAACCTAAAGGATACATCAGATGTGCCTGACCTCAAGTTACAAGCACCCGAAGCTATTGACATCAGGATCACTGAGGGCAAATAGCACACTGCGATTCTCTCACAATCTCCCCGAAGCCCCGGGAGAATGACTGGAGCTGGCTCCCTCATATATTGGGGGCACGGCCATGTCGGTGCTCCTAGCCTTGTTACAGGATCTCAGCAAGGTAGCGGTGAGGTGCCACCAAACTGTCTTACGATTTTATCCTGGAATGTAGCTGAGCTTTAAAGGTTCTTTGGGATCAGAACACCTCAGCATTCTTCTTAAATTCGGATATCATTTGTCTCTAGGAAACTTGGAGCGAGTACCCTATCCCTATTAATTTTCTTCAAGTATTTGCAACACCAGCAGTCTCATGTAGGAGGTTTGGCAGACTATCAGGAGGTCTATCAACATATCTCAACCGCTATAAAATCAAACAGGAGACTACTAAACTCGACATGCCCATTCTTTCAAGCTATTGTGATACAAAACTTAGCTGTCTCTAACTTAATATGTAGGATACTATTGATAAACGTCTACCTCAATATACATAACATTGATAAAAAGGCAGCGGTAAAACTCTTTTTGGAAGAATTAGAATTAGTAGCTTGTGCTTTTTCAAACTTCAACCTGATAATAGCAGGCGATTATAATCTCACACTACTGGATATTGATAGCTCTACGCCACACAGAAACATATAAAACATCCCCAGAACAAATCGACGTAAGCAAGACCTTTTGGGAAAAGAAATTGATGGTCACATTACAAGATTGTCTTTGGTCCCCTTGAAACTTTGCAGTAAATTCCCTGCCGCCAGCAGAATGAGTCATCACACACTGGGCGGCAGAGGGTCCATTATAGATTATAGATACATATCTCAGTTGCTTTTCACCCGCTGCCAGGACTTTTCTACAACGACCTAAAGCTATCATCATCCTACATCAGTAACTCTTAATCTTGCAACCTCAAAAGCCACCAACCTATTCTACCATGGTCATAGTCAAATGGAAAATAAACTACTCATACTCAAATGGCCCTTTTGACACTCAGGAGCAATTGCTCAGATAGAAAACATCTTGGGATATTATATTATTGAAAGATAAGCTATCGAGAGCAACATTGTCTAGAACCATAATTTCAATTTGGACAGAACTGGTTGAATCTCTTCATATGGCGCTCTTAATGCCCCCCACTTTAATTCCATCGCTTCATGTTGCTCGGAACTTCAAGCGCCCAATCCATCAGAATCACAAAAATTAAAAGAAATAGACCCCTCGAGAGCTTGTGATGCATAAAGCAAAGCTTCAGGGTATTAAAAAAAGCATAAGGAAGGAGTCCCTTTATCCCCTCACTTATAGAGAAAGTACAGATATTTAAAACTAACTATAAAAAGAAACTGGGAAGAAAAGTCTAAACATATTGAAAGTCAATGGCTCACAATTTACACTTACCTAGGCAGTAAAGATCATAGTCGTTTTCGTAGATTCATCAATGACGTAGGGTGGATCAAGCATCACTTGAAAAAGAAATTACTTTGGAGAATTTAATCTTGCAACTCTACCATGACGATCAACACCCCGTCGAGAGGGATGTTCCACTTAAAAGTAATGGGAAGAATATCAAAGAATCCGATGATAACTTCTTTAACTCAAAAAGAGTTAATAATGTTGTAAATTGACAAAGGTCGAGTAGGGCCCTGGGGGTAAATGGCATACCATCTTCAGTGTTTAAATCTGAGAAAAAATATTGGGAATCATGGCTGTCCCCGTTGTTCAGGGCCTCTTTCCTAGAACATACAGTTGTGGACTTCTGGCGGGGGTCAATTCCACACCCACTCTACAAGAATAAGGGTAGCATTTCAAATCCTTCCAGTTAACATCAAATTGCATCACTGGACTTCGAAGGTGAAGCGTATGGAAAGATTTCATTACAAGAACTAGAAACTGGGCAGCTAGAAAGAGCATCATCCCTTTCTTTCAAACTGGATTTAGACCATTCTGCATCATCATTGACAACATTGTAATAGTTTTCTTCTTAGCCCATCGAGCCACAGGTGCTCAAGGCCCTCTACTACATGCCTGTTTTATTGACTTTACAGCCACCTTCGACAAGGTTGATCGGCACATATTGTAGAGGAAGTTGGCAGCTTGGGGCATTTCAGCCTCTCTCGTTCAATCTATAATCTCCCTATGCTCTCACAGCTGGGATCCTGTCAAGGTTGGAAAGGGGGTTACTGTCACAAAAAAGATCAATACAAACAAGGGCTTGAAACAGAGCTGAGTATTTCCCCCTCCGTTGTTTAGCCTCTATACTGCAGACATTGGGGCAGCCCTTGGGAAGGGAAGATCATTTACCCTAAAGATCCTGAACACATGTACAAATTCTACAGTATGCAGATGACATCGCCCTTCTTGATCACACATACATAGGGCTGCAAACGGCACTAAATAAACTGTATGTTTATAACTGTGAAAATAAGCTAGAACTGAATTCATCCAAGTCCAGTATAATGATATTTGGAAAGGTTTAGAAGAAAACTGAGAAAATATGGTTTTCTGGGCCCATGCCAGTTAAGGTACTACTCTTGCTACGGGAAACAGCCATTACAACGCATGCGATTACAACGCGGTCGTTACAACGACCGCGTTGTTACATCGCAGTACCATTACAACGCAAGTCATTACAACGACTTGCTGTAGGGGCGCTCTAAACTAAGGAATAGTATAATGTACTATTCCAACACCTTCCCTACTGTTGCACACACTGGAGTTGGAATAGTAAATTATACTATTCCTAAGTCCAGCACGCCCCCTACAGCAAGTCGTTGTAACGACTTGCGTTGTAATGGTACTGCAATGTAACAACGCGGTCGTTGTAACGACCGCGTTGTAATCGCATGCGTTGTAAACGCATGCAATGTAAACACCTATATTCCTTGCTACAAAACTCTGGGCACCTGGCTTACGGAGAAAGGTTCACCAATATACTATCTGGCGAAGTTGAAGCATAAAGAACCTTTGTGGTATATGCTCTTTGCAGGCTCAATGCCAAACTCCCAAGTCCATCAGCATTTGCAATCTGGCATGTTACAAGAGCAAATATAATTAATTCTATGTTATGCGACCATCAGGCCTTCCCAGGCCGTTTTGCCTCCGTGTTAGACTTTATACGGTGCAACACGTTCTGGAAGCTGTTTCGCCTGCTCCGATGCTGTGCCCGGGCTCAAATTCGATTAGAATTTGGTTCAGTACGGCAGGACTTACTTTGCATCCAAGGCAATCTTTTTGGCTTTCTGCTCAGAAATGAAAAAGGCTACGTCAGGGTCAATAATTATCAGTGGAGGCTGGCAGGGAACGGGTGGTTGCGGGGGGGAACAAAAAAGAACACTTACCTTTTGCCGGCTGCCGTCTTGGTCCCTTCTGATGCCGCCATCTCTCCTAAGCTTCTGGAAACAGGCAGCACCCAGGCTCCCTCCCCTAAGCCAATCGGTCTGAGCGCTGTGGTTTGGTGCTCAGACGTGGAATGGGAGGCTGGGCATGTTCCCCACCAGGCTGTGTAATGCAGGCTGGTGGGGAACATGCAAAGTGAGCATTACTAATTGGCCGGCCCAAGACGGCCGGCCAAGCAATCATGCGCACTTGGAGTGTGCAAACCACTCCTCCCCCTGTGCCACCAACCCGGCCTGCCATAACTCAGCCTGTAGTGTAGAAATGATAATAACAAAGTTATTATCATTTTATTTTTCCTTTCTCCTGCTCTAGCAGTGGGGGGGGACGCTCCTCCACCTTAGCGGAGGAGCCGCCTCTGATTATTATGTCTTTTTTGACACCAGATGTTTCTTCCTCAAATCCATGGCCCCCTATTTTCTGTCCGCTATGAAAATTGAGGAAGTCAGGTCAATTTGGGAACAAGATCTCACGTACACTGCCTTTAAAGCTGCCCTGAAAAGACTAGTCTTGTTGCTTGGTACTCTAGCCGACACATCTGTAGTGGCCACCTATAATTTTAATTAATCAAAAATAATAAACTATACCTATACAGCGTGTCTTTACAAGGTTAAAACTGCCCTATTTGCAAATGTGGGCTGTTTTTATCTGTTTGATTTGCTAATGGGGCCACTTTTATTTTGGTGCCCGGGGCTATTTTCTGTCCCAGTACGACCTTGCCTGTAAGATGAGATAAAAAAGGAAAAGGAAGTGGTGCACAGAAAGAAGAGAGACCAGGACCGAGCTGTGAGGGATCCACTAGCATAGAATAGGGGGAGGTGGTATAGTCCACCTCAAGAGATAGTATAGGCGTGGTCAGACGAATCAGATGAGACCAAGAAAAATCAGAGCCAGAAGAAAAAAAAGAGTTGAAAGAAAGAAGGAGTGGTCTACAACTTGGAAATCAGCAGAAAGGTTACAAAACATAAGGAGAACGACTTGTTGGAGCCTTCTCTCCCCGAGGCTCACATCAGGAGGCCAGCCAACTAGCCCTTGGAGTCACTCTGGGGTTCTAGAGATGTAGGTTCAGTCCTTCTCACTCTGGCAAAAGGGCAGCAGGTCAGCATAGCAAAGCAGAAGCAGAGCAAGGCAGCAGTCCAGAAGAATGTCGTCCAGAAAGTGACAGTACCTCAGCAGCACAGCAGTCCTTCCTGGCAGATTATCCAAAGGTCCAGAAGTGTACTGAAGTGGTTCAGTATTTATACCCAATTGTGCTTTGAAGTGGGGGAGAAGCTTCTATACGTTCCCCATTGAAGTCCTCAGGCATCCTGCCTCCCCTGTCCTTGTTCCAGGCTAACCCAGGGAGTATGCAGCCCTTTGTGTGGAGGCAGGACACAGTCTCTTCAGGTGTAAGTGGGGCTGTGCCCAACTTCTCCCTCCCATCATGCCAGTGATGGCCCATCCAGGCACACCTAAGCTCCCTATTGTGTGTGGCCATCTAGGGGGAATACACAAAGCCCCACTGTCAGCTACACCCAGTCATGTGGCCAGAGACAGGTTACATGCACTACATGGCTAAGCCAAGAAAATGCCAACTTTCTAGTAGTGTCATTTTCAAAACTATATTTTAAAATCCGACTACACCATGTTAGGATTTTAAATTAAACCTTAACTGGTTACCTATTCCCATTTGGAACTTACACTTATAAGATGCAATAAGGTAACTCCAATGTTATCCTGTAGGAGAGGTAAGGCTTGCAGTAGTGAAAAACAAATTTAAGAGTTTTTCACTGCCAGGATTTGTAAAACTTAAAAGGACATGTGCTACTTTTTAAAGACATTGCACCCTGCCCTCTGGGCTATCATGGGCCTATCCTAGGGATTACATATATTCATTAAAAAGGAAGGTTTGGGCTTGGCAAAAGGGTTTACTTTGCCAGGTCAAAATGGCAGTTAAAAACTACACACATGGGCTGCAGTGCCGGGTCTGAGAAGTTCTAAAGGGCTACTTAAGTGGGAGGTCCAGTCAGTGCTGCAGGTCCACTAGTAGCAGTTCATTTACAGGCCCTGGGCACATGTACTGCCACTTTACTGGGGGTCTTACAAGTAAATTAAATTTGCCAATTGGGGATAAGCCAATGTTACCAGTCTTGAGCAGTGAGCACATGCACTTTAGCACAGGTTAACAGTGGTAAGGTGCGCTGAGTTCTAATGCCAGCAAAACCGAGATCAGAAAAATGAGGAGAAAGGCAAAAAGTTGGAGGAAAGACCACCCTAAGGCTGACAGGGCTAACAGCTGGTATTCATACCACAGGAGTGGCTGAGGCATGCTGATCACTCCTCAGTTACAGGTGCTCTGTTTAAAAAAAAAAACACCAAGATGTACAAAGTTTAGGTACAAGGTGTAGCAGTGAAGCAGACTTTTTTTTCCTGCAAAACCTAAAAGATAATGGCCATATTTTTCCAGAAAGGTTGTAGAAATGCTGAATAAATAGATTTTCAGTTTAATCTGGTCATGCAAATAATATGTAGGAATATAACCTCTTAATGTAAATATTGCCTGTATTTTACTAAATATGAAAAAAGACAAAGTTGAGATACACTTTTCTCATTTTTATGGATTTATTTATGAATTGTAATACCCAGTGATTATCAGAAAATGAGGTTCTGCTATCTATTAGAGCTCTTTCTTAATTAACAGTTCTTTAGTACAAATTCAATTAGCAGTGTGTAAGTTTAGGTATCTGGGAGGATGTGCATCAAGTGTCAGGTAGTATAGATTTTATTATGATTTTGTATATATTTTATTAATTTTCCCCATATAAGGGGTCGATTCCGATTCGGGCCGGAAATCTCTCCGACCGAGCCGGACCCGGAGAGATTTCCGACCGAATCGGACCCGTGCAGTCCGACCGAACGAGTACGATGCGTCCGTATGTTATCGGACACGTGTCGGTCGGACTCCCATTGAACTCAATGGGAGCCGGTCGTACAACGCGTACGCGGGCTCCCATTGCCTCAATGGGTGCGAGGCGGACAAGGGCGCCCCTACAGCGAGTACGCCGCGAGCGCTCGCGGCGTACACGCACAGGTAGGGGGACCCATGGGTCCCCCTGTGTGCGCCTCGCACGGGTACGCGTACAGGGGGTCCGACACGGACCCCCAAAGTACGGCTCCGACAGCGAGTTCGAGTCGGACGGCGCGAGTCGGTCGGAGCGGTCGAGGTGCGCATCGTACTTACCCGGCCGGAAAACGTCTCCATTGCGCGGTGCGAATCGGGTCCGAGCGAGTCGGTCGGAGCGGTACGATCCGGGTACGAGTCGGTCGGAGCGGTCGGGTCGCCCGGACGAGTCGGTCGGCGAGTCCGCATCGTACTCGCTCGGCCGGACCCGCGTACGGTTCGGTCGGGAAACAGGCTTTCGCATGGCTTTTTTCCCGACCGAATGGTATTGGGTGCGCCTCCGACCGAGATCGGAATCGGCCCCTAAGTGTTTTGACTCCTGTTGCGTGGTGGTCAGACCTTCATCAGGACTCTGAGCCATTAAGCAAATTACAGTGTTTTGAAGAATATTTTTCAAAACAAGTTTAGTAAAAATGAAATAAAAAATTGGTACAGATATGAGTGTGTAAGACTGTTGCTTCCTAATAACTTTATACAAGGATTCTTTACAGTGAGAAAGAGCAAGGCAACAGAAACAACACTCTAACAAACTCATTCAGTTACTTAATGACCAACGGCAACTTTAGTTAACAATCATTTTAATATAATATGACGGGACAGAAACATTCAGTTTTTCTGCTGAAAGACCATAACTTTTTAGGCAGATCAATGAGAGATAAAGATTTACTTTGACTGAATTACAACATTTGAGATTTATACCATGAGACAAACGTACTGGTGTTAGAGAAATCCCTATCTACAGTCTATAAAGCTATGATCTAAACCAGGCAGAAAGAGACATTTTAAGTGAGGGCCTATTATTTGATCGGACACATTCCCATGATTTAAAAAAATAAAGTAGAAATTCTCTAATTGCAGATTCAAAGCTGGATTAATAGTTTCCCTCCAAGATAAAGACAGCACAGTATGGAAGATAATCAAACAGGTCATCAACCTTTCTATCACAATGTTGAAGCTGCCACCGGACATAGGGGCATATTTACAAGAAGTTAACGCCGCAGTAGCGCCAATTTTTTGACGTTACGGCGGCTATTTTTCTATCGCCTTATTTACAAGTTGCTACTAACTGGAGTTAGCAGCACTTTTCCAGCGAAAACGTGAATTTTAAAGATCGCCACTTCTGTTAGCGAGAGTTAACGGAAATTAGATGCAAGGTGGGCGTTCCTGTGAAAAAACTGCCGCTAACCCCACTTCGCGATATTTACAATGAATTCCTTGTATGGTGCAAAACCGAAAAAACTGCCTCTAAGTTCAGTTAGAGGCAGTTTTTTAAGACCAGAAAATAGCTGGTCTTAAAATTGGTGCAAACACTTGGGGCCTCATTTCAGAGATTTTGGTGCTGGACAGCGCAGTAAAGAATATTGTTGCGCTGCCCTGCACCAAAACAAAAGCTCAGGAATGCGCCCCATAACAAGATAGTGCGCAGTCCTGGGCCTCATTCATGACAAGTGCTGCATCGCTGCAACAAAACAGCGTTGGCACACTTTTCACTGAGCCTTCCTTGCGACACCATGGATGCCCCGTATTTACTGTACAGCACTCCATGTCGCAAGGATTTAAAGATATGTCAGTATTCCTGACGTAACTATCGGCGCTAAAGTCATGCATTGCTGCAATTTTGTCACAAGCATGACGCAACTCCAGCAATGCATGGAGCAGGCCTATCCCTATGGCACTGCGTCACCCTTACGCCCGCCATGAGGCAGGCGTAAGGTTTTGACGCAGTGGCATCCTAGAATTGTCGCAGTGAAATCTCATAGATTTCACTTCGCCACTCCTACGAGGCTTTGTTGCGTGGGAACGCCCAACCTGCATACATCATACCTGACGCAGGTATAATGTGGCATAGGGGTTCATAAGGTCACGCATATGCCTAGATGCGTCGCTTTGTACAGAGTCTGGTTTGGCGTCCAGGGTGTCTTCTGTCACCTTCCCCGGCGGCCAGTGACCCCCAGATGCTCTGCCCACTGACACGGAGGAGCTGCCAGGGTGTTGACGCAGTTGGAGCTCCATCGGTGGAGTTTGCGCGCTGTGTGTTGGCGGAGTGGTTGTGCTGATGGAGTTGCCGAAAAGTTCTTTGATGGCCTTGATCCAGCTGCGGCTGGGGGGTGCAATGATGGCGGTGGTGTACTGTGGGCATGGTGAAGGCGTGATGTATACTATGATGGTCGGTCCAGGAGAGTTCCCGCTGGGGGAGAAGACGGGGTAGAGCGTGTATCCGGCTATGTGGGTTGGTGCAGTGACTAGCTGCTTGAGTCCGATGTTGGCGAGGTTCGCCAGGAGGGTGGTGGTGTTCTGGTCACTGGGGTTGTCCAGGTGAAAGTTGAGGTCTCCGAGTAGGATGTAGTCAGTGGATGGGAGAGCCTGGGGTGCGATGAGGTCTACAATGGCATCAGTGGAAGGGGGTTCATGGGCCCAGGGGGGGGCCTGTAGACGAGGGTGCTGCGGAGGGTGGGGTTGGGGTTGGTCTGGATCTGGAAGTGGAGGTGTTCTATGGTAGCCATCAGGTCATTAGAGTGCGTGGTCAGTCGGAGTGTGCTTTTTTAGACAATGGCAATGCCTCCTCCTGGGCGCTCGGGGTGGTCCGTGCGGGTGAATTTGTAGCCGTTGTGGAGGATGATGGCGATGTCAGGTCCTGAGCAGAGGTTGGTTCAGGTTTCCGTGAACAAGGCGATGTCTGAAGAGGTGGCGTCGAGGAGGTACCAGATTTCGGTTGCGTGTTTGTGGAGGGACCGCACGTTGAGGAGGATGCATTTGAGCCGGTCGGCTGTGCTGTTGGTCGGCTTGGTGGCAGGAGGCGCTGGTGTGCTGATGTGGCAGAAGGTGCGTTTGCAGTTTCGGCAGACGAATGGTGCAAGAGAATTCTACAGTGATGCTAGATGGCAGGCTGTGTGGCGTCCAGGGCTGATGGCGAGGAGGGTGCTGGGACGGCCCAGGGGCGGATGGACACAGACGGGCTTGCCTTTGGCGCACCAGTGGTACGCCCGATGCGCATGGCCACACAGCGACCGCCATTCAGTAGTGCTGCGGGGGGGACTGGACAGCTGGGAGTTGGGAAACACGGGAAAGGACACTGGAGGGGGCAGGGACGCGGGGGACAGGGTGGGGTTTGTAGATATATTTGTTTTACATTTTTTACCTCGAGGCCAGGTCCCGCGTCTTCTGTGCTCCTGCTCTCCTGAGTCTGCTTCCAGGAACGGGAAGCAGGCAGCCAGGCTCCCTCCCCTAAGCCAATCACAACGCTGCAATGCAGCATTGTGATTGTTCTTGAGCGCCGTGACAAGGCGTTCAGCCAGGGGCTGGAGGGGTGGGCATGTTCTCCATGCAGGCTGTAATACAGCATTGCGAACAAGGAAGTGCGCATGACTGCTTTGGGCGGCCTGAGAGGACCGACCAAACAGTCATTGCGCACTTGAGTGGTCATACCACTCCACCCCTGCCCTGCACCATGAGTAGAGAAGCCCCACCCACCCTCCCGCCTGCAGAGGAAACATAGCATGAGAATATCAGAAAGTTATCATCATGTTATGTTTCCTCTTCTTGCACTACTTAAAGCAGTGGGGCGACGCTCTTCCACCATAGCGGAGGAGCCGCCACTGGGGGTGCGTCACCCACAGGCGCTAGGCCTGGGCCCGACTCGAACCCCGGGCCTCCTCCGCTACGTGTTCCCCCTTCTCCTCACCTGGACATTGACACTGTGGCGCAATCCGCTGCACTCTCTCCAAATCTGTGACTCAGCCAGCAGGAGACTCAGCCAGGTGGGATTTCACAAGCCTGAGTATAGAAGTCACAGCCATGTCCGCTGGGGAACCTCCCGATTCAAGTGATGCAACAGGGCCCCCTTATGCATGAAGTTGCAGCGCTCCCGCCACACAAGTTCGGTGCAGCTCAGGGGCCTCACCCTCCACAGCGTCCGGCCAGCGCAACATCCTCTGGCCTGTGATGCAGAGAGGCACGGGCCACCACTGGTAATCCCCTCCGTGCAACCCAGTGTAGTGGTGGCGCGTGGTATGTGATGCAGACCTCCCTACGTTAGTGCTCAGGAGCTCCTCTACCGTTCATAGCTCCAAGGGGCACCAGGCGGTCTTCTCACACAGGTCAGCTACGTGTCTCCAGGTAAGGGTGATTGCCGACACCTCAATGTCTACCGCCACGGCCCAGCAACTCCACAGCACCTCCGCATCCCACTCCGGGTCCCAGACGCAGGCACAGAGAGGCTTCCGGGCCCCAGGGACTGTCCAAACTTTCAAGGTTTTGGCTGCCATGGCGTTGCAAGGAGGGCGCTATAAGAAGTGATGCATCACAGGTTTTCCCCAGCGATGCGCCTCTTTTCATATATGTAGCCCTGATTCTGCATTTCCTCTTCCCCTGGGACTCTGGCTGGTCATCCTGGCTGTTGGGGGGTTTGGGGAGGTTGTTGATCTGTGCTGCACTTGTCCCTGGCTGCTCCATTCTGCATTCCATTGTTTTTGTTTTATTTTTTTCATTGGAGGTTGACTTATTGGCTATTTTTGCCTCTAGAGGCAAAAAAGGTGAAGTTCTACTGACTAACGTTAGTTTTTTGCCCGCAGATTGGACTTTCGTCAGTTTTCGCCCGCTAACGTCAGAACTTGTATCGCCTTCACGCTAGTGTTAGCGGCAGTTTTCACCACGGCTTCCTGAAACTATCGCCATGTAGCGACATATTGTAAATATATCGCTAACAGGGCGATAGTTTTCGGCGATGGCCCGCGTTAAGAAAACTGCCGCTAACTAATGCTAACGCAAGTTAGTGGCAGTTCTTGTAAATATACCGCATAATAGTTGCATTTGAGAAGGCTGTCGTACTACACAACTTTGACAAATAAGAGAACAGAAAGGAATACTTTTGTTCCAGCTTGAGACCACAATAATATGATTCATGAAATAAGGCAAGCAAAGCCCAAGAGATTACAATAACACTAGCAGATATATGTGGGGGAATTCTTATGAAAGACACAACGGACTTTAAGGTAGATATAAGCTGCTAAGTGCAAAATGAATCTCATGATATTATTAGTTCATCTGAAACCTAGACTTAAAACACAGATTGAAAATGTAGGGAATAAAGAATTGAAGAAAGGTTGGCTGTGTAATAGAGTACATGTCTTTTTTATTCATAAACATTCATGTACACCGGTCCTGAAATATTACCCAAAGTAAATGAGAAATTGAATAAACACCAGGATGCCCATTCGGCCAAAAATAAGACTACAACTTATATCTAGGTAGATCGCAACATTTTAGTCACCTCACTAGTGCTTAGAATAGCACATTTTTTTTGCCCTTCTGTTCCTAACCAACGTGAAGAGTAGGCATTACTATTACCCAATTGAATGGTACTAAGTTCACTGACCGCAGAAGAATGAAATGCTAAGTTGTCCTAGCTAGAATTTGAACTTGCGGTGTTAAGCTCGCTGCATATTTCCGTGGTCAGACTTTGACTCACTGAGCCATCCTATCAACTGATGCACAGAACACTATCTCCAAGATAAGAATGCTATGTTAGGATCATGTCCTGGTTACGATTAATTTTGAATCATGCTACACAAATGTTGGAAATTCAACCTTTTTTCAGGGTCACCATGTTTTATGTCCTTTTTACTGAACCCTAGTTTTGCTGGCTGTAGCACTTTATCCTTGCTAACCAGTGGTAAAGTATGTGTGCTCCTCCTTGCAGCAAGGTCAAATTGGCATACCCCTAATTGGCATGTTTAACTTACCTGTAAGTCCCTGGTATGCGGTGACCAATGTGTATCCAGCGCCAGTAAGATAAGTGTGCTGCACCACTCATTGTGCCCCCCCGCAGTGACAATGCAAACATGACTGCAGACCTGCTACCAGTAGCCTAGCTGTTCAGGTTTACACTGCAAATTCGCTGTCAAAATAACCCTTCTTAACAGACTTAAACCCTTCTTTTAAATATTTCTAAGCAACCCCTAAGGAAGCATTACTGCCCATTAAGGCAGAGTGCATGGTATTTAAAAGTAGGACAAGTAAAGATTAATGATAAACTTGTCCGTACAGCGACTAGCACCTGAAAGCTATTTTCACTGTTGTAGTGTTGGCTGTTCTATGGGAAAGCACTGGGATGCAATATTATACACTAATACTGTATCTTTGGAAGGGGACTAGTCAGAGAAAAATAATGAAACAACTATTTATAATAGTTGTTAAAAATCCAACCTAATTGTGAAGTTGAATTTGTTCTAGAAATTACGGAAAAGTACCTTCTAGAAAGTTACCTTTGCCCTGCCCGAATTACCTGGAAGCCAAATCTGCGGTTTGCTCTCCAGCTTCTGCAAACCAGTAATTAGCATTTCAATGGGTGTGAATCAGATGTGAACTTCACCCAGATCGGGGACAAGAGGCCTTGGCTGCGGGGGGTTGTTGTTGTGTTCTTGACAAGATGGCCTGTGGGGTGGGCTCGAGGAATCAACTAACCTTAAGAGGCCTACCTTACCACAAGCAAATGTAGCTAACACCCAGGCCTGCACCCTTCTTTTGTCTCTCAAACAAGACCAACGCCCATCACAGTGGGCCTCTTTGTTGACATCACAGTGTCAGAGCCTGCTGGAGTGTCAAAACCTTGACAGGACTGCTGTGATTTTTCATATGACATTTGGGACACACTTCACAGAGGGGATACAGAATAGCAAAACAATATGTGTGTATTCACTGTCTGGTGGCTGAAAACTCAGTTTTATTCTACCAAACTCCTGTTCCTGATTTTGTTGGGGTACAGGGACTGCCTAAAACTGGATTTTAGTATTAGATGTGTGAGGACACTAGGATTACGATCATACACGTCCCACACCCACGCACACCCAGATCTCTGAGCCCAAGTTTAGTGTGGCCGAAGACTTCAGCCATCTGGAAAATGGCCAGAATAGGTAGGGGGACCTTACTCTATTGGTGAGGGCATCCCCAGGGGTTAGTACCACCCACAAGCTGGGTGCCAGGCATAAATGTAGCCTCTCCAGGCACCCACTTCAGAACACTGCTGAACCTGAGGAAGATCAGAAGAGGACTGAACCTACTGTCTGCAACCCAAGAAGAGCACTGGATCTGTTCTCTCTCTTATACCCAGAACATAGAAGTGGAATCCAAGGGTGAAAAGACTGACCCAACAAGCTGCAAGAGCCCTTTTACTGCAACTCCCCAACTGACGAGTGGCAGCTGGATCTGGACTGGACCATCCTGTTAGCCTCTGTTTGCCACCCTGTGAGTCTCTAAGTGCCTCCCCTGAGGTCCTGGGGGGCTTTAGAAGTGTCCTCCTGTGTAGAGGTGGGCATAGCTTGCGTAATTCAGTGTAGTGTAATCCAGCAGAATTACCTAAAAATACTGCGACATTACACTTAAAGTACATGAGAAGAGTAATTCGGCATTTAACGCTATTTCTAAGCCCAAAAATGCCCCCTCGCATTCAAGAAATAATGCTAAATGCAACAGAACAGAGCATGAGCGCCACTCACGCTCGCTAAATGTGCACTTTGGGTAGGATTTTCCCCCAACTTGCCACTGACATTGAAGCACAATTTTCTTAGTGCAAAATGCACCAGGATGTATTTTGTGCTAAGAAGGAGCGCTAAATGCAGCTGAACACGTATAGCGAGCACAAGCGGCTGTTCACGCTCGCTAAATGTGCTCTTGCGTTAGGATTATTTCCCCCAAATTACTCTTAATTATGTGAGGAGGAGTAATCGCGTAATTATCAGTAATTCCACATAAAAAATAACACGAAATTACCAAAATTAATCCTGCATAATTGAAATTCTGCCCCGGCTTACTTCTGTGGTGGACTGGGACTTAAAGGACTAAAGTCAGAAAGTAAAATATTTAACTGGGACAGACCTGGTTAGTGTATCCCTTTGGTGCTCCATCACGATCAGTGGTAAATTGAGCCTAGTGTTATATTCCATATAGGTTCCATAATATAGGCCCAGGTAACTTCATAACCCTTCACCTATATTCTTCCCTTATAACGGTTTACAGGGACTGACCTTTTACCTAGATACGACACTGCATTCGGAACGCTGGTTTTCCCTAGTTCGAAATCTCATACATATGCATGAGGATTCCCGGAAGCACAGCAGGACTACCATCTCCTGTATAATATCTATGTATAAAGTGCATGCCCGACGTCATCCTTAGACACAGTAATACAGCGAGGTAGGACCCCTGGGGAGACCTATGGGTATATATACATCACATCTTGCTAAGATAGACAGAGTAGATCAGGACTTCCCGACAGACACACTGACCAGAGACGCTGAGGTTCCTGCATGCAGACACTCCAGCTCGCAGTGGTCTAACATCCCTCGTGGGGTGTCCAACTCGAGACCAAGACGGGGTCCCATAGTCCCTCACTTCAGGTAATGGGGTTGACTTTATCCTAGAGGGATTCTTGGCTTAACACCTACACACATGCTAGGTACACTTAGGTATATCTAGTTAGGGAGGCATCGTAGGAGTAAGCATCTTTTTAGATCATGTATTTTATGTACTTGTATGCATTCATGATTACTGCAAGATGGTAGAGCTTTACCATCCGTTTACTTTTATAGTGCTCCTAATCCTATATATCTGCTACTGTCTAACGGTTGTTGCTGCTCATCTGTTTTACACCAGAATAACAACTGTTCAATAAAGACTTATTGAAAACGCCTAGCCTGTTTATTCTGTGTACCTCTCTAAGACAAATTAAGTAAGCACGAGTTACTGAGCAAAAAGTAGCATATTGTTTCCACGGTCCTGAGGGATCGGGGTTGTCATGTTCGATGGTTGCCAAGAACTATTCCCTCCTTGGTAAGAGGAGAATTTAGTGGCACTGTGAGCTAGCTGGTACAAAAGGCCAACATACCCGGTGGGGGTGTTCAGAATCAGTCCGACACCAATCCTACAGTGTATGCTGTCCGAACGCGCAGATCCTGTATAGGTTTTATAGGAACTACACGACATGGCGCCGCCAACGTTGGTTGGGTACTTATTTAACAGTAGAATCTGAGTAGTTCAGTCGTGGTAGTCTCAGAGACCCCTACTCACAACTCCCCAGAGACGTCTGGAGTGGTTGGGCTCAAACTCCACCACAGCTGAGTAGGCAAAAATATTATTTATTGGCTGTTGGTTAACCAAGCTTGAAGGACACTTTGTTCCTAAATTGTGCAAAACACCTTATCTTAGTTCCCTTGAAAAGCTCTTCTTCTTCTCTAAAAACAATGACTGAAGAAATAATAGATAGAGTTGTGCAAGAACTGCATCTCTCAGCAGACAAAGAAGCTGCAGATGCAATTTCCATTGCGGAAAATGTTAGGAATGCCGTTACCATAAAACTAGGTGCACACGGTCTAACATCCAGGGGTGGACCAGTAGCTTTCGTGATTGATGCACACAAATCATTTAAAACAGAGGTATTCTATTCATGGGTTACATTCCCAGTTGCAAATGCAAGAACAAAAACATTTCACTTCTACACAGAAAGTGGAATACCGAAAGAATATTGTCCCTAAGAGGACATTGAAGTTCCACTAACTTACCAGGAACATTTATACTGGTTTAAAGGCGCCCTCCCCCATACAAGAAATAAAGTAAGACTCGGTCCGCTCGGAAGAGAAGGAGCGACATGGCCAGTATTAGCAGCCTACACACCACATCCTGACATTGAAACAATGCCAGGAGGAGACTTACTTATACTTCACAAAGAACTGATAAAACTTTACAGAAACATGACACAGTTCGTCATGAGGACACTTACGGTCCAGCCAGCAACGGCTACAACAAACGCAAATACAGGTCAAAATACTGCAACTAAAATCACACCACAAACTTTACACTCAGTAATGGGTAAAATGCCCGCAAAACGTGAACAAATGCCATTCTGGGTAGCTCAAAAAATAACACAACTAGAAGCAGTATTCCCGAATACTAGCCCTTATAAAAAACACAGAATGCTGACAATCTGCTTGCCCATGGGGATAAGACCACAGATAGAGGATTGTACCTCTTGGGGTACAGTTTTTGCTGCCATGTATACCAGAACACATGGTATCCCGTCATTAGCAGTAATACCGGATGTATTAAGACAAATACAAAATGAGTACGGAGCAGAACCGGCTCTGAACTTAGGGATGAAATTACTAGGTAATTATGCCCAGGTATCAGCCATAATATTAGCAAATATTAAAGGGGAAGCAGCATCAGTGGCAATCCGTCAACGCGTAAGGGAATTCAGTCCTTTACAACAGGAACATGAATTACAAAAAATAATTGAGACTGCGTATGCAGAATTAGGCAGAGACAGTTTGGGTGGGAAAGCATTAAAACCCCAACTGATTAGTAGTCCCGAGAAGGACACCGGTAAGCAGACATCTGCTTCTTCGAAAAAGAAGTGGGAAAATAACAAAAAACAGAAAAATAAAGAAAACAGATCTCAATCCAGAGGTAGATCTCCTCCACAGGAGTCCTCCAAAAGGAGGTATAACCTTAGGAATAGAGACAATATTAGGAAACCTGACAGGTATCAGGATACTGATACACGTTCCTCTCATTCCTTTCAGGGTTCGATGAAAAACTCCGAGAGGGAAGGACGGTCAAACAGACAAGAAGAGCGTACAAAGTCCAGAGACAAGCAACACGCTTAAGACTATACTTCCAAAAAAGAAGATAAAGCCAAACCAAAACCTCAGTTCAAAAAGAAGAAGGTCGCAGGTCTGAAGATCAGAGATGCCCAGAATTCTGAGGACTCAACTACTGAACGGGGAATGGGCTATGACGATGCTCGACAGTGCGGCAGAAGTAATAATAGCTCACCAGAACCTGATGGAATTTCTGGTGACAGCGGACTTGAATGATTATATCACGGTGGAAACACCTGATACTAGGGTAAGTGTCCCACATAAGTTATATGAAATAACACTCCAAATGGAGGGGGACAAACCCAGGAAATTTAGAGGTCTCTTTTGGGAGAACCTGACGTTTGGTTATGACATTTTATTAGCTGAACAAGATTGGCCGCCAGCTTTCGTCATGGACTTCCCATGGGGAGAAACAGTAATCTTACCAGCCTTTTCTGACCCTGTTCCCGAATATCTAAAATATATATATGCACGGGAGTGGGCGGTAGCCCTTGCCCCGGCGTTATATAAAAACCATGTTGGGTGGGATGAGGATTCAACCCACCACACAATTCCATTAAAAAATACTCCGACTCCACAGAGGCAGTATCCAATAAAGCAGGAAGCTAAAAAACAGGCCAGGGAGATCCTAGATCAACTTGAATACCAAGGGGTGATTGGAACTTGCACCTCTCAAATGAATAATCCTTTGTTTCCCGTAATGAAACCTGACAACTCATATCGTCTAGTTTTAGATTACAGACATCTAAACACTTGCACAAAGACATTTGCAGTACAAAATGCGCACAGTGCCGCACTAATGAATAACATTGTGTGGAAAAAATACAAAACGACACTAGATATCTCAAATGGATTTTTTCCCCAAAATATAGCGCCTGAAAGCAGGTATTTATTTGCACTTTCCGCGTTAGGTTCACAGCGTCAATTTTGTAGACTCCCCCAGGGGTATAAGAACAGCCTTGGGTTATTTTCGGCCAGAGTAACCGAATTACTTCAAAATCTAGATGAAGAGACCTGTCTGGGTCCCTAAGGTTCGGGATCTGGTCAGAGAGAAAATTGCGGACAAAAAAGAATTTGGGCCATCATACAGAAAGCCTGTACCTGTCCTGGCCGTTGAAGGAACAAGAACTGTACTTCTGCCGCCTCTTGCCAGAAAAAAGGAGAAAAGATTTGTCTCAATCGACTTAATCAAACCACACTATGTGGCCGATACTGAATAGTAGGCCTCGTGGACTCCCGAGTAGCCGACACCCTCCTCTCGCTACTATACAAGAAGTTCAAACAGAAAGACCCATTGCGTTTGAAGAGTCCCCTACACGGAATAATGGACTATGCAATAATGCCATGGAACTCGTTCCTCTCGAAACTGAAGTTATTAATCAGAATCAAAATCAGAATGAAAAACAATTTTCAACTCGACCAAACACAGATATCTACATCAACATGCCTCAACAAGAGCAAGCTTCAGTATCCACAAGACCTGTGGAAATACCGAAAATAGATAGAACTGCATCTGGCTATTTCATCGACGTTGATACGTTTTCTTTGGATCCAAGTGAACCTGAAACGATGATATTTATCTTACGGGATGATGACCTGGAGGAACACTTGAACAGAGTAAATACCATAATATTGGGATTTGCATCTGAGGTCTACAAATTTAATTTTAAGAAATCAAAGATAGCCCACCTCAATGTCCTTTTTCTGGGATATGAGCTTTCAAGTGAAGGGAAAACCTTAGCAGCTAACTTTTTGGAAAAGTGCGCACTGCTACAACCTCCAAAATCATTAAAATATTTACAATCAATACTGGGATTCCTGAACTTTGGCAGAACATACATTTTGGATTACGCAGAAAAAGTAAAACCTTTCTACGATTTAATAAAACCTGACTTTTCAGTTAGACAATGGACACAGGGACACACAGATATCCTTCGTTCCTTACAAGCTGATATGATAGCTTCGAAACACTTACAGACACGCGTAAATGTATGCAACTTAGTGATCCGGATAGTTGCGGGTCAATCAGGATACACCTACCTAACATATAATGAAGGTGAAACAGTACCAATAGCGTACAAATCACATTTGTACACAAATGCTGGGATGCGCTTTGCATCAACAGAAAAGATTGTTACAGCAGTACAGACTGCTGAATTGAGAGAAAGAGCACTGGCTCAGGGAAAGCGAATAATTGTCGTTACCCCTGTACCGGCCTTAGAGGCGGCTACAAAGGCTAGCGTTCCAAATGCAAAAGCCTTACATCCGAGATGGATACAATGGGCTAATTCTCTTATTGCAACAGATGTAGAATACAGGTACGACCCAAGTCTAAAAAACACAAGCATTCCTGCAATACGAACAAGAATATCCTCTCCCTAATGAAATATTGCCTCTAGATCAGTATGAATATATAATTTACACTGACGGATCTGCTCAGCCGGCCATTGGGAGTAAACAGCTCTACAGTTCCGCATGCCCAATCGTTAAAGGTCGCATGCAGGATGGAAAGTTTCATCCGAGTTGTACAAAAACCCAGTCTCTAGGAGACTGCACGGCACAGCTGGCAGAATTAAAAGCTCTGTTACTGGCACTGGTAAATACGGACCGAGAATTCCCCACACTAATCGTGTGTGGTATCCTTTTACTGTGTAGTCATACAATGAATACTTACACCACTAGGGGCAAAATGGGTTCAAAGATGCGAAAGGTGGCACAATTAAGCACAAAACGCTATGGGAATAGGTAGTGGAGTTGAAAAACGAACTACCAAGGCCTCACGTGATACACACACTGAGTCATCAACGTGATGGCGTTCACGTTGAAGGGAATTCCTTGGCTGATGAAGCCGCAAAGGGGGCTGTACGCATGGCTTCCGTAGCTGCAATAACCCGTTCAAAAACGAGAATAGCCCGTGAGATTATGGTTGCAATTATTGCTACACGCAATAAAACGGCACTACCAAAAAGATTTCCACTCAAGTACTCCTACAAGTTAGATGCAAATAACATTCCATTTGCTCAGATTCCTGGAGTGGGGGATAGAGTAATACCAAATATGGATCGCAGGTTAGGTTTAATTCTAGCAGCACACGAGGGTATAGGTTCTGCACACGCAGGAGTTACGGCGACTGTTTCCTTACTGAAACAACTCTACTGGTGGCCAGGATTAACAAAGCAGACTAAGGACTATGTCTTGAAATGTGACATCTGTCAGCAGATGAAAGGCTCCACCGTAACACGTCCAGCGCAGACACCATTGCTAATATCAGACAAACAACTCGCGTGTGTTTATTTGCACAACTGCTGCCCCTTACAAACAGATGGGGCTTACAGGTATATCATGGTTACAGTGGATTCCTGCTCTAGATTCCTATGGGTGTGGCCCCAGCGCTCGGCTGACACTCGAACTGTTATAAAAGATTTGCGAGTCTTTATAGGGACATACGCACTAACATTACATTCTGACCGTGGCCCCGCGTTTAGCTCTAGGGCTTACAAGGAAGCCATGGGAGGTTTGGGTGTAGCATTGCGGTACTCCTCTCCGTACCATCCAAAGGGAAATTTGGTGGTGGAAAGGAAAAACCGGGACTTAAAGCAATCTTTAACAGCTAGAGTATTAGGCTTGGGTGAGAGTTGGGTAAAACATTTGCATGGAGTGCAACGAGCATTGAATAACATGCCAAGAAGTTCGCTAGTGGGTGTCACTCCTTATGAGGTCCTATTTGGGACGAGAATGTGGGTACCTGATCTTGATTGTGAAGGCACAGTGGCGGATGATAAACATTTTGACATCCAAAAACGTTTGGCTGTTTTACAGGATCTGAATGAATCCAGGGCACTACAAAGCAATGTCCAGGTAAAGTGGACCGCCACTGGGGAAGTCAAGTCAGTTACGGCAAGACCTGTCTGGGTCCCTAAGGTTCGGGATCTGGTCAGAGAGAAAATTGCGGACAAAAAAGAATTTGGGCCATCATACAGAAAGCCTGTACCTGTCCTGGCCGTTGAAGGAACAAGAACTGTACTTCTGCCGCCTCTTGCCAGAAAAAAGGAGAAAAGATTTGCCTCAATCGACTTAATCAAACCACACTATGTGGCCGATACTGAATAGTAGGCCTTGTGGACTCCTGAGTAGCCGACACCCTCCTCTCGCTACTATACAAGAAGTTCAAACAGAAAGACCCATCGCGTTTGAAGAGTCCCCTACACGGAATAATGGACTATGCAATAATGCCATGGAACTCGTTCCTCTCGAAACTGAAGTTATTAATCAAAATCAGAATGAAAAACAATTTTCAACTCGACCAAACACAGATATCTACATCAACATGCCTCAACAAGAGCAAGCTTCAGTATCCACAAGACCTGTGGAAATACCGAAAATAGATAGAACTGCATCTGGCTATTTCATCGGCCTTGATACGTTTTCTTTGGATCCAAGTGAACCTAAAACGATGCCAGCCCAAAAAACACGCAACCAGCAAATTAAAGACTTTCTGAACTTTGTTAGAAAAACTTACCTGGTATCGCCTTGGGTAGAACTCTGGGTAATTACCGAGATACTTTTCTTTCTTTTCTGGATAGGCATGCTTATAAATGGAACTTACTTTCGACAAAGCTCTGTAGCACAAAAAGTTAATCTGATTCTGAAACCTCACTTATCATCACATCGTGAACAAAGAGACTTGTCATCAGTGAACATTACAGCAGTTCCTATACCTGATGGTATAGTATGGGACAAAGTTGATTACGATATATTTGGTCCGACCGAACTTTTAAAAATTCCACATTTATTTAAAATATCATTGAGTGATATCATTACCTCCAATGCATTTTCCGATGATTGGGATTATGAAACTGTAAATAGTATGTTGTCTGATTTAGAAAAATCTGCTGCCTTTTCTAATAGTGAAATGTTGGAAGACACATCAGATTTTGAAACAATGTATTGCTATCAACATTATGGTCATCAATGTCTGCATAAATCTGCTAATCCAAGAAATGTTTTTATCTACCACCAATGGGAACATTGCCCTACACCACCGAAAAGCAGTTCAAAAACCTTTGCACAGAAATTTCCATATTTTTCAGGGTTTAACATGTCAGAGCCAGCCTCATATGATTATAAGGTTGCACCAACACCAGCACAGAAAAATATGTTGACAAACACCAAACAGATTTATTCTGCTTCTTTTATTGCCCAGTTGTCTGAACAAGGTTTTGACTTATGGAAAGACACTAAAGACTTAAAATCTGTCTGGGGTACTAGAGACTGGCAGGTCCAGGGAACTGAAGCACTATTTCGAGCATGCCTCATTCCTCAGCAAATCATGTTTTTGAATGAAACTGTGCAACAAACTTTCTGTCTTGGAATAGCAAAGAACAAAGACTTGAATACACCTCGGATGCCCACACCATCACACACCGAGGGTAACATATCACAAGAAGGGATTACGTTAGATAAGATCATGCAATACAATAGATCAGACCCCGATTGGAAGGGATTGTTGATTTGGCCCACAGACATCAATAGATGTCAGGGAAGATTCATGGGTAAAACCAAAGGGTTTAAGATCAACAGACCAGATCCACGCTATGTACAGAGAGAACATGCAGGGGTAGTGACATCATACAGTGTTGGGAAGTTATGCCTCGATTGGCTAAGAACCTCGACACTGTCACAAGTGAAACAACACTTATCCTTACTTACAAAGGATGTGGATCTACGGGATTTTTTATTAGGTCCTAGAAAGCCATGTCACAAACGTTTCTATTATACTGTCTATGATGAAATCTGGAAAATATCACAAAAAGAGGCCGCGGAGAGACACCGCGAAATAGATTGATTAAACCTAGAGAAAGCTCTAGCCGTGGTTTAACTACACTAACATCCAGGATATATTCACTGGGCAACATTGTGTCTTCTGCGATAGATATATTAGAACAAGATTTGTCCATATTACAACACGGGCAATCGCAATTGCGTTCTATTATATTGTTAAGCTGGACGCTGCAATCTTTGTGTGCAGGCTATGTGCCTTGGCGTTTCATCAACAGTACATCTCTGTTCTCCTCATATAACCTAACAGACAAACAGATAGAGATGGCACAAAGGGGTGCAACATATACAATGCTGCGTATTGAAAAACTGAATATATTAACCTTTACAGTGGCAGAATCTCCGTCCACAGAATGGTTAATCCATGGCCACATAACTCTACCGGTCACTACTTTTCAATTTCAATATTGCCTTGAACAAAATCAGGCGGGCAGATATGAAGAAATGGGTAGGGAATTCATCAAGGAATCTTGGGAATTACCGTACAGATTTCGATGCCGGAGTGGGGATAGAGAAGTATTTTTAAGCGGTACGAACTGTGAGAACACTTTAAGTGGATCACGCATATGTCAGGATATAATGCTGCATGGGGCATGTAACGGTTCAGTAGCTAATTTGTCCTGTCACTTGAGGGGTACCCCAGCTGCCGTGATCACTTCAGTGTTCAGGCTACTTTCGAATGGGAGTTACTTAATGCTGAACGATCAAGGTTGCTGTGGGATGCTTCCGGGCATCGCATATCTGGTAACCGTGAACTCCAGGGTTACTTCCTGTATGCAAGTATTGTTTCCACCAACACATACAGTCAGGGAGGCGCCATTATGGCCTTCGCTAAATGTTTCATTAATACGGGTTGCTGCTTTGAGCAGAATGAAAACCAAGCTTTTACAGGCGTCTGTGCCCTTAACCTCCGCTCGAGAGACTTTTGACCTCCAAATCGCAAGGTCTTCAGCAGAGATACGTACAAATTGCCCCTTCCATTTCGCAGTAATGGTAAATCGTATCTTTAGCATGTCTGATACGACAGGCATCGTCCACCTATTTAAGACCATAGGTTCTGGACCATTAAGCACCTTTCAGACGGTCCTCGGAGTTATACCTAACTTTATACACTCCGTATTTGGAAGCATTTTTGGAGGACTTCCGCTGATCCTGTTTCGAATAGCAGGTATCCTGATCGTGATTTTTCTGCTACGCAATGGACGTCCCAGTCACCAAGGAGATGGAAACAGTACTCCTGGAGCGAAAATACCGTGATCGCATGGTACAACATCTGGGCACACCTCGCCTGAGAGAACTAAGTGCATCTTGGTTCTTGTCATTTAGACCAGTCTGGATGGACTGCATCTTACCTGTCCTCCGATGCCTGTTTTGCGGAGAAGAATGCGTGTTGGATCTCTGTCTGACACTCCCATCATGTGCGCAACCAGACGTTGATGCTTTACTGGACCCAATACCGGCCTATGTTCTGCAGTGTCCCCAGCGTATTCCAATGTTGACGGCGGCATTCCTAGAGCCTCCACAGGTAGTCACGGCTCCTGTTGGTATGGACACCGGCTCCTCCTCTGACACCCAGGCCTTGGATGGCGCACAGGCTGCCCCAGCGTCAGCTGTGGACAGCAAGGAAAATCGTCTGTGCTCAATTGAAATAATCTGCGAGGTGTTACAGGGACCGTCATCTGCGGAAGCAGGCAACGATAATGTTGCGTCTACCAGCCAGGACACATAAACATTTGACTCATTTGGTCCGTCATGTGCTGGGAGAAATTTGACTTTTTGAAAAACAAAATGAAAATTGGAATTCCAATACAAAATTGACATTCTTTTGTGCATACATGGCTTTCAAATGCTTGTAGTAGTTTGAACTATACCTACGGACACATTAGAGCTATGGCTTGAGTGACAAATTTCCTTTTTAAAGATTTTTTTAGAACTTTTTAATTATTTTTAAGTAAAAACAAATGTTTTTTTTAAACTAGTAGCGTACCAGTGTCTAGTCAACTTAGTAGTACGTTGAGAATTTAACTATGTCGTCCTTTCGGAAGAGGAGTGGATGTTATATTTCATATAGGTACCAAAATATAGGCCCAGGTAACTTCATAACCCTTCACCTATATTCTTCCCTACATTACACTTATAACGGTTTACAGGGACTGACCTTTTACCTAGATACAACACTGCATTCAGAACGCAGGTTTTCCCTAGTTCAAAATTTCATACATTATGCATGAGGATTCTCGAAAGCACAGCAGGACTACCATCTCCTGTATAATATCTATGTATAAAGTTCATGCCCGACGTCATCCTTAGTCCGACTTAGTAATACAGCAAGGTAGGACCTCTGGGGAGACCTATGGGTATATATACATCACATCTTGCTAAGATAGATAGAGGAGATCAGGACTTCCCGGCAGACACACTGACCAGAGACGCTGAGGTTCCTGCATGCAGACACTCCAGCTCGCAGTGGTCTAACATCCCTCGCGGGGTGTCCAACTCGAGACCAAGACGGGGTCCCACAGTCTCTCACTTCAGGTAATGGGGTTGACTTTATCCTAGAGGGATTCTTGGCTTAACACCTACACACATGCTAGGTACACTTAGGTATATCTAGTTAGGGAGGCATCGTAGGAGCACGCATCTTTTTAGATCATGTATTTTATGTACTTGCATGTATTCATGATTACTGCAAGATGGTAGAGCTTTACCATCCGTTTACTTTTATAGTGCTCTTAATCCTATATATCTGCTACTGTCTAATGTTTGTTGCAGCTCATCTATTTTACACCAGAATAACAACTGTTCAATAAATACTTATTGAAAACGCCCAGCCTGTTTATTCTGTGTACCTCTCTAAGACAAACTAAGTAAGCACGAGTTACTGAGCGAAAAGTAGTATATTGTTTCCACAGTCCTGAGGGATCGGGGTTGTCATGTTCGATGACCTGGAACACCCTCCCCATCCACCTACGGCAGACCCAAGACCTTCAGAAGACTCCTCAAGACCTGGCTCTTCGAGCAGTAGCAGCAACCCCCCCCGTCCTCCAGCGCCTTGAGACCCTCACGGGTATGTAGTGCGCTTTACAAATGCTTTGATTGATTGATTGATTGATTGATGGTTGCAAAGAACTATTCCCTCCTTGGTAAGAGGAGAATTTAGTGGCACTGTGAGCTTGCTGGTTAAAAGGCCAACATACCCGGTGGGGGTGTTCAGAATCAGTCCGACACCAATCCTACAGGGTATGCTGTCCGAACGCGCACATCCTGTATAGGTTTTATAGGAACTACATGACACTAGATGCTGTTCTAATGTGACCATTGACTATCATTGGCACTTTGTGCTTCTTGGCACTATTTCTGTTTAAAAATGTAAAAATTCATATCTCTGGATCCCCTTATTTGGATTTTTGTCATTTTGGTGTAATTTGGTGTAGTTTTGGTTATTACATTTTTATATATTTTTCTAATTAGTTTTGTATTTATCACTATTTTATACTGCATAAATATTTCACACATTTAACAGCTAAGGTCCATTTAGTGACTTTAAGGGTTCTCCCTGATGAGAACTGTGATTATTTAAGGTGCATACGTACCCCCTCAACTAATAACCCAGTTTCTTACAACAAATTTTTCCCATGAAGAAGCATTGCAGAAGTCATTGAACACTGCCTGGATAGGAAAGATACACCAAACACGTTTTTTTTGTGTGTGAAACTAGCAGATATTCACTCTTGTAAATTCCCATTATGTTCAAAGGTAGTTTTTTTCAAGCAAATGTACCAAATAGCAGTCAGCTACAATATGTCCTGGAACTGCAAACTTATATATTGCCACTTACAAATAAATTGGAGTTTTAACGGGGGCGTAGTCTCGCCGAGCAGCAAGTTGGCCGCTTGTTGAGAGGGCTCTGCCGGCCGAGGCATAATCCGACCAAAATCCTGATACAATTGTGGCAAACTACTTAAATAAATCGCACCGCGTGACGGCAGAAGCAACAGGGAGTCTGCAGAGCCATAAACTGACGACCCTGGCGGCCCCTATCCTGCAGTGAAGAAAGCGACGAAGCCGGCCTGGAAGAGATTCGAGTGTGAGCCAAGACCCCACCCCTGAGAGGCCGATTCGACAGACGCGAGCCGGGGGAGTACGAGGTCCCCTGGGCGGCTACCCGCACTGCAATAAACATATGTGGCAAAATCAAGTAAGGTGGGAGACTTGGGAGGCCGGCGACCGTACCCCCCCGTCCTCACAACATTGCGGTCACCCGCGCCACCTATGAGGGAGTGCCTAAAGAAATTTAGCGCAGGAACGGGGCCTGCGCCGCGTCGGCTGAGCTCTCACTCGGAGAAGAGAGGCCTCTCGAACAACTGCCGGTGGGTGAAAGGCTGGCTCTCCCCCGCTTGAATGCAACGCGCTGGCTGGGATCCGCTCGCGAGTGACCATCGCACTAAGTGGAGGCAGACGCTAGCCGGGGCGCCGGCGGTGCAGGGCCTCAGTGAACACTGACGAAAAAGCCCACATGCGTAGGCGAGGACGCTGAAGCCAGAGGTCCAACGAAATTGATGTAGCCTCGCGGTGCGCAAGGTGGGCCCCTTTGCTGTTCTTTACTCGCCACCCATGTCGAGAGCACCCCCCCTTCCAAGCAAAGGGGTGCTCTGTAAGAAAGTGAAATTGGGGGCAGCTGCGCAGAGCCCACTCGGAAGGGGATCACAGATCATTACCCCCCCCAGGCACTAACTGACAGCGGAGAGGGCCCCCATTGAGCTATAGTGTGACAAGCAGGCAAACAAGGAGATAGCGCATCTACCGCACCACCGCTGGGGTGGGGTCGCAATCTCCCGGCGCTTGGGCCATCGGACCCTCCGCGGCCTCTTGCCCAGGGATCACAGACAGTGAAAAGTTCCATGCACATGTTTGGCCCATGGGAAAGGCAGCGATGAGCGGGGGGAATACCTACGATTGCATCAACGCAGGCGAGCGGTGAGGTATCTGGGCCAGCCGAAACACGGATCAGTAGTGGTAAACCCGCTATTAACGACCACCCAGGTCAACCAAACCCCGCCCGGTCCAACAGGCTCACACAAAGCTCGCATCATGGGCAAGAACGATGCAAAACAGACTAAGCTAATGTTTGAAAACAAGAGACAAACACGACAAAACGGCACAGATACAGACACAGAAAATGGGCACGTGACAGGGGAAGACCCAGGGGGGAACAACGATGACCTGCGAAGCCTGCTAATGGAAATGAAAACCAGCCTTAAAACCATTGACTCTAAACTAGATATCCTTACATCACAAATGGATCAAGTTAAAAAACGAGTGGACACACATGAACAGCGCCTAGATCAGCTAGAAAACCGGCACACAAAGGTGCACGAATTCCAAGTAGAAACAAAGGAACAAATGCTCAATATGGAAAAAGTACTAACGGTCATCAGGGCCAAAAACGAGGACTTGGAAGCTTGATCTAGAAGAAACAAACTACGTATCATAGGTATTCCTGAGACCACAGCCACGGGGAAAATGGAGATCTTTGTGGAAGAGTTTCTAAAAGACATATACTGACCGGACCTATTTGCTATGTTCATAGTTGAACGCGCCCACCGTTCCCTGGGTGCCAGACCCCCGGTGGGAGCAACCCACAGACCAATACTGGCTAAAATCTTGAACTACTGAGACAGAGACACTATACTCGGGGGAGCCAGAGTACGGGGTCAAATCTCCTACAAAGGCAATAATGTCTCTTTCTACCCGAACTTCACTCCTGGGTCCAGGCGGCACATCGCGAGTTTACCCAAACTAAACGGCTGCTGCAGCAGGCTGGAATTCCTTATGCTCTGCTTTATCCCGCTAAGCTAAAAGTCACGCACGACAACAATACACACTACTTCACAGACGCAAAATCAACTCTGAAGTTCGCCAAACACATTGGCGGGTCCAGGAAGCAAGTGACTGGGACTAACAGAGCACGTTCCGCTGACAATGGTCTAAGTGACAATGACTAATAATATCACTGTGCGTATTTTGAAGATTTGGGGGTCTGCGTGCATTCACGCTCCCATTAAAGGCCGCCAGGGCCACCATAGTTACTCCCGTGGGCGAAATGCGATAGTGTAATCAGCACAATTTCTGCGCAAGCTTAACATCAGATATCGCATACCTCGGCCACCCGCTCTCACAGCCGGGGTGTTCGCCGGTGCCTCCATGCCCCCAGGGAGAGATCCCATAATTACACTTTTCTTGTATTTTATGTTTTGTGTTCCTTTGCATTGCCACGTTGACTTAGCTATGGGGAGGGGTAAACAGTCTCAACCTGATTGGGGGGTTGGTGTGGGTGGGGATGGGATCAAAGGGAAGGGAGCTAACAGTTTGATAGGGTTAAGGCGACCACAATATAGGGTACACAATTCACGCTATACATCATTCAAGGTACGCTGACACACAGCGTTTATAAACAGCTAGACACTGCTATGTTCTACATGAATTGGCGCACACACCTAAATATCATAAAAATATTTGACATTCATGCCACGAGACATGACCACATATAATTGTCTAACATGGAACATACGCGGACTTAATAACAACAGAAAAGTGAGACTTATACAGTCATATCTCATAAGACACACAATTGACATATGCTTTTTACAAGAAACACATCTGCAAAACACGGCGTGCGCCAAGCTTCAGCATAGGCACTGGGGCAACATATACTCGGCGACTTACTCAAGCTACGCCAGGGGAACCGCAATCCTAATACGTAGAGGCCTGGGATGGAACCTGATTAAAACACAGGCAGACCTGGGGGGCAGATTCGCCTTGGTGGAGGGTACGCTGGGCACCATAAGGGTGACACTTGTGGTAGTGTATGGTCCAAATGTTGACACTCCTGCATTCTTCCATGAGCTCTGGGGGTTAATAGCACAATCCGGATGTGATACTATAATCTGGGGGGGACTTCAACGCTGTTCTCAATGACTCTCTAGACCGAAGGGGCGCTACTCGCAAACTACATCCCAACACTAATACGGCACTAAATGCAATAATAAGCGAGAACAGGTTAGTCGACATCTGGAGGCAATGGCACCCAGGCACAGCAGAAGGCACGTGCATCACAACACAACACTCAGCCTGGTCCTGCATCTACTTCTGGCTGCTCTCCAAGGACGTAGCCATGTGGACCATAGACATTCAACACCTTCCCAGAACCCTTTCTGACCATGCGCCCTGTCTGCTCCGCCTACTGATACCATCTACGCTTAGCCGAGCATTTCAATGGAGGCTTCCACCTAGAGCCATGCTGGACGCTGCCTTTCGCAAGGAAATAAAAAGTGACATCCTTGAATATTTCTCGCTCAATGAGGGATCAGTCTCCTCTGCATCATCTTTGTGGGAGGCTTTCAAAGTATTGATTCGTGGCCGATGCATAGCCAGACAAGCTGGAGTGCTAAAGGCCCTTAGACAAACACTTAAAACTCTCGAAACTCAGATCAGGACATTAGAGCTCGAACATTTTCAATCTAACGACCCTAAACTACTGCCCCGCATTAGAGAAGCACTCACCGAATTCGAAGAGGAGGCACAGAGAGAGGTCAAATACATTGGGCAAACATACACAAGCTAGAAGATATGGGGAAGGGGATAGACCAGGTAAGACACTAGCATCATTACTAAAACCATCACGCACTCTTGATTACATCACGGAATTGAGAGATGATGCCCAACAGCCTATAAGAGGCCCCCAAGATGTAATGAACCACCTTACGCACTTTTATTCCAACCTGTATACCTCACAGCACACAGGCCTGTCAAAGGATATACACCCTTACTTTGAATCGATAGAACTGCTGTGGTTGGGCAGAGCACATAGAGCATATTTGGACGAACTGTTTACTGAAGAAGATGTAGTACAGGTCATCAATAGCCTGCCAAGTGATAAAGCCCCCGGACTAGACGGCCTCCTAGCTGCATTTTATAAATGTTATGCTTTGATCCTGGCTCCCCACCTCATGGGGGTATACCAGGAGTCCCTTGAACTCGGAGCATTGCCTCCCACACTTCGGGAGGCGAGTATACTGCTATTGCTGAAACCCGAAAAAGCCCCAGATCTATGTGACTCATATCGCCCGCTCTCTCTCATTAACACAGATAATAAAATATATGCCAAGCTATTGGCCAACAGAGTCCAACGTCTACTACCGCTCATTGCCAGACCTGATCAATCGGGATTTATACCCGGGAGATCAACTGCTCATAACCTCCGCACATTCTTTACAATCCTTCACTACTTGGATCCCCGGTTACCTGTAGTGGCTGCACTTTGACGCCAACAAGGCTTTCGATTCTTTAGAAGGGGCATGTCTCTTTGCAGTATTAACCAGATTAGGCCTCAGCCCGTTATTCATACAGCAAATTAAATTACTGTATTCAAATCCTACCGCGCGTCTTCAAGTGAATGGTCAAATATCAAAAGCATTCACCATAACTCGCAGAACCAGACAGGGCTGTCCTCTCTCTCCCCTACTCTTCGCAATTGCGATGGAACCCCTCGCGGCGCGATTGAGACAACAACACAGCCATGTCTCCAACCTCCTTCTCCGCCTGCATTGGCTGCCCTTTGCACATCGTGTGCATTTCAAGGCGCTCTGCACCGTGCACAAGATTTTGACCGGCATCGGTCCGGACATTCTGAGCGACCTGTGTACTCTCTATCATCCTCCTCGAGCATTGCGATCGGCTAACCTTGCCCTTGCATGCATTCCACGCGTTCGAAGGACCAGATCTGGCGGTCGCTCTTTCAGGCAACTGGCCCCTGCCCTCTGGAACTCTCTTCCCCTCTACATTCGTAACATCTCTGACCATCAGACCTTCAGACGGCATGTGAAGACATGGCTTTTTCCTCAACCCTAATCTCTTCTCCGCCTCTCTCCGTCTTGCTCAGCGCTGGGACGCCTCATTGCCGAGGCAGCCATGCGCTCTACAAGTATTCTAATCTAATCTAATCTAATAGGGAACTGAGATTCTCATCAAGGGGGGTAATAATATCTCAATATGGAGACGATATCACCCTATACATTAAAAATCCCCAAGAAAATTTATCTCCGATACTCTGCAAGATCACTAAATTTGGCGGCATGTCTGGTATCCAGATCAACTGGAAGAAATCCACACTATTCCCGCTAACCGACAACACCACACCATTTCAACTCGAATATCCGCTCCGATGGGCTGATGGCCCAGTTAAATATCTGGGGATTTGGCTCAGTAGAGACACCCAGAAACTTTGGCACATGAACATTGGTCGGGCTGTGACATGGCTCAAGGAGAAAATCCAAACTTGGTCCAAACTGCCATTGACCCTCCCGGGTAAAATAGCAATAACTAAAATGATAATCCTCCCCAAGTTCTTGTATATCTTAGTAAACCTCCCACTCACCCAAGCATTCTTTAACACCATGCGCTCGCTGATGGTTTCCCTGGTGTGGACGGGTGGGCAAGCTAGAGTAGCCTAGGAAATATTAACGCTCTTGCAGAACCAAGGAGGACTAGGTGCACCAGATTTTCCTCTGTACGCCTACTGTGCACAGGCCCAGTTCCTCCACTACTGGATGCACCCAACCCCTTTCCAGCCCCATGTGGCGGTTGAGTTAGACACGGCTGCACCTCTTCCCCTAGAGGTGGCTTTATATAGACCATATAAATGTCCCCGACACATTATAGACACAACAGAAACATTAAGATGGGAATGGAAGGGACTGCGGAAGAGAGCCAAGTTAGAGATACTATTTGCTCCCTCAATCCCACTGCCTAAAAATCCACAAATGCCCCCGCTGGAAGACCAGGGCGCTATTGCAAGAGCACGGAAGCTAGGGATTTCCAAATACGCAGACCTATACCCTGACGATAGATTTATCGGACCACCTACACCGACTGATACACCCCCTCCCAGCTTCTCTGACACATTACTCTATCATCGCATACGGGTCACTTGTCGACAGTTGCACAGCACGTTTCCTGACTCCGCCCCAGTCCTGCAGGCTCTAGAACACATACTCAGTACTCCCTCCCCGCACAAGCTTATTACACAGCTCTGCACTTCTATGCAAACACACTACCCAGTAACGGCACCCAAATATAGTGAACAGTGGAATACGGAACTGAACCCGCAGGTTACAGAAGAACAATGGCAATTCTGTTGTGCGCAACTCGAACAAGTATCCCCCAACTACAAACTCAGACTAATCCACTTTAAATTCATGAATCGATAGTACAGAACACCAACACAGTTGCAACGCATGGGTGCACGTTCCAACTCAGAGTGTTGGAGGTGCCTTGCGAATCAGGCGACCTTTCTACATATGGCCTGGGAATGCCCCCGATTGCTAAGGATTGGTGCGAGGTTTTTCACAATATAAGCGAAATACTCATGATACAACTAGAACCCACACCCTTAATGGGTATACTGGGCTATGTCAAAGATGCCCCGGTGGGAATCTGCAGACTCTCGGCCATGCTGCTGCTGTTAGCAAAACGCAGAATTGCTATGAAATGGGGCAGACCAAGACCTCCACTAATTAAAGATTGGATTCTGGATGTTACGTTCTGCCAAGAACAATTATTCGCATTCTGGGAACTAATGCCTATCGCATCCAGACCCAAAGACATATGGGACCCCTTCCTCACATGGCTGAGGGTACATCACGAAAGGGAACAGGTTTAAAAAAAGTCGCCCTCCCGCCATACAGACGTACAATCGATGACATGATCCAAACCATCGCTTTACACATAACCCCTACATTGCCCACCACGGGTCACGACCCACACATATGATATAACAGTGTCACCCGAGAAGGTTCCCAAACTGAACGTGCACCTTATTACCCTAGATGATCAATGTAAACACCAAATGCCTAGATGTGTAGAGATGGAAACCTAATGATTCTATTCAACACTCTTAACGCCTAATGTGTAAAACTGTGATGCCAGATAATCTAGATGTTGCATGTACTGTAATGTCATACTTTTGCGATGTACCCTGCATTATTACACTGTGACAAATGTAAGAGAACAGAAATGCCCAAAAACAAAAATAAGAAGAAAAAATGGGGTTTTAACCACATCGAAGGAAAGGAACAATTTGAAAATGTGGATCATATGCATAGATAATATGTTCTGCCTTTGGTTCAGGATAGGATAACACCTTACACTCTTTCAGTAGAGGCTGAATGGTTGTGAGAACCCCAATAATGTGTTAGTCACCTCCAGCAGATTTGCTTAGCCTTCAGTGGATAATATGACATTTTCAGAGAAACACACTAGTGTTTCTCAACCCTCTCTCGTGGTGTGTATAAAAGTTAGGGGTGCTTGTCCATCACACATCTTTAACCTATTAGTTTAAAAACCCTGGATGTCTTCTTCAGTAATTTTACTAGTATATACATATAATTTGGCAAGCTGTGTAAAAGCAGTATGTGTAAGCCAGAAGGCCTCATTTTGTTTTCCCATCTAACAGCATCGCTCCATGCAACTTACCCTTTCTTTTCCTCTACCCAAGTGGCAAGTGTAGGAGAGACCCTACAAGCATTCACTTATCTCTCTTTTAGGACAAACTGTGGTGGATATGCTTCAAAAAGATCTGCACATCATTGCGTCTCCTAAATTATTTTTATAAAGCGTTATATAAGTATATTTCCACTTAGTTTTGGGTGCTCCCTTGGTGCCAGATACTTATCCACCTTAAGCATCAAACTTCCGGACTTACCAAAGTAGTCCAGATACCATTCCAAACCAAAGACACCAGAGCACACCACGTAAATGTTACTTTTATCCTACATGCATTAGGCACTGTCACCATAGGCATCCAGCATTCTCTGTTCACAGTTCTGAAAATTAAGTCAATATGAGAGTCCCAATTTCATAATCGCAGCCGTAGACTTATTCCAAAATCAATCTTTTATTCCTTTATATAAACACAGCAGCCGACGCGCGTTTCGCCCTCCTGGGCTTCCTCAAGGCTGCAAATCATATAAAAACATGATTGTAGTAGCTTAGAATACAATCATTAAAAACACTGTTCAAACATTTAAAATCACTCTTATAGTGAATCGCAATATTAGGAATGGGGCCACCAATCCCAAAGAGAAAAAGATGCTTAAGTCACTAATAATGGGTCTAACAACCCGCAAACTCAAACCATGTGTTACACAGAGAAAGAGAGAGAGACAACGCCACCATGTCTCCAAATCACCCAGTGCCCAATTGAACTCATGTGGTCTATGTACGGACTTTGTCTATCTTGAATAAGTATGTGGTGATGTTTGGAATATATAAAAGGACCTCCTTAGATTCTCACCTCGCTCTTAGAAAACTGTTGTCCTTATGATGCCAACTAGTCCATAAATTTCATAATAAATATGTCATAAGAACGATTTCCGATTCAATTGTCTCTGAAAATAAAAGCAAAGTATTTGAAACTCCCTCCAAGTGTTGAATCGAGCCAATGGATATATAATCACTTCCCACAGTAAGGTAGCAAATTTGCGTCTTACCAAAAATTCCCGTATATTTCCATTAGTGGTTTCTGTTACGGTGTAAATGCCTATTCACTGTTATACTTTTCAATGTATGCCGTTTCTTCGGTATCGGAGTCGGCATCTCTCAAGGAACCCTGTTAAGTTCCATCTAAAAGAAAAACCGAAAGTCAACACCCAGCCGTCAGCTCACATAGGAAATTGTCCATCTATTGAGTCGAATAATTTCACGGCTCCTAATTCCCGCGTTCCGTTTTACCTTGTATCTCTGACGAGTCCCACAAGCGTGTCTGTGTTTCAGCTCCTTACGTCGCGCTCGCATACGTCATCTTTGTGAGTTCTTTTCAACTCAATAAGAATAGAAATGAAAAACGGACGCTCCCATGTAGGGTCCCGATACGTCTAAAACCATAGAAGCCATCTTGGTGATGTCAAAAAACCGCATATGTCAGAGCAAAATACTTCATCAGTCTCAGAAAAGAATCCGTTATTATGATAATAGAATTTACCCTGTAATTAGGTATTGTTATTAAGTCAAAAGCTTGTGAAAGCACATATGTTTTAGAATCATTTCAATATATCAATCTCATGCATCATTTTGTAAGGCGACTATCTTATAATTATCATGTCACCAATGTCAGAGTAAGAATTCTCCCAACCTGTCTTTGTGGACAACTATTATTGCAAGTAGTGACTATAGACTTTACAGTATGTCACTGCATGTTAGTGGAGAAGCAGATTCATAAAGATATTGTGAATATCATTAGAACACGCAAAAGGAGCCAATTAAGTGATCCCAGATAGTGCACTTAAAATGAAAATAGAAAGAGTGATTGGACACATGCAGGGATTGTTCCAGGCCATGACTAAGTAATACAGTACCTACAATTTGATATTATATGTCACGACAGAAAGCACAGTTACATACCACTTCAATTCGATATTATCTTGAATTGGATATATCAAAAAGCTACTCATAGTGTATAACAGTGTACATTTGATATAAGACATCATTTTTGAATTGGATACTATTACATGTTGATACAATGTTTTAACAACAATGGGACAAACAAAAATACACAACATTTATCTACAAAAGGGATTATTTTCATTTCAAATAATCATGATTGTGCTGTACAGATGGCATCCTATGTTGTATATTCGGCATAGCATGCAACTCCCAAACTTAAACCTCTCGTGATGTTTATCTTAAGGAAACAAAGTGCCTTATCAGATTCGAAGGTTTCATTTACTGATTTTGGGTAGTTTTAAAACTTATCCTGTCTGATACTATACCCATATCTTGATACAGGGGACAACAATTATAGAAACTGAAATAGATCTTTATCCACATTTATACCCAGTTCTACAGCTCTCAAATTTATTATCCATTTGCTTTCCATCTGGCGGTCTAGATATTCTATTGCCACCCCTTTGACCCAGCTGTGCTATATCTATACCATGAAATCCTATGTTTAACATTTCTGAGTTCTTATGTGTGGTATTGAAGGGCACAGCCAAGGGGTATTGAGTATTAATATTCCGTATGGCTCTTATATGTTCTTGTATCCTCTCCTTGAGAGGCCTCACAGTGCTTCCAATGTATATTTTGTCACAAATACATTTGATGCAATATACTGTAAATTTCGAATTGCAGTTGATGAACTGGTTTATTGAATAAATTCTCTCAGTATTGTATTTAAATATGGTCGTTTTGTTCATAGCAAAACAGCATACACTGCACATTCCACATTTATGAAAGCCTTTGGGAGCAGATGGTAGCCAAGTTTTGTGTGCCCTTGGCGGTATGTAGCTAGGACAGAGAGATTGTCTCAGTGTTCTACCCTTTTTGAATGTAATTGATGGTTTTAATCCCACAATATCATGCAGACTCAGATCGTCCATAAGTAAGTGCCAGTGTTTGTTTAATATTCTATATAGATCAGTACTCACAGACTAATATGGTGCAATGAATCTGATTTTCTTATTATTTCTTGTCTTGTTCTTATGCATACCTATCAGTAAATTGTCCCTATTTCTCCTGTTCGTTTTGTGGCGAGCTTTTTGAATGATAGCTTTATTGTACCCTCTAGCAGTGAATCTTTTGTCCACTAGATTTAATTCTTCATCACGTTTTGCTACATCACTACAATTTCTCTTTGTTCTAATCATTTCCCCAAGTGGAATTGATCTTATTTGAGAGGGAGGATGTGAGCTACTAGCATGCAATAAAGCATTACATGCAGTAGGTTTCCTATAGGGTACTGTTAGTAGTTTATCATTATTTACCACTATTGTAATGTCCAAAAAATTGATCTCAGTAGTACTATAGGTATGCATAAGAACAAGACAAGAAATAATAAGAAAATCAGATTCATTGCACCATATTCGTCTGTGAGTACTGATCTATATAGAATATTAAACAAACACTGGCACTTACTTATGGACGATCTGAGTCTGCATGATATTGTGGGATTAAAACCATCAATTACATTCAAAAAGGGTAGAACACTGAGACAATCTCTCTGTCCTAGCTACATACCGCCAAGGGCACACAAAACTTGGCTACCATCTGCTCCCAAAGGCGTCCATAAATGCGGAATGTGCAGTGTATGCTGTTTTGCTATGAACAAAACGACCATATTTAAATACAATACTGAGAGAATTTATTCAATAAACCAGTTCATCAACTGCAATACGAAGTTTACAGTATATTGCATCAAATGTATTTGTGACAAAATATACATTGGAAGCACTGTGAGGCCTCTCAAAGAGAGGATACAAGAACATATAAGAGCCATACGGAATAATAATACTCAATACCCCTTGGCTGGGCACTTCAATACCACACATAAGAACTCAGAAATGTTAAACATTGGATTTCATGGTATAGATATAGCACAGCTGGGTCAAAGGAGTGGCAATAGAACATCTAGACTGCGCCAGATGGAAAGCAAATGGATAATACATTTGAGAGCTGTAGAACTGGGTATAAATGTGGATAAAGATCTATTTCAGTTTCTATAATTGTTGTCCCCTGTATCAAGATATGGGTATAGTATCAGACAGGATAAGTTTTAAAACTACCCAAAATCAGTAAATGAAACCTTCGAATCTGATAAGGCACTTTGTTTCCTTAAGATATACATCACGAGAGGTTTAAGTTTGGGAGTTGCATGCTATGCCGAATATACAACATAGGATGCCATCTGTACAGCACAATCATGATTATTTGAAATGAAAATAATCCCTTTTGTAGATAAATGTTGTGTATTTTTGTTTGTCCCATTGTTGTTAAAACATCGTATCAGCATGTGATAGTATCCAATTCAAAAATGATGTCTTATATCAAATGTACACTGTTATACACTATGAGTAGCTTTTTGATATATCCAATTCAAGATAATATCGAATTGAAGTGGTATGTAACTGTGCTTTCTGTCGTGACATATAATATCAAATTGTAGGTACTGTATTACTTAGTCATGGCCTGGAACAATCCCTGCATGTGTCCAATCACTCTTTCTATTATCATTTTAAGTGCACTATCTGGGATCACTTAATTGGCTCCTTTTGCGTGTTCTTATGATATTCACAATATCTTTATGAATCTCCTTCTCCACTAACATGCAGTGACATACTGTAAAGTCTATAGTCACTACTTGCAACAATAGTTGTCCACAAAGACAGGTCGGGAGAATTCTTACTCTGACATTGGTGACATGATAATTATAAGATAGTCGCCTTACAAAATGATGGATGAGTGATATATTGAAATGATTCTAAAACATATGTGCTTTCACAAGCTTTTGACTTAATAACAATACCTAATTACAGGGTAAATTCTATTATCATAATAATGGATTCTTTTCTGAGACTGATGAAGTATTTTGCACTGACATATGCGGTTTTTTGACATCACCAAGATGGCTACTATGGTTTTAGACGTATCGGGACCCTACATGGGAGCGTCCGTTTTTCATTTCTATTCTTATTGAGTTGAAAAGAACTCACAAAGATTAAATATGCGTGCGCGACGTAAGGAGCTGAAACACAGACACGCTTGTGGGACTCGTCAGAGATACAAGGTAAAACGGAACGCGGGAATTAGGAGCCGTGAAATTATTCGACTCAATAGATGGACAATTTCCTATGTGAGCTGACGGCTGGGTGTTGACTTTCGGTTTTCCTTTTAGATGGAACTTAACAGGGTTCCTTGAGAGATGCCGACTCCGATACTGAAGAAACGGAATACATTGAAAAGTATAACAGTGAATGGGCATTTACACCGTAACAGAAACCACTAATGGAAATATACGGAAATTTTTGGTAAGACGCAAATTTGCTACCTTACTGTGGGAAGTGATTATATATCCATTGGCTCGATTCGACACTTGGAGGGAGTTTCAAATACTTTGCTTTTATTTTCAGAGACAATTGAATCGGAAATCGTTCTTATGACATATTTATTATGAAATTTATGGACTAGTGGGCGTCATAAGGACAACAGTTTTCTAAGAGCGAGGTGAGAATCTAAGGAGGTCCTTTTATATATTCCAAACATCACCACATACTTATTCAAGATAGACAAAGTCCGTACATAGACCACATGAGTTCAATTGGGCACTGGGTGATTTGGAGACATGGTGGCGTTGTCTCTCTCTCTTTCTCTGTGTGACACATTTTTTGAGTTTGCAGGTTGTTAGACCCATTATTAGTGACTTAAGCATCTTTTTCTCTTTGGGATTGGTGGCCCCATTCCTAATATTGCGATTCACTATAAGAGTGATTTTAAATGTTTGAACAGTGTTTTTAATGATTGTATTCTAAGCTACTACAATCATGTTTTTATATGATTTGTAGCCTTGAGGAAGCCCAGGAGGGCGAAACGCGCGTCAGCTGCTGTGTTTATATAAAGGAATAAAAGATTGATTTTGGAATAAGTCTACTGCTGCGATTATGAAATTGGGACTCTCATATTCACTTATCTCTCAAAGGCCTGGGTGTAAGTTGCACATCCCTTGATGGAGGGTGTGGTCTTGCATTTTGAGGGGGAGGAGTCTGGGCATCTCTGGGCCTCTGCGTCTTTGGGAGCAGGCCATGGAGGTAGCTGCCTATACTGCAGGGAGCCATGATAGTTCCTTTCACCTCTATATGTCGGGCTGCACCTGTGCCTGTGTACAGCATGAGCTTACAAAGCGGCATGCAAATGACTGACGGATACACAAGTTCTTTCCTTTGGGCTGTGCATTGGCTGGCTCATGTGCTTGGAAGAGGTACTGGAGGGGTAATGTGGACAAATGGGGGACCCCCGCACAAAGGTACGGCAAAGACAAGCCCGTCTGCGCCCGATCTTACCCGTCCCCTCACTGGCCACTCAGCACCAGCCATGCTGTCGGTTGTCACTACTGTAGTCCGACACGACATTGACATTGCCTCCTACGCATTGCAGGTACTGTAAGGACTTTTTTGTATCTAAGAGGGAAATTGGCTGTCATTTCATCCCTGCAAGGATGAAGGAGGATGATGTTTACTCCTCAATTTGTGGGATCTGTGGCCTCAGCGGCCTAAAATCAACCACTGGCCTGCTTGAATGTGGAGAGGCTAGGATAGAACAGGGGGTTAGTAAACAACCACGTTGTTCTGCTTCAAAATGATCTGCAGGGTCACACTTCTTTTTGCAGTGTGCTTTAATCAACGCTTGTTCTCTTACAAAGCATGCAGTAGAGATCCATGATGTAATGTTGGATGATAATCTGGATATTCTCTTAATCACTGAATCTTGGAGACTCCGAAGTCCAATCGTGATTTGGGGACAGCCTGTCCTTTAAGGTATAAGTTCCTAAACCTCCCTCGTCCAGGTGGTTGGGTGGGATTAGCAATTCTTTTTAAAGACTCCTGGGATCTCCAGCGTAGGAAAGTGCCCCTTTTTGACATGGCCTCCCTCACTTTTTGCCTGGTATTTGATGTGATTTCGACTGAAAGTGCACTGGGTTCCTGCTAACCAGGTCACCAGTGCCAGATCTCTTTCCCAAAACTGTACATTTGTTTCCCCGATTGGCAACATCTTTGGTACTCTCTGAATGTTCCTAGTAAAAGGTACCCTTATTACCTAGGGCAAGGAGGCTAAATAGGGTCCTTAAGGGCTGCAGCAGGAGTTATGCCACCCTAAAGGACCCCTCACCAAGCACATACAGACTGCCACTGCGGGCTGCGTGTCTTGGTGCAGACAAAAGTGAAAACACAACATGGCACATATCCCTGTGTTCCATGCAGTATAGGTAAGACACTCCTACAGCCGGGCTTACTGACCTAAGCCAGGGTACACTGTACCTCACGTGAGGGCATAACTACATAAGCAGACATTCCCCTGCGCTGGTCAGTTCCAGTGCTGCCAGTACAAGTGAACAGGGAGGCTTTAAGTACATGTGCTGGACACTGGTGAAAATGAGTACGCCAGCTACATGATGGCTTCGTTGAAAATAGGATGTTTGCTTTTCGGTGCTACAAGCTGAATTTCAACTGACACACACACAAAAATACAAATACCTCCAACTGCAGCACGCCTGGAGAGCAGAGAAAGTAGACACAACTGAAATCCCTGAATATGCGCCATTGGAGTGCAGACTGTTACAGGAGGAAATACCCTCCAAAGCAATCTCTTGGACTCATAAAACTCTAATCAATAACATGCCTAATAAGTTCAAGTCCTTACGGTCCAAATAGGAAGACACTACTGGTCCATTAGAGGACATTGATTGGGAGGGGGCCTTGATGCACCCTAGGGAGGTGGCAATTAAACTGCAACTTCGCCTCATACAATACAAAATCCTTCATAGGGTTTATTTTGATAGGGCTCGACTGCACGCAATGGGAAGAGCAGAGTCGCCCAATTGTTTGTGCTGCAACTCAAAATGATATGCAAAAGAAACAATTGATGGACGGAATGCTGGACAATGCAAGCATTCACACCCAGTCACAAGGATCTGGGTTAAATCCATCATTCTTTTGCTCACCACACAACCCCAGTTTGGACCCAGCCATATGCAAATCAGTCTTGACCCTGTTCCTTGTGGGAACAGTCCAACCCGAACTGCCTAGCCAGGTCCTCCCTGGACCGGAAACAAGCATCCTGAGACCGGTTTCAGGGCATCACCCTTCATCAGCCAGGCTAGCTTGATTCCAGTGGTGTAGTGAGCACGGGACCCACGTCTAGGCATACCCTTCCCACTTAGGGCAACATATGCAAAAGAAACAATTGATGGACGGAATGCTGGACAATGCAAACATTCACACCCAGTCACAAGGATCTGGGTTAAATCCATCATTCTTTTGCTCACCACACCACCCCAGTTTGGACCCAGCCATATGCAAATCAGTCTTGACACTGTTCCTTGTGGGAACAGTCCAGCCCGAACTGCCCAGCCAGGTCCTCCCTGGACCGGAAACAAGCATCCTGGGACCAGTTTCAGGGCATCACCCTTCATCAGCCAGGCTAGCTTGATTCCAGTGGTGTAGTGAGCACGGGACCCACGTCTAGGCATACCATTCCCACTTAGGGCAACATATGCAAAAGAAACAATTGATGGACGGAATGCTGGACAATGCAAACATTCACCCCCAGTCACAAGGATCTGGGTTAAATCCATCATTCATTTGCTCACCACACCACCCCAGTTTGGACCCAGCCATATGCAAATCAGTCTTGACCCTGTTCCTTGTGGGAACAGTCCAGCCCGAACTGCTAACCAGGTCCTCCCTGGACCGGAAACAAGCATCCTGGGACCGGTTTCAGGGCATCACCCTTCATCTGCCAGGCTAGCTTGATACCAGTGGTGTAGTGAGCACGGAACCCACGTCTGGGCATACCCTTCCCACTTATTGGGAGATATGCAAAAAAAACAATTGATGGACGGAATGCTGGACAATGCAAACATTCACCCCAGTCACAAGGATCTGGGTTAAATCCATCATTCTTTTGCTCACCACACCACCCCAGTTTGGACCCAGCCATATGCAAATCAGTCTTGACCCTGTTCCTTGTGGGAACAGTCCAGCCCGAACTGCCCAGCCAGGTCCTCCCTGGACCGGAAACAAGCATCCTGGGACCGGTTTCAGGGCATCACCCTTCATCAGCCAGGCTAGCTTGATTCCAGTGGTGTAGTGAGCACGGGACCCATGTCTGGGCATACCCTTCCCACTTAGGGCGACATATGCAAAAGAAACAATTGATGGACGGAATGCTGGACAATGCAAACCTTCACCCCCAGTCACAAGGATCTGGGTTAAATCCATCATTCTTTGCTCACAACACCACCCCAGTTTGGACTCAGCCATATGCAAATCAGTCTTGACCCTGTTCCTTGTGGGAACAGTCCAGCCCGAACTGCCAAGCCAGGTCCACCCTGGACCGGAAACAAGCATCCTGGGACCGGTTTCAGGGCATCACCCTTCATCAGCCAGGCTAGCTTGATTCCAGTGGTGTAGTGAGCACGGGACCCACGTCTGGGCATACCCTTCCCACTTAGGGCGACATATACAAAAGAAACAATTGATGGACGGAATGCAAGACAATGCAAACATTCACCCCCAGTCACAAGGATCTGGGTTAAATCCATCATTCTTTTGCTCACCACACCACCCCAGTTTGGACCCAGCCATATGCAAATCAGTCTTGACCCTGTTCCTTGTGGGAACAGTCCAGCCCGAACTGCCAAGCCAGGTCCTCCCTGGCCCAGAAACAAGCACCCTGGGACCGGTTTCAGGGCATCACCCTTCATCAGGCAGGCTAGCTTGATTCCAGTGGTGTAGTGAGCATGGGACCCACGTCTGGGCATACCCTTCCCACTTAGGGCGACATATGCAAAAGAAACAATTGATGGGCGGAATGCTGGACAACGCAAACATTCACCCCCAGTCACAAGGATCTGGGTTAAATCCATCATTCTTTTGCTCACCACACCACCCCAGTTTGGACCCAGCCATATGCAAGTCAGTCTTGACCCTGTTCCTTGTGGGAACAGTCCAGCCCGAACTGTCAAGCCAGGTCCTCCCTGGACCGGAAACAAGCATCCTGGGACCGGGTTCAGGGCATCACCCTTCATCAGCCAGACTAGCTTGATTCCAGTGGTGTAGTGAGCACGGGACCCACGTCTGGGCATACCCTTCCCACTTAGGGCGACATAGGCAAAAGAAACAATTGATGTACGAAATGCTGGACAATGCAAACATTCACCCCCAGTCACAAGGATCTGGGTTAAATCCATTATTCTTTTGCTCACCACACCACCCCAGTTTGGACCCAGCCATATGCAAATCAGTCTTGACCCTGTTACTTGTGGGAACAGTCCAGCCCGAACTGCCAAGCCAGGTCCTCCCTGGACCGGAAACAAGCATCCTGGGACCGGTTTCAGGGCATCACCTTCATCAGCCAGGCTAGCTTGATTCCAGTGGTGTAGTGAGCACGGGACCCACGTCTGGGCATACCCTTCCCACTTAGGGCAACATATACAAAAGAAACAATTGATGGACGGAATGCTGGACAATGCAAACATTCACCCCCAGTCACAAGGATCTGGGTTAAATCCATCATTCTTTTGCTCACCACACCACCCCAGTTTGGACCCAGCCATATGCAAATCAGTCTTGACCCTGTTCCTTGTGGGAACAGTCCAGCCCGAACTGCCAAGCCAGGTCCTCCCTGGCCCAGAAACAAGCACCCTGGGACCGGTTTCAGGGCATCACCCTTCATCAGGCAGGCTAGCTTGATTCCAGTGGTGTAGTGAGCATGGGACCCACGTCTGGGCATACCCTTCCCACTTAGGGCGACATATGCAAAAGAAACAATTGATGGACGGAATGCTGGACAACGCAATCTTTCACCCCCACTCACAAGGATCTGGGTTAAATCCATTATTCTTTTGCTCACCACACCACCCCAGTTTGGACCCAGCCATATGCAAATCAGTCTTGACCCTGTTACTTGTGGGAACAGTCCAGCCCGAACTGCCAAGCCAGGTCCTCCCTGGACCGGAAACAAGCATCCTGGGACCGGTTTCAGGGCATCACCCTTCATCAGCCAGGCTAGCTTGATTCCAGTGGTGTAGTGAGCACGGGACCCACGTCTGGGCATACCCTTCCCACTTAAGGCGACATATGCAAAAGAAACAATTCATGGACGGAATGCTGGACAATGTAAACATTCACCCCCAGTCACAAGGATCTGGGTTAAATCCATTATTCTTTTGCTCACCACACCACCCCAGTTTGGACCCAGCCATATGCAAATCAGTCTTGACCCTGTTCCTTGTGGGAACAGTCCAGCCCGAACTGCCAAGCCTGGTCCTCCCTGGACCGGAAACAAGCATCCTGGGACCAGTTTCAGGGCATCACCCTTCATCAGCCAGGCTAGCTTGATTCCAGTGGTGTAGTGAGCATGGGACCCACGTCTGGGCATACCCTTCCCACTTAAGGCGACATATGCAAAAGAAACAATTGATGGACGGAATGCTGGACAATGTAAACATTCACCCCCAGTCACAAGGATCTGGGTTAAATCCATTATTCTTTTGCTCACCACACCACCCCAGGTTGGACCCAGCCATATGCAAATCAGTCTTGATCCTGTTACTTGTGGGCACAGTCCAGCCCGAACTGCCAAGCCAGGTCCTCCCTGGACCGGAAACAAGCATCCTGGGACCGGTTTCAGGGCATCACCCTTCATCATCCAGGCTAGCTTGATTCCAGTGGTGTAGTGAGCACGGGACCCAGTCCAGCCCGAACTGCCAAGCCAGGTCCTCCCTGGACCGGAAACAAGCATCCTGTGACCGGTTTCAGGGCATCACCCTTCATCAGCCAGGCTAGCTTGATTCCAGTGGTGTAGTGAGCATGGGACCCACGCCTGGGCATACCCTTCCCATTTAGGGAGACATATGCAAAAGAAACAATTGATGGACGGAATGCTGGACAATGCAAACATTCACCCCCAGTCACAAGGATCTGGGTTAAATCCATCATTCTTTTGCTCACCACACCACCCAAGTTTGGACCCAACCATATGCAAATCAGTCTTGACCTTGTTCCTTGTGGGAACAATCTAGCCCGAACTGCCAAGCCAAGTCCTCCCTGGACTGGAAACAAGCATCCTGGGACCGGTTTCAGGGCATCACCCTTCATCAGCCAGGCTAGCTTGATTCCAGTGGTGTAGTGAGCACGGGACCCACGTCTGGGCATACCCTTCCCACTTAGGGCGACATATGCAAAAGAAACAATTGATGGACGGAATGCTGGACAACGCAAACATTCACCCCCAGTCACAAGGATCTGGGTTAAATCCATCATTCTTTTGCTCACCACACCACCCCAGTTTGGACCCAGCCATATGCAAATCAGTCTTGACCCTGTTCCTTGTGGGAACAGTCCGGCCCGAACTGCCAAGCCAGGTCCTCCCTGGACCGGAAACAAGCATCCTGGGACTTGTTTCAGGGCATCACCCTTCATCAGCCAGGCTAGCTTGATTCCAGTGGTGTAGTGAGCACGGGACCCACGTCTGGGCATACCCTTCCCATTTAGAGCAACATATGCAAAAGAAACAATTGATGGACAGAATGCTGGACAATGAAAACATTCACCCCCAGTCACAAGGATCTGGGTTAAATCCATCATTCTTTTGCTCACCCCACCACCCCAGTTTGGACCCAGCCATATGCAAATCAGTCTTGACCCTGTTCCTTGTGGGAACAGTCCAGCCCGCACTGCCAAGCCAGGTCCTCCGTGGACCAGAAACAAGCATCCTGGGACCGGTTTCAGGGCATCACCCTTCATCACGATACCAAAGGGGATGATGGATGGAACGCTTGAGCTAATCAAACACTCACCCCCAGTCAACTGATCTGGGTTTAATCCATCATCATTCTTTAGCTCACTCCACCACCCCAGTTCAGACATGGCCATATGCAAATCAGTCTGACCCTGTGCCTCATGGGAACAGTCCAGCCCGAACTGCCAAGCCATGTCTTCCCTGGACCGGAAACAAGCATCCTGGGACTGGTTTCTGGCTATTCAGCCGTCATCAGCCAGGCTAGCTTGAATCCAGTGGCAAAGTGAGCAAGGGACCCACGTCTGGGCATACCATGCCAACTTAGGGCACATAGCTGTGTCTGAACTGGGGTGGCAAAGTGAGCTAAAGAATGATGATGGATTCAACCCAGATCTGTGACTGGGGGTGAGTGTTTGAAAAGTTTCAGCACTCCGTCCATCATCTCTTTGTGTTTGCTTTGTTCGCTCTAAGTTGGCAGGGTATGCCCAGACGTGGGTCCCTTGCTCACTTTGCCACTGGATTCAAGCTAGCCTGCTGATGAGGGCTGTTAGCCCAAAACCGGTCCCAGGATGCTTGTTTCCGGTCCAGGGAAGACATGGCTTGGCAGTTCGGGCTGGACTGTTCCCATGAGGCACAGGGTCAAGACTGATTTGCATATAGCTGTGTCTGAACTGGGGTGGCAAAGTGAGCTAAAGAATGATGATGGATTCAACCCAGATCTGTGACTGGGGGTGAGTGTTTGAAAAGTTTCAGCACTCCGTCCATCATCTCTTTGTGTTTGCTTTGTTCGCTCTAAGTTGGCAGGGTATGCCCAGACGTGGGTCCCTTGCTCACTTTGCCACTGGATTCAAGCTAGCCTGGCTGATGAGGGCTGTTAGCCCGAAACCGGTCCCAGGCTGCTTGTTTCCGGTCCAGGGAAGACATGGCTTGGCAGTTCGGGCTGGACTGTTCCCATGAGGCACAGGGTCAAGACTGATTTGCATATAGCTGTGTCTGAACTGGGGTGGCAAAGTGAGCTAAAGAATGATGATGGATTCAACCCAGATCTGTAACTGGGGGTGAGTGTTTGAAAAGTTTCAGCACTCCGTCCATCATCTCTTTGTGTTTGCTTTGTTCGCTCTAAGTTGGCAGGGTATGCCCAGACGTGGGTCCCTTGCTCACTTTGCCACTGGATTCAAGCTAGCCTCGCTGATGAGGGCTGTTAGCCCGAAACCGGTCCCAGGATGCTTGTTTCCGGTCCAGGGAAGACATGGCTTGGCAGTTCGGGCTGGACTGTTCCCATGAGGCAGAGGGTCAAAACTGATTTGCATATAGCCCACTTAGGGCGACATAGGCAAAAGAAACAATTGATGGACGAAATGCTGGACAATGCAAACATTCACCCCCAGTCACAACGATCTGGGTTAAATCCATTATTCTTTTGCTCACCACACCACCCCAGTTTGGACCCAGCCATATGCAAATCAGTCTTGACCCTGTTCCTTGTGGGAACAGTCCAGCCCGAACTGCCAAGCCAGGTCCTCCCTGGACCAGAAACAAGCATCCTGGGACCGGTTTCAGGGCATCACCCTTCATCAGCCAGGCTAGCTTGATTCCAGTGGTGTAGTGAGCATGGGACCCACGTCTGGGCATACCCTTCCCACTTAAGGCGACATATGCAAAAGAAACAATTGATGGACGGAATGCTGGACAATGTAAACATTCACCCCCAGTCACAAGGATCTGGGTTAAATCCATTATTCTTTTGCTCACCACACCACCCCAGTTTGGACCCAGCCATATGCAAATCAGTCTTGATCCTGTTACTTGTGGGCACAGTGCAGCCCGAAGTGCCAAGCCAGGTCCTCCCTGGACCGGAAACAAGCATCCTGGGACCGGTTTCAGGGCATCACCCTTCATCAGCCAGGCTAGCTTGATTCCAGTGGTGTAGTGAGCACGGGACCCAGTCCAGCCCGAACTGCCAAGCCAGGTCCTCCCTGGACCGGAAACAAGCATCCTGGGACTGGTTTCAGTGCATCACCCTTCATCAGCCAGGCTAGCTTGATTCCAGTGGTGTAGTGAGCATGGGACCCACGCCTGGGCATACCCTTCCCATTTAGGGAGACATATGCAAAAGAAACAATTGATGGACGGAATGCTGGACAATGCAAACATTCACCCCCAGTCACAAGGATCTGGGTTAAATCCATCATTCTTTGCTCACCACACCACCCAAGTTTGGACCCAACCATATGCAAATCAGTCTTGACCTTGTTCCTTGTGGGAACAGTCTAGCCCGAACTGCCAAGCCAGGTCCTCCCTGGACCGGAAACAAGCATCCTGGGACCGGTTTCAGAGCATCACCCTTCATCAGCCAGGCTAGCTTGATTCCAGTGGTGTAGTGAGCACGGGACCCACGTCTGGGCATACAGTTCCCACTTAGGGCGACATATGCAAAAGAAACAATTGATGGACGGAATGCTGGACAACGCAAACATTCACCCCCAGTCACAAGGATCTGGGTTAAATCCATCATTCTTTTGCTCACCACACCACCCCAGTTTGGACCCAGCCATACGCAAATCAGTCTTGACCCTGTTCCTTGTGGGAACAGTCCGGCCCGAACTGCCAAGCCAGGTCCTCCCTGGACCGGAAACAAGCATCCTGGGACCTGTTTCAGAGCATCACCCTTTCATCAGCCAGGCTAGCTTGACTCCAGTGGTGTTGTGAGCACGGGACCCACGTCTGGGCATACCCTTCCCACTTACAGCAACATATGCAAAAGAAACAATTGATGGACAGAATGCTCGACAATGAAAACATTCAACCCCAGTCACAAGGATCTGGGTTAAATCCATCATTCTTTTGCTTACCACACCACCCCAGTTTGGACCCAGCCATATGCAAATCAGTCTTGACCCTGTTCCTTGTGGGAACAGTCCAGCCCGCACTGCCAAGCCAGGTCCTCCCTGGACCAGAAACAAGCATCCTGGGACCGGTTTCAGGGCATCACCCTTCATCACGATACCAAAGGGGATGATGGATGGAACAGCTTGAGCTAATCAAACACTCACCCCCAGTCAACTGATCTGGGTTTAATCCATCATCATTCTTTAGCTCACTCCACCACCCCAGTTCAGACATGGCCATATGCAAATCAGTCTGACCCTGTGCCTCATGGGAACAGTCCAGCCCGAACTGCCAAGCCATGTCTTCCCTGGACCGGAAACAAGCATCCTGGGACCGGTTAATGGCTATTCAGCCGTCATCAGCCAGGCTAGCTTGAATCCAGTGGCAAAGTGAGCAAGGGACCCACGTCTGGGCATACCATGCCAACTTAGGGCGTATAGCTGTGTCTGAACTGGGGTGGCAAAGTGAGCTAAAGAATGATGATGGATTCAACCCAGATCTGTGACTGGGGGTGAGTGTTTGAAAAGTTTCAGCACTCCGTCCATCATCTCTTTGTGTTTGCTTTGTTCGCTCTAAGTTGGCAGGGTATGCCCAGACGTGGGTCCCTTGCTCACTTTGCCACTGGATTCAAGCTAGCCTGCTGATGAGGGCTGTTAGCCCGAAACCGGTCCCAGGATGCTTGTTTCCGGTCCAGGGAAGACATGGCTTGGCAGTTCGGGCTGGACTGTTCCCATGAGGCACAGGGTCAAGACTGATTTGCATATAGCTGTGTCTGAACTGGGGTGGCAAAGTGAGCTAAAGAATGATGATGGATTCAACCCAGATCTGTGACTGGGGGTGAGTGTTTGAAAAGTTTCAGCACTCCGTCCATCATCTCTTTGTGTTTGCTTTGTTCGCTCTAAGTTGGCAGGGTATGCCCAGACGTGGGTCCCTTGCTCACTTTGTCACTGGATTCAAGCTAGCCTGGCTGATGAGGGCTGTTAGCCCGAAACCGGTCCCAGGATGCTTGTTTCCGGTCCAGGGAAGACATGGCTTGGCAGTTCGGGCTGGACTGTTCCCATGAGGCACAGGGTCAAGACTGATTTGCATATAGCTGTGTCTGAACTGGGGTGGCAAAGTGAGCTAAAGAATGATGATGGATTCAACCCAGATCTGTAACTGGGGGTGAGTGTTTGAAAAGTTTCAGCACTCCGTCCATCATCTCTTTGTGTTTGCTTTGTTCGCTCTAAGTTGGCAGGGTATGCCCAGACGTGGGTCCCTTGCTCACTTTGCCACTGGATTCAAGCTAGCCTGGCTGATGAGGGCTGTTAGCCCGAAACCGGTCCCAGGAGGCTTGTTTCCGGTCCAGGGAAGACATGGCTTGGCAGTTCGGGCTGGACTGTTCCCATGAGGCACAGGGTCAAGACTGATTTGCATATAGCCCACTTAGGGCGACATAGGCAAAAGAAACAATTGATGGACGAAATGCTGGACAATGCAAACATTCACCCCCAGTCACAACGATCTGGGTTAAATCCATTATTCTTTTGCTCACCACCCCAGTTTGGACCCAGCCATATGCAAATCAGTCTTGACCCTGTTCCTTGTGGGAACAGTCCAGCCCAAACTGCCAAGCCAGGTCCTCCCTGGACCAGAAACAAGCATCCTGGGACCGGTTTCAGGGCATCACCCTTCATCAGCCAGGCTAGCTTGATTCCAGTGGTGTAGTGAGCACGGGACCCAGTCCAGCCCGAACTGCCAAGCCAGGTCCTCCCTGGACCGGAAACAAGCATCCTGGGACCGGTTTCAGGGCATCACCCTTCATCAGCCAGACTAGCTTGATTCCAGTGGTGTAGTGAGCACGGGACCCACATCTGGGCATACCCTTCCCACTTAAGGCGACATATGCAAAAGAAACAATTGATGGACGGAATGCTGGACAATGTAAATATTCACCCCCAGTCACAAGGATCTGGGTTAAATCCATTATTCTTTTGCTCACCACACCACCCCAGTTTGGACCCAGCCATATGCAAATCAGTCTTGACCCTGTTACTTGTGGGAACAGTCCAGCCCGAACTGCCAAGCCAGGTACTCCCTGGACCGGAAACAAGCATCCTGGGACCGGTTTCAGGGCATCACCCTTCATCAGCCAGGCTAGCTTGATTCCAGTGGTGTAGTGAGCATGGGACCCACGTCTGGGCATACCCTTCCCACTTAGGGCGACATATGCAAAAGAAACAATTGATGGACGGAATGCTGGACAATGCAAACATTCACCCCCAGTCACAAGGGTCTGGGTTAAATCCATCATTCTTTTGCTCACCACTCCACCCCAGTTTGGACCCAGCCATATGCAAATCAGTCTTGACCCTGTTCCTTGTGGGAACAGTCCAGCCCGAACTGCCAAGCCAGGTCCTCCCTAAACCGGAAACAAGCATCCTGGGACCGGTTTCAGGGCATCACCCTTCATCAGCCAGGCTAGCTTGATTCCAGTGGTGTAGTGAGCACGGGACCCACGTCTGGGCATACCCTTCCCACTTAGGGCAACATATGCAAAAGAAACAATTGATGGACGGAATGCTGGACAATGCAAACATTCACCCCCAGTCACAAGGATCTGGGTTAAATCCATCATTCTTTTGCTCACCACGCCACCCCAGTTTGGACCCAGCCATATGCAAATCAGTCTTGACCCTGTTCCTTATGGGAACAGTCCAGCCCGAACTGCCCAGCCAGGTCCTCCCTGGACCGGAAACAAGCATCCTGGGACCGGTTTCAGGGCATCACCCTTCATCAGCCAGGCTAGCTTGATTCCAGTGGTGTAGTGAGCACGGGACCCACGTCTGGGCATACCCTTCCCTTTAAGGCGACATATGCAAAAGAAACAATTGATGGACGGAATGCTGGACAATGTTAACATTCACCCCCAGTCACAAGGATCTGGGTTAAATCCATTATTCTTTTGCTCACCACACCACCCCAGTTTGGACCCAGCCATATGCAAATCAGTCTTGACCCTGTTACTTGTGGGAACAGTCCAGCCCGAACAGCCAAGCCAGGTACTCCCTGGACCGGAAACAAGCATCCTGGGACCGGTTTCAGGGCATCACCCTTCATCAGCCAGGCTAGCTTGATTCCAGTGGTGTAGTGAGCATGGGACCCACGTCTGGGCATACCCTTCCCACTTAGGGCGACATATGCAAAAGAAACAATTGATGGACGGAATGCTGGACAATGCAAACATTCACCCCCAGTCACAAGGATCTGGGTTAAATCCATCATTCTTTTGCTCACCACACCACCCCAGTTTGGACCCAGCCGTATGGAAATCAGTCTTGACCCTGTTCCTTGTGGGAACAGTCCAGCCTGAACTGCCAAGCCAGGTCCTCCCTGGACCGGAAACAAGCATCCTTGGACCGGTTTCAGGGCATCACCCTTCATCAGGCACATATATACATACACTATGGGAGTGCCAATACGTCCAGAAATATTGGGTCCGGATACTAAAAGAAATTAATGCTATATTGGAAGCGCAGATCCCCTAGAACCTAAATACATAATCCTGGGTATAACCACAGAGATTGATCTTCCTAGATACAAACTGCTACTATGTAACTTAGGGCTCATAGTGGCAAAAAGGGACATTGCCAGGAAATGGGGAGCGTGACATATGCCCACTCTAAAGGAGTAGAGAGCCTTCATGGACCTATATATGGGAGCAGAAAAGACAACATATGCGGCCAGAGGATGCCCCAAAAGGTTTAAGAGGATCTGGGATCCATGGCGGAGCTTTTATGGTTTAGAAATAGAAGAGAGGGGAACAAATACCATGTAACTGCCCCCGTAAGATTGGAATACAATTACTGACTCCCATTGAGCCATACCCGCAACTCAACAGGAAAGAATTACTGCAAATGGCGGCAAGGGGAAGTAGAAGGAGATGTGATTTATGGAATGTATTTTTGGACCCTTGTCTCCTAGAGAATGCTATTTTAAATATGGATGTAAAATGGTCTATGTTCAGTGATTTTCCTACCAATGTTATGACTGAAACTTTTATTTTGATTGAAAAAGTAAATAAAAAGAAAAATAATTTAAAAAAAACAAAATTGGGATGTTTGGTATCAAACAACTCGTATTATTAAACCCACACTGATGCCAGTGTTGGATTTATTAACACATGCACACAGTGGGCCCCTTAGAGGTGCCCCCTGAAAACCTACCAACCAGCCTGCCACCAGTGGCGAGTTTCTCACCCCGAGACTGAGGGCCGTTGCTCTCAAGAGGCCAGAGGCAGGGCCTGCTCGGGCAGAGACCGCTTACACTCCCTCCCACAGAATGACCTGCAGATTAGGCAGGGGAGCTTCAAAGAGCACACTGCCTTTGGTATGCAAATCTGGCTACTCTCACAGGGGAGGAAGCCAACCCCCTTTGTCCAGAGCCCTTTGGCACCTGGACATGTGAGAAATTTAGCTAGTCAGATAGGCATGTCGACCCTCACGCTAGTACCACCCCTATTGTGGGCTGCCTGAAGTGGAGGCAACTTTTCAGAGTTAGCCACTTTGATGATGGCAAACTTAGGAACTCTGGGACAAGATTATGCCCACTTCCCACAGGAAGTGGTCATATAGAGGGCATAGTGACCCCAGGGGTAAGTAGCCATTTGGCTACTACCTTCCACTCCCCTAACGCTTTTAAATTCATTATTTAGGGGAGCCCAAGGCACCAAGAAATCAGATTCTGATGACCTACAAAGAAGAAGGATACTGAAGAGCTGCGAAAGCAGAAGACTGAAGACCAGCAACTGACTTGGCACCATCCCTGCTGGCCTGTCTGCTGTTCCCCATTGAACCTGCGCCAAAGACGTCTCGTCCTGCAGCTGTCGTGCCTCCAAAGCCTGGGAGGATGGCCTGCCTTCAATAAAAACTCAAGAACTCCCGTGGAGCAGTGAAACTACTCCCCTGCAGCCTGCAGGCACGCCAAGAAGAACCGTGAGGACTCCGGAACCGCCACATCCTGCCGCCACCAAGCACCACTGCACACGAGCCCCCCAGCCCGAACCGAAGTGGGCCAATCAGCGTGGTCCCGAAGCCCTCAGTAGACAGAGTCCACTTTGGGTTCACCACTTGTGAACTCCCCGACCTTGCCTGCGGCCTTTGTTTGCAGGCCACCTCAATCGCGAGTGCTGCCGGACAAAGAATCTCGACACCTCAAAGACCCTCTGCACCCAGCTGCCCGGACCAGTGGGGAAGAGGTCCACAGGGGTCCCCACGTCCCCTAGCATCGCAAGACTTGAGCCTTCCTGTTGGTTCAACGCGACTGGCTTCCCAGTCAAACCCTGCAGCCTCTTTTCACGAAGACCGATCCCCATAGACTAACACTGGGCACCCTTTGCTGTATTGCACCATTTAACCCGGCCACCCTAATGCTGCTCGAGGTTACCTGCTGGTGCTGCCTTGGAACTTGCCCACTACTCGGATTCCAATTCTTATATCGCTGATTTTATCAACTCTCTTGAGGTGGTTGGGATAAAACAATATGTCTGTGGTCCTACACATAAGGCTGGTCATGTCCTCGACCTTATCTTTGGCTCGGAACAACTAGTTACTATAGGGTCCATTCTGCCGCAGATATGGTCGAATAATTTTCTGATCCATTTCGATATTAGTCTGTTCGACTCAAAGCCATTGTTAAACTTTCTGCAAATATGAGACACCCTTGGGCTAAGTTAGATGTGGGTGCTCTGAATAATCGGTTATAAGAGACCTGCCTCAGGTTATCTGCTGACAATAGCACAGATGCCACGGTAGAGACTTATAGTCTGTGAACGGCATCAGGTTTGGATATGTTACTGCCTAAGAAGTTAGTTCACACACACAGTCGAACAACTGCATCTTGGTACAGTGAGGCATTAAGAAGAGCCAAGATCGATTGCAAATAACTGGAAAAGCTATGGCAAACTAATTATGCTCTAGAGGCCAATGTGGTACTCTTGTAGAAAAAAAAACATTTTTAGGAGTTCACTGATGCACCTGGTCCTTAAACCAACAAAGAAGAGATTGGCACGGAAGCTGGAATATCAAAATAACAAGTTTATTAACCTCACATGAGGGAGACTGCGTCAATACGGTACCCTCAGGCCACTGTAGGAGGCAGTCCATGGAGTACAGACACCCTGGGTCTTTTATGCCCAGTTTATAGCTGAGTTAGCATGTAGACTCAAAAGAGGCGGTACAAGTATACACATGAATAGCTATTACACATATAAGGACTAACAGAAAATACTTAGTCAACAAAGTAGGAGGAGTAACAGAGTTGCTGACATCAATTAAAATAGCCTGACAGTTACTCTAAGAGCAGGTGCATTCTAGCAGCTAGGCCTTTCTGAGCATGTGCAGTGCTCTGGCTCAGTACTGAAGGAGTTAATTATAGTTCCTGACTCAAGTGAAATACAAGAGCAGGCAACAGTGAAGAGGGAGAAAGCACATGGCGAGCACATGGCTAACTAAAATGGCTGCCAAAAACAAAATGGCTTCAGCTGATGCTAACAGCGATTTCAGCTAGTTTCTACACTCTGTGATCTTACAAAAAGCTCATTGCAACTGCTAAAGCTAATTTCTACACTAATGAGATACCCTCTGCCTTGAACCCATATAGGAAGATCATCGCCATCACACAATCATTAGCAAACACAACCTGTGTGTCCCACTCAATTGGCACATTCTTAAGCCCTTTGTGATATTCCTGCTCTCTATTTTGAGAACAAGATCACCAACATTATGAAGGGTCTGTTGCCATCGGCAACGGGTTCTGTCTGGGCCAGTATTTAGGGCACTGGTCATCAGATCTTGGACTTCACAGAAGAGGTATCATAGACCAAGTCACCTTCGCTGGCAAATCTCGGTCATAAACTTCCAGTCGTTGGCATTTTCCATCTCCTCTGGTTCTTTAACTGATTCTTTTCCGTTAAGAATGTGGCAGGATCTCGCCAGCACCTTGTCAGAAGTCTTGCAATTCATCCACAATGCCTCCTTGTCATCTGGAACTGTCCCGTCAGACTGGAAAAAAGCATGGGTGGTGCCACATTTAAAACAGCCTTCAGTGGATCCTGCCATCCTCAGTAATTCCCAGCCTATCTTACTGCTGCCGTTCCCAGCTAACATTTTGAAGACGCGTGCGAATTTTAGTCTCTCACTTTATCCCGAGAAAAATGATGTGTTGAACTTTGTCCAGTCTGGCTTTCCTCCTGTACATGGAACCAAAACTGCATTGGTGTCTGTCCTGGGCGGGCTTAGGAGGGCAGTCAGCAAGGGCAATTGTGTTACTCTAGTTTCCCATGAGATCCTGCTCTCCAGGCTAGCCGTAATCGGTATGAAGGATACAGCTTTGAAGTGGTGCGCTTCATATCTTGACAATAAAGCTCAGCTGGTTCATCTTCCGCCGTTCCATTCTGAGTTTCGAGGCAACAAACAGGGTGTTCCTCAAGGCTCGGCACTGAGTCCTACTCTATTTAATATTTACTTGAGGCTGCTAGCTCAGCTACTCCACAAATCAGGGTGTTGACTTTATGAACTATGTGGCCGACACCCAACTTCTGATCTCATTGGACTCGATGGCTCCTGCTCAATATCAGAACTTCTATCACTGCTTGCGCAAAATCACTAACTGGACGACCTTGAATGCCATCAAGTTTAATGAGGATAAATCTGAGGTCCTCTGTTGTGCTGTGAATAAGTTCCAAGAAGAACAATTGATGGACAGAATGCAGAACAATGTCATACATTCACCCCAGTACAGAGATCTGGGCCTAAATCCATAGTTTTTTGCTCACCATGCCATTCCAGTTTGGACCCAGCCATAGGCAAATCAGTCTTGACCCTGCGCCCAATGGGAACAGTCCAGCCCGAACTGCCAGGCCAGGTCCTCCCTGGACTGGAAACAAGCATCCTAGGACCGGTTTCGGGCTTTCAGCCCTCATCAGCCAGGATAGCTTGACTCCAGTGGCATGGAGAGCACGGGACCCACGTCTGGGCATTCCCGTCCCACTCGGGGTGACAAAAGCAAAAAGAACAATTGATGGATAGAATGCAGAACAATGTCATACATTCACCCCAGTACAGAGATCTGGGCCTAAATCCATCGTTTTTTGCTCACCATGCCATTCCAGTTTGGACCCAGCCATATGCAAATCAGTCTTGACCCTGCGCCCAATGGGAACAGTCCAGCCCGAACTGCCAGGCCAGGTCCTCCCTGGACTGTAAACAAGCATCCTAGGACCGGTTTCGGGCTTTCAGCCCTCATCAGCCAGGATAGCTTGACTCCAGTGGCATGGAGAGCACGGGACCCACGTCTGGGCATTCCCGTCCCACTCGGGGTGACAAAAGCAAAAAGAACAATTGATGGATAGAATGCAGAACAATGTCATACATTCACCCCAGTACAGAGATCTGGGCCTAAATCCATCGTTTTTTGCTCACCATGCCATTCCAGTTTGGACCCAGCCATATGCAAATCAGTCTTGACCCTGCGCCCAATGGGAACAGTCCAGCCCGAACTGCCAGGCCAGGTCCTCCCTGGACTGTAAACAAGCATCCAAGGACCGATTTCGGGCTTTCAGCCCTCATCAGCCAGGATAGCTTGACTCAAGTGGCATGGAGAGCACGGGACCCACGTCTGGGCATACCCGTCCCACTCGGGGTGACAAAAGCAAAAAGAACAATTGATGGACAGAATGCAGAACAATGTCATACATTCACCCCAGTACAGAGATCTGGGTCTAAATCCATCGTTTTTTGCTCACCATGCCATTCCAGTTTGGACCCAGCCATATGCAAATCAGTGTTGACCCTGCGCCCAATGGGAACAGTCCAGCCCGAACTGCCAGGCCAGGTCCTCCCTGGACTAGAAACAAGCATCCTAGGACCGGTTTCGGGCTTTCAGCCCTCATCAGCCAGGATAGCTTGACTCCAGTGGCATGGAGAGCGCGGGACCCACGTCTGGGAATACCCGTCCCACTCGGGGTGACAAAAGCAAAAAAAAACAATTGATGGACAGAATGCAGAACAATGTCATACATTCACCCCAGTACAGAGATCTGGGCCTAAATCCATCGTTTTTTGCTCACCATGCCATTCCAGTTTGGACCCAGCCATAGGCAAATCAGTCTTGACCCTGCGCCCAATGGGAACAGTCCAGCCCGAACTGCCAGGCCAGGTCCTCCCTGGACTGGAAACAAGCATCCTAGGACCGGTTTCGGGCTTTCAGCCCTCATCAGCCAGGATAGCTTGACTCCAGTGGCATGGAGAGCACGGGACCCACGTCTGGGCATTCCCGTCCCACTCGGGGTGACAAAAGCAAAAAGAACAATTGATGGATAGAATGCAGAACAATGTCATACATTCACCCCAGTACAGAGATCTGGGCCTAAATCCATCGTTTTTTGCTCACCATGCCATTCCAGTTTGGACCCAGCCATATGCAAATCAGTCTTGACCCTGCGCCCAATGGGAACAGTCCAGCCCGAACTGCCAGGCCAGGTCCTCCCTGGACTGTAAACAAGCATCCAAGGACCGATTTCGGGCTTTCAGCCCTCATCAGCCAGGATAGCTTGACTCAAGTGGCATGGAGAGCACGGGACCCACGTCTGGGCATACCCGTCCCACTCGGGGTGACAAAAGCAAAAAGAACAATTGATGGACAGAATGCAGAACAATGTCATACATTCACCCCAGTACAGAGATCTGGGCCTAAATCCATCGTTTTTTTGCTCACCATGCCATTCCAGTTTGGACCCAGCCATATGCAAATCAATCTTCACCCTGCGCCCAATGGGAACAGTCCAGCCCGAAATGCCAGGCCAGGTCCTCCCTGGACTGGAAACAAGCATCCTAGGACCGGTTTCGGGCTTTCAGCCCTCATCAGCCAGGATAGCTTGACTCCAGTGGCATGGAGAGCACGGGACCCACGTCTGGGCATACCCGTCCCAATCGGGGTGACAAAAGCAAAAAGAACAATTGATGGACAGAATGCAGAACAATGTCATACATTCACCCCAGTACAGAGATCTGGGCCTAAATCCATCGTTATTTTGCTCACCATGCCATTCCAGTTTGGACCCAGCCATATGCAAATCAGTCTTGACCCTGCGCCCAATGGGAACAGTCCAGCCCGAACTGCCAGGCCAGGTCCTCCCTGGACTGGAAACAAGCATCCTAGGACCGGTTTCGGGCTTTCAGCCCTCATCAGCCAGGATAGCTTGACTCCAGTGGCATGGAGAGCACGGGACCCAAGTCTGGGCATACCCGTCCCACTCGGGGTGACAAAAGCAAAAAGAACAATTGATGGACAGAATGCAGAACACTGTCATACATTCACCTCAGTACAGAGATCTGGGCCTAAATCCATCGTTTTTTTGCTCACCATGCCATTCCAGTTTGGACCCAGCCATATGCAAATCAGTATTGTCCCTGCGCCCAATGGGAACAGTCCAGCCCGAACTGCCAGGCCAGGTCCTCCCTGGACTGGAAACAAGCATCCTAGGACCGGTTTTGGGCTTTCAGCCCTCATCAGCCAGGATAGCTTGACTCCAGTGGCATGGAGAGCACGGGACCCACGTCTGGGCATACCCGTCCCACTCGGGGTGACAAAAGCAAAAAGAACAATTGATGGACAGAATGCAGAACAATGTCATACATTCACCCCAGTACAGAGATCTGGGCCTAAATCCATCGTGTTTTTGCTCACCATGCCATTCCAGTTTGGACCTAGCCATATGCAAATCAGTCTTGACCCTGCGCCCAATGGGAACAGTCCAGCCCGAACTGCCAGGCCAAGTCCTCCTTGGACTGGAAACAAGCATCCTAGGACCGGTTTCGGGCTTTCAGCCCTCATCAGCCAGGATAGCTTGACTCCAGTGGCATGGAGAGCACGGGACCCACGTCTGGGCATATCCGTCCCACTCGGGGTGACAAAAGCAAAAAGAACAATTGATGGACAGAATGCAGAACAATGTCATACATTTACCCCAGTACAGAGATCTGGGCCTAAATCCATAGTTTTTTTGCTCACCATGCCATTCCAGTTTGGACCCAGCCATATGCAAATCAGTCTTGACCATGCGCCCAATGGGAACAGTCCAGCCCGAACTGCCAGGCCAGGTCCTCCCTGGACTGGAAACATGCATCCTAGGACCAGTTTCGGGCTTTCAGCATGGAAACAAGCATCCTAGGACCGGTTTCGGGCTTTCCCTTGCCCTAAGTGGGAAGGGTATGCCCAGACGTGGGTCCCATGCTCACTACACCACTGGAATCAAGCTAGCCTGGCTGATGAAGGGGGATGCCCTGAAACCGGTCCCAGGATGCTTGTTTCCGGTCCAGGGAGGACCTGGCTTGGCAGTTCGGGCTGGACTGTTCCCACAAGGAACAGGGTCAAGACTGATTTGCATATGGCTGGGTCCAAACTGGGGTGGTGTGGTGAGCAAAAGAATGATGGGTTTAACCCAGATCCTTGTGACTGGGAGTGAATGTTTGCATTGTCCAGCATTCCGTCCATCAATTGTTTCTTTTGCATAAGTTCCCTTGCGCTCCCCCCACAGACTTTTGGCCATCTCAGTATGATTTACCTTTTGTGAGATTATCTGCTGTCCAGAACCTGGGGTTTATCTTTGATAGCAATCCATCTTTGATATCCGATGTAAAAAGGATAGCTTCAAAATGTCTCTCACTCCTCAAAAGACTCCATGAGATGTTACATCTCCTTCCTGTAGAATACTTCCTATTGAATATTTAACCTACCACCATAAGTCAGTTAAACCATATGATTTCTTTATTCATAGGTTCTCCCAACTATCTGATCAAGCGCCTCTCTGATATTTCAAAATCGGCTGTGCACCTGGCTCTTTCCCTTTCCAGAACCTCTTCTGCTACATCTGCTTTAAAAAAACTGCATTGGCTTTGTGTGTCAAAAATTATTTTTTTTCCAAGTCTCTGAGTATTGTCCACAAACCCTTCTCTCAGGTTGGCCTTCTCTACCTTCAGCACAAGTTTAACTGTTATTGCCCTGGCCTCTATTTGTGTTCCTCAGCATTTAAAGGAACAATATCTGTAGTATGATTACAATAAATGCCTATTTCTTTTAGGCAGACTTCTGATCACAGTCGATTTAGGAAGCTGCTCAAAATTTGATTGTTCACCTCGTAACTGAGTATCTAGTTGGGAAATGGGGCTGTAAGCTCAGACCAGGACACCTTTTGTTAGGTAATTGTGTGCACTAGCAGTGTAATGATAATAATAATAACTATTATTATTATAATAATAAATACGACGCCATCTTGAGAGGCAGAGCTTCTTTTCTATTCACCATTACAAAATGTAAATTCATGTAGGATATGCTTAATTATGGTTTCCTGTATCTTTTTTTATTTATAGGCCTCCTGGACTATGGTGCATTGGAAAGGTTGCTTTTCCCGGAGTGTTTAGTGAATTTATTAACTGTATGTTTTTTTATCTCTTCTTCCTAGTGTCTGTTTGTGGATTTTCCAAACTCCTGCTACCCCAGTGCCTCTTTTGAGGTTCAAGTGCGTGCTGGAATTTCTTGTGCTACTCATCTCCAGCTAGAGTTACCTACAGACTTTTTTCCTATGACTTGAGATATTTTTCATAGACACTCCCCAACTCTGCATTAGTGTATCAATGACTGGTAAAATGGCTACTGATATCAAGAAGAAACATTTATATATTCTTCCCCATGGAAGGTCATTGGAGCAGGTGGAGGATAATGTGCTCAGAACTTGTGTTTGCAACAAAAACAAAGCTTTTATTAGAACTATTACAAAGTGTGGAAGCAGCAATCCTTGTTACTTTTAACATTCCTCCAGATCAGAACTGCACAAGGTCACTTTGCAGAAGCCTCATATAGCCACCCTGAACATTCAGTAGATAATGGAAAACTTTCTCAAGGTGAAGCAACATGAGCCGAAAAATACGTCACGTTTTCCCATACAAACCTTTTGATAGCCTTCACTCACAGAAGCAGAAAAGCTGATGTTAATTGAGACCTAAACATCAGGCCTAGCACACGTGAGCCATTCACGGCATTCCAATCCAATAAACACACATATATTATGTTAGTGTGCATCAAGGCCTATAATGCTCATTTACGTTAACAAACATAAAGCGTGTGCTTGCACACATTTATAAGAGCAACAGAAGTGTGCTCACACACATTTGTAACATGAATTTGGGGGGCCCCAGGCCAAACGTATTTTGGGCGCCCCTGTTCGGAACAGCTTTGAATTTATGATCTAAATGCAGCTCTTTCATACCCTCTCTGGCCAGGTCATTGACAGTGCACAGGCACACTCCTCCAAATTCTAAACGTGTTTACATCTAATATGCAGGGATAGTGATGTGTGTTTTCATTATAGCTCACTAATATTAATGCAAATAATCTCTGTGACACCCTCCCATTTCTCATAGATGAGGTCCTGTTACGATTTAAAAGATTTTTTTATGGATGTTGCATGAAACATAAACACAACATTTCTCTGCACAATGTCTGTAATAAACTCACACATCACCCACATTAAAAATACATGAAAGGAAAATGATATTAAAAACAATCTTTGTAAGAATTATTCAAGGTCATTGGGCAAGAGTCTCTGCAGAGCAGAGCTGGCTCTATCAGGGGACCCCCTTGAAAGTCTGGGACCCTCGGCTAGATCCCACTTTGACCATGCCTTAAAAAGTCTCTGATTTGTAATAAGCAACAGTGTCCAACTAGGTGATATTTACAATAGGAACTCAGAGTAACAGATAGTTGAAAAGTTAACAAGCATTAGAAAAGCCAATATGTCTTACCTACGTGAGGTGTTGGGTTTGTTGATTTTGTTTTTTGGGGTGAGGGCATATTGTACAGCAGCATAGTTGAAAGTAAAAAAAAAAAAAAACGCTAGAATGTGGCCAGTGCTGGCTGCATCATAGTTTTTTTAGGTCGAGCCTAGAGTCAGCGCGGAAGCGCTGCTCTAGGGAAGATCTGTGGTAGTTCAGTACGTGAGGGAAGCTCCGCCCATATTTGTCATTGGCTTGTGTCTTTGTCCTTCCTAAATGCTGCCTTCCGATTGGTTTAAAGGCTTGTTAGTCCCTCCTTATGATGGCCATGTCATCATTTGTCACCTCCCATTTTTTTTTCTTTTTTTCTAGATGGTTTCAGAATACATGCCTATTTGACGCTTGAATTATTAGGCCCTGATTATGGATCCGGTGAAACTCTGGAGAGCGGGGTGTAGTACTAACACACCACCTTAATACCGATGCCCTGGGTGGTTGTCCTATCCTAAGTTTGCAGGTGAAAAGTGGGGTGTTTTCCTCCCATAATTCTGCTAATATTACATATTTTTAGCACATCACTCCAATAAATTTCACAAGATGTTTGCTGATTTGATCAGCCAAAATTACAAGAAAGGAGGGGGCAGGAGAGGGGGACTGCATTAAATAAGCACCCTAGGAAATAAGGGCACGTGCCATTCTAAATCAAGGCTTAGATATTAATCAGGTAGGTAGCTTTCTTAGTTCAGTGCATCTTATGCAGTTACTTCTCGTTCTGGCATTTCGATCTTTAATTATTTGCTATAATATATTCCCGACGGATATCCCTTGCTGAGGACTGCCGCCCCTCGTGCTGCAGTCCCTGATTTGCAGGTAGCTTGCATGGAAGGATGCTCTGGCGTCTGAGTGGGCTTGTGTTGTGAGCTGGAAGTGTGGATGCTGACATGAAGAATAAAATCTGAGTCTGTAGTGTAAAATGAAACACCCAAATCAGTAATGTGTTTCAAAAACGTTAATAGAATCAGTTTAATGTAAAATGTCTGCAGCTCAGAATGTGTGTGACATCTGCAGAGGTATTATCCTTCCTGCAATGAACCATACCTGTGCAAAACACATTGATATAAATCTCTCCTTTGTGCTACTCACTTTTCATTGTAGAAAAACAAATCATATGTACGAAAAGAGTTTAAACTGCAGCTATGCTATTGCCATGGTAGTCCCTGGCTCTGAGGGGAACTTCTTTATATGAGGATGTGCTCCTTGTGAAACATGGGTGAAGGCGACTGGCTGATAGCCCCTGTAATGAAATGATTTATCACAAGACCTTAAAAACAATTTGAAGCTTCTTTTTAGGGAATTTCACTTGTACTGAGGCAACAGTTCATCCTTACCTATATGCACCATCATGGACTCTTGAGGAAGAAGCATTGGCAACGCCAATAGGTTTCACCTATGCAAGATCTATTGGCTTTGTCAGTTTTGTTTTAGCTCGGGTGTACAGCAGTGCTAAAAGTAAAAAAAAACAAAAAAAAACAAGCATTGGCAAAGCCAATTGGTCTTGCCTTTGTGAGATCGATTGACTTTGTCAATGTTTTTTAGGTCGAGCCTAGCGGCAGCGCGCATGCGCTGCTCGTTCTGTGAGGCATGCTGTATTAGAGTATGCACTGGAAGCCCCGCCCACTCTCCGCCCATATTTGTCATTGGGTTGTGTCATTGTCCTTTGTAAATGCTGGCTTCTGATTCGTAAATAGGCTTGTTAGTCCCTCCTTAGTACCGCCTTGTCTGCTTTTACCTTCCATAACGACTGGACCTTTTACTGTTACACGGTCTGCTTTATACGTTGGTGAGCACTATTTTCTTTAATGCTCTTCCCCTATTCCACCCTTGACATCCTTCTTTAGTGCTCTTCCCATATTCCACCCATGACATTGCAGCACCCGCCCGCTGTTATATTATTAATGTATTTATTTACTTTACAGTGCGGTCTGCTTCAACTATAGCAGCCGCGCTTATTTATTTATTTAATTTACGACGCGGTCCGCTTTCAAGCGGCCACACGCCTTTAATAGCTTTTTATTTAATTTACGGCACGGTCCGCTTTCAAGCTGCCATGCGCCTTTATTTTCTTCTGAACTTGCCCCTTTTAAAATGTATTATTTGCTTATTTATTTTGCAAGCACGGCACGCTTTTATTATAGTGGCCACACACCTTATTTTCCCCTGGAGAAGCAGCCAATGGAAGCCCCACACCTTTTTTTCAACAACATCGCCCCCCACCCCCAATAGCCGTCGGAACCGGAAGAAGGCATCTCCGTGGCAACCGCCAGCTGCGAGCAGTCCCGTTCGGAGTACGATTTCACGTCTATGGGTAAGTAGAAATGCTTGTTGTACAATGCAATAGGTCTCGCATTTACGCAAGTCTCAGCTATTGGCATTGTAAATGACAATGCCTTTTATGTTTTGGTATTTAAAACATAAATAAAAGGCATTGTCATTTACAATGCCAATAGCTCAAAGACGCGTAAATGCGAGACCTATTGCATTGCAAATGCTTGTTTTTTTTACTCCTTGCAGGAGGCAACACAGAGGGAGGGGGTACGAAACACAGAGGGCGGGTGAGGGCAAAAAAGCGCAATGGCACAGCCAGCAGTGTCTGCATCTTAGTGCTTTTTTTTACGGCAGGGGGAAACATGGGCAGGTGAGAGGGAGAACGGGTGGGGGCAAGGCAACACAGCAGGAGGGAGTGTGGCAGCATGGCAACACAGACAGCACACAAGTAAAACCTTAAAAAGATTGATTTCTGCTTTGAATCTCCACGTACTCATTCAGTCTGATGCATGTCAAAGGAAAAGTCACGTTTGGCCAGCTTTTCAGAATTGTAGGAGAGGGTCCTTATTAGGGAGTTGGAAATGGTGATAGGCATTTCCAGGTGGAATGCGGACACTATTATGCTAACTGCTTGAAATACATAGATTATTCCACTAAAAGCTGTTTTGGGTTGAATGCTGACGCTATCCTGTCATGAGAGTGTGGTGTTTAGAATTATGGTGGCGGGAAGGAAGGGACAAAGCCAACACAGACCACAGAGGGAGGGAGTTGGAGGGCAAAACACTCAGGGACAGTGGAAGGAAGGGATCAAAGCCAACATGGACAGCGTGAGGGAGGGGGCAAAACCAACAATGACAGCGCGAGGCAGGAGGGGCCAAAGCCATCATGGACAATGGGAGGGAGGGTGGAAGCAAAGCCGACATGGACAGCGGGACGGAGCGTGGTGGCAAAGTCAACATGGACAGCAGGTAGGAGGGTGGGGGCAAAGTCAACATGGACAGCAGGTAGGAGGGTGGGGGCAAAGGCAACATGGACAGCGGGAGGGAGGGTGGAAGCAAAGCCGACATGGACAGCGGGACGGAGCGTGGTGGCAAAGTCAACATGGACAGCAGGTAGGAGGGTGGGGGCAAAGTCAACATGGACAGCAGGTAGGAGGGTGGGGGCAAAGGCAACATGGACAGCGGGAGGGAGGGTGGAAGCAAAGCCGACATGGACAGCGGGACGGAGCGTGGTGGCTAAGTCAACATGGACAGCAGGAGGGAGGGTGGGGGCAAAGCCAACACAGACAGCGGGAGGGAGGGTGGGGGCAAAGGCAACATGGACAGCTGCAAAGCCAACATGGACTGCGGGAGGGAGGGGCCAAAGCAAATACGGGCAGTAGGAGGAAGGAGGGCAGGTGGGAGCAAGACAATACGGACAGGGGAGGGACACCAAAGGGGTAGAAGTACATGAGAGAGCCCGCTGAAAATGACGTACTCTGATAGAGTAGTTAAACAGTAAGAAAAAGTTGCCCCTAAGAAAGCAAGCTGTGGAAGGAGACAATTTGTCCATTCTACAGGGAGGGACAAATGGTTGAAGAGGAAGGAAGCCTATAGCAGCTCACCACTAAGAAGCAAGGACATAAGAGTGACAATAAAGCCAACCAAAATTAAGCAATAGGTGATATAGTCCACTGTATAGAAAACAAAAGATCTTGCAAGAAACCAGGCACGTGCTGAGCCATAAAAAGGAAGAGGCAGCCCTTCAAGTAATAGTTTCCAACATGTAGTGATTTGAGCTTGCAGAAAAGTTATCTTTGAATGCCTTGAAGAATTTCAGGAAATGTAGGCAAACCTAAAAAAGTTTGAAAGACAAACCCGGACAATTAGGTGCAACAATATTTTCCCTTTGTAAATGTTCACAATTATTGCCTGCATATAGCGAAAAGCGTTTTTTGTAATACAGAAATACTCTCGCCCCACCATCTAAGAACCTCCTAGTCTCACCGAAACTACCCTGTGCTGCAGCGCCTATAGTCCACACCACAATCTATCACTTTGGTCAATGCAGTCTCTTGTTTACTACCCAAGCCCACACTTTTTTTTTTTACAGAATTTCTATTTGAAATGTGATGGCTCCTAATTAAAGAAGGTCCTAACCATGATGTGTAATTCAAAGAGTTACCTTTTCACGCCGACAATTATGCTATCAGAAACCATGCGGTTCCTGTCTCTTATATTTCACTGATGCAAACCAATCAAAGGAGCACTGCAGACATTTACAAATCGTTATGATGAATAATGCATTCATCAAATTGGATACGTAAATTCATTTATTTGGCGCTGGCTTTCCTCTTCTTGATAAGTGTCAAATAGCTGCCAGCTTTAAAACAATTAATATTTATAATATACCTCCTGTCATATAAGCTGCCCTACGAGAAGATTACATATTTCGATTTTTTGGTACTTGAACTGATATATCTAGCCTAGAATAAGAGCTCATATCTTGCTCCTAAGCACCCCAGTGGTCGCAAATACAAGAATCAAAGCCCAGGTAGATGAAGTGCTTTGCCCAGAATCACACATGGTCAAGCCAGATAGCCATAGATAGAACCTGAGATTTGGATTTCAGTGTTCTGCAAGCTTGCCATAAACCACACTGAGTCCCACAAATCTCAAATGTTGGAGTCTCAATGTTTAAATGTCCAACAACATGGTGTGTGCTAGAGGCACATGCTAAAGCTAAAACGCTGTCAGATTGCATTAGCCGGAATGGACTGCTTGTTTAGATTAAACAATAAAGATAAAAAAAATATAGTTGCGTGACCTTTGATGCTTTGACTGCTCTATTTATTTATTTTGGTGATTTGTAAAGTACCATATTTTAAAAGATAAATATATCGAGAACTTATAACATTTGAAATGTAAGGGGACATGAATTAAAGGGGGATTTTCAATAATTCCTTCCATTTTTTTATGAAAGTGGTAGTTTGGAGTGAGGGAGGGAGGGAGCAAGGCAAAGAGTGGATGATATAGGCCATGATCTAACTAGAGAGTTGCCCCAGGGGGGGTACTGTGGTTTAAGGGATGAATGTGGGGCATGCGAGGGGACGTAGAGTGGTGCTATAGGATGAAAGGTAATAGTAACCCTTTCGTAGGTGTTTTGTGCAACATTTATTCCAATGAAGGTTGCTGAACCTCTAATGCTAATGTGCTGCATTTACACTTGTATTGTTCTGTATTGATTATTAATATTGGGGTTTCTTTGTCAGATGGCCAGGGTATTTCACATATCAGGATGTGCACGACTGGCGTATTGGTTAAGATTCAAGGGACATTTTTCATACATGCCACACACTGTACGTAGCCGGAGCATGCACAGGTCAGTTGTATGTTAATGCACGGAATGCAAAGTACTTCTCAGACACTGCCAGCTGAGGCGCATGTGCCCCGAAATAAAGCAGCAATAGTCAATCTGCAAAGAGAACCCTTTTTTGGGAAGAGAGCAATTATTTCTATTCTGCACCACTTCTAGCTTGAGTGTTCAAGGGCATCTTTGAACATTGTCTGCTCTGGGCTGACGATGCAAGGTCTGGAGGTAGCTTGACACAGCAGCCCAGTCAGACAGGACAATCATCATTCATTTTGGGTGAAGCCTGCCGCTTTCGTTTCGCATGAAATCTGAATTTCTGTGACACCACCCATTTCACAGACACCACTGTTAGTAATATCTAGTGAAACCCTGCTTCCTCTGACCATGCGCATCACTAGTTTGGAATGCATGAAATGAAATTCTAATATGTATTTCTCGTTACAAACATCACAAAACTGTTAGAAAACATTAAACATTCGAGCGTGTTCCCCGTGTCACCATGCACTAAGGAAGGTTAATATAGCTTGTTTAACCAAACATTGTTTGAAATCATTTATTTGCATTTGTTCACGCATCTTTAAAAATAAAACAGCGAGGTTGCATTTCTTTGAATTAAAAAAATAACCATAGGCATGTTGATATTTTCTCAGAACGATTTAATATTTGACATGTCTATATTTTATGCCAGAAATAGACCGACTCAAGGAAAACACACAAGGTGTGCCTGCATTTTTGAGGCAGGGGAGAGTTGCTGGGCAGCTCTCCCAGTATTCCAGTGTATCCAGTGTTCTTGGATGACAAGTAGGGGGGCACCCCTGACCAATGGGGTACAGGGTGCCACCCTCAGGTCTGACCACTTCCTTCAAGGTGTGGCATATTCTTGACCCAGAAAACACTATTCTTTAAAGTCCAAAATGAAAAAACTCCCTCCTGGAGGTTAAGATCTGGCTAAGCCATCCCACTGGCGTGGTTAACTTTCCCTAACACTCCCCTTCCAGCCCCTCTGCTAATTCAATTACTGGGACTCCTGTCTGGCTGGGGGCGCAGGAAGTGGGGGTGAGCCTGTGTCCTGTTCTAACTGTCATTACCTCTTGGAAGACCAGTTTGCCTACTCACCACCATCCTCCTTTTTGCTTTGCAGCTGCACATCTCCTCCCACCGGGTGTCCTTTGTCTCTATGCAGTCACTTCACACCTCATCAGAGCAGTTTGGCTCAGCCTGTCAAAGTCTGGCCAATCAGGAGAGGCTGCTAGAAGGCTGTATTTTGGTTCATCAGAAAAACAAGTCCTGTAACTTTTTTTCAGTAATAGTTATAACAAATGTAAACTTGGCAAGTTGTTGGATTTATCATAACTATTCTTTTAAGTTCTTGAATTATTATTTCAGCTCACTCCTGTCAATAGTTATACTTTATTAAAGTGTTCCTGTTTTAGCCTATGGAGCTAATCTACTACAATCTGGAAAACCAAATTGGCAGTTTTTCCCACACCAGGGCATATAAAACATCTTTTATAATGTAAACAACAGGATGTGGGAGCACACCGCTGACCTCTCAGGCAAGGTTCGCCCCTGGCATTCTGGGAAAGGCAGTCTTTTGTAGCACGCTCCGATATTTTCGAGTGTTTCGCCAAGGTTGGCGCAGATAGTGCTGATCCCTAGACACGTGTTTCTGGTTTATTAACCATCATCAGTAGAGAATACAGTCTTGTATTTTGGGGTTTGCTGAGTAGGCTGCCAAACATTATATCAGGTCCGGTACCTCTCACTGGCACGCAGGTGCTTCATCCACGAGCTCGTCAGCTCAATGACTCACGGGAGTACTTTAAATAAACAACAGGATGTGGGAGCACACCGCTGACCTCTCAGGCAAGGTTCGCCCCTGGCATTCTGGGAAATGCAGTCTCTTGTAGCACGCTCCGATATTTTCGAGTGTTTCCCCAAGGTTGGCGCAGATAGTTCTGATCTCTAGACACGTGTTTCTGGTTTATTAACCGTCATCAGTTGAGAATACAGTCTTGTATTTTGGGGTTTGCTGAGTAGGCTGCCAAACATTATATCAGGTCCGGTACCTCTCACTGGCGCGCAGGTGCTTCATCCACGAGCTCGTCAGCTCAATGACTCAATGTGCTGTCTAGAGATCAGCACTATCTGCGCCAACTCTGGCGAAACACTCGTAATACTATAGAATAGCAAGCAACATGAGACTGCATTTACCAGAATGCCAGGGGCGAACCTTGCTGGGGGGTGAAGCGGTGTGCTCCCACCCCTGTTCCTGTTTAAAAGTACTCCCGTGAGTCATTGAGCTGACGAGCTCGTGGAAGAAGCACCCGCGCGCCAGTGAGAGGTACTTGACCTGATGTAATGTTTGGCAGCCTACTCAGCAAACCCCAAATCTGAAGTCTGTAATCTCTACTGATGACGGGTAAAGAACCAGAAACACGTGTCTAGAGATCAGCACTATCTGCGCCAACTCTGGCGAAACACTCGTAATACGATAGAAAAGCAAGCAACATGAAACTGCATTTACCAGAATGCCAGGGGAGAACCTTGCTGGGGGGTGAAGCGGTGTGCTCCCACCCCTGTTCATCTTTTATAATGTCCCTGCTTATAGTTAGAAGACACCCTACCCTTGGGGCACCTAGGGGAGCTCTTGTGGGGACCTATATGTAAAAATAAGGTAGTTTAAGACTTTGGAAGTACCTTTAGTTCCAAAGTCGAATTTGCATTTAATTTAATTTTAAAAGCATCCTGCAAAGCAGGGCTGCCTTTAAAATGATAGCAGGCAAGACTGCAGTGCACACGTAAGTGCATTAAATCTACTGGGACTCTAAACCACATGCCCTACAGTATAGTAGGTGCTTACAGGTTGGTTTTCATACCAATTGTAATTATACCTAATTACTCTGTACCTTTTACGCAGAGCACTGGCCCTGGGTCTGGTTAGCAGAGCCCAGGCCACAATCAGTAACCACCAGTATTAGTCAAAAAATGGGGATGATCAGGGCAAAAAAGATGACTTTCTCACACAGCCCCCGACGAAAGGTGATGGGTAACTAACCTACACTCTGGTGGTCCTCATCAGCTAAGTGGACTAACTTGGAAAGTCCATCTGCATTGGCATGGGCAGGTCTGTGTTCCACTGTGAAATCCAACCCCTGTAGGGAAATGATCATCTCAACAGTTTAGGATTCTCCCCCCTCATCTGCATGAGCCACCTGAGAGGTCTGTGGTCAGTTTGAACATGGAAGTGAGTACCAAACAGGTATGGCCTCAGCTTCTTCAGGGACCAGACCACACCAAAGGCTTCACTCTCAATGGCACTCTATCTTTGTTCTTTGGGAAGAGGTCGCCTGCTAATGAAGGCAACTGGCTGATCTAGGCCCTCCTCATTTACTTGTGCCAACATTGCCCCAATCCTTTGTTCTGAAGCATCTGTCTGAACCACAAATTCCTTTGTGTAGTCAGGGGCCAGTAAAATTGGTGCTGAACACATAGCCTCTTTCAGAGTGTCAAAGGCTTTCAGGTCCAAATGAGTTTCTTGCGCTGCTTTTTAGAAGTGAGTTCTGTCAGAGGAGCCACAATGGTCCCATAGTTTTGAACAAATCTTTTATAGTACCCAGTCAGACCAAGGAATGCCCTGGCATTGTGTCTGGGTTGTAGGAGCTACCCAATCCACAATAGTTTGTATTTTGGGTTGGAGAGGTTGTACAAGGTCTCCACCTACAAGGTGGTCTAGATACTACACTGAACTCTGCCTTATCTGGCACTTGCTGGCCTTGATAGACAGGCCATCCTGCTGCAGGGCCTGAAGCACTTCCTTCAGGTGACCAGGTGATCCTCCCAGTGGACCTGTACACATCTATATCTTCCGGATAAGCTGCACTCAAGTGTTCCAACCCAGACAGGACCCTGTTCACCAACCTCTGGAAGATGGCGGGGCATTCTTTAAACCAAAGGGCATCATTTTGAACTGAAAGTGGCCCTCTGGTGTGGAGAATGATAGCCTCTCCTTTGCTCCTTCACTGAGGGCAATCTGCCAGTAGCTTGCGGTCAAATCAAATGCACTCAGGTACTGTGTAGCCCCTAACCTATCAATGAGCTCATCAGCTCTAGTTATAAGGTTAGCATAAGTCTTAGGGGCACATGCATCAACGTAAGGAATTGCGATTCCTTAATAGCGATTTTTAAGGAATCGCTATTAATGACTCGCAATTCCCTATGCATGTAGGAATTGCTAAATAAATTGCGATTCCTACACATTCTCTATTAGCGAATCGCAAATTGTGATTCACTAATAGGGAATGCCTTCCCATTCATTCCTATGGGCCTAGAGGCCAATCAGAATGAATGGGAAACCACTCGCAATTTGCGATTACCAAAAAGGTAATCGCAAATTGCGCATGCAATTTCAAGGGTGCTAGGGGGCCAAAAGGCCAACCTGATGCACCCCCAAAAATGGCATGAGTGCACATGTGGCACACACACATGCCCTAAGGGCATGTGTGTGCGCCACATGGCACTTAGAAAAATGCAATTTTGAGCATTTTTCTAAGAAATTGCAAATTACCATCAACTTGAAGTTCATGGTAATTTGCGATTCCTTAATGCAAAGTCACATTCTCAAAATGCTTCTTGTATTGAATTTAGGGAATCGCAAATTGCGATTCCCTAACTGCATTCGAAAAATAGGTAATCCCAAAAATTGGGATTACCTATTTTGCGAATGGCTTAGGGCTTGATGCATCCCAAAAGGCTAATTAGCGGTCGCAAAGGGGCCGATTCTGTGTATCGGCCCGTTTGCGACTGCGAATTAGCTTGATGCATGTACCCCTTAGTGACTGAGGTCAATCCTCTATAGTCCACACAGAGCCTTAACTCCTCTTTCCCCCTTGAGGATTAGACTTGGGTATCAGCACAACTGGGCCGGCCCATGGACTATCAGAGAGCTCAATTACCTTCAACTGCAGAATCTTAGCTACGTCAGCCTTGATGCTTGTTTTGACATGGTCAGACAACCTGTACAGCTTATTTTGACAGATAGGCTGGGGCCAAAGAGAACAGACCATCAAACTGTCCCAGCACCTGCTTGCAGTCTCTGTGCTGCTGGTATGTCAATTTTGCAGAGAGTACAACTCCCTCCATTGACCCATCTTACACATTGTGGGAGAGGAGGTCTGGCAATGGCTCAGTCTCCTCTCCTCCTTCATCAGAGACCATCCGCATGGTCATGTCTGCCCTGTCGTGGTGGGGTTTCAACCTATTGACCCTGTGGTGATTCGTGGGGGTTTTAAGGTGTAACAAGAAGATAACGTCACCCTTCTTCTCTAGGATTGGATAGGGCCCAGTCCACTTGTCCTGGAGGGCCGTGGGAGTGATAGGCTCCAACACCCACACCGATTGTCATTGAGTGTACTAGGGCATAGTAGCCTTTTGGTCATACCAGAGCTTCATGAGCTCTTGGATGGCCTCCAGTTTTCTGCTTGCTTTGTACATGTACTCTGCCATGCGAGAACTCAGGCCTAATACATAGTCCAGCACATTGCCCTGGGCTTCCTTGATAGGCTTCTCCCAAGACTCTCTCACCAAACACAGTGATCCTCTAACAGAATGCAAGCAGTAGGCATGGGAGGAGAATGTTCCATCTCCTCCTAAGTTTGTCAGACAAACCCATGACCATGCCCTTCAGGGTCTTATTGAACCTTTCCATTAGAACATTAGTATGGGGATGATATGGGGTGGTGAACTTGTAGGTAACACCAGATTCTTCCCACATCGCCTTCAGATAGCCAGACATGAAATGTGTGCCTGTATCTGAGACCACCTACTTTGGGAAACCAACTCTAGTGAACACACCAAGTAGGGCCCTAGCCACAGATGAAGCAATGACTATTCTGAGGGGTATTGCTTCAGGATATCTTGTGGCATGGTCCACTACCACCAAGATATATCTGTTCCCTGAGGCAGTTGGTGGGTCTACGGGAACAACAATGTCCACCCTCACCCACTCAAAGGGAGTCCCAACCACTGGCAGTGGTATCAAGGGAGCCTTTGGCTTGCACCCTATCTTGCCACTGGCCTGGCAGGTTGCACAGGAGCTACAGAACTCCCTCACTTTGGCAGACATGTTGGGCCAATAGAAATGGTTAACCAGCCTTTCCCATGTCTTACTTTGACTCAAATGTCCTGCCAAGGGGATGTCATGACTTAAAGTGAGGAGAAATTCTCTGTACTTTTGAAGACTATCAACCTCCTGGTAGCACCTTCTTTGAGGTCTCTGGCCTCACTGTAGAGACCTCCATCCTCACAGTAGACTTTGTGGAATCCACTGACTTCCCTCTTCTCTTGCCTGGAGGCTGTCTGCCTCAGGCTCTCAAGAGTGGGACACTCTCTCTGCCCCTGACACAACTCCTCTCTGGAGGGTCTACCAGCTCCTTGCAATTCTGCCAAGTCAGGCAGATCTTGCAGGGGTGGAATCCCTACCTCAGAGGTCAGATCCTGCACCTCAGGGTCAGATTCCTCCTGCACCTCGGGTGTCCTTTGGGCTGGTTCGCCAGACCCTATGTCTTTTCTCTTGTCATTAGAAACTTGGCCCATTGTTCCAGGGTCCAAGTGTCCAGCACTTCCCTTCTGTGCAGTCTGTGACCTAGTCACAGCACATACCCACCCAGGGAGATCCAGCATCCTTGCATGGACCATTCTCTCCACCCCAGTCGGACGCTTCAAGATCATTTCCCCGTAGACACTCTACTGGGAGTGAAGGAGACACAACTACCCTCTTAGGGCCTGTCACACCTCCACATTCCAAACTCACCATTGCCATGGGATGGTGTTTGGCTCTGCTGTCTGCATAGGCTAACTGATGATACCCACCAGGTATGATCTGCTCTGGAGAAACCAGTTTCTCTGTGACCATGGTCACACTGGCTCCTGTATCTCCCAGAGCCTCAACCTCAGTTCCATAGATTTTAGGCCTCTGCCTATACCTCTCCATGCTGGGAGGCATGGCGGCGAGGACTGCAATTTCTACCCCACCCAGGGAAACTAAGGTTGCCTCTGTGAACCCCTTCCCCATCTCTGGGACAATCTCCACCCACACACTAACACCAGCAACCTCTGTGGACTGCCCATCAATGGGTGGCTTCTTTGTGCAGACAGCATCTTCTCTTTTGTGTCCTGGCTGAAAACAGTCATAACACTTCCCAACCTTCATAAGGTCAAGAAACGTTCCTGCCTTTGCAGGGTCAAAGGACTTCCCCATATGCCCCTCCCCATGAAAGTGGATTGACTCAGGGCGCCTCCCCTTTGCGCAGGTGTTTGTGGAACTTTAGAGAACTCTTTGATTTTTTATTATCTTTCCCTGTGCTTTCCCTTAAGGGGGAACCTGTCCTCATTTCTTCTGATCCCTCCCCCTGGTGTTGATTGGAAACCCTGGTTCTCACCCACTCATCAGCTGTCTCCCCCAGTTCCCTGGGATCAGACAGCTTAGGGTCCACTAGATATTGGCATAACTTCTCTTGCACACAGTGGGTCAGGTTGTGCTCTTTAAGGAATACATTGTACAGCCCCTCATAAGTACTCACCTGGTTACCTTAAATCCAGCTCCCACTGAGAAGTCTACAAAGTCCACCCAGGACTGTGTGTTTACTTTCTGGGTGTTCCTGAACTTCACCCTGTACTGCTCTGGGGTGAGACCAAATTTCCTGACTAGACATTTTTTCATGTGGGATTAGGATTCTGCCTTACCCTCCTCTAGGGTCAGAAGCCTATCCCTCCCAGCTACTGGGAGCAACCCCCACAGGAGTGAACCCCAGTATCTGGAGTGGACCCTTCTCATCTTAAGGGACCTTTCAAATGCTGTCAGCCGTTTGTCAATGTCATTCCCCTCCTGGTACTTGGGAACTATCCACTTGGTAAGCCTGGAATCAGACACACCACCCTGGACATCTCATCATCTTCCTTTTCTTCGCTGCCGCCATACTTTTTCTCCTGTCTTGCCCACATCTTTTTAGCTAGTTCCACTTTCCCCTTCTCTACAGCTATGTAAGCTAGGTGAGCTTCCAGCTCCCTTTCTCTGAGGGATAACTCCCGGAAACTCTGCAGAGGAGGCCCCCGCATCCCATGAGCTGAACGTCTGGAACTGGTGCTAGATGCAATAGACAAGTTATCATCCTCCTCCTGGAGGTCGGTGGAGGGGTCATCCTCCCCCTCCCCTTCATTCTCTGGAGCTGACTCTGCCCTGGACTTAACAGACCTAATCATCTCTGCCTTTCTAATTTAATTAGCAGCTGGTAGCCCCTTGGCCCAACACTGTATCCTAAGATCAGCTACTGTGAGGTTAGACAGATTAGCCAGATCGAGCTTCATGGTATCCAAAGTTTTGGGTCACAAACAACCTCTTACAAATCAGAGGTAGAACAATTTAGAAAAATTAAAAATGATTTCAAAACAATTTAGTCCAAATTTAAAAATTTGAAAGATCTATTTTGATTTAAGTCAGTTTACTGGATTTTTAAAGCTCTTCACTTAATTATGGTGTGGTCAAACAGAAGTACTGGGTCCCACCACTGTGGACCAAATGTTGAAAGGCGGTTTATTAGTAGGTGTAGGTAGGTACCTACAACTAGTAATAAGGCACAATCACAATATAAGGTCCGGTCATGGTCTCAATAAATTATTCCCCTGCTCAAACATTAGTAGATGGCTTCGAACAGGCAGGCTTAACTTGGGAGACAGGTGTGTAAAGCATATGAAAACACTAATACATTAAATAAGTAAGACTCAACAGACAATAAAAATCCAACACCAATTTATAAAAGTAGGACATATTTTTATGATTAAAATGACACCGAAATGACAAAAATCCAATGTAGGGAACCGTACAGATTAAATACTTTATAGTGCCTAAAAACGAAGAGCGCCAACTTGGGACATCTGGTCGCGCTTCACCAGGACAAAGTCAAAGTTTGAGGCCGATCGTGATGGAGCGTGGGTCGGATACACTGAGTGCTAGGGCCCGGTCAAGTTTTTACCTGCGGACTTAGTTGTTTTTCTGGAGCTTTTTCTCTTGATGTCTAACGAGGCACCTCATCAGGCCTGGTTTCAAGTCGATGACAGAGGCTTGGTTCACGGCAAGGCCTCAGTGAAATCCAGTAAGTCTTGAGCTACGTAGTTTTCAGCAGGACGAACCTGAAATTCATGCCAGGTCGCAGTTCGACGTCGGCGGCTTGACTCTCGGCGACGGGTCTGTCCACTTATGGAGCTTTTTACCAGAAATTCTCCAAAGTTCTCCAAACTTCTGGAGCTTCTTCCAGAAGGTCCTTTTGGGGTTCCATAGTGTCTTCCATATCAATCCAAGGTTCCAGAAGCTCTGAGTTGCTCTTTGGGATGTTGGGACTACGCCTCCCACACTGCATCTGGCCAGCTGAAGGTGGTCAGCTGGTTTCTTCTTGCTGGAGATGGTGCAGCTCTTTTAACCTGTTGCTTTTAAGGAGGCCACTCCTTCCCTCTTCAAAGCAAGGCAAAGTTCTTATCGGCTGTAGTTCCAAAGTGTGCAGCAGGTGCAGTCATGCAGAGTGCAATCCTCTTAGTGCAGACCAGGGTTACACCATCGCAGTCCTTCTTCTTCTTGTAGTTTCAAGCAGGGATCTGAGTTGCTGGGCAACTCTCCCATATTTATCCAATGTTCTTGGGTGACAAGCAGGGGGCACCCCTGACCAATGGGGTAGGGGGTGACACCCTCAGGTATGACAACGTCCTCCAAACTGTGGAATATTCTTGACCCAGAAAGCACTATTCTTTAAAATCCAAAATTGAGAAACTCTCTCCTGGAGGTTAAGATCTGGCTAAACCATCCCACTGGTGTCGCTAACTTTTCCTAACACTCCCCTTCCAGCCCCTCTGCTAATTCAATAACTGGGGCTCCTGTCTGGCTGGGGGTGCAGGAAGTGGAGGTGAGCCTGTGTCCTGTCCTGTCATTCCCTCTTTGAAGACCAGTTTGGCTACTCCACCCCCATCCTGCCTTTTGCTTTGCAGCTGCAGATCTCCTCCCAACAGATGTCCTTTGTCTCTATGCAGGCCACTTCACACCTGATCAGAGCAGTTTGGCTCAGCCTGGCAAAGAGTGGTCAATCAAGAGAGGCTGTTAGAAGGCTGGATTTTGATTATTCAGAATAACAAGTTCTATAACTTCTTTTCTGTAATAGTTATGGTAAACCTAACCTGGGCAAGTTGTTGGATTTATCATAAATATTCTTTTAAGTCTTTGAATTATTATTTCAGCTCACTTTTGTCATTAGTTATACTGTATTCAAGTATTCCCATGTTAGCCAATGGAGCTAATGTACTACAATGGGGAAAACCAAATTGGCAGTTTTTTCCTCACCAGGGAATATAAAACATATTTGATAAATGTCCTTGCTCATACTTTCACGGCACCCTAGCCCAGAGGCACCTGGGGGACACCTTTGGGGTGACGTTTATGTAAAAATAAGGTAGTTTAAGACTTTGCAAGCACCTTTAATTCCAAAGTCGAATTTGTATAATTTAATTTTAAAGCAGCCTGCAAAGCAGGACTGCTTTTAAAATGACAGCAAGCAACACAGCAGTGCACTCATACGTGCATTAAATCTACTGGGCTTCTAAACTTACATGCCCTACCATATACTAGGGGCTTACAGGTAGGTTGTCATACCAATTGTAATTACACCTAATTACCATATACCTTTAACACAGAGCACTGGCCCTGGGTCTGGTTAGCACAGCCCATGACACAATAAGTAACCACCAGTATCAGTCAAAAAAGGGGTGATCAAGGCAAAAAGGAGGACTTTCTCACAATAGAGATGGGGAAAAAACAACATGCCCACAGTTACACAGTATGAAGCTTAAATACAGATTAGTGAGGGCCCAAGGGCAAACAAATTCCACATCTTGGGGTTTGCATTTTACTTCAAAATCTTTTGATTGGTCTTTAGATGGTGAAGACAAGAATTGCAACACAAATGTCTGTTATTGATACAATAGTTGTAGAGAACATAATAAACAAACTTGTTTTCAAACCCCTTCATTCATTTCAACTAAATACAATCTAAGAGTAAGGATGGATAAGGTGGGATTTGTTTGCGAGGCTTCTTTTGCCAAGAATACCATGTTAGCCCTGACAAGGGGCTCTATGAAGAGATGGGCTATAGGAAGGCTTGAATAAGTGGGGGAGGGTGGGGATATCCTCTCTGTCGTCTAGTCGGAGGTGTTCACACTTCTGGCATGGGGGTTGAAGCAGGTAAATTCAGGTTTTGACATGTATTCCACTAGCGGTTGCCATTTTACCCCAAATGTATGTTGTGAATGAGTGAGATTCTGTGAGTAGTTCCATTACTAGTACTACACCGAGTTCCAAATTTAGCAGGCCTTTGCTACGTCCTAGCATTGCGCAAGGTGTTGCAAGGACAACTCAAAGTCTTCAGTAATATTTATAGCCATGGAAGGGACGATTTGTGCTGCCTTGTGTGGCTTTTTAAAGAAATGTAATGTAACACTGCTGCTAGCGCTACATTACATTACATTACAACCTGACAGGCGTTACATGGGTGGAGCATGGGCGTTCCCATGCATCAACCCATGGATTAGTTAGTAAACCTGGGAATGCATCAAAATGCCATGCCTTCCACAGTGAGGCGAAACGAGGAGACATATCTTTATTTCTTCTTAGTTCCTCTTTCCATATGTGCTGCATTCTATTTCACACATAGAAAGAGGAAAATGCCTCTAAGGAATATTTTTGTGCAGGAAGGTGTGCCTTCCTGTGCAAAAATAATCCTGCCTGTAATGCAGGCACCCTTGCACTATGGTTCAAGGGTGCCTGCATTGGCTCCAGGCAGCGCACAGTGTGCTAGCGCAAGGAGAGACCAGAAATGCTCAATGTCTTTGTAAATATGGAGCATTTCTGCCATCTCCCTTTCACGCAACGCAGCAGCTTTGCTTGCTGCCCTGGGTTGCATGAAAAATTAATAAATATGCCCCCACAAGACTATGGGAAGTGGTTCCTTTTTCTTCCAAAAGAGACTATGAGATGTTTTACCACTCTTGACATATGTCTTGTTAAGGCCCAATCATGTGATGTCATACTATCTAGACTATCTGGCTTAATCCTAAACAGTGTCAGCTCCGGGGATTCTGAAACAGAGTATCCCAGGTCTCTCTTGATGGGCCCCAAGATCTCTTTGCAGAATATTTGTATTACAATGCATGACCACCAGAGGTGTTTGAAGGACCTCTTTCCCTCTCACAGTGACATCATTCGCCCGATCTGGCCGGAAATAACAGCCCAGTTGAACTGGTGTTAAGTACCATTGATACATTTGTTTATAAAGCAATTCATTCCCTGTTGGGGAGGCTATAAACGATCTTTGGCGTATCTGACCAAAGGTGCCCCCATTATTTGCCAGAGATGTCTTATCCCAATCCCAGTTTCCACCTTTGCTGACAGGTATGTTTTCCTGTATCTTTGCAGCTTTATAGTGTCTGATATGTGTTAGAAATCAAGCCCTTGGTGCCTGAAAAATTGTTTAAATGCCTTACAAAGGGTGTTAGGGGTGGCTCGCTGCCTGTGCATTGTAAGGGTGGAGTGCACATTGTCAGAACTGATAGTATTGAAGGCTACTAGTTTTAAGAGTACTATGTTCTTTTTTGCACTGCTGGAATGATTTTATTTTTCCTTCCCTCATTAGCTCACCCAATTTCCTACATTCTCCATCAGTCCAATTACTGCAAGGTTCCCCTTTCAAGCTGGCGTAAAGGCCAGGTTATACATGATATGTATATTGGGAGAGGGTGTGGTGGTGGGACCCCTCGCACATCTACCTGGTCCTAGATCTCCAACACTGTCCTCGTTGAAGTGGCTAAATAAGAATTTCTAGCAAGATGTGTGCACTTCATTCATGTCAAATCTCAAAGGGAGCAACACACCACAGCCCTATCCATAAAAATCCAATTCTTCTCTCCTCCCCTGACCATTCTGAGATATAACGCAGGTATTCCATTCTGTTGAAGCCCACTAAATCAAGACATGCCAGCCCACCTTCTCTCTAGGTGCCATCAATACTTTTACCCAGATCAATGGTTCTCTGGCCTCCCAGGTTAAGTTTGCTATACTTTTTTTGATGATTTTTCTGTGTCCGAGCAATGATATATAGTGGGCTCCAGCGTATGAGGGACTCAGTGAAGTTTTTGCAAAGAGAGGGCCAGTTAGCTACTCGCCATATAGTATAATTTTTTGCAGGATCTGTATTTTCAATGGGTGGCACAGACACATTAAGTATCCCTGATATCTGTTTGTTTACTTTGAAGCCAGACACCACATTAAGGAATTCCAGTAGTTTCATTACAACCGACATGGATACTTTAGGATCTGAAAAGGTATGAAGGATATCATCTGCAGAGACAGGCTTTGTGCTCCTTGCCCCCAAAATAGTTGTCACTTACCTCCCTGCAAGTTTTGATGTTAATGACCAGTGGTTCATGGACCAGAGTGAAGAGCAGGGTCGAGAGCGAGTAGCCCTGCCTCGTGCCCCTAAATAGGGGAAGGTTGGAGAACTCTGACCATAGATCTGCACAGTGGCTACTGGTACTTGTACCCTGCCAAGATCCAGCCTTTCATTTCTTAACCAACTTTTAATTTGAAGAGAACCACTTCTAAAGAATCTTCAGCTAACCCGGTCAAACGCACTTTGGGGGCCCGATTCACAAAGGTAAATGTAAAGTTTTTTTTTCTATTCACAAAGGTATTTTATGAGTAGTATCTTTTCGATTGCGGAATCTCCGCAATCGTGGCAGAGGCTCTGCACATTAAAAGATAGGACAGTGATGGAGCAGGGTTTTCGCGAAATGAAACCTGCTCGAATTGAACCCTCAGTAACATTTACTAACTGTGTGCGGTGAAAAAACTAATGTGGAAAAGAGCCTAACATGAGGGAAAATGCTACTGCGCAAGCGCGTACTCAAGCACTGAAGTAGGCCACAAATGCTTCTTGACATGACAAAAATAAAAGACTAATGCTGCTTTTGTGCACATTATTAACATTTGCAAGAAAAATAATACTAACGTGGGTTGTGCATGGATAGATGCAACATGGGGTGGATGCGTAATGAAAAGCATTATAAGTGATTAATAATGCCTGTGTTTGTTTTTCATAGAAGCATGGTTTTCTGTTCTGCGGGGAAACACGGGGTTAAATGAAAATAAATGACTCTGCAAAATAATACTGAGCAAAAACGAAGGCAGTGGAAGACAAGTGTCCTTCGCCAGTCCTGTGTGCCTGCCAAGAGACCGCTGATAGAAACAAAATTTTCCTTGAGTGAAAGAACATTTCCTCTTTGTGCGGCACGTACGGATAAATGTGACACATAATTTGCTACATGACTAGGATGGAGGAAATGAATGTTATAACAGAGGCTCAAATTTGTATTTCCTGGGGTGGAAGTAGATATGCAGAATAAATGAACAGTAAAGAAGATGAGCTAAGGGACATGACGAGAGTGGTGTGACAGTACACCCCTTTCCTTAACCAATCATGTGTAGAAAAATCCTCTGTTCTGACACAAGTGTGGGTTGGACATTTGGGTTTTAGGGTACAATTGAGGTTCCTGGTGGGAGGGGTTTAGGAGTTTTTACGAGAGTCTGTTGGTGTTAGTTGGTGGTTTGCTTTCTTACCTGCGTGAGGAGAGGCCTTCTTTGCTGTCTCCTAATCTTGAGCTGGCTGTTCCTGTCTGCTGATTCCTGACTTAGTCTTTGCCTCTTCAACTCTACTTGAGGGGCCTTACTGCTCTCATGGCCAGGGAGTAGATTTCCTATTCAATTGGGTTAGTATAGACAGAAAACTGAATTTGCATAATAATTTGCAAATGTATTTTTGTATCTGAACCTTTTGTCTCTTCGCCTTTCTACTCTTTATGCATTGTTATGCTGAGATGTGTTTTTATCACTATTTCTCTGATATTATTGCTCTGTGATGATCTATGATTTGTACTGTATTTTGGTATTGATGAGCATTTATTTCACATTATTTAAGATAAACATTATAAATATACAAATGTGTCTGCTTTTTTAGAGGTGTTTTTCTAGTTTATGAGTATTCTTGAAACAAGTATTGGTTTGCCAAACTCTGTCAACTATATAAAGACCGCATCCCACAATTGGAATAATAGAAATGAAGACACAAATTGGATTTTGGTAATATTGGTAATTTGTTTAGTAATTCACTAATCTCAGCGTGAAGGGGCTTGTGGGTAATGAAATTGGGCCTCGTTTGTGGAAAATTATTAGTCCCAGATCGCTGGATCAACTGTCCTAACTTTTTGTGTACGGAGTAGGACAGTCCTATCTTTTTATGTGCGGAGTCTCCGTCACGAGTGTGGAGACTCTGCAGTCGTAAAGATACTACTCAGAAAATACAATTGTGAATAGGAAAAAATCGTAAACGTACACAAAAGTGTAAATTTACCTTTGTGAATCAGGCCCTCAGTGTTGCGGGAAAGCGGGACTGGGATTGCCAGGGTTTTCTTTGTGGGCCCTCTCTTTTATATGGGCCAGAGTTTCATGTTGCCACTGCCCTGCCTGTGTCTGATAAATCATACTTGATCAAGCTGTATGAGCTAGGGCATAAGAAGCTCAAAACAGTTGGCAAAACTGTTATAAATATTTTTGTGCCTGTATTTAACAGTGAAATCGGTCTTGAAGAGCCATACATTTCTGGATCTTTTCTTGCCTTATGAATTAAAGTAACATCTGGTTCTTGGATATTACCAGTAGAAGTAGTTAAGAGCTAGTTGGACCTCAGCTAGTTCTATATGGGCTTCAGGTGTTTCTCTGAGAGTGATCTGAGAATGTTTCTCTGAGTGAGAGGGATGTTCCTTTGCAGGCCTTTAAGTAGGCCTCTATTGTATCTTTGTTTCCCTCTGCTGTATAACCTTTGGTAGTATTCCCTGAAGGTATCTGGTTGGTCTCGTTCCCTTGTTGCCCATCTGTCATCCTATTTCTGACTCTTGTAATAAGCATGTGTGACAAGGGTCCCACGAGAAGGAACATCTTGACACAACAGAGTTAAGTAAATATTTATGGTTTATTCACTTCAAGAGACCTCATCCATCCAGTTTCTGATCTCCTTCCCTCTACATGTTCAACTGTCATTCCTGCTGCTTTAGGTCACTATGATCTCACCACATTCTACCTTCTAGAATCCTGTTAAGACCCAGCCTCAGACCAAAAGGCATGAGACAAATAGTACCCTAGTGCAATACTACACACTTACCCCTTTACAACATGAAAAAAAGAAACCATCTTGAAAACCTTTTCTCTGCTACTTAAGCAGGACATATAGCAATAAACAATAGTTATAATACGTAACTATGAACATAATATTCAATATTTCAAATCAGACTACACATTAAGATCTTATTTCACAAAATCTTTTCAGTAAGCTGGTGACCTAGTAGCTCTTTGTGGTCTTTTGTTGTAAGAATCATCAAATGCTTTATTGTTTTTGTCACTTTACTTGAGTTTACTCTCTCTGTCTTTCTGAATGAACATTGCGGGTTCATTGTTTCAGTTATATGGGAATCTTCCATTTTCACAGAATTGGGGAAAAGCTTGAAGTTTCCAGTACATGGAACTTGAACAGAGTAGTTCCATATAAAGGAAAGCTTAATCTAACTGAAACAATGAACCCACAATGTTCATTCAGAAAGACAGAGAGAGAAAACTCAAATAGAGTAGGTGACAAAAACAACAAAGCATTTGATGATACTTACAACAAAAGAACACAAAGAGAAACTAGGTCACCAGCTTACTTAAAAGATTATGTGAAATAAGATTGTAATATGTAGTCTGGTTTGAAATATTGAATGTTATGGTATTGTTGCTTGAAGGGACTAAGGTATTTTTGACTATTGATTTAACCTTGGCGTACCATCAGATAGAGTTAGAAAACGTACTCCAGGATGTAAAGGGAGTAAGGATATACCAAGATGACAATTTAGTGTTTGGACAGAATTTTACAGAGTATGATTAGAGAGTAAGACAGGTGTTGAGAAAACTTGGTCTCAAATCTTACTGTGAAATTAGAAAAATGTAAGTTCAGGAAGGAGTCCAGTGATTATTTAGGTCACACCATCGCCAGTGAGGGTCTAACTCCCAAAGACAAGCTAGTTAATTCCATATGTCATTTGGAAACGCCATCCAACAAAGAAGAATTAATGCAATTTCTAGGTATGGCGGAATACTATACTGAATTTATGAGGGGTTTTGCAGAAATGTGCTAAGCAATGAGAAATTTGCTGAAGAAAGGAACAAAATTTGTTTGGGACTCTGTATGTGAAGCAGAGTTCAAGGAAGTGAAGGAAAAGTTGAGTTCAGCCCCCAAACTAAAAAACTTTGACCTCAAGAAGAAGTCTGTACTTACAACCTATGCGAGTCTTAAGGGACTAGGAGCAGTTTTACAGCAGGGTGAACAGGGTTCCCAACGTACAATAATATTTCTTTCAAGAAGTTTAAAAGGATCGGAAAAATGATAGTCATAGAGTATTGCAGTATTTTGGGCTGTCAGAAAACGTAAAAACATTCTATGAGGCAGCAAATTTAAAATGAGAACAGATCACAAACCATTGTGTGAAATTTTTAAAAAGAAAGGCATAGGTGCAGTTTCTAGTAGGATTACAATAAATCGACTTTTAAATTCACATAGCTAATCGATATAATTATTGTTTATTAGATGCTTGCGACCATCGAGTGCGAATGCTGAGCAACAATCACAATGCTCGTGCCAGCCCTCACACCATGAAACAGGCCTTGAAGAACAGGCTAATTGCCCTTGCTGGCCTTCCCTCAGTGAAACCGACGTGCCGGACACTAAACTAATGGCCAAGCTGTTACTATCTCCCAATCTTCAGGCTCCAGTATGGTTGTAGACCACAAACCAAATGCCACCTAACACAGTACTGCTTACTTTAATCCACACTGACAAATTTATCACTCTTTACGACGCTGGCTGATACTTAACTTGAAAGTCTGTCCCTGCCCAAACTAAAGTCACTGCGAAGCGCAGTCTGACCTCACGCAGGAACTGTTGAGAGGTGGAAGTTATTTACAGCCAACATTTTCCAAACACATCCTTTTGCTGTCAATGGGGTTGGGACAGCGTCCGTAGATCTATTATGATAGTTGTTGAGGTTTCTTCTTCTAATGTCGCTCCAGTGTCCTCAGAATCCCATCCTCGTCTCCAGTGTGACAAGGTACCCACGAGAAGGAACAGCTAGACACAGCAGAGTTAAGTAAATATATATATAGTTTATTTACTTAAAGAGACCTCATCCATCCAGTATCTGATCTCCTTCACTCCGCCTCTCCAACTGTCATTCCTGCTGCTTTAGGTCACTGTGACCTCACCACATTCTACTCTCTAGAATCCTGTTAAGACCCAGCCTCAGGCTACAAGGCATGAGACAAATACTACTCTAGTCCAATACTACAACATGTTTGTCCTTTGGAGATGAATTTTCCATGCCTGAATGTACCCACTTTGTCGCCCTTGTCATAAAAGCGTTGACCTATCTTTAAAATGGCGGATTCTGCCCAATTTACTCTATGTGATTTAAGCTGTCCTCTAAGCATTGCTAATTGGTGCTATGTTTGATTTATCCATCTGGTCTAATGTTTTAATTTCACCAGTAAGCTTATCTTCCAACAGCCTCTTGTCTCTTACATGCTCCACCTCAATGTTTATAGCGATACCTCAGGTGGTCCTTTTAACATATATGCCAACATTTTCAAACTGGGAATTGGAATGGATTTTACCCATAGACTTATTTTGAAACAAGGGCACTTTTAGGTGGGAGACACCTACAATAAAGCCCTTTTTGCTTCAAAAATCGGGAATCTCCTGCCTGAATCGGGTGTATTGGCATGTATGCTTTAAAGCCAACCCACACCGTGCAGGTGGCACCTCGCGACAAGCGTTGAGTTTGAAGAATTCCGACTTAACTTTCACTTGAGTCTCTCTGTGGACTGGGTCTCTTAGTGTATCTACTATCAGTCGCCATTGCGTCCCTCTTCTACAAATCATATTTAGTTGCACGTGACCTGAAAACGAAATGTCTGACACGGTTGCGCAGTAACGAGTGATTTATCAAGATATGGAGTATGTGGCATGTACGCAAGAGTAGAATGAAATGTCTTTCTGGTCGGGATGCAAATATCATATTAATCCTTGTTTTTAATTTTTTAAAAATGTTATTACAATCCCCAGTAACAAGAATAAATAAGCATATAGACATCTTAAATCAGATCGCAGTGGCAATTCATAATCCCCTGTACATAAATAAATTTCACCCAGTCATATGATCAATCATTGACCCCCTCGCTGCCCCCGTTTTTTGTGTCCACCTTTGCCTTCTGTACCCCTCGCTGCCCCCGTATTTTGTGTCCACCTTTGCCTTCTGTACCCCTCGCTGCCCCCGTTTTTTGTGTCCACCTTTGCCTTCTGTACCCCTCGCTGCCCCCGTATTTTGTGTCCACCTTTGCCTTCTGTACCCCTCGTTGCCTTTCTCCGCTCCCGCCGCTGCGTCCCCTGCGGCCCGCCCCCCTGACTGCCCATTCGCTGCCCCTGCCTCCCGCCTCTCAGCTGCTCCTCCCTCCCACCTCCCCATATATGGCGGCCGCTGCGCGGTGAGGAGAGCGACCCTTGACCTTGCCAGGTAGGTCGCTCCCCCACCACACAGCTCCGCCTGTGGTGCCCTACCCGCTGCTGCTGCTAGTAAGCTCGCGCCCCTGTTTGCTACCTCTGTGCCCGTTTTTGCCTTTTGCTTCCCCTCGTTTGCCTTCTGTACCCCTCGCTGCCCCCGTATTTTGTGTCCACCTTTGCCTTCTGTACCCCTCGCTGCCCCTGTTTTCTTGTGTCCACCTTTGCCTTCTGTACCCCTCGCTGCCCCTGTTTTCTTGTGTCCACCTTTGCCTTCTGTACCCCTCGCTGCCCCCGTTTTTTGTGTCCACCTTTGCCTTCTGTACCCCTCGCTGCCCCCGTATTTTGTGTCCACCTTTGCCTTCTGTACCCCTCGCTGCCCCTGTTTTCTTGTGTCCACCTTTGCCTTCTGTACCCCTCGCTGCCCCTGTTTTCTTGTGTCCACCTTTGCCTTCTGTACCCCTTGCTGCCCCCGTATTTTGTGTCCACCTTTGCCTTCTGTACTCCTCGCTGCCCCCGTATTTTGTGTCCACCTTTGCCTTCTGTACCCCTCGCTGCCCCTGTTTTCTTGTGTCCACCTTTGCCTTCTGTACCCCTCGCTGCCCCTGTTTTCTTGTGTCCACCTTTGCCTTCTGTACCCCTCGCTGCCCCCGTTTTTTGTGTCCACCTTTGCCTTCTGTACCCCTCGCTGCCCCGTATTTTGTGTCCACCTTTGCCTTCTGTACCCCTTGCTGCCCCCGTTTTTTGTGTCCACCTTTGCCTTCTGTACCCCTCGCTGCCCCCATATTTTGTGTCCACCTTTGCCTTCTGTACCCCTCGTTACCTCTCTCCGCTCCCGCCGCTGCGTCCCCTGCGGCCCCGCCCCCCTGACTGCCCATTCGCTGCCCCTGCCTCCCGCCTCCCAGCTGCTCCTCCCCATATATGGCGGCCGCGCCGCTGGCGCGCCGAAGGCGCGCCTAAGGCAAGCCCGTCTGCGCCCGTCCGTGCCTGGACCGCGCCCAGTGCCAGAACCCCTGGGCCGGGCGCCCCCCGCTCCAGCCTCGAGGACCGACGCCGATACGATGCCACCACACTCCACGCTCTCAACCCTGGACGGACACACAACTGCTTCAAGGCCGCCCCGAAACGCACTCATGGTCCCTTCACCTGCCGGAACTGCAGCTACACCAGCCTCAGAGCCACCGAAGCGCCCGCCAAGAAGGACCTCAACCACCTCCGATGCATCCTACTGAACACCCGCTCCGCACACAAACACGCCGTCGAGCTCTGGGACCTGCTCGACACATCATCACCAGACGTCGCCTTCCTGACAGAGACCTGGATGAACGACTCCTCCGCACCCGACATCGCCATAGCCATCCCAGACGGCTATAAGATCACCCGCAGAGACCGCATCAACGGAGTAGGAGGAGGAATCGCCATCGTCCACAAGAATTCCATCAGGGTCTCGACCAGCACCGACGACTTTCTCTGCACCGCCGAACACGTGCACTTCCAGATCCACACAGACCCCAACACCACCCTTAGAGGCACCCTTGTCTACAGACCCCCTGGGCCCCGACCCCAGTTCAGCGACTCCATCGCCGACTTCATCAGCACGCACGCCCTGACCTCTACCGACTACATCCTCCTCGGAGACCTGAACTTTCACCTGGAGAACAACAACGACAGCAACTCCACCACCCTGATCGACAACCTCGCCAACCTCGGACTGAGACAGCTCGTCACAACACCGACCCATTCCGCCGGCCACACGCTCGACCCCGTCTTCTCCTCAAGCTCCCACGTCTCCTTCAGCCACACCACGGAACTCCTCTGGACCGACCACCGCTGCATCCACTTCACCTTCCAGAAACCCACCACACACCACCGCACCCAACAGATCCCACGCCCCTGCTGGAGCAAAGTCACCGAAGACCAACTACGGGCAAACCTCGCTCTCAGCCCTCCCTCCGACCCATCCAACACCGACGACGCTGCCTGCAACCTCAGACGATGGATAGATGACTGTGCCAACACCCTCGCCCCGCTGAAAAAACTCACCTACAGTGACACCACCAAAAGAGCCAGCTGGTTCACCCCGGAACTCCTAGCGTCCAAGCGTACCTGCCGGAAACTAGAGAAGAAATGGCATAGTGATAAGACACCGGACAGCCACGCAGCCCACAAAGACGCCATCAGTAACCACCACCACCTCATCAGGTCCGCCAAGAGAATCTCCTTCAAAGACCGCCTCGACAACAACGCACACAACAGCAAGGAGCTCTTCAACATCGTGAAGGAACTCTCCAACCCCAGCTCCAACACCAACGACATCCCGCCGTCGCAAGCCCTGTGCGATTCCCTCACCACCTTCTTCCACCGCAAGATCGCCGACATCCACGACAGCTTCAACACCCAGACAGCCCCAACTAAGATCGATGCACCAGACCCGCCGCACACCATCGACCACGACCCCTTGCCAGCCTGGGCCAGCGTGAACATCGATGACACCATCAAGACCATGAGCACAATACACTCCGGCTCCCCGTCAGACCCTTTCCCGCACCACATCTTCAACAAGGCCAGCAGCTCCATCGCACCCCACCTGTGCAACGTTATCAATCTCTCCTTCGAGACCGCGACCTTCCCAGAGAGCTAGAAACACGCAGAGATCAACGGCCTACTCAAAAAACCCAAGGCGGACCCGAGAGACCTCAAGAACTTCCGGCCCATCTCCCTGCTTCCGTTCCCAGCCAAGGTCATCGAGAAGATCGTCAACAAACAGCTAACCCGATACCTCGAAGAAAACAGCATCCTGGACCCATCCCAATCAGGGTTCCGCAGCAACCAAAGCACTGAGACTGCCCTCATCGCCGCCACCGACGACATCAGGACCCTGCTGGACAACGGTGAGACCGCAGCCCTCATCCTGCTGGACCTCTCTGCCGCCTTCGACACTGTCTGCCACCGCACTCTACGCGCACGCCTCCATGACGCAGGGATCCGAGACAAGGCCCTGGAATGGACCACCTCCTTCCTCGCCGGCAGAACCCAGAGAGTCCGCCTCCCACCATTCCGATCCGAAGCCTCCGAGATCATCTGCGGCGTACCCCAGGGATCATCCCTCAGCCCGACACTGTTCAACATCTACATGGCCCCGCTCGCACGCATCGCCAGACAGCACGACCTCAACATAATCTCCTACGCCGACGACACTCAACTGATCCTCTCCCTCACCAAGGACCCCCTCGCCGCCAAATCCAACCTCCATGAAGGAATGAAGGCCGTCGCCGATTGGATGAAGATCAGCCGACTAAAGCTGAACACGGACAAGACAGAGGTCCTCATCCTCGGCCCCAACCCCTCAGCCTGGGACGACTCCTGGTGGCCAACGACACTGGGAGCAGCCCCGACACCCACCGACCACGCACGCAACCTGGGAGTCATCCTCAACTCAACGCTCTCCATGGCCAAGCAAGTCAACGCAGTCTCCTCCTCCTGCTTCAACACCCTCCGCATGCTTCGCAAGATCTACAGGTGGATCCCGACAGATACAAGAAGAACAGTCACCCAGGCCCTCGTCAGTAGCAGACTTGACTATGGGAACGCCCTCTACGCGGGAGCCCCGGCCAAGCTCATCAAGCGACTGCAACGCATACAAAACGCCTCCGCACGCCTGATCCTCGACGTACCACGCCACAGCCACATCACCCCCCACCTGAGGAACCTGCACTGGCTCCCCGTCGACAGGAGAATCTCCTTCAAACTCCTCATCCACGCACACAAGGCACTCCACAAGACTGGCCCAGCCTACCTCAACAGACGACTCTTCTTCTACGTCCCCAACCGCCAGCTCCGCTCCGCCGACCTCTCCCTCGCCACCGTCCCTCGCATTCGAAGAACAACCACCGGCGGCAGATCCTTCTCACACCTCGCCGCCAAGACCTGGAACACCCTTCCACTAAGCCTACGACAGACCCAAGACCTGCTGACCTTCAGGAGGCTACTCAAGACCTGGCTGTTCGACCAGTAGCAGCAACCTCCCCCCCCTCTTTTTTTCTCCCCAGCGCCTTGAGACCCTCGCGGGTAAGTAAGTGCGCTCTACAAATTCTGTGATTGATTGATTGATATATACATACCAAGTTTACGCTTTCTTGGCCCTTTAACAGAATACAAACTAAACTCCAGATTAAAGGTACTATAAAACCTTGTGCGCCACATTTCAAAAGATGGTGCATCAGGCTGTAGCCACATGGACGCTGAACACAGCCGTGCTACTGCTGTGGCAATAAAGATTAGATACCGAAACTTATGCATCGGCATCCCTTGCCGTAGGTCTTCCCCAATCCCTAGCAGCATCATGGAGGCTGAGATTTTTATGACAACTCCAGTGACCTCTGATAAAAACCTTTCCATATGTTCTATAAAAAGAGGCAATTTTGCGCACAAATAGAATATATGGGAAATGTCAGCATTGTCTGCACCACACCGAAAGCATTTCCCGTAGTTCACTCCACCCCATTTCATCATCTTCGCAGGGGTGTGGTACAAGTCAAACAGTGTTTTATAATGCTGGGCTTTTAAATTTGCCTCGAGAAAAATTTCCCCTGCAATGTCAATCGATTTCTCTAGAGACACAGCCTGTTCTCCCAGACGGTTCCCCCATTTAAGATTATGCTTATCTAAATCATCCGTCCTAGAAGCTAGCAACAATGTATATAGAGCCCCTATTTTTTCCTGACGTCTAATAGCTTCTACTGTCTTATGCGGTATCATCCTAGTTGGCTGTTTACCTAAAAATTCACGTATTTGCAAAAACTTAAAAAATTGATTTTTAGGCAGATGGTATTTGTCCGCCAGAAGAAGAAGAGCACAGCCCCCGCCTCGTAAAAGTCACCAATTTGCGTGATGCCCTTGAGTCTCCAATTACCTACCAAGTGATCCCAGAAAATTGATGGAAGTATCCCTACTGCAGAGGTGGGTGTATAAAATGATAGCCCTTCAATCTGCAGATTTTTTCGCACTATTTTCCACACCTTAAAGGCTGCACCCAAAATGTTAAAACTGTTTTTTTTTATAATAGCTACCATCTATCCTTTTAAACAAGCAATTTTTAACCTCGGTCCCCAAGACCATCTGATATATAGAAGGGGCCTCGGCAAGATTGTTCACTTCTTCTCCAGTCAAAAGTATACGAATATTCAATAAGATACACGCATAATAATAGAATGCAAAGTCGGGGACCGACCACCCACCTCTGTTCCGAGGAAGAGTCATGAAGCGTGCTGCTCTGCGGGGTTTCCCCGGGGCCCACAAGAATCTGGCACAGAGTGACTGAAGATGTTGAAGTTGCCCACTAGATAATTCCAATGGAACTGATTTAAAGAAATACAGGACTTTGGGCAATATATTCATTTTAAGAACATTAGATCTGCCTACCAAGGAGTGGTGTAGGCACTCCCATCTCTCCAATAGTTGTTTCACATTGTCAATAATAGCCCCCCAATTAACCTCGACCAGCTCTTTTAGACAGACCCTAATCCTGATGCCCAAATATGTAACCTCATTAACAGCTCTAGGATCCTTAACCAAGATTTGGTTCGTACAGAGGATCTGTGTTTTGGTCGTGTTCAACTTGTAGCCTGAAGCAGAGCCAAACTCAAGTGCCAAGTACTCATTTTCTGGTAAAGCCGCAACAGGATCAGATGTTAAGATCGCTATATCGTCAGCGTATGCGAGAACACAGAAGTGATCCTGCCGAACGAGAAAAGGTTTGATATGGGTATTCCTCTCCAACATATTTAAAAAGGGTTGATGTACAGAGCGAACAACAGCGGGGAGCAAGGACACCCCTGCCGTGTGCCTCTAGAAATCTGTACTGGTTCAGATTCAAGCCCCATTGAACAGATCTTGGCCATGGGTGATCGATATAAAACCTGTAGAGCCTGAATATACCCCTGGCCGAACCCCATCAGCTGTATGACCCCCCAAAGGAAATCCCACGCGACACGATCGAATGCCTTTTCGGCGTCAAGCAAGATCAATCCTAGGTCCCTGAACTCAGCCTGTGCGATATCGAATAAGGTCACTACCCTACTGATATGATTCACCGTCCCCCTACCAGGTATAAAACCGTGTTGTGTTTGAGAGACTAGAGGGGAAATGACTTTAGCCGATCGATTCGCTAGAACTTTAGCATAGGTTTTTCCGTCACAGTTAACAAGGGAAATCGGGCGATAGGATCCCGGGCGGTCAGAAGGTTTGTCCTTCTTCTTAAATACTACGATATTAGCCTCATCTCAAGATCGCGGCACGTCCCCAGTTTGAGCTGCTTGAAAGACGGCCAGCATGTCCATTTTAAGACCTTGAAAGAAGGTCCTATAGACCTCCGAAGGGAGTTTATCCGGCCCAGCCGCCTTTCCAATCGTCATGCTATTGATAGCTTGTTCCAGTTCATCAGAGGTGACAGGGCTGTCCAAAATCCCAGCTTCCTCCTGATCCAACTGCTCTAGTAATAAATGTTGAAGGCCCAGATCCCTAGCGTGTCTCCCCGTATCCTGTTCTGTATATAGTTCTGTATAGAAGTTATGAAAAATCTTGAGGATCTCCTGGGGATCGTGTACCATATTGTCCAAAGCATTCTTCATACCATCTATTCTTTGTGCAGCCTCTTTTGAGCGTAACTTTTGAGCTAAACCGCGCCCTGTGGCCTCGCCGTACTCGTAGCAATCCTTTTTATACAGCTGATATTTTACCGCAATCTCCTTGCTCCATAGCAAATTGATGTTAGCCTTACATCTGGCTACATTGGTTTGCAAATCAATATTTTTATCAGCCGAGATCCCCCATGCAAGACTTTCTTCGTCTGCTTTAAGTTTGCCATATAATTCCTGAGTTGCTAGCTTAGTTTGCTTTTGTCTATGCAGTCCATAGCTCAGAACTTTCCCTCTAAAACAAGCTTTAAAGGTATCCCAGACGACCCCACACGATGTGGAGTGCCGCTTATTTTGGAGGAAGTCCTTAATCCAAACCTTCATATGATCAATAAAAATATTATCCGAAAGAAGCTTCCTATCGAATGTGAAAACCCTTGGGACTATACATGTACCAAGTGCGGGAATGTCCAGCACTACTGGCGCATGATCGGAAGTGATTCTAGGGAAAACTTGTATCTTAGCTCCTGTAAGTAAAAGAGGAGATACAAAGAAATAATCAAGCCGTACTAGCTTACTGTGCGGGTGAGAGTAAAACATGAACCCCGGATCCAGCGTATGAAGTGTACCCCAGACATCTATCAGGCCATGATCAGACAATAGGTGGTGTAATGCCTTAAAAACCCTAGGTTTCCTACCTTTATAATTTTCTATACCAGATTGGAGTTCCCTCCCAACCAAATTAATATTAAAATCCCCCACGGTACAAGTGGGGTAGGCCACAGTGCAAGTTCCAGGTTTAGTTGCTCGAGGACAAGGGCCTCATCAAAGTTAGAGCCATATAGTGAGCATAGCGTGAACTTCACTCCCCCCCGAATACATTCCAAAATGGCCCAACGTCCTTGATTATCTACTAAAACTCGTCCTGATGACTGTATTGCCTGATTAGCTAACACCGCCACCCCCGAGTCATTGTCGATTGCTGTGAGACTGCCAAGACCACATAGCCCAATTCTGATAACATTTTCCGCGTCCCCCAGTGTATATGCGTTTCCTGTAAACACACGAGGTCCTGCTGTATCACTCGAAGCTCTGCAGCAACTGTTTGTCTTTTATTATAGTTATTTTAACCCACAGACATTCAAGGAACAGATTCGAAGACCTAATTTAGCCATCGATTCAGTATGGGTGCCAGCCCTTGCTCAAATCTCTTATAATTAACTAATAGATCTCTCAACTTCATGAACTTAACCATACTATGGATTGATTTTTTTGTTTTACCCCAACTCTCTCACCTCACACCCCCCCAGAACCCCACCCACCCAAGCTCCCCCCCCCACCCCACCCCACCCCACCCTACAACCCCAACCCCATCGTTCAACAAGGCTTTAGGACCAATGGTCCCTGTGATGACAAGCTCCTGCCACCCAGATACCCCCCTGCAACAATAAACCACCCTATGCATAACAAAATTCAACAGTGAAACACCGAACACCCCAATACATAGTACAGGCATTGCAAATGCTAAGTATATGCAGCTTTATACATGTGAACAAAAAACAGCATAGGGTGCAGTGAGACAAGGAAAAGAAAGGAAGTAAGCAAGCTAAAAATATACATCCCACAAACCAAACATAAAAAATAGAAAAAACAGATGATTACACATCCTGAAAAGAGTAGCGCTAATTTATGCATGATACATCACGACCAACTTATCAGTAACCTGACACAGCTGCCTTCACTTCACAAAGACTGTAAAAAATCTTTAGCCTGCTCCTCTGAAATAAAGAATCGAGTATGTTCTTTATGTAGCACTTTTAGCTTAGCTGGATTTATTAAAAAAGCTTGTGCCCCTTTAGCCTGAAATGGTGCGATAAGCTGGCGCAGCTGCCATCGCTTTTCAACAGTTGGGTGACAGAAGTCTGGCCTGACGAAATACTCCACCCCTTTCCCACCCTCTTTTTATCAGGGCGTGCCAACTCAAATACAGCTTCCCGGGCAAGAATATTATTGAGAGATATCAATATCGCTCTTCGTCTGGTTATTGTTTGATCAAATCTAGGACGAAGGGAGAACGGGAAACGGTGCGCCCTCTGTATCTCTCTCTGCCACTCCCACTGTGTAAGTTCTGGGAAGGCCTCCGTGAACAGGTCGATGACAAACTTGCGAGGATCCTGTCCTTCCGTGCCCTCAGGAATTTGCAGAACTCTAAGATTATTCCTGCGAGATCGATTGATCAGCCAGTTTCCACTGGGTGTTGTCCTTTAGGGATCGCAGGGTCTCTGTCGCAGTCTTCTGCGCTGCCAGTTCGTCTTCTAAGCACGAGATCCGAGCTTCCGCTTCATTAAACCTAGTAGTGAATTCAGTACAGGTCTTGGCTATGCGGCGGACCGAGTTCTGCAATTTGCGACATGAGCTTTGCGCCCTGTGACTCTCTACACATGTTTCCTCCCTGTGAATCATAATAGTTTGGTAGATCAGGGCCAGTGAAATCTCTTCTGATGTACCTGCTGCGTTTTCTTTGTTAATCTCTGAAATGTGCCCATTGCCAGTGCCTATCTCAGTTAAGAAGGAGTAGTCCCATTGTAGAACATTACTGCCACTACTGCCATCCGCCTGCTTAGCTCCTTCTCTATCGTCTGGGTTCTTGCGTATTGTCCGAGGGCTGTCATCAGATGTATCACCTCCAGTGTCGCCCGAATGTGTGCTGCTTATGTCACTGCCACCGCTACTATGCAGACCAGTCTCAGCCTGGACCTTCGAGATTGACTCTAAATCATCGCTGGAAGAATCCGAATGATCCGACAAAGAATAAAAGTAATCACCGGAGTCTATCTCTTTCATAGGAGATTTCGTTATACTTTGAGAGTCTTTCTTCCTGCCAGGACCTGGAATTTCAGTGTTTGAAGCACGAACTTTCTCCGGGCCGGTGTCAATTAAAGCTCTTTCAGGGGTAGATACCCTGGATAAAGTAGTATGCTGGCTATTCCCCCCTGAAGCGTCTTCCATCCTTTGGGTTGCATTGGGTATAGGTAGCAATCCAGGATCAGTGTTGCCAGTATTAATATGACCAGTAGCAGAGTCTTTTTCCCCCAAGCCGTGTTCTACCACTGGGTCAGATAACTTCCTACCAACTGTTATTTGCGAAGTCGACTCAGCCGGAGGGTAATGTATAGCTTTTTATTTTTCCTTCCCTGCGGAAAATAAAAGAGGAATAGTGCGCTTTCCCATGCTGTCTTTTGACGGGCAATCCTGTTTTTCTCCTGCTGCTACAGCGTTATTTTTGGCAGTTTTGCTCAAACTACCTGAGTTCGCCGAGCTCTTGACACCCCCAGCTCCGGCCCCGACAGGGTCAACCAAGGGACGAGACCTCCTCTCCCAGTCCTGGGAGTCATCGTCAGAGCAGCGTAGCCCTCCCCTATCCGGCTTCTGTCGATCGTAACCGCCGTGCAGCAACACCAACGCCGGTTCCAGGATACTCTCCAATGAAAGCGGCAAAGGCGCTGTACCCTCGCCGAGATAGCCACGGCAGCGATTCCAAGCATGCCGAGAAGACAAGTAGCCAAGTTCAGTGAGCAGCAGTAATCCTTTCTGGTGTTTTAGTATGGCATATTCCGCATATCCTCCTTCCGTCACCCCATGCGTAGTATAAACTCCGTGCGGGTGAGGGGACCCGGGAGCAGTCAGCTCACACGTCCGAGCCCGCGGACGCCATCTTGCCTCTAACCATCTATTAATCCTAAATCGAGTTTTTTCTTTTACTTTTTGAGGGCTGATGACATAGCACTTGTTCCGGGGCATGTACTCTTGTTCCTATCAAAGTCTGGGTCCGAGGCCAAATTGAAGTGACTCCTCACGATTAAGGGGCCGATTCCGATTCGGGCCGGAAATCTCTCCGACCGAGCCGGACTCGGAGAGATTTCCGACCGAATCAGACTCTGGCAGCCCGACCGAACGAGTACGATGCGCACGTATGCCATCGGACTCGAGTCGGTCGGACTCCCATTGAAGTCAATGGGAGCCGGTCGTACAACGCGTACGCGGGCTCCCATTGACTCAATGGGTGCGAGGCGGTCAAGGGCGCCCCCTACAGCGGGTACGCGTCGAAGCGACTCGCGCCGTACACGCACAGGTAGGGGGGACCCATGGGTCCCCCCTGTGTGCGACTCGCGCGGCTACGCGTACAGGGGGGTCCGACACGGACCCCCAAAGTACATCTCCGACTGCTCTTTGGAGCCGGAGTGCGCGGCTCGGTCGGACTGCTCGCGGCGCGCATTGTACTCACCCGGCCGGGGAACGTCTCCATTGCGCGGTGCGAGTCGAGTCCGAGCGAGTCGGTCGGTGCGGTTCGACCCGGGAACGAGTCGGTCGGAGCGGTCAGGACGCCCGGACGAGTCGGTCGGCGAATTCGCATCGTACTCGCTCGCCCGGACGCGCGTACGAATCGGTCGGGAAACAGGGCTCCGAATCGGATCCGGTTAAGCCGAATCCGATTCGGAGCCCTACCGGCCGAGATCGGAATCGGCCCCTTAGTCTCCCTTTATATCTCTCAACTGGTGCTTCATTATATGTGGAGGAAGGGCCCTTGAGCTGTGTTGGGGGGATATAAGTTAAATAACACCAGTGGGGCACCTTGTAAGGATAGTTATAATTTAAAGTAAGGGGCCCTTTTGATCTTGTTTAGTGTTCTTTCTCTCCCTCCCAGTGGTCTTGGTTAGAGCAGAGGCCCAGGATTGGTTGAGGTATAATTCAATACCTGGTGAGGGGTTCTCAATTTAAATTATATTTATCCAAACGTGTTGACTAAAAAACACAGATTTTAGATATGTTATCTTTTTCTGAATCATTGCTCGTAAAACAATTCATTTATATAAGAACTGCCACAACTTCAACAACATTAATCCTGCACATTGTAAAATGTACTGGTGTACTCATCAAAAGCCTTCTTTAAGTGTTCTATACAAAATTGGGTTGAATTCAGGTTTTTCGAGAGGGCTATCCTCGAGGACTAGCTTGTGTAGAACATGTTGGGGTTATGACACAGCTACACTGACAGGCAAGGAGTGCTTTGTCACTTTGGGTGTCACACTGAAACACAAAGGTGATGAGTGGAATTATACTATTAGAGGTCTCTAGACGTCCCAAATTGAAGAGATGTAAGGTTTTTGAAATGGTTGCGCACAGAATCTTCTGGGAATTACCTCTCCCCAACTCAAAATTAAGTCTGGGCGGAGTTCCACGTACAAAAAAACTCTGCCAAGCTATGCGGAATTCCGCGAGCTGCGGAATGGGTTACCTCGCGCCGTTCGCACTGCTTTTTAGTGCCGGGTGTTTGTCCCGTGCTGTAAAATCTGCGCGAACGGCACCATGCACAGTGCAAGAGGGTGCAGCTTCTTTCTGCTGCTCAAGTAGAAGTTCTACTCGAGCAGCAGCTTCCTTAATGCGAATGGAAGGTTTCTCAATGAGAGTGGTAGCAACTATCTGCGACCGCCCGCATTGAGAAATCTCGCAGGCAAGTGGTCTAGCTTTGTATTTTCCTCGCTTGCGCTTGCCAACTTACCGTTGGTGAGCGACAGCGAGGAAAAAACTCCACTCCGCAAGTTTTTCGGAACTCCGCAAGCTCCGTGCAAAAAACTCCGTCAACGGAGCGGAGTTCTCACCGCCCAGGCTTACTCAAAATGAGCAACAAGAAATACCCATGTGAATCCTGGCATTCTCACCTTTTTATGTAGGGTAAAAGGAGCTACAGATTTCGGACTTAATGTACTATCACTGTTGCTTTTATTGATGTGAATAATCAGGAATCAGCCAACACGTTTCGTCCAACGAGATATATGTTGTGAATAATCAGGAATCAGCCAACACGTTTCGCCCAACGAGATAAATCATAGGCTTTGTCATGGCAAATAGTATTTACAAATTGCTCTTCAGTCAAGATTAATTTCAATTTATGCAGCAGAGCATCATCTGCCCTTAGTTGCCCATTCGAGTTGTGCTTGCACAATTTATAAAAACTGAACTACTTGTTTGCCTAGATAAAGCCACTCTCATTGGTACAAACAAGCATGGACACTTTTTCAGGGTTTTGAAACGTGTTATTGTGTTTAGCTCTCAGTACAAGGCCTTGTGAGAGGGATGACAACAACAGGCCTAGCCTTGTTACTCTGTGCTAGGTTTGGACTCCAACCCTAGCAAAAAGGGACTAATGCATGGTCACCTTTCTCTCTTTTCACAGGATACTTGAGAATGTTTCATGGGATCCTGACATGATAGAAAGAAAAGGTTTGCAGACTTCTTTAAGGTATGGAGTCTTGGAGAGTCAGAACCATAGCATATCCTTATTCAAACTGATTATGACTGACTATGCAGTAATTCATACGTAGACTGTTCCATTCAGATTTGCATTACTTTTCCTAATGCTGGTATCCTTAAAATATTGTATTCAGCTGGCCATCCTGGACCTACATTGGACACCCCTCGGATAAGGGTTATAAATCAAGAATTGAGTATTACCACTGGCTTTGGGGGTGAAAATATCCTTTGCAGATTTACCCTCCTATTCTGGTGCAGTGAAATAAGGGTTAGTAAATAGCTGCATTCCCACAGTCCATCGCTGGTAGGAAAAGATCTATTGCAGGCTCACGCTGATCTTGCTGAGTAGAAAGGCCAAGACAGTTTGCATGTATGAAACTCGTGAGTACCAGGGATTGCAGTTATACAAACATCCTGCTTTGACTCAGCATACACTGTAAAGGATTGTGGGCATGCAAATATAATGTCTAGGCATTATTTAAGCAGTGGCACAGGTAAAGGCTGAGACCTTCATTGCATATTGGGTGCAGGCCTGGGTGCAGATTGCACACCTGATAAATACGGATCCATATTTAATGTGTATGCAAATATGACACCGGTCCGGGGTTCAGACCTTGCAATGGGCGATTACACAATAATTGCTCATGGTTTCCACTGTTCCTGTGTGCCCCAACAGTTTGTGCCATGTTTTGTCTGCCATGTAGTGCAGGCAAACACCCACAACGGCAATGTGGACCCATGGTGGAATCCCGATTCCAGACCAAATAGGACTTTGAACCCGAATCGGTACCCTAGTCATAATGAGGGTTTTGGTAGGATATTTGCATGGGTAACAACCAACACTAACAACAAGAAACAGGCAAGCACAAGCACGTTTACTTAGATGGTTTTACCTGCCTGTAACACCCAGAGCATGCAACCCTTTCCTAGATGGGTTTGCCTATGTGCATGTGTGGCAGCACACTCTTTCTGCCATGATGCATGAGTATTTTAAATCACATACCTTCCCTTTGGCATGCCAGGGTTACTTGTCATACTTCTTACCACTACATTAGTTCACCCTCTAAACTAAGGCTTTTCTCAGCCAGAAGTTAAAAACATTTTCCTCCCTAAATGCTAAACTTAAAGTAGTTTTGTATCTGACTTAGATCAGGACAGTGTGGTGTAGAGACAGCGGCCTCTCCCATGCCCACGTGGCTGGCACATGGGGTTGTGCCTGTCCTCAGGTCACCGTGGCGCTAAGCATTTGGCTCACACTGTGGCCCAGCTCATATAGCCAAGGGAGGCTTTGCTGCTTAGATTTGATGCTCCCACATGCACCACCCCTGCTCTTGCACTATTGACACTAACACACAGCTCTGCTGATGATCGTCACTCTAGGGCAGAGGTCTTCAAACTTTTTTGCTCTGAGCCCCCCCAAGCAAAATGTTTTGAAGTCGGGCCCCCCCTCCAAAAACGTATGCCAAGAAAATGAAGAGTGGAAGGGCCAGGGGTGAGCTCCAGAACGGCGCTTAGGAGATCATTTCAGGGGTATTTTTCTGTAGCACATAATCTACGCTATATGTGAGACTTAAGAAAGTAAAAATATATTAAAGCAAAACAGAAATGGACCAAAAACACTAGGGCCCATAATTGGAGTGTTGTGAGCCTAGATCCTAATGCAACTGCACCTGCTGCACTAAAAAAAAAACTAAAAATAAACAGCTGCCAAAACTCTCCAGCTTCCTCAAGGCATCTCTCTGAGGTAGCTGTCTCTATCATTTGTAATCTACAAAATGACCCTCCACCCCCATATAGAACCATTTCCTCTGGGCTATCTCTTTGATGCTGTCTAAGGAGCTCACTACTTTCCTCTTTCTCCTGGAACGAGACCCTGCTGGCCTTCTCCCTGTCATCCCCTCTACTTACCTTGAAGGACATCTGCATGCTAACAGAGGTCGAAGTGGACGGGATCTATGGGGAGCCACATGCCCCATGCTTTTTAATTTTACAAAAGCAGTTCCCATACTTTTCGTTCAAAACACAACCACCTCTGAGCAATTGGTGTGGCCCTTGAAGTGCCTCTGTGTAAAAGTGAAGGGAGGTTGGGGGCGGAGTTTTCCTGTGCTGTGAAGCTCATGGAGGGACACAAAGCTAAGGAGGAAACAGTCATTCTCACCAGGGTGCCTGCTACCTGAAAGAATGCAAATGTGTGCAATTGGTTAATCACCACAAGTAAAGGCAGCTTGGTAGTCAGTTTAGGATTTAATTAATGGAGGCACCTGAGGCTTCATGTGGACAATGAGCTATTCTTTTTGATATTTAGGGGCAGATTTACTATTTTTTCATGTAGCGCACTGCAGCAGCCGCATATGCTGCGCAGCGATACGTGATAAGGAGAGAGGAGGAGAGCACCCTATTTACTAAAAAAGGCGCACTCCTCCCTTCTCACGAACGCCAGTGCTGAAATCAGCTGCTGTGCGCCACGGAGACTCCTTTGCCCCAGGATATCTCTGTGAGTCTAGCATAGGTTTTGTACTGGAAGGAAGCCTTCCAGTACAAAATACTATGCACAGACTCACTTGAACCATTTTCCCACTTTGTATGTGTGCTGTAAAGTGCAGCTCACATGCAAAGTCAGAAAAAGAAGGAGAAATGAAAGCATTTCTCCTTCCTTGCGCCTACTTTAAAAGGGCGCAGTTTTTTCAGGCTAAACCCAATCTACTTTATTTAGTAAATTGGGCTTAGCGTGAGAAACCTTGGGTGGTTGCTTGCGAACACCCATGCACCACCCTTGGCACGCCCCCATGGCGCAAAGTAATGCAAAGCAGTACATGGCGCTGCTTTGCATTCATTTTCCGTTACTTCCAGCGCTAAACAAGTTTAGCGCTGGAAAATAACGGGGAAAAAAGATTTTGTGCCGATTTGTGTCACTTTTGTGACGCAAACACGGCACACAATTTTAGTAAATCTCCCCCAAATGTCAGGGTGTCTAAAGCTGAGTTCTAGAAAGTGTACTTTTAATAGACAAATGTTTGCACTAGGTATAGTTTACCTATTACTAAATTATATATGTTGAAAGCACTTGTTTCATCTTAAAACACCAAATCATTTTGCAGCAGTCTACCTTATGCAGAGTATAATAGAATTTTAAAATAATGACTTGCGTATTCACAGTGCTTTCTGCTCTAAGCGGGGACCTTGTAGCACTATGAATACACAAGCCATTATTCCTCACATCTGCAGTTGTCACATTACTCAAATGAAATTTCAGAATGTAAAAGAATGTATTTCTATCTGATTAGCTTACCTTCTATTTATTTTTCAGTTAAAGTGTCTACATTATTTTATATGCCATTAGCTGAAAGTGAAAAACAAAACACTTAAAGAATATTTTCTTCTTTATAGCCACGTTTTTGACCCTGCCACCACGTGGCTAAAAGGAAAAAAATATTCTGTAAGCGTCTTGTTTTTCCACTTTCAGTTACCTGCATATAAAATAATACAGAAACCTTAGACGAAAAATAAATGCAAGGTAAGCTGATCTGATAGAAATGCATTCTTTTAAATTGAGGTCCCCGTGTATGTTTTTTTAAACCAATTCAAGGACTGCAAGTAAATGGAGACAGCCTGGAAACATGGCAAGTTGCGCTTCCAGGCCATCTTGATTTACAAGTGCTTGTGAGCCATTTGCGCCCCCCTAGGAATGCAGCCACGGCCCCCCAGGGGGGCGCGCCCCACAGTTTGAAGACCTCTGCTCTAGGGTATAGTGATATGGGGAAATAAGAAATGTCTCCAGTGAGAACAAAAACAGAAGACTGTGAGATCTGGCTGGGCTACTCTGCAGCGTGGCACAGTGTATTTGACATTTTCATACCCTTCGAAAGCTACAATCTGTATTTTTCAGATGCAGGCTGCAGTGACTTAGGCCATTACTAGAGTTTCCTGGAGTTACGCACAACTCCCTCCCAATTATTTGAAAAACGGCCCCGGGTACGGGGTACCTTGGGCCCCAAAGAGGCTCATGGGAGGAGCATCCTCTACTAAATTAGTTGGTTAAGTAATACATACTATATATATATATATATATATATACACATACATACATACATACATATATATATATATATATATCTCAATAACAGTGTAATTTTAGTTAGTTAGGATGCAGCGTTTTTTGTTTTGATAATTATTTGGCACCATTTGACGACTCTTCACAAAGCGTTCCAAAAAAAAGTTTTAAAACTTCATCCACCTTAGGTACTTTTGGGAAAGTTTCGGTGTGATCCGTCAAGCAGGGGCCAGGAAAAAGAAGGGGGGTCCCAAAATGCATTTTCCCCATGCAATTTCCAGTAGGAATTTTAGGAAGCATTTTAGAAAAAAACGGCTAAACAGAATTACACCAAATTTGACAGAAAGCTAGATATTTACTCAGAAAATGTGCTTTTTGTGATTTGGTGTAAATGTGTTAATGTTCTTTTTAAAATTGGGAGGGACTCTTGCATTCAAATAGCAGCCACCCTTCCAATTTTGGATGGAGCATTTTTTACAGTGACTTTTTAGGAGCAGAACGAAATTGCATTACGGAAGCACCATAATAACCTCCGCTCAGTACACCTCACCCGTGCGCAGATTCCTCGCATACGCCACTGCCACACCGGAGGGCGCTCCTTCCATCTCACTGCCAAAACCTGGAACACCCAACCCCTCCACCTCCGCACCTCCGCCTCGCTGCCCGACTTCAGGAAGGGACTCAAGACCTAGCTCTTCGAATGAGACCTGCAGCAAGCACCTGGATTCCCTCGCAGGTGGCAAGCTGTGCTCTATAAATACTACTTGATAATGAAATGATCTATAGGTTCCGGAGAAGAGGATACTCCAATCCCGTCATCAAGGCTGAACCACATCGAGGGTTTCTGCACTGTATCCCACACTAGAAATAGATCACTTCAACTCTAATTGAGTGTGGGTTGTTGTTGTTTATATGGCAACTTTTAAGATATTGAACAGTTTAGTTTGCCACAGTAACCCACACACCCAACCAAGAGTGCCCTATTGACCAATGAGCTCCCACAGAAACGTGTGTGGTGTGTGTGTGTCTGCCACTTTGGTGTTTCTTATTGTTTGTATGATGTGTTTTCAGGAATTTCCAGTTTCATGTCTTACTACAGAGAACTGGTTACACAGAGAAGGAGTTAATATGTACCTATGCACAATAGTAATTACGTTTATTTCCCTGAGAGGCAGAACACTTAAGGTATCTCTTTGTAGGAAGTCGTTACTATTGTTATTGGCCAGAGGAAAGGTGATGAGGCTGAAGTGGTGGAATCTGGTGTCTCTCTTATTCCATTCCCCTTTGCGTGCTTCTAACACTGGCCCTCATGATTTAGTATGATCAGTGGTGTAGGTGGTCACTCATTACTCTGGTTATTCCTGCACATAAAATTGGTGCCAATCTGAAATTTGTTATGTTATTGTATGTTAGGTATCTTAGGTATGATAGGTTAGATGTGGTGTGGTATGTTAGATAGGTATAGTAGTTTAGACGTGTGTGGCAGGTAAGGTTTTGCAAGTATTGTAGGTACGTATGCTAGTGATGATAGATAGGTGTTGTGGGTTCTGTATGTTAGTTAAGTAGGAATGGTAAGTTGATGTGATAGGTATGGTAGGTATATATGAGAGGTTAGGTATGTTAAGTTAGGCATAGTAGGTTGGTATGATAGGTATGAAAGGTGAGGTACAATAGCTTTACTAGGTATCTTAAGTTAGGTAAAATAAGTTAAGTATAGTAGCTTAGGTATGGAATATAGATATTTTTAGGTAAGTAGGTATCGTAGGCAAGTAAGTTTCGTAAGTAAAACAGTAGGATAATTAGATTTTGTAGGTATGACAGGTTAGATATGTTAGTTTAAGGTAGTGTAGGTATGGTAGGATAGGTTATGTTTGGTAGATATGCTAGGTAGGTACATTACGTAGATTGGTTAGCTAAAGTAGGTAAGGTCTCTTTGATATGTATGGTAGGTGCAGTACGTTGATATGGTAGCTGTGGTAGTTATTGTAGGTTACATAAGGTAGCTAGGTAAGGTAGGTAGGTTTGATAGCTAGGTGGGTCTGCTAGGTTAGGTGTGATAGGTTAGGTGTAGTAGATATAGTTGACAGGTATTGTAAGCTGGGTATGGTTGGTATTCAGGTTACTTAAGGTAGGTATGTACGTTCGGGATACAGGTATGCTATTTAAGTGGGGTCGTAGAGGTATGGCTGTATAGGTATGGTATGGGATAACAATTTGTATGACATTTAAAAGTTTGGGCACAAAGAAAAATCTTTTTAAAGACTTCTTGCTTACAAATCATAACATTGTTAATGACCAGGAAAACAAGTACTATATTTAATAAAGCTCACTTTATGCTTATCGATGAGTGGTTTATATGCATTTAGGAGTGTTTCCTTAATAATAATAACAACGCTAATACTTATAATCATAATAATAATAACAGCGACACAAATAATAATAATACATTAGTTAAGAAGGGGCCCTTTGTTCAACAGACTGCATTTGCAGTGCTACTGTGTAACCTCAAAGGAGAGTATTATGAAATTGAGACAGAAGATGAAACTCCCACGGAGAGTGCTGAACTTAAAAGACATACACAGTAAAATATTGCAGAGAAGGCATATTTTTCAAAGGGCCAACATTATAATTGCTGTTCATGAGAGCCTGTGTGCTTGCACACCTTTACCTTGTGAACACAAAAGCTGTAAATCGAATGTCATGAGAGCAAACTAAACTAAGTGAATGGAAATGTGATGTTATTTTATGAGAAGCTTCGGCACCCAAACAGAAAGCTATAAATCAACAAATTGTTGTATCAGCAAAACAAACTACATCGGAGAACACAGACTGCGTGAAGCTAGGCCATGTTGTATCTGCTGTTTAACCAAAGGACTACATGATCCCATCATCACTGGTACTCAAATAGGACAGTGTGATCATCTTTAAAATGCTATGCCTGCGACGAAAGCCCATCCAAGCAATGACAAGCCATGAAAAACACATGATAGCTAATGGCTGAAGAGGGCTGAGTCGAGGCCCACTCTCTCTATATACTTCTTTTTTGATATATTGATGACAAGAGCTCTTACAACAAACAGCTGTTGTGAGACCTAAACCTATGTTGAAAGAAGAAAGTTGACTTCAATTTAGGGCTGTGAGCCGAGCTGCAAACAGTTTTGATATATCAGAACAGTATGCTGCATGTGTGTTTGCATTTATATTTGTATTTAGGTTCAAACAAACTTCATATGTTTAAAAGCACAACATAAAACATTACTATTGGCAAAATATTGTATTTAATGCACCATCACAATTAACATATTTAGTAGGTTCAAACTCCGCAACTATGAAGACCGTTTGATAGGAGTTTGGGTGGGTATTCCATGCTGCCCAATATCAGAACTTAGTTGGGAAAAGTTGTGCCACAACTTACGTTTGGAAAAGAAGCCTCGAAACCAAGGCTCTGTCTGCTTATCTACTATTTAGAAGGAAAGATGTGGATAAATGTTACATTATAACAACTAATTATGTTTTATTTCAGTTAAGAAGCAACTAGAAAAATTATTCAAAGACTCAGTTAAATTGTATTTAGAATCCAACTTTTTTTTTTTTTTTTAACCTTTATTTTTCAATTTTGTAGAACAGTACAGAAAGAAAAATCAGCTCGCAGTGGTGCATATGGTGGAAGAACACGTACATACGGTTTCGTTATAGCTATACAGTTTTTCAGTACCGGATATACTGGGCACATCACAACCCATGTAAGAAAATCAGATGCACACTGCAGGGACGCTCCACAGTCCCCCCCCACCTAGCTGGATTGGGACAGGGTCCCTTATTTCAAATCCAGCTTAATGGTAAAGTCGGATTTCATATTACTATTTTGAAAATGACACTTTTAAAAAGTTGTCTTTTTCCTGCCTTAGCCGAATATGCCTTTCTGCCAGTACCAGTGTCGCCTGGTTGTTGGATGGCTCCCCTGTGGTGAGGTGTGGTTTGCTGACAGACAGTGGACAAAACGCTTGGGTGTTGAAAGGTCTTTTTCCTTCTTGAGCAGGATGGCTTGTGGGGCTGCGCCCAGCCCTTCGTGAGCTTCAAATGGTGCCTACACTGTCACTGGAAGATGTAGCTCACACCTAGAACTGCCTCCCTTTGCCTTTCTGCAAGTTTTCATGCTCTTACCCACACCCAACACTCACTGCAACTGCACCAACAGCACCCAACACCCCATTCTCTTGCAGCCACACAGTCCTGCGACCACCCATACAAAACTTCACACTTGCATGCATGTTCCTCAACAAGAGCTCTTTTACCATACAGACCACAGAGACCTACTAGCTGCTTCACAACAACATCCGGACCTACTTTTCCTCACAGAAACCTCGCTGAACCCTGTATCAGGATCTGCCATTGCCACAACCATCTCTCCCAGTTACAAGATCGCTAGGCAAGACAGACTTCACAAGCCTAGAGGCAGAATCGCCATCATCCACAAGAACACCATCAGCTGCACCACCTACATCGACATGTCATCCTCCAACATGGAACACCTGTTGTTCAAGCGCCACATCCCAGCCAACTTCACCCTAAGCAGCACTCTCATCTACAGACCACCGGGAACACGTACCAATTTCACCGAAACACCATCCTGGACCCTATTTTAACCACCTTCGACAAGCCCACACCGATCTCCAGGACAAACTACGCTCTCGTCAAGTTCAGCATCCCCTTCGCGGTGCAATGCACACGCATCAACAGCAGACTAGCCAGTCAAAACTGGAACAGCATCACTGACAAGGCCTGGAACACTGCTCTCAACACCCACCAACCTGAACACAATGGCAGCTTCTTCAAAGCCATCAAGAGTTTCAACTATTGGATTACCTCCTGTGCCAACTCCCTGGCCCCCTTTAAACAGCAATATCACAAGACCCCAGGCCAATTGGTACACAGAGGTACTCAGACGGATTAAACGCCACTGCAAACAACTGGAGCACAAATGGAGAATGATCCAGGAGGATACACACAGAAACACATTTAAATCCGCACTGAGATGCTACCACCAAGTGACCCGGATCACTAAAGAGACCACTGTGGGGGACCACATCAATGCCAGCACCAACAGAAGCAAATAAATCTTTGCCATTGTGAAGGATTTCACCTCACCATCGGCCGCCTCCTACTCAAAAAATCCCCTCCGAAATTCTTCAAAATCTCTATCAATTTTTCAGAAACAAAATCACCGCCATTTACAGCAACCTTAACCCACAAGCAGACCTGACAGACCTCGCCAAACGCCTCCCAATCTTATCCAAAGAACCAATGCTAACCACATGGCCTGTCATCACACCAGAAGAAACCGTGGCAACCATGAAGTCCATCCACTCAGGGGCCCCTTTGGACCCTTGTCCCCACTACGCCTAGTACAGAGGACTTCAACCCATCAGCGCCATGCTCATACCCATGCTAATGCCTCCACCTCTTCACAGACCTTCCCAGATGCTTGGAAACATGCAACTGTCCTCTCATTGCTGAACCCTCCGCAGACCCTTCAACACTTGCCAACTACAGGCCGGTCTCCCTGCTACCATTCCCGTCCAAGGTCTTAGAGAAAATCATCAACAGATGCCTCATTGAATACCTCAATGACCACCAACTCCTCAATACCACTTAGTCTGGTTTCAGCACAGAAACTGCCCTCATCGCCGCCACGCATGACATCCGCATGACTCTGGACAGAGGAGACACGGTGGCCCTCATCCTCTTGGACCTCTCCACAGCACTTGACACGGTCTACTACCCCATACTCATCCAAAGACTACACAACATCGGAATCCAAGGACACTGGAAGGACACAGTCAGTCAGCCTGGTACCGTACACCTTGTACGCCTTCCACCTCATCTGTGTAGTTCTGCAAGTAACCTCCCTGAGCCTCACCTTCTTCAATGCATACATGATCCCTCCAGCCAGCACCATCTGCCCTAACAACATCAACGTCCTCTCCTGTGCTGATGAAACACACCTCATTCTCTTCCCTACAGACATGACACCCATTACCCAGATCAAGTTGAATGTCTGCTTGACTGAAATCATCCACTGAATGAAGACCAACTGTCTAAAGCTGAATGCAGACAAGAACGAATGTGTGATCTTAGGGTAGAGCACTTCACCATGAGACTCCACCTGATGGCCAACAGAGCTAGGACCGCTACCCACCCCCACAATTAATCTCAAGAACCTCGGTATCGTCATCAACAGTAAACTCAACATGACCGCCCAAGTCAATGCCATCATGGCCGCATGCTTCCATACCCTGAAGATGCTGAGAAAGATTTTCAAAAGGCTCCCGATCAACATTTGAAAAACAGTAATGCACGCCCTGGTCACAAGTAAACTTGACTACAGGAACAATGTCTGCTGGGATCAACAAAAAACTCACCAGGTGCACTCTCCCCCTCCCACCCAGCACTCACATAACACCACACCTTAAGGAGCTCCACTGGCTCCCCATACACTAAAACGCACAAATCAAACTTCTCACCCACACTTTCAAGGCACTACATAACACTGGCCCAGCTTACCTCAACACTCGCATCTACTTTCACAAGCCTTCCAATCACCTCCGCTTGCCTGGGCTCCTACTTGCTCACATCCCAGGCATACGGAACACTGGATCCGGTGGTCAAGCCTTCTCCTACATCACGCTTAAAGCATGGAGCGACCTACCACTACACATAAGAGCCTCGTCCTCACTTCTTGAAATCCGCAAGATCTGAAGACCTGGGTTTTCAAATATTTCCACTAGGCCCTAAGTTTTGCTAGGCTCACACCTGCTCAGCACTAGGATACTCTCCCGGATATAGTGCGCTCTGCAAATCTGCATAACATAACAGGACCGTCACTAATTCCGCAGGAGCACTGAGGGGTGGGTTAATGTAAGGAGCATGCCATCACTGAAAACGTTCACCTTCTAGATTCTGCCACAAAATGGAACACCTGTTATCCTGTCTGAGTGCCTGATCCTTATTGCCAGGGGCTCTACTACCAAAGCAAATTGGATAGGGTACCCTTTCTGGTACCTCTCGCAAGCATAATGGAACTGGCCATTGATGCTAATAACTGCTGCAGGTGACGTATATGCCTTCGTGATTTTATCAACCCCCTATCATTGCACAACATAACTGCATTCAATAGCAAATTTTTTGCCAAGCTGCGTTCTTATTTCATCAAAGAATGTAGGCTTAGGAGCACCCCTCAAAAGAACATGTGCCACTGGTTTAATGATGTTTGTAAAAACCCCCGTCGACATCTCAGAGAAGCGATTAGACTGAAAGATCCATGCAGTGTTTGGACAGCTAGGACAGAAGATAGGAGGGCCCTGTTGAAGGCAAAAAAGGAAAGGGATGAAAAGAGATGGCAGGATCTTAGATCGGCTTGTGCCAACAACAATTCCCAACGGTTCTGGAATCTGGTGAAATGGGGTAGGGGGGTTACAGATCCCAGCCACAGAATCATGTGGCCCAGGACCAATGGGTAATTCATTTTGAATCCCAATACGCAAATGGCCCTGAAGAGACCAAAGCCATAGCACTCCCTCACAAATACTACCTTGAAAAGCCCTTCACTGTAGCTGATGTTGATGTGGCCCTTAGTACAATCACGGGGGTAGGGCACCGGGGATCGACGGCATCCCTGCTGATATTCTTCTCCACAATAAGCCCTGGTGGAACAGATACATCCTGACATTGGCTAATGCGATTGCTCTTGGGGCCCCTGTTTCTGATTCCTGGAGAGGGGCCGAGATTATTCCATTGTATAAAAAGGGTGACAAGTCCCTCCCAGGGAACTACAGGCCTATTAGCCTAATTGATTCCATTCAAAAGACAGTAGCTAGACTGGTGCTAGATAAGGTCCAAGACTGGATAGAGGAACAGGAAATCCTTACTCCGCTACAGGCGGGCTTTAGGAACCACATCAGTACGATTCCACAATTTTGAGGAGCACAATAGAACTTTCCATAAAAGAGTCTAAAGGGATCTTTTATAAGTCACAGAGTTTATACATTGTTTGTACTAAAGCAAACGACAGCAAAACAAATTCTATTAATTATATAACACACAGATTATTTCCACAATCGGATTGTTTTTCATCATCTTTATTCAAGAATTACTCAAATGTTAAGATAAAAACAGGGTGACAAATCCAAGATGAAAACAGCCTACGCGTTTCGTCCCTATTCACATGGGACTTATTCAGGGCAGCACTTAAAGTCGCGGGAAGTCTTATCTTCAACCGCCAGTTCAGATGCTGAACAATCCTTGTCCACTCATATATCACCTCTGTAAATCCAGTGCCTCTTAGGCATGTCAACAGAAAAATCAATTTCAAGCGCGTTTTCTTATTCCTTTCCTCACTTTCTTTTTAATCCCAAAGTTAGGTGATCCAAAAGAGTTTTTTTGTGTTCACAATGAAGTCATCTTTTCATCAAGCATCAAATTTTATTGGCCCTTTCCGCGCATTCCTTCGGCCATGGAAGCGTGTAGTGCCTCCTGGTCCCCAATAGAGTCCACCGTCAACAGTGTCACGAATCAGACTGATGCTGTTGACATGCCTAAGAGGCACTGGATTTACAGAGGTGATATATGAGTGGACAAGGATTGTTCAGCATCTGAACTGGCGGTTGAAGATAAGACTTCCCGCGACTTTAAGTGCTGCCCTGAAAAAGTCCCATGTGAATAGGGACGAAACGCGTAGGCTGTTTTCATCTTGGATTTGTCATCCTGTTTTTATCTTAACATTTGAGTAATTCTTGAATAAAGATGATGAAAAACAATCCGATTGTGGAAATAATCTGTGTGTTATATAATTAATAGAATTTGTTTTGCTGTCGTTTGCTTTAGTACAAACAATGTATAAACTCTGTGACTTATAAAAGATCCCTTTAGACTCTTTTATGGAAAGTTCTATTGTGCTCCTCAAAATTGTGGAGTTGTATGTTTAGATTTGGGCTTTTTTGGTTGGCCCAAAAGAGTGAGCACATTTGATAACGTCAGGGACAAACAGTGTGCAGGCAGAATTTAGGCCATAACCGTTATTCTGTTGTGACATCAGTACGATTGACCAGGTATTCCGGTTTAGGCTATTACACTGGCGAACCGTGGTCTTAGGCAAAGGTAGCATGTATGCTGCCTTTGTCGACCTTAAGTCAGCTTTTGACCTGGTTTCGCGTAGCAAGCTTTGGGTTGTTTTGCAGGACCTAGGGATACCTCCTGAACTGCTTTCCCTTTTAGCGCTCCTTTACGAAGATAACTTTGCCCAAATAGTTACGTTGGGGCAGGCAGGGAAATGTCACCAGTCCCTTTCCTGTAGTGAAGGGGGTACGCCAAGGATGCGTCCTGGCCCCCACCTTATTTTCCCTTTTAATTAATGGGATTGCTGAGTTTTTAACATCGGCTCCTACAGATGCTCCATTCCTTGCAGGCTCCGCAATTCTCATTTTAATGTTCGCCGAAGATACATTGATTATTTCTAAAACCCCTAGTGGATTACACAGAGCCTTAACTTTCTTTGAAAGAGTTTGCTCCGTATGGGGCCTAGAAATCAATGTGGCGAAAACAAAATTTATGACTTTTAACCAACACAGATCTTTTAAAGGAAGCATATTTTTGGACAAGAGGCCACTAGAACAAGTTAATGCAGCCACCTACCTAGGGGTTATCCTGCAAAAAGATATGAGTTGGGGGCGCCAAATTGACACTGCTTCGCTAAAACCCCGACAATTATCAGGAGCTATACACAGCGAGTGTCAATACATCCCTGACCAAGCCAGTTAGCCCGGTTCTACAAATTTATAATATGAAAGTGGTCAGATCAGTGTTATACGGGGCGGAACTCTGGGGGTTCGAAAACCTGTCCAAGTTATCTCTTGCTGAAAACAGGTTTCTGAGAAACATTACTACTCTCCCCCAAAGTACCCCGGTCCTTCCACTATTACAAGATCTGGGTAGGAAAGCATTGGCGGATCTAGCAAGATTACGCTCCATCTTGTACTGGCGCAGAATATGGTGTACCCCAGAACTGTCAACATACGCTGTAGGTCTTAGGGATGTAATCATGTCAGACCGGTTTCATAAGATCAGTTGGCTAAGAGCGGTTAGAGCTTCCCTAGTGAGTATTGGTATGTCAAAATTATGGGAAAATCCATTGTGTTGCCAATTCCCCTCTAAAGAGATCATAAAAGAAAGATACTGGGAATTGGTTTACCACAATAACCACAGAGCTAGCGATAGTTCATCCCTAACTGGGGCTATTTTAACAGTTAAGCCTTGGCCAAGCCTGGAACGGTACTGGGACGTCATATCCAAACCATTTGATCGGAAGTTGTACTTCCAATTTAGAGTTGGAACCTTGCCGTTGAGAACATTTACAGCAATATGGGCCAAATCAGGCAATAGTAAATGTCCCTTTTGCAATGCACAGGAAGAGTCTTATGCCCACGTCCTGTTTGTCTGCCCTGCCTACTCTGGCCCTCGTAAAGCGTGGCTGACACCAATGTGTAGGAACTTGGGTACTAGAACGAGTAGCATTCAGTGGCAGCTCCTCGAGGGAGTGCTGCGGGGTGGTGGGGCCGGGCGGGGAGGGGCAGGGTGGGGGGTAGTAAACTCCGGCATACGGCCGAACGGAGTTAAGTAAATAAATAAAAAAAATTACATTGCGCGCGCTGCATCGCCGATTTGGCGTTGCAGCGTACAATGTAATTCGTTTATTTATTTATTTACTTAACTCCGTTCGGCCGTATGCTGAAGTTTACTACCCCCCACCCTGCCCCTCCCCCGCCTCACCGCCCCACAGCACTCCCTCGAGGAGCCGCCACTGGTAGCATTGCTATAAGAATATTATGTACTGACACGTTGCCGTGTATTACTATAGCAGTAGCCAAGTTCTTAAGTTGGATGTGGATAATTAGATCACGTTCTACAGATGTCATATGAAAAACCATTACATTTTATCTAACTGTGTGTTCCAGTCATATATCTGTGGTGATGTTTGAAATAAGTCCCCCTAGCTATTCTTATCCACAATGGTTTTTAATACCTATATGATATGCTCTCCTTTTTAAATTTGATACTGTTTTTAATCTGGACCAGTTTGCTGTATGAAATTTTAACGTTTTATCCTATGAATTCACTGCATTTTAATGTCGGAAATCATGCTGTTTTATTGTGATCTGCTTTTATGACATAAACTGTCGAATAAAGCTTTTTGGATTGGATTTTATCAATCATTGCAGGTCCAAGTATTTTATTCAAGACCACGTGGTGAAAAGCCCAACTAAACCAGGCAAACACTCACTTTGCATCCAAAGCTAGTAGCAGAGTCGGTATTACATATATGCACTTTTTTTAACCAGGTGGGCAATGTGCCTAATGTTATCTACTCCCTGCCAGTGGCATATAAGCCCAAACTGTTCTGGGTCTATCAGATCGGAGAGGGCCTAATCGTGGGGCAAAAGCTTTGGTGTAGAGTTTTGTGTCCATGTTTAAGAGCGCCTTCGAACGGCAAGATGCACAGTTGGTCGGGTCTGTAGTGAGGCGATTGGGGTAATGAAAGGCTGACCACAGAATGGTAATTCACCTTTTATTATCTTCCTGGCAAGAGCGCCGGGAACCTCGCCAGCGTTGCTCCGCTAGCCGCCAAAACTGCGCCTGCGCTCGCTCGCGCTCCCAGCATTCCCGGCCACACGTGACCTGGGAACACTAGAGCGCGACACTACATATCTCCCCCCTTTACAATGTAATGCCAACCAACGGAGTGTCTCTGGAAGACAGAAGTGTGCAAGCCAGTCATGTCTCCACCTCATACTCACGGTACTTCTTGGGAAACACCACTGCTCTGCCTGAGCGGGTGTGCCTCAGTGGTGTCTTGATAGATAGTATTGTCTCTGCTGCCCCTGGACCCGGTAGTCCCTGGTGAGTTAAGAGTCTGACTTCTTGCCTCCGATCTTCCATTCATCCGACTCTCCTGCAGCACCTGATGACTCTCGCCCCCACCGCTCTCCGGCGTGTCCCCAGTGCTTGTTTCTTCTACCATACTGTTCTCTGTGCTTCCGCCTGACACCTCTGTTCTGGTCATCTGGTTATCTGCCTCGTGATTTCCTTCTTCTTCACCACCTACTTGTGTGTCTCCTGCCTTTTCCCACTGCAATATTTTGTTGCATCTTGTCATCCTGTCTTTGGACCATATCTTCCCATCGCTCAATAAGGCAGATCTCGCGTATGCCTCTTGCACTCGTAAGGGTGTACTGAACTTGCTTTCTCCTTTCCTCTTCAGCTGAGCCAGTTTTACTCTGACCCATTCCCCTCTTTCCAATGACTCTTCCTTGACATTGTGTCGTCGGTTGTAGTAATCCGTGTATATTCTCTGAGCCTTTTCTAGGTTGCTCCGCACCACTGCGGGTGACCACTTGCTTTGTATTGTCCGTTGCTTCCATGCTATGTTGTCCCTAGTGAACGGGTCGCGGCCCCTTAGGATCTTGAATGGACTGTAGCCCGTTTTTGTGGGAGTGATGCGGTAAGCCCATACAGTACGTTGGAGTTCTGTTTCCCACTTCTTCCCTGCATTGATGGCAGCTTGCATGGACCCCATCACCACTCTGTTAAATCGTTCGGCCAGACCGTTGCCTGCGAGATGATATACAGGAGTGTGCTTTGTCAGGATACCATTCCTCTCCATGAATGACTTCCACTTGTCGGACGTGAATTGAGGTCCGGTGTCGCAAGTTATGACTCTGGGGATCCCTTCTCTCAGGAAGAGGGAAGTGAGAAACATGAGCACTGTGTCTGTGTCCACTGTGTCGTGCACTTCCACTTCTGGCCACTTGGAATATAGGTCCATCAGCACTACTATGTACACAGGTGTGCCTTGTGCGTTCAGGATTGGGCCCAGGATGTCAATCACCACTTCATCCCATGGATTTGCTGGGTGGTGGAACTTTCCCAACGGAGGTCTCATTGTTGTTTGGGTCTTGTCTGCAATACTGCACTGTATGCATTCTCTGACGTGCCTTTCCACCTGATTGTCCAGTGCAGGCCACCAATAGGCTTGTTTGGCCCTTTGTTTCGTATTTACTATGCCCAAATGCCCCTCGTGTAGTATGGCCATTAACTTTTTGACCAGCGCTTGCGGAGGCACTACTTTGTCCCCACGAAGTAAGAACACATTTTTGTCCTGAACCGACAATTCTTCCTGTACCTCATAGAATTTCCTCTGTTCCGATGTTAGGTGTTTTTTTTCTGGCCACCCTGAGATCACGAAGCCTTTCACTTCAGAGAGACACGTGTCATTTGCATACGCCGTTCTCCACTCTTGTGCACTTATGACTGCTTCTTGATCCTCTGCGAAGGCGATGGTGTAGTCATCTTCCTCTGTTGGCTGAGGCACATATTCCATGGCTGCCGCTCTGCTAAGGTAATCAGCTACTTTGTTCTTGGTGCCCGGGATGTATTCCACGTCATACACATAGTCTAACAACTTCAAAGTCATCTTCGCTGGACGTAAGTACCTTGACCAGGGGTTTGTGATCAGTCCTCAGCAGGAATCTGGAGCCCCACAGGAATTGACGAAACCGTTCCATTGCCCAGACGACTGCTAGCATCTCTTTTTCCACGACACTGAATTTTTCCTCTGTGGTGGACAATGATCTCGACGTGAAGCTGACCGTCGTCAGTGTTCCGTTCTCTGCCCTTTGCATGAGGACTGCCCCCAAGCCTCTGTCGCTAGCATCCGTGGTGAGAATCGAGAGTGCCTCACGGTCAAACCCTTGTAAGGGCACTGCTTCACAGATGTCTTCCTTTATTTGGCTGAATTCTACCTCCGATGCCTCTGTCCACTCAAAATTCGTCTTTTCTCTTAATAACTGACGCATGCAGTGTGTTTTGGTGGCGAAGTGAGGTACAAACTTGCTGTAGAACTCCGCCATGCCTAGAAAGGACCGGACGTCGTCTTTGTTTCTGGGAACGGGTGCGTCCTTAATGGCTTTCATATTTGCAGCTTTGGGGGTGATGCCTTTATCACTTATCTCGTGACCCAGGTACGTCACGGCTGACACTCCAAACTTGCACTTGTCCCATTCTGCCGTGAGACCATTGTGCGCCAGGATGCGCAGCACGTTTGTGAGTTTTTCATCATGATCTGTTTTAGTCTTTCCCATGATTAGGATGTCATCCTGGAAGTACTGTACGCCATCAGTGTCTCTAAACAGTTTATGCATCAACTTTTGAAACACCGCCGCGGCGGATGCCAGCCCAAAGGGCATCTGCCGGAATTGATAGCACCCGAACGGCGTGATGAACGATGTCAGTTTCTTACTTGTCGGGTGCAGTGCTATCTGATGGTACGCGGAGGTCAGGTCTATGGTCGAGAACCACTGTACGCCCTTTGTTTGTGCCAACATTTCATTTATCCGAGGTAGTGGGAACTTATCCACGACAATGTTCTTGTTGAGTTCTCGTAAGTCGATGCACAAACGCACCTTGCCGTTGGGTTTTCTGGCCATTACCAGGGGAGCTAGCCATTCCGCGCTCTCGATCGGCTCTATCACTCCGTTATCTTCCAGGCGCTGTAGTTCGTGCTGCACCGCCTCTCTGCTGTTGAACGGAATGTTCCTCACTTTGTGACTCACTGGCTTTGCGCCGTCCTTGAGGCATATTTTGTGTGTGAACTTTGCTAATTTGCCAATCGTGCCGCCGAAGACTTTCGGGAACTCCACCTTCCATCTGTCTGCTTCATATCCCTGCGCTTGGTCAGTCATCAGTACTTGTGTCACACCTCCCGGATTGAGTTGGATTCCTAGTCCTCCCTGGTCCATCCATCCCAACACCGATGGCCCCTTCTCCGCTACATACAGCTTCCCTTCTGTCGTGCAGCCTTTGAATTCGAACAGTAGTTTCCGGAACCCTACCATCGGTATGGGCTCCTCCGTGAAGGTGACCGGATTGATATCGGAGGGGAGAAGGTGCGTGCCAATCACTTGGGCAAAGTCTCGATCCCACACTTTGCGTTGTATGATGGTATATGGCGAGCCGGAGTCAGCCACCGTGGAGACTGGGATTCCTCCTATTGTCACTTCACACAATGGTTTTCGTGTGCGGGAGCCGTCCACACCCAGAACGTGTTCTTCAATGCATAGTACCTCGACTTCTTCTTCTCCCTCTTCTCCCCCTTCCTGATCGGAGTCTTGTGTCACGTATTTCACTGTCGCCTTCCTGGGTTTGCGCCTGCAGACCTTCTCAAAGTGTCCCATGATACCACAGTATAGCCATTTAGCTCTGAAGGCTGGGCATCGTCTGTCCGTTGCCGCGTGAGCTATGTTACCGCATCTGTAGCAGCCTTTCTTTCCGTCCCCTTGGAACGTCGTACTCACTGGCGTTTTGGTATCAGGTCTTTTGTGCCTCCCTGAGTACCCCATGGCCTGCGGTTTCTTCTCGTACGCCGGGGCCTCTGTCACTTTTCCTACCAGTGGTCTACTGGTTGTCTCCCTTTTTGCAGCCTCCGCACACCTCTTGGAGAGTTCTGCTTTCTTGACCAGAGCTACAATCTCCTTAAGAGGCGAGTCACCACTGACCCACAACTTTTCTTGTATGGACGTGTTCACAGTGTGCATGATGATTTGATCCCGTATGAAATCATCATGCAGTCCTCCAAACTTGCATGTGTTTGGCTAGACTCTTCAACGCAGCCACATAATCATCCACCGATTCTCCTGCCATCTGCTTTCTTTGAAAAAAATTGAAGCGGTCAATAGCAGTGCACACTACCGGTTGATAGTGGCTATCCAGGTCGTCTATGGCGTGTTGGAATACGTCTGTGTATTCTGGCGTACGAGTCTTCTTTACCAGGTTCCTGTATACCCTGATACCTTCAGGGCCTAGATTGTGAAGTAGGATCTTTTTTTTTCTTGTACTCGGGAAGACCTCCTCTCCTTCATCCTCCAACGCAGACAAATAATTGAGAAAATATTCCTTCCAATCCTCCCATTTCATCGCCGGTTCCCCCGGTTTGGGCAGGAACGGTAATGGATTAGTGAGAGAGAACGTTTGAGCACACATCCCTACTTGCCTTACGGTAGGCGCTTCTTCCCCTCTGGGTGGGGGGCTCCCCGGAGCGCTCTGCCCTGGTGGATCTACTGCTCCTGCGTGGGACGACGTTTCTGCTCCTGTGCGGCTTAGCCCTTGTTGAGCCAGGTTCACGCTCCCTACCCCTGCCAAGTGAGTGCTGGGACTCGTGTGTGTTGTGGGGTGGCGCTGTGCTCTGTACTTCCCTTCGTCTGAGTCTGGTGACTGCATGTGCCGTGAACTGGGCTGGGGCGATCGTCTGTGTGCCGTGGCCTGGCGCCGTGGAGTGTCCGGGCTAGACGTCTCAGCTGGAGGGCTGGTTCCTCTGCTGTGAACCTCTCAGGGGAGCGTGCTGTTGACGCGTGGCGGCGCCGAGCGGATGAGGTCTGGACTGGGGTGGTGGCACTGCGCCTCACCAGTGCGCTGGACTGCGGGCCCTCCCCGCTGCCACTCGGTATGGATACGTCGAGTGCGCTGTCCGTGGGAGGCCGTGCGGCCGATAGTCGGGCCCCTGCCGCGCTCAATGCCAGGTGCGGTCGTTCGTCGCGTGCGCGCTGCGCACGGTGTGCTTGTTCCTCCGGTTGCCTTCCCCAGCCTCGTCACCAATTTGTAGTGAGGCGATTGGGGTAATGAAAGGCTGACCACAGGATGGTAATTCACCTTTTATTATCCTCCTGGCAAGAGCGCCGGGAACCTCGCCAGCGTTGCTCCGCTAGCCGCCAAAACTGCGCCTGCGCTCGCTCACGCTCCCAGCATTCCCGGCCACACGTGACCTGGGAACACTAGAGCGCGACACTACAGGGTCTTTACCTGGTTTGGGGATAAGTGTAATTTCTTCCTTGCACATGGTGGGTGTATTAACTCACATCTTTAAACAATTCTTACCTACAAAGTGAAGACCGGTGAAGTAAAAGGGTGAAAACTAACCTGAGAAGTAATGACTCCATTTGTAGCGATGTAATGACTCGATGTAAAGCTACCATACCACAGCTAAAGCTTTGAAAATTCTGCTTTTGGATATTGGGATATACTCCACCTTTTCACCTTTAGGAAATACCTGAAAACTCTCTTTCCCCGTGTGTTCTTAAATTAATGAGATTTTTATTTTTTATTTTTCGTCGCCATCCTAATGTACACTCATTGCGTTACTTTGTTTGAAATGGGATGTTAACTGTGCAGTTTCTCTGAAAGGCACAGATTATTCTGTTATGCAATCTGCTGCGTCATTGTTTATCTTACACGGTGATGTAATGCACTGAGTTCTCTTTAAAGCATCTAATGCTTTCTGTGATCCAGGACTGCTATTTAAAATAGTTAAACAATAAATAATAAATAATCTCTGATAACCTGTGACTGCTTTTGTATTCCTTGTTTTAGATTCTTGTAGTTCTTCCCATTCAAATGCCTTTTTTTGTTTGGGAAAAGTGTTCATCTCTGTTCAAAGACCACCAGCTTCACTTTATTTATTTTTAATATAGTTTTCTTAAGTGCTGTACAATTGAACAGACTCTTACAAGTAACATCAAAGGAACCTTCAACTTTTGGTGCAATAAAACAAACCAGTTGCATAAACTAAGAGGCTGAAGGTGTCAGTGCAACCTAAAAGGCGAGATGTTAACTGTTGATGGAAAGGCGTAATCTTTGCGTTCAGCCTCAGGTCCTTTGGGGGGAGTTCCATAATGTGGTGGCAGTTCTTGAGAATGATCATAGGATGGTGTAATTCTGGGGTTTTCTAGGAAGCGTGGACACTTGCTGGGCGGTCCTTGTTGACACTGGAGATTTTAAGTAGTTTTGAGGAGATGGTGTGTTGAGATGTAGAGCCTTGTCTGAGAGACATCCCAGTTTGAACGTGGACCATGATGCAGTAGGAATCCAATCACAGTGCTCTATGCTTTTGTACTGTATATGATCTGGTGCTCTTCTTCACACGGTGCGCCTCTAAGGGGCATCACCCATGCTCCCCAGATGCACATCATCCTGTGCTCCCGTGAGCTGAATCGGTAGTGCTCCCTGGTTCACTATGGATTCAGCTCATGTTGCCCCACTGGTGCATCACCCTGTGCTTTCCTGCTGGACCTCACCATGAGCACTTTACTGCAGACCATCCTGTGCACCGCGAATGCACATCCCTTTGTGCCTTTGCTTCACATATCTATGTATTACTGTTGGCCTGACTGCATTAATGGCTGTGAATGTTACTTTCTGCATATTTGTTGTACTTTGTGAAAATGTGTGCCTGTATGCCAGTATGTTGTGTTCCTCAATGATCATGCACCTTAGAATAGACTATTGGCTTTTGTCAGTGTTTCTTTTGCTGTTTGTCAGCACCCTCTCCACAGCAGCTCTTTCAATCACACTACATTAGATTGCATATGTTATTAGGCCCCTCTGACACACTCAAGACAAAAGGGTAGTTCAGTGTTTGCACTTGAGGCAGCGATTAGACCTTTCGACAGATGTTTGAGCCGGCCAACTGATAGACACTCATGTCCTTGAATAGGCTACCTCTTTATTTTGGGCATACATTAGCTTTACTGCGCTAATGTATGTTATCAGCTCTCAAATAGAAAAGATAAGGCTTACTGTAGATAAGACAAATTCAAAACAGTGACTCAGTAAAATTGATTAGACAAGCACGGCAGCTCTGAAGAGAAGTAGGTAGATAGTTTTTACCTGTAGATTGCTGCCGTAAAACATACTTTATTGCTATCAGAATGTTTTTCAGTGGTCCTTATTTTTAACTGGTTTAATGGTTTTGGAGGAATACCAAAGTTTCCTAAAAATCCACACTGGAGTGCCACCAAATACCTCTTGAGTGTACAAGGAGGGTCAAGTGAGGTGTTTGTGGGGGGGCGTGGCCGGATGCCGATGGAGCTGGGAGCCTAGACCGGAGCTCCCACCGGTGATCCCCCATCCAGTGCCATCCTGCCCGATACAGGGGGGCCCCCGACACAGGCGACATCTCCCCCCGACCTTAAAAACACTGCTGCGCCTGGCGGTGCGGAAAAGAAACCTGCTGGACGCCGAGCTCCGGGAGGAACACGGAGTTAGAGGCAGGAACGCGAGGCCCGGCAAAATGGCGGCCGCGGCCTGACAACCCCAAGAAGAAGCGAAGAGGCCCTCGCTGCGAGGGGGCTCTGCAGGCTGCTGCTGCGGGCACACGGAAGGGCGAGGAGCCGGTACCCTTCGGGAACTAACAATAAGGAGTCCCCAGGGAGGCGGGTACGGGCGAAAGCAGCAAAGAGCCCTGACGTTGAGGAAGCCCGGGGGCTGAGAGATTGAGCCCGGGAACGCGGGAGTGGAGGGCAGCGATCGGAGGTGCTGCAGCCAAGAACTCCTGCGCTGCTGCATGGTTCCAGGTTCCCTTTTCCGGTCCAGACTGGGAGCAGGGAGCAGAGGCAAGCCGCGGGGCCGGGCAGAACGATAATAGTGGCCGCGGAATCTCTTGTGGAGCCCTAATCAGCACGGGCATTATAAGGAGGAGTACGAGAGGAAGCAGGGAGCGGGCGGCTGCAGAGCTACTGCCGCTCCTACTGGGGCTGACATAGTGGGCCCAGAACACATCGAGGATACATAGCTTAAAGTCCGGGTAGGATGGCGGCCAAAGCCTGAACTGGAACAGGCTCAGGGCACCCAAAGACCCTACGGAAGATGGCGCTGTAGTGCTACCCACCAGGGGTGGCGGAGAACCAGTGTGCTCACTGCCCGGTACCCGCTAAGAACACTGAGAGCTGGTAAGGCGGAGAGAAGGAAGCACATGGGCTGATACGAAGGCCTGAAGGGGACGGAAGAGGCCTGGAGGGCCGCGGTGATGAACTGGGAAGCTCGGGGGCCTGCGAACATGCGGAGAGCTCTGTCTCCTTAGAAGACATAGGAGCGACATGTGAACTACCATAAGGGGCTCTTAGAGTGCATGTAGCCACACAACGGACCGCGAGACTCATTGAGGCCACGAGATCTGCCACAGGAAAAGGGGAGACCCCACGAATTAGTAACTATAGTGGGACAAGAGCTGGGAGGCGGAGTAGCCTCTCAGCAATATACGGACGGTGGGATGTCCAGGACGAAGGCACACGACCGACAGGACGCAAACAACGACCCAGATTAAGGACCCAGGCCGGCATCGCGGACGTGGGAAGACACCTGCAGAGGCCACGCGGACAACGCTGAAGGTGAGTGAATCCCTGAGCGAAGCTTGGATGAAAGATAGCGGGGGTGGGAGAGAACCCCCCACTAGCAGACACTAACCATATGGGCAGAGTCTATAAAAGACGGGAAGCTGAACAGCAGGAACAGTCGGGAGAAGAGGCTGGCGAGTTAAGCGTATGGGCGGGGGACCCGGAGTGAGAGGAAAGAAGCTCACGACGACCTGTCCCTTTCTGATATCCTTCAGGCCATAGAAGCATCCAGATCGGCGGTTGAATCTAAGATCGATACGCTTCGGGAAGACCTAGGACTCCTGAGGGCAGACCACAGGAAGCTCGCAGACCGGGTCACAACAACGGAAGGAGACATCAGAGAACTGAAGCCACAAGTGGGCACGGTTACCCACAAACTCACGGACATTGAAAAAAGGGTGCACGTGCTAGAGATGAGAGCTGAGGACGCTGAAAACAGGGCATGCCGCAATAATATCCAAGTCATAGGCCTGCCGGAGAAGGTAGAAGGGAACACTGTTGTCGCCTAGCTGGAAAATTGGATCCGCACCGAGGTGGCGGAGGAAGGCCTGTCCCCATACTTTGCCTTGGAACGGGCGCACAGAGTCCCCGCAAGAGTACCTCCACCTGGAAGGCCTCCGAGACCTGTGGTGGCGCGGCTGCTCTTCTGCAAGGATAGAGATCAGATATTGAGCCAAGCGCGGATCAAAGGGCACCTCAAAATTGACAACAGCACTGTTAGGATCTTCCCCGACTTCTCTCGAGAAGTACAAAGACAGAGAGCATCCTACATCACAGCTGAGCAAAAGCTGAGACAAATGTAAAAAATTTAAATCCAGTATTTGTAAAGCGCACAGCTACCCGGAGGCATCCCGGCGCTGGGGGCCGTCGGGAAGATTAAGCGAGCTATTGCCCAGAGTCACATGGTGCTGGGCTGACCTGCCACCGGTGCCGGGGATCGAACCGTGAGCCACAGCGTCCGGTGTCAGTCGCCCTGGCCGCAGCGCCACACCATGGATAGCATATTCCATGGTGTTCCCGGCCAAGCTGCGGATAATCTCTAAAGGAGGAACTAGGTTTTTCAGTGCGCCGCAGGAAGTACGGGATTGGATCGAGGAACAAGGCCCACTGGACAGCAGAGGCGAGGACTTGGAAGGATCGGAGCGAGACCCATCGCGACCCCTGGGTAAAGGGGAGAAGCCCAAGAGCCTACCAACGGCTGAAGAAACTCGACGGGACAGAGAAAGAGTGGTGGCGGCAGTGGCATCGTTGAGCGCCCATGGGACACGAGGTACCTCCTCCTTGTCTGGAGAGGACCAGAGAGACTCGGACTCAGACACCAGCCAGAGTACGGTGGGGGAGGCTAGTCAGACCCTGCCAGAGATGACTCCCAAAGCGGCAGACGACATCATCTGAGGGACACAAGACACGCAAGTAGCAAACGGGAAGCTTGAACGGGAGGGGGGAACAGGCCACCCCGACCACGAGCTCATATGAGCCGAAGAGCGGGGGCCGGACTTGATGCCTCTAGGCACTATGCATTGGGGGAGGGACCCAGGGGATGGGGGAAGGGCTCTCCTTCAAACAGGCGCTAGCTTTGCTGCTGCCCGGACATTGGACACTAGTTTAGTTGGCACACTTGTGCGTAGTTTGGATGAGAGGGAGATTCTCGCTTGTCCTGGGGTGGGGAAGTTGGGGTGTTTACTTAGTTGTAAGGGGGGCACTGATGTCTACCACGAAGAGCCAAGAACTGCTGTGGCCCTGACCGCACCATGCAGGGTAGGCCGCCGGAAGCGGACTGACCAGGGGGGTAACAGATGGGAGGGGGGGAAATACCTTTGCAATGCCAAAACCAATGACATATAACCTCCTATCCTGGAACGTCCGGGGCATGCACTCGATGCACAAGCGCTATAAAATTTTCTCTCACTTAAATAGGCGGGGAATCCATATAGCCATGCTGCAGGAGACTCACACTCTGGCATCGGAAGGGGTGGCATTACACAGGAGGTGGCGGGGACGGGCATATTATACCTCCTTTTCGGCGTTTGCAAGGGGAGCATTGATCTGGGGGAGGGCGGGGGTTCCCTTTCAGCACACGGGACACAAAGTAGATCCAGACAGCCGGTATGTTATAGTGACAGGAAGGCTACATGGGCAGGACATAACATTAGTATATATGCACGGACCAAATGCAGATCAGGGGGCTTTCCTAGAGCGGATGTCTGGGATTCTGGCACCATACATGACCGGTTCGATCATTATGGGGGGAGATTTCAATTGCATTGCAGACACGGACCTTGATCGCTCCCACCCGCCCCTTCGGGACTCTCTGGTTCATAGAACAGCCAGGGTATTTAGGGACTGGCAGGCCCAATGGGGCTTAGTGACACATGGAGACGCACCCACCCGATGGAGAGGCAGTACTCCCATCTCTCACACATTCACGACTTACATGTGCGACTGGATACCTTCCTGTGATCACCGGACATGCATACATGACTCTATGGCACAGAATACCTCACACACACTGTGTCCGACCACAACCCGATATTAACTAGACTGCACTGGGGGATGCAGCAGCAGCTCATCCCTACCTGGCGTTTAAAGCCCGAGGCCCTAGAAGACCAAGTATTTCTACACGAAGTCAGGGGTCACATCACAAAATATTTTGCGGATAACGCTCTCACCACTGACTCAAGGGTGATGGAGTGGGAGGCCTTCAAGGCAGTAATAAGGGGACGATTTATGGCGGCATCCATTGGAGTGAGACGAACGTTGCTTACAGACGTTGAAAGGGCTGACCGAGCACTGAGAGAGGTTGAACTTAGGCACCCGAACCACCCGAATTAAAACAGGAGCTACTAGAGGCAGAGGAGGAGGTAGCTGCTCAGGAGGAACGATTAAGGTGCTTTGATTACAAAGCATATACGGATAGGACGCATGCGGAGAGGGATAAGGCGAGCAGGCTCTTGGCATGGCTTGCCAACCCCATTCGCAGGGGGAACACGATAATTGAAATAGCAAACCCAGAAGGGCGCTCACTACTCAGGCAAGACGAGATAAATAACAGATTTTACGGTTACTACGAGCAGCTGTATAAAAGCTCGGGGCTTAGAGGCGAAGGGGAGATAGAGGAGTACCTGTCAGAGCTTCCCCTCCATGTCCTCTCTGAGGAGGATGCAGACCAACTTGGGGCGGAAATATCAGAGCATGAGATCAGAGTGGCCATTAAGGAATTGGCTAGGCGAAAGACCCCAGGCACAGACGGGCTCCCTAAGGAGTTCTATGCAGCATTTGCAGACGAACTGGTTCCTAGATTAGTAGAGATGTATACAGAAGCTAAAGAGGGATGCCAGCTGCCGAACACCACTCGGGAAGCGGTGATAGTCCCCTTGCTTAAACCTGATAAGTCTCCCCTGGAATGTGCGGCGAACAGGCCCCTGTCCATGCAGAATCTCGATTTCAAAATATTGAGCAAGCTATTAGCAACAAGGCTGCTGCCGCACATGACGGCTCTGGTCCACCGGGACCAAGCGGGATTTATCCCAACCAGAAATACGACCCTGAACATACGGCGGTTATTTTCTATCTTGGAGCTGGGAGCGTTGGAGGAGCGAGAGGGTGCGATATTCGCAATAGACATAGAGAAGGCCTTTGATAGCCTTGAGTGGGAGTTCCTCTATGCAGTCCTAGTGAAAATGGGGGTCGGACAAGGCTTCCTGCGATGGGTGCGACTGCTATATGCTAGCCCAGTGGCAAGGGTACGTACAGGACGTACAATATCAGACCAGTACGGGGTGGAAAGGGACACACGTCAAGCGTGCCCCTTCTCCCCGCTGTTGTTTGCGCTGGTGGTGGAGCCACTGGTGTGTAGGGCACGGTCCGGGGAGGTGTCTGCGGGTCTACAGCTAGGAGGGCAACGACACCACATAGCGCTGTATGCGGATGACTTCCTACTTTTCCTCAGCAATACGAGGGAGGAGCTGCGGGGGGCGCAGGGAATGATGGAGAGGTTCGGGAGGTTGTCGGGTCTCCAAGTTAATTGGCAGAAGTCTCAGCTATTTCCAATGGTGGTGGACACTCTGCCACCGGAGGCCCTGGGGGGGCTACAGTGGGAGCCCAGATGTTTCCGATACCTGGGGGTGAGGGTCTTCCATTCCATGACAGATGTACAGGAAGGAAATATAGGAGGAGCGCTGCGGGCTCTCAAGGACAGCATGGCATTCTGGGGGGGTCCTGCATCTCTGCATTTATATGGGGAACGGGCAGACCCATGGTAGCCCTCACCACGCTTAAGAGGCCACAGGTGGAGGGGGACTTGCCGTGCCGGACATGGAAGCGTATTACTTGGCGGGACAATTGCAGAGATTTACACAGTGGGTGGCGGGAAGGGAAGCGCCGGACAGGGGGACCCCCCTATTTCCCCAGAGAAAATGATAGTAGTTCGTACTCTTTTAGGGACTGCGAGGGCCCAGCAGGATCAAAGTAATGAGCATAGAGTGATACGCCGCTGCTGGGGCAGGTGCTTACAAAAAACTAGGACACGTCGTCCCTACTCGCCAGAACTGCCACTGACCCTCCTAAGTGCACTCCCACATGGGGGAAATTGGAGGGGAATTGAAGACTGGGAACAGGCTGGGGCGTCAAAGGTGGGGGACCTATACAGGGACGGGGAACTACTCCCCTTTGCAGAGTTCAGTACAGATTGGGACATCCCGAGGGGACACTTTTTGCTCTACGGAGCAGTTACGGGGGCAATAAGGAGACACTGGGGCGTGGGCACATAGGAGCCGCCACGGCATGCCACCTGCGAGTATATAGGATTGACAGGGGGAACTATAAAAGCTGTTACTTGCCGGTACAGGGCCATGGGGCGGGACTCTATACACCGCTGGAAAGGCTGAGGAATCAGTGGGTGGCAGATATTGACAAACCATTGGAAGATAAAGACTGGGAGAACATCCTCTCACGCACGACTAAGGTATCCAGAAATGCACGCTTTAGCCTCATTAGTTTCTACACATTACACCGAGCATATATAACACCTGAACGGGTTAACCGGTTCTTCCACAGGGAGGATACAGAATGTCCAAGGTGTAAAGAGAAGGGGGCGACCTTCATTCACTTGGTATGGCACTGCCAGGCCCTGACTCACTACTGGCAAGAAGTAACGAGGGAGACGGCCAGGGTTACAGAAGAATAGTTCCGTGTACACCAGAGCATGTTCTACTTAACCTATTTCCCCATACAGCTAAGACTAAGATCACTGATAAATTCCAGGACCTCTCCTTCATATTGGCGAAACGGGAGATTACAAGCAGATGGAAGTCTCCGGAGGGCCCCAGTATACATAGGTGGAAGAGAGAGTTAGAGAAATGGGCAGGAATCGAGGGCAGAATCTCGCTCAGAAATGCGAGAAGGGTTTTGGGACCACTAGAAAGGGCACGGGCATGGGAGGTCCTGATGGAGGAGCTGAGGGACAAGGATGCTGGATCAAAGGCCACCACCCCGGAGCGCTCCCCATGTCAGGGAAGCCCCCAGAGACAGAGCCAGGGGGAAAGGGGAGAGCAGGCGCCAGGGGATGAGGATCAGTAGGGCCCCATGCGCTGAGGAGGATCTGGGCAACTTCAGAGCAACCAGAGAATAGCGACTCACACAATGTGACGTGTGAGGCGAGTAGAGTCCACAGGACGACATCCGGTAGTTATAGGAGACAGCAGTGCCGGGGGGTGGGGGGAGGGGGTAAGGGCGATGTTTAAGTTTGAGTTTGCGGGTTGGGGAAGGGGAAGGGGGATACGAAAGCAGACCAGGCATGGAACTGTACAGCAATAATAGAGGCAATTGTAATGCGAGAAGCAGAATATGTTCACATGTTACATGGGTAGTTAGATACGTTGGTACCATTAACTTACTTACAACAGAGATATTGTGTACTGTGAGAATTGTGTAAAAGACAATAAAATCTGTTTAAAAAAAAAAAAGTGAGGTGTTTGTGGCAAGTGATTCCATTGAAGTCAATAGAGGCGAACATTGTTTTAGAGGCGAGGACACTTTGCAGGATGCTCACTTCTACATTCCTTTGTGGCAAGCATTTGGAATGTAGTGAGGGTCAAAATAGTTCCATGTTTGGTGGCATGTTCCAAACGAGGGAGTCTTGGGGGTAATCCAAGGTGGATGAAATCATCTCATGTGTGGTTTAAATCCTTTCACACCTGAACAGGGCCTCAGAGTAGTGATTTAGTCCTTGGTCTTGTCTAGACTTAACTATACAAATTTTAAATTTCTGAAATCTATCTTGGATCCCTCAAAGTAGCTGTACATGCTACCGATCAACTAGTCTCTGGGAGCAAATGACTCAACCACAACTGATGACCCCGTGCTCATTTCCATACAATAGTCTCTCACTGAGAGCAGATGTGTCTATGAAATAGCCCGCTTAATCCACAAAATCTTACACTGCAGATCTTCTCACAATGTGGAACAAAAACTGAAAATTCTGTACCTTGCTCGCTCCGCACCATGGAAATACTACTCTTTGAGACCTCTACCTTCAATAAACAATTGTCTTTGAATCAATCTTTCTTTTTTGCGTTCAGAATCTGTATCTCTATACACGCTCTGCTCCCCATCCATACTATCCCCTTCTTCTCCAGTTGAAAGAGATAGGTCAAAGACCATATGCTTATAATCACCTTCTTAATGTCTCCTCTTTTTCTTGTAGAGCAGCTCTGGATACTTCTCTCTTACCCTGCCCTTTGGGCACCTGATGAAGTTTTCTCCACTTTTTCCACCCCATGGCTAAGACTTTGAGTAACATCATCTGTGAATATTGCATAGATTTCCTGTATATGTATATGTGTATGTGTATATATATATATATATATGTGTGTGTGTGTGTGTGTGTGTGTGTGCGTACATATATATGTGTGTGTGTGTAAATATATATATATATATATATATATATATATATATATATATATATTCACAGAAAAACCAAAGGAGTACAGGGACGTTATAGTTAGGCTCAGGTTTCACACGTACAAAACCAGTGAAATTCAGCCGTTCTAGTTAGGGAGCTAACTATAACTCGCGTCCCCGCAATGCACTGCTTATGACATCACATATTACATCACTCATAACATGGTCAGTGACATCACTGATGACATCATCCAGTGGCTGTGAGTATTTTTAAAAAGTTTATGAGTGTTAAATATATATACCAAGGTGTATTGGTGAATCAGTGGGTGTATGAGTGCCTGTTTAGATGATTCAGTGGGTGCGTGACTAAATGTATAAGTGAGTGATTAGGTGTCTCAGTGAATGTATGGATGAGTGACTGGTTGTGTGAATGTCTGTATCTGTCTGTCAGATGGTGTCTAAGTGGCTGTATGGGTGTGTGAGTGGGCACATGAGTTTCTCTATGGGTGAGTAATTGGTTGTCTGATTACATCTATGGGTGTCAGTGTCTATGTGGGTCGGTGAGGAGGTGTGTGACTGTATGGATAAGTGAGTAGGTGAGTCAGTGGCTGTATGCGTTAGTGAGTGCATGTGTGAGGGGCAGTATGGGTGAGTGAGTGTATGTGGCGGCTGTGTCGGTAAGTGAGTGCATGTGTTAGTGGTATATGGGTGAGTAACTGGGTATGTGAAAGGCAGTATAGGTGAGTGATGGGGTATATTAGTGACTGTATGGGTGAGTGAGTGAATGTGAGAGTGGCTGTATGGGTGAGTGTGTGCTTGTGTCAGTGACTGTATAGTTGAGTGAGTATGTGTTAGCATCTGTATGAGTAAGTGAGTGAGTGTATGTGTAACTGTATGGGTGAGTAAGTGGCTGTGTGATTGACTGTATGGGTGAGTGAGGAGGTGTGTGAATAGCTCTATGGGTGACTGAATCAGTGTGTGAGTGGCTGTATGAGTGGATATGTCAGTGGCTGTATTAGTGAGTGGGTAGGTGTATGAGTGGCTGAATGGGTGAGTAAGTGGATGTGTGTGATGATCTATGAATCAGTGAGTGGCTGTGTAAGTACTAGTATGGGTGTGGGAATGGATTTGAGAATGGTAGTGTGGAAGTTGGAGTGGGTGTATGAAAGGTTATATGGTGTGAGTGGGTGCGTCAGAGATTCTGTAGATGATGTCATCAGTGATGTCATGAGTGATGTCACTGACTATGTCATGAGTGATGTAATATGTGGGGTCATAAGCAGTGCATTGTGGGGGTGCAAGTTATAGTTAGCTCACTAACTATAAAGGCTGAATTTCACTGGTTTTGTACGAGTGAAACCTGAGTCTAACTATAATGTCCCTGTAACCTTTGTTTTTTTCAGTGAAGTTGTAAGGTTTTTTAAATGCTAATTCCTAACTATAACGTCCCTGTAACCTTTGTCTTTTTCAGTGAATTTCTATGGAGCTACTGGAAAGGCAGCTCCCTGTCTGTGAAACCAGTTCTCCTCCGCTTTTAACTAGCAAGAGCATTTTTAATGCTTTCGCTTGTTGAAAGCAAAGCAGTGTTTGCTCTGGCTTGACAGCAGCAGTAAAGCTCCCGGCAAGCCACAGTAAACAAGCTATGTGCCGGGGGTGGGCACCCCGGGATATAGCGGAGCCGGACCTCGGGGTGGCGGTCCACAGGGCCATTAATGGCTCTTGGAGGGGGGCCATGCAGCCACCCTCCACCATTGATTTTGGCCCTGGGGACATGGTCCCCTGGGCTGGGGGTCCGCGAAGGACCCCCTTCATTGTTTGCATTTTGGCCCTCACCTTGCTTTACAATATTTAGTCCCGGGGGTGGTGGTCCCCGGGACTGTGGGGGAGGTCATAGGGCCTCCCTGCATTATTTATTATGCAAATCTGTTGCCCGGGGAGGTGTCGGTCTCCGGGGCTGCGGGGAGGCCATAGGGCCTCCCCCGCATAATTTTTTATTTAAATCTGTGCCCTGGGGAGGTGGCGGTCCCCGAGGCAGCAGGGGAGCCACAAGGCTCCCTGCATATAGTCATGTTACTGCCCCGGGGAGGTGGTGGTCCCCGGGGCTTTATATAGCCTGAGGAGGGATATGTTTCCACAATGTCCCCAAGAACTGGCCCACCCAGGGGCTTATTAATAAATAAGTACGGAAGCCCACGCTTAATTTAAAAAAAAATCCGTAAGTCGTGGATCCAGCACGACTCCAGCTGAAAATGTTTTTAAAAAACAGCTCTTTTGTCCCTGAGGGTCCATGTGGGAACCCCCCAAGAGGCCTAGGGTGTCAGGGTGTTACTTTCTACCCTGCCACCTTTTCTTTTTTTTAAAAAGTTTTTTCTGTGACTCAGCTTCAAGCCGAGTCACAAGATGGCTGCCAAAACTTCCTGGTTTGAAGTGTTGGCAGCCAATCAGATATCAGCATGAGATCGGGAGGGGTCGTGGATCCACCGCGACCCTATATATATAACTGGAAATGTCTTTAAATAACTCCAAAACTACTGAACGGATTTACACCATTTAATAACAAGCATTTGCAATGCAATCGGTCTCGCCTTTGGGACCTTATATGTATTTAGCTATGCAGCACATTAGCCTGGGTGCTGAAACATCTACTGTTCTTTAACATGGAGGGGAAGTAAGCACCAAACTGCGTGACACGCCAGGTATGGGAACACATGGAGAGAAATATTGCCTTTCAGCGGGAAATGGTATAGTCCAAAGCTCTGTTTTTAATATAAAATCAAGGCCTTCAGTGGTTATATCACTGAAAATACAAGATTTGAAAAAATTATTGTCTACGGGTGCTCATGGAAGACAATTTCTATGGATTGGAATGTAGAGAATGCTAAAGTGATTCTGGTATTTTACTGACCTCTGCTGGTCGTTTTCTGTCAAGAAAGTTAAATAGAGGCAGTTGCCAGAAAAATAAAAAAAAGAAAGTCCCTCAGCAGAAAGCAATTCTTGTATTTTACTGACCTCTACTGGTCGTTTTCTATCCAGACAGTTAAATAGAGGCAGTTAAACAGAAAAAAAAAGTCCCTAAGCGGAAGCAGACAAGTCCTAGGGCTGATCTCCGGAGCCCACAAAGTACATACACATATAAGTATATACTAAAGTATATACAAGATGTCTCGAATGCTCGACCTAAAAAGGACTCTTTCCGGACCAACAGCTACCTTTCTGCCAAATTTGGGGTAATTCCGTTCAGCAGTTCGGGCTGTAGCCGTGTCTAAAGTTTCCTATGAAAATCAACATCGGGAAAACATGTTTTGGGACCCCCCTTTTTCTCGCCCCCGCTTGACAGATCACCCAGAAATTTTCAACACAGCGGCTGAAATGAGTGGCAAATTTGTTTGAAAATTTCATGAGGATCCGTCTAACGACACCAAAGTTATTGGCAAATGAAAAAACTTTCTTCCTATGGAAGCTAGGTCCTAATTATAACTACCTACTGGCGACATCCAGTACGTAATAGATAAACATACATATATAATGATAATGTCTGCATGTCATTTTTTATTTTATTTGTTTGCAATCATTTATGTTGTACTTTGTCAGAAACTGTATTTCAACAATGTACGTTTTTGTTTCACTATTTCATGCTAGATTTTCTAGCTGTCTAAAGCGCTGCGACATCTATTGGGCCATGTACACGCTATATAAAAACACAAAATGAATACAGTTGTCCCCCTTCCTCCAGTAGTTTCTTAATTTCAAGGGTGAATAGTCAATCTCCCTAACCAGACTTGTTAACCTCTACCTAACTTGGTTAATGAAAACAAGAAAAAAAATTCTTTATACTATGATCACCTGCTCTTGGCAAGCCGCAACTAGTTCATAGTCAATTGGTGCTGAGACCCTCTGCATGCTAGAGTGGAGCAAAGGTGAAAAGTTAGCATCACATATCTTTCCACCCTAGGTGCTCAGGTACACCCCAAGGGGTGTCTGGATCTAATGCAGTAGTTTATGCATTGCAGCCCACCCTGACCTTGAAGGAACTATATTGATTCCCCTTTTAAGACAGCATCATCTTCAGGAAGAGTTACATCACTTAGTGGGCCATTCATATCAAAATACCCCAAATATCTGTCTCAGAAACTATTCATCCCAGGTGGCCAGCAGCTTACTAGGAGTCAGGACAAACTAGAGACACAGCTGGAAAGCAGGCCTTCGCCATCCTGGCATCTAGGAGTTAGAACATCCCCTTCGGCTTTAGAACTGCTTCAACCATCTACAATACAAAATGAAGTTGATGGCTCATTTTTGTTTTGTTTAAATATCTTTATTGGTATTTTTTAAATTTTATCATAACTGGCATCGTAATTATATACAACACTGTCAATTGTACATCGCGAAGTCATAGTGTCCATATGGCGTACAATAATGCAGTGGACAGTAGCAATAAGTTGATGTTAACACATCTGTCCTGTTTACAGATGTACACTCTATGTCGGGTGCACATAAATAAGTCCTGGTGTGCTATTGCATGCACATGCTGCCACATCATAATTGCTGTATTTGATGTAAGGCCATACACAACATGATTGGGACATATCTTTGTCTGGGTCGATACCACAATACGTAATATACAGGCCACATCAGCACAGAGGAGTAACTTGTCGATCGGACTTGAATAACATCATGAACACAATAGTGTAGAATGACAATGTACGATAGGTATTGACGTGTGAATACCAATAAGATCTATTTTTTCAATAATCATATAAACAAAATTCAAACGTACAACATTATAAACTGCCATCTAAACTACGCAAGTCAAGCTGCTACTACACATCTGAACACATCTGCTTATTATCTGCACATCAATGCCTTATGACTCGCCTAGCCAGGGGCCAAAATACAGCATGTGTCTGTGGGTAACAAGGAAGCCATCAATGGAGCACTCCCCCTCCCGGCGGCGCATGGGGTTTTGATGATCGCTAGTGTTGTATCGGGGAGTTCTTGGGTATGTGATTGTCTGTATGGCTGGGTATAGCAACGCCTTGAATTCAGACCGCTAGGTACTAAAATGACTGTTATAACTAAGCGCATTGCTCATCCTCTGCACTCACCGCTTCACCACTTTGAAGAGCCACTAGTATGACATCCCAACCCTGTGCTATTGGATATTTGCGGAGCCCTACCGTCTCTTCCCTGTGTAGTGCCGTGCTCTCTGCCTGTGCCCATACTACAAGCGAACGTTTCCAACCTGCTACCTCTGGCGGGTCCGCATGCTTCCATCTTTTCGTTATTAATCTTTTCGCTGTGATTAATCCTAGATCTCGGAATCTCAAGGTGATCCTATTTTTTTGGGATCTAGCAAAGAGTCCCAGTAGACAAATCTCCCATGTCGATGGGAAAGGCATGCCTGTACATGCAGCCAGTGTTGCGACCACCGCTTGCCAATATTGCTGTAGGTGTGTGCATGCCCAAAGCATGTGTAGCAAATCTGCGTCTAACTGCTGGCAGCGTGGGCATGTGGAGGTGGTGATGTGGAAATACCTATTTATTTTGTCTGGTGAGAGATATGCCCTTTGTATGATGTAAGTCTGTATAAGTTTAAACCTAGAGTTCCTTGGTATGTGGCTGGAGCTCGCCAATACAGCATCCCATTCTCTATCCGTCCATGGCCGACCTCTATCCGTCTCCCAACTAATTCGGAGCCGTGACATTGGCTTGAGAGTGTGCGTAAGGAGCGCCTCCACCAACCAATGCACTACGTGGGAGCCCGCCCCATAACATGTAGGTATTGAAGGAGCAGGTGTGTTGGTGGTTCCGCCGTCAAGTCCCCCAGGCATCCGATAGGGCTTTCAGTAGGGAGGCGTGTAGGAGGAATTGGCCCACTGGTATCTCAGCGGTTACAGCCAGTGTCGCAAAGGGCATGAGCACACCGTCACTATAAAGATCTCCCAGTGAGTCCACTCCCGCCGCGTGCCAGGGCGCCAGGGCTACTTCCGATGTATCCAGTCTGCCTCGTGGCGTGCCGAGCAGCGGCAGGGTCGGAGCATATGGGAGGGTCTCACGCGTAAGATATAAGCTCCTCTTATAGCATTGCAACGCCAAACCCAGATGTATTTGTTTTGGTCTTGGAAGTTTCGCGAAGGGGTGAAACAGATGACAGATCTGAGAGCGGGTCCGGGGCTGTGTCACAGTTGCCGTATCCTCCAGGTGCTGACCATCAAGCCACTTCGTCACCCATTGAGCTGCGCAGCCAAGTAATACAGTTCCATGTTCGGGACAGCAAGTCCGCCTCGATCGGTGGAAGCATATAGTTTCCATAGGGCCACTCGCGGTCTCCCGTTGTTCCATATGAAATCCCTGAACAGCCGTTCTAGCTCTTGAAAGAGCCTAGATGGGACATAGAGTGGGAGATTTGAAAAATAATACAGCAGCTTGGGTAGCACAATCATTTTCACCAGAGCGATACGGCTCATGACGTTTAGGGAAGCGTCTTCCAGAACCGCATTTGAGCGCGAAGCGCCGAGATTGCTCTCGTCAAATTACCCTCTAGTAGGTCGTTTGGCATCCGATATATAAATAGTCCGAGATATCGAAATGTAGTGGGGTACCATGTGAGAGCTGAGTCGTTTATGACCACGGCTTCCTCCGCTACAGCAGCACTGAAGGGATAGATCCTCGACTTGGCCCAGTTAACCCGGAGTCCAGATATTTCCTCAAAATTTCTGAGTATATCTGCAATGGACGACGGGATCGCAGTGACATCCCGAAGGTATAATAACAGGTCATCTGCATATAAGGAAATGGCGTGTAGCCCATCCCCTAACTGTATGCCCCAGTCTTCCCCATCTTTCCGGAGCATCATCGCCAGCGGCTCCATTGCCAGGGAAAACAACAACGGGGACAAGGGACAGCCTTGACGCGTCCTCGTCTCACCCTTATTGGATCCGAAATCAGCCTACCGGTGCGGACTCGGACAGTGGGTCGCTGATACAATAGGCGAACCATGTTTAAAAGGGTATCTCCCAGTTCAAATTTGCCTAAGACTGCCACTAGATAAGGCCATTCCAAAGAGTCAAAGGCCTTCTCCAGATCAAGAACCAGGCAGCCCGATCTAGGCCATCTATGTGTTGCATAGCGCTGTATTCTGAAAAATCGACGGATGTTAAGAGAGGTGCACCGGTCCGGAACAAAGCCGTTTTGGTCAGGATGTACCAGTGTTTTCACGGCGGGAGAGAGACGCCTGGCCAACAGTGATGCAAAAATTTTGTAGTCAGTATTGAGGAGTGCCAATGGGCGATAGGAGCCCAGGAGATCGGGGCTTCTATCAGGCTTAAGGAGGGAAACCAGTAGGGCCTCATTTTGTGTATTTGGAAGGGCAGAATCATCCAGCGCAGTTTCGTACACTGTCAATAACTGCGGTATCAGAATGTGAGCATATGCCTTGTAAAATTCGGTCGGGAGACCGTCAGGTCCAGGCGACTTCCCGTTTGACAGTGAAAAAATACTATCGCGGAGTTCCTCTGAGTGTAGAGGAGCATTGAGGTCCTCGCATTGAGTGGCTAGCGGCTTCAGTAGATCTAGGACTCCCAGGTAAGCCTGTAACTCTAGTGGGGTGGCCCGTACGCGTGGTTTGTATAAGTCCTGATAATGCATGATGAATGCTTCATGGATGCCACGTTGCGTATATGCAACACCTCCGTTTGCTGTCCTCACCGATATAATCGGCGCAGAGGAGTCAGTTTGGCGAATAAGCCATGCAAGCAATTTGCCTGCCTTATCACCCAGTTGGTGCGTTCGTGCCGAGTGAGCAGTGTAATTCAGGCACTTCAACCGCTCCAACAGGAGCGCATGTTCTGCCCGGTGTGTATCCAACTGTTCCCGAGCTCCGTCTGTGGCAGCTTGTTCATTAGTGGCCAATCGCCTCTCCAACGCAGCAAGTTCCCTCTCCAGTTGCTTACGCATGCCCGTTTGCGCCCCCAGACAGTGTCCTCTGACGACCACCTTAAAGGCGTCCCACTCTGTTAGCGACGAGGTGGCCGTGCCCGCATTTTCATCAAAATATTGTGCCACCGTGGTAGCCAGTACATCACGGAAGGGTGCGTCTAATAAGACATCTGGCTGAAGGCGCCACATAGGAATTGGCGGCGTCTCGGCCTCCCAACGTAGCTCAATCAAATGTGGGTTATGATCGGAGTGTGTGCGCCCTAGGTATGAGGTGTCGGATATACATGGGAGTAAGTCATTCGACATCATGAATGAAGTTGATGGCTCATATCTTTAATCTTTAAAGACCACTATCACCCACAAGGTAGAATGTTTTTTGCCTGCCCCATTCTAGACAATGTTAAACCATCCACTGGGGCTACATCCCCTGTTCAGCACCCCGTTGCTACCTAGCTAGGGTCATACCTACACGTAACCTTATATACAACCTCCTTCCTATTCTTCTTTCTTCTGAATGGCATACTCAGCCACGTCAGACAACTCTTCATTACTTTCAGCTGACAGAAAAGGTTAAATGGCTAGTAGCCAGTGAACAAGCATGGGAAGTTTAGCCAATAGCTATCTTACTTCTTCAGAGAATACCCTCACACATTCCGATGATGGTATATTATCACACGACATTCCAAGCCAGCTAGGACATAGTGACCTTTCCCTGCCATACTATGTTCCTTTCTTAACCCCTAATCACGCTTAGTTCCCATGGCATTCCTGTGGGAACAGCAGTTTCACAGTCGTTTCAGACAAGTATTACTCCGGAGTCTCCTGACTCCTGGCAGACAGTTTGCAGTCATAAGTGTAATCTGTGAATGGAAAATTCTGCATATCCTGAATCCAATTTTTAATTAGAGGCCAATTCATGTGCTTGGAGCTCATAAGACAAATTGGACGATCACTAATGAAATAATTGGGCTCTTCTTTGATAATACTGAAAAGATAAAAGATAAGGCTTAATCATTAGATTTGATGGACTAGTACCCTTTTTTACCTTTAGCCTACTTGCTTCTCTTGTTCTTTCTACTTAAGAAAGTGAGACATGAAGTAGACAGACTTTGGACGCATCCATAGCACAAATTATAAATGCCCTGTAGTACATAAATCACCTTTTCATTTCTCGCTACAGAAGGCAGAACAGTCTGCTCACTCCTCATGTGCCCATCACAGCAGCACAGCACTATGACTAAATAGTTGGCTTCAGAATGCTCCTCAAAGGTACAACTTGTCTAACACTTTCCAACGCATGGTTGACCAGCGATTGTTCACAAAGTCAACAGAACACGTGAGACAGACCTTTTCACACATAATATAGCATCAAAGCCATTCAGTTGGTAAAGTGATACTCCCAAAGAGAACAACACTCTCCTCTCACATACCAATAGTCATTGCTACAAAAGAACACATTAGACAGATAATCTACAGTACAATGCAAACATTTCTAAAGCGCACTGCTACCTCATTAGGTGTCACGGCACTAGCGGAAGGTTCGCCACCATGTCAGAATTGGAGAACCAGAGTTAGGAAGTAATTAAAGCAGAGTCGAAGAGAAGCGTTCTCAATCCTTTTGGTAAAGTAATTTCAAAAGGACAACTTCTCAAAGCTAGAGCCAGTGCATTCTAAAGTCTGGCCGTCAAGTAGGCGAAGGAACGGCCTCTTCTTCTGGCCTTATATATGCGAGGAATTTGAATGTTAGAATGCAATGAGCGGACCTGAAAGGACAAATTAAACTGGCGCCTAAGATAAAGACATTCCTTGAGGTTAAATATTCTAAAGGCATGAGTTAGGGCCTTGAACTGGATCCTTCTGTTGATTGGTAGCCAATGAAGCCAGCGCAAATGACTTGATATCGAAACCCAGGGAGGGATTTTAAGGATCAAACGGGCAGCAGCGTTTTGAATAATTTGGAGATGCTGGATAAGAAAAATAGGAAGCCCAAAGTACAAACTGTTAGAGTAATCCAGTTTGGAGGTGATCAAAGCATGCACAATTTTTGTTTTGGGTGTTCAAAGGGAATAAGGTGCAGCATACGCCTCAAGGATCTCAGGGTCAGAAAACTAGAACCAGACAATGCTTTAATCTGAGGCTCAAAGGTGAGCTCAGAATCAAATTTGGCCCCAAGGTTACCTACCACCAAGGAGGGGCAGGGGGGAGAGCACATCTCCGATGTCCACTAGATGTTATGATCGGGGATAGATTTAGCACCAAAAAAAGAATCTTAGCTTTGTCTGAGTTCAGTTTAAAAAAACTGGGATTCAGCCAGTCCATAACAGATTTGAGGCAGGACTTAAAGGAACTGAGATAGGAGGGAGCGTAGGGAACTATTCTCACTCTGCCCTTTTAGGTGCATGCAACAGTGCCAAAGTCAATGTCCCTATCAACACAACAGAGCAAGCTAGGAAATGGTAAACAGTTCACCCATGTTGAAGGAGGTAAAGGGAAAAGGCCTATAACACTCAGAATCACTCACAACAATGCCTCCTTGCAGGGACCATCACTAAGCCCTACTAATATAGACCCATCTCTACACAGACCAGACAAAAAAAACCCACAACAAAGCCGAGAATCTTTCCTAACAGTAGCCTCTGGGCTGCCACTAGACCTACAGGTATATACAAATGCAGAAATGCGTTATACAAGTGCTAATATTATGATGTAAGCCATTGGATTATTATTTGAGGGGTAGGTACCTATCTCAAGCAACAACACCAAACTTTGTTAGGGTGGATCACCAAAATCACTAATTTAACCTGAGCTCAACCCCTTAGTATCTACAGCACAGAGCAGAGAGGCTTAACTTAGAGGCAATGTATAAAGTATGTATGCAATATCAAAACAGCAATAAAGTTGAAATGCAAAACAATAGAAATCCCAAAATAAATTAGAAAATATAGAGTAAAATGTAATAAACAAAATAACACCAAATTTACACATTCCAATAAGAGGAACCAGAGATATGAGTTTTAAAGTTTTAAGTAGAAATAGTGCCAAGAAGCACAAAGTGCTAATGATGGTCAATAGTCGTAATAGGACAGGACCTAGCCACAATTTGACTCTGACTGCGATAGAGGTTGAATCTGGGACTGCACCAACCTCGAAAGACCTCTGCCATGACTTGGGCCCGGGAGACTGGGTTCTGGTCCGGAAGCATGTGAGGAAGTACTGTCTTGATGCACGTTGGCAAGGTCCTTACCAGGTGATCTTGGTGACGAACACTGCTGTGAAGTGTGGAGGTTTGCCGAACTGGGTTCACGCCTCCCATACCCGCAGTTTCAGGAACATCGGAAGAAACAGCTCCTCTCTCTGAAGTGAATCCAGCCGAGGTTGCAAGACCCCCGATGAGGGCAAGCCAATCTGTGGGGGTTCCTGAAGAGGCTGGATACCCACCAGGTCAAGCTGAGGGGGGTCACGCTACACAAGGCCCAGGTACAGACTCTGAGGGAGACGGTAGCCTTGTGAGTGTTATAGAGTCAGACTGAAGAGACTGGTGTGGAAAGTGGTCAGGTGTTGCGGAAGAAAATTAAGGTTGCAAGAGAATCATGGCCCGTGAGACAGAAAAGGCAGAACCTGAGACTTGCACCAGAAAGAGATCTTGCTCCCATATCTAAATCATCTGAGTCGGATCAAAGTGACACAGAACGAGCATAGGGGAGCTTGAGGAGATTGAGGAGAGTGAGACTACCGTGCCAGAGATATGCTTTCCCGAAGTGGACTTACCTGGTCACAGACGCTGGGAACAGTGAGGTCGGGGAGAGTGAGGTCTGGAAGAGTGAGGCGCTGAACATCAGTGTTGATAATTGAAATTGAACTGTTGGTCCCTGGAGTAGAAGCTAATGGAGTTCTGACACTGACTGTACCAGATCCCCCAAGACTTGGTGGCTCACGGAGCTTGATTTTGGAAGATCTCACGTTTCCAACTTTTAGGGTATCAGCCACCAGTTCAGGAGATTGCAGCATTTCGTATTGAACTTTTGCAGTGTGTCATTGAAGAAATTGGCTCTGATCTCACAAGGGATTTAAATTGAACTGTGAACTGTAAATAAAAACATTTGCTGAAAAGAAGATAACCTATGCCCAAGTGGAAGAAGAATCAAATTAGGGACTTGTCCATAGAAGAAGAAAGAGGGCTACGGAAGTCTTCCAGCTGTGTAAATAAGGGTGCCACGAACTGAGTGAGAACTATTTCCATGACTTTGAGCAACTGTGTATGAACTTTGTTGTGCAACAGTGAGAGGCAGAAAAAGAGACTTGCATCTATCCTCTTACAGTCACAATCCGAACTCAGTTGAAAATGGACTCTGGAAATTCGAATCATAGGCACAAATGTATAATAGGTATACTTATAGTAGGAATGATCATAGTTATAGCTGTAGTCATCACTATGTCCGTTATAGGTTCACACGAAGCTGAAGTTAAGGGAGTGGGAGTACTTGGGACATCCACACCTACCACTTCTGACACAAAAGAGGGTACATTAGGAGCTGACAGTGCCTTGATAGAACAGACTAGTCGCTTGTTGCACCTAGATTTGTCTAAGGGTGATTATACGTTGAATGCTTATGCGAAGTTGCTGTATGAGTATGTAAATACGATGGATGTGAGAGATTGCTATGTGTGTATACAATTACCTGTGTCTGTTGAGGAGGGTATCAAGCATGGTATTACTTGTAGTTTGTTGCTTAACATGTTCTATGGTATTACTTGTAGTTTGTTGCTTAGCATGTTCTATGGTGAAGGTCATTACGAGTACTATTTTACGAACTATGAGTTAGTGCTTTCAGAGGTTCCAGCTTACAGGCGTCTTAATAACTATGATTATTACAAGCAAGAAGAGAGAATGGGAAAGTATTTCATACCTACTGTTACATTAGACACAGCTTATGCACATAGACATAATTTGACATGCATGCTAACTGACATAGAAAAGAAGTTTGTAGATCAAGTAGAAGATAGACATAGATCATTAGTAGTTAAGCTTAATAGTAGAAAAGGAAATTTTGAATGGACTAAGGAAGAGTTAGCTCACAAAGCTATGGGAAGTTATGGTCTGATAGCTTTAGACTGGGAGCAGCGGGGAAAGCTTTGCTTCAGACAAGTACAGACATACTATGACAAGATATTTGTGGGACATAGTGTGTGTGTGATCATATCTTCACAAATGAGGCCTCTGCAAAGACGTTCTTACAAGAGACAGTACAAGTGGTGCCAAATGTGTATTTTGTGTGTGGGAGAAATGCGTATGTCCGATTGCCACTGAATTGGTATGGCACATGTGATGTGGCTGTTGTGTTTCCTAAGATATACCATGTGGAAGATTTGAAGAGTTTGGAAGCAAAGCCACCACATAGAGAGAGAAGTGGTACCAGTGCAGGAGAGATTGTAGGAGATGTGTTTGGAGCGATGATACCAAGTTTGGGAGTGGTTTTAAATGATGTCAAGATTAGAAGGTTGTCAAATATAGTGGATAAGTTGTCAGTCAATACAGCTCAGTCATTGCTACTCGTAGATGGAGAGATGGTTTCGATAAGAGCGATGGTGATGGAAAACCGTCTTGCTTTAGACGTGTTGTTAGCAAAAGAGGGCGGAGTCTGTAAAATGCTGAGGGTTCAACAGTGCTGTACGTATATCCCAGACCATAGCAAGGATCTGAGGAAGTATATACGTAATATCGCTGAGATACATATACATGATTTGACAACTGAGGGAGGGCGCTCACTACTCAGGCAAGACGAGATAAATAACAGATTTTACGGTTACTACGAGCAGCTGTATAAAAGCTCGGGGCTTAGAGGCGAAGGGGAGATAGAGGAGTACCTGTCAGAGCTTCCCCTCCATGTCCTATCTGAGGAGGATGCAGACCAACTTGGGGCGGAAATATCGGAGCATGAGATCAGAGTGGCCATTAAGGAATTGGCTAGGCGAAAGACCCCAGGCACAGACGGGCTCCCTAAGGAGTTCTATGCAGCATTTGCAGACGAACTGGTTCCTAGATTAGTAGAGATGTATACAGAAGTTAAAGAGGGATGCCAGCTGCCGAACACCACTCGGGAAGCGGTGATAGTCCCCTTGCTTAAACCTGACAAGTCTCCCCTGGAATGTGCGGCGAACAGGCCCCTGTCCATGCAGAATCTCGATTTCAAAATATTGAGCAAGCTATTAGCAACAAGGCTGCTGCCGCACATGAAAGTCCCTCAGCAGAAAGCAATTCTTGTATTTTACTGACCTCTACTGGTCGTTTTCTATCCAGACAGTTAAATAGAGGCAGTTAAACAGAAAAAAAAGCCCCTAAGCGGAAGCAGACAAGTCCTAGGACTGATCTCCGGAGCCCACAAAGTACATACACTTATAAGTATATACTAAAGTATATACAAGATGTCTCGAATGCTCGACCTAAAAAGGACTCTTTCCGGACCAACAGCTACCTTTCTGCCAAATTTGGGGTAATTCCGTTCAGCAGTTCGGGCTGTAGCCGTGTCTAAAGTTTCCGATGAAAATCAACATCGGGAAAACATGTTTTGGGACCCCCCTTTTTCTTGCCCCCGCTTGACAGATCACCCAGAAATTTTCAACACAGCGGCTGAAATGAGTGGCAAATTTCATGAGGATCCGTCAAACGACACCAAAGTTATTGGCAAATGAAAAAACTTTCTTCCTATGGAAGCTAGGTCCTAATTATAACTACCTACTGGCGACATCCAGTACCTAATAGATAAACATACATATATAATGATAATGTCTGCATGTCATTTTTTATTTTATTTGTTTGCAATCATTTATGTTGTACTTTGTCAGAAACTGTATTTCAACAATGTACGTTTTTTTGTTTCACTATTTCATGCTAGATTTTCTAGCTGTCTAAAGCGCTGCGACATCTATTGGGCCATGTACACGCTATATAAAAACACAAAATGAATACAGTTGTCCCCCTTCCTCCAGTAGTTTCTTAATTTCAAGGGTGAATAGTCAATCTCCCTAACCAGACTTGTTAACCTCTACCTAACTTGGTTAATGAAAACAAGAAAAAAAAATCTTTATACTATGATCACCTGCTCTTGGCAAGCCGCAACTAGTTCATAGTCAATTGGTGCTGAGACCCTCTGCATGCTAGAGTGGAGCAAAGTTGAAAAGTTAGCATCACATATCTTTCCACCCTAGGTGCTCAGGTACACCCCAAGGGGTGTCTGGATCTAATGCAGTAGTTTATGCATTGCAGCCCACCCTGACCTTGAAGGAACTATATTGATTCCCCTTTTAAGACAGCATCATCTTCAGGAAGAGTTACATCACTTAGTGGGCCATTCATATCAAAATACCCCAAATATCTGTCTCAGAAACTATTCATCCCAGGTGGCCAGCAGCTTACTAGGAGTCAGGACAGACTAGAGACACAGCTGGAAAGCAGGCCTTCGCCATCCTGGCATCTAGGAGTTAGAACATCCCTTCGGCTATAGAACTGCTTCAACCATCTACAATACAAAATGAAGTTGATGGCTCATATCTTTAATCTGTAAAGACCACTATCACCCACAAGGTAGAATGTTTTTTGCCTGCCCCATTCTAGACAATGTTAAACCATCCACTGGGGCTACATCCCCTGTTCAGCACCCCGTTGCTACCTAGCTAGGGTCATACCTACACGTAACCTTATATACAACCTCCTTCCTATTCTTCTTTCTTCTGAATGGCATACTCAGCCACGTCAGACAACTCTTCATTACTTTCAGCTGACAGAAAAGGTTAAATGGCTAGTAGCCAGTGAACAAGCATGGGAAGTTTAGCCAATAGCTATCTTACTTCTTCAGAGAATACCCTCACACATTCCGATGATGGTATATTATCACACGACATTCCAAGCCAGCTAGGACATAGTGACCTTTCCCTGCCATACTATGTTCCTTTCTTAACCCCTAATCACGCTTAGCTCCCATGGCATTCCCGTGGGAACAGCAGTTTCACAGTCGTTTCAGACAAGTATTACTCCGGAGCCTCCTGACTCCTGGCAGACAGTTTGCATTCATAAGTGTAATCTGTGAATGGAAAATTCTGCATATCCTGAATCCAATTTTTAATTAGAGGCCAATTCATGTGCTTGGAGCTCATAAGACAAATTGGACGATCACTAATGAAATAATTGGGCTCTTCATTGATAATACTGAAAAGATAAAAGATAAGGCTTAATCATTAGATTTGATGGACTAGTACCCTTTTTTACCTTTAGCCTACTTGCTTCTCTTGTTCTTTCTACTTAAGAAAGTGAGACATGAAGAAGACAGACTTTGGACGCATCCATAGCACAAATTATAAATGCCCTGTAGTACATAAATCACCTTTACATTTCTCGCTACAGAAGGCAGAACAGTCTGCTCACTCCCTCACTTGCCCATCACAGCAGCACAGCACTATGACTAAATAGTTGGCTTCAGAATGCTCCTCAAAGGTACAACTTGTCTAACACTTTCCAACGCATGGTTGACCAGCGATTGTTCACAGAGTCAACAGAACACGTGAGACAGACCTTTTCACACATAATAAAGCATCAAAGCCATTCAGTTGGTAAAGTGATACTCCCAAAGAGAACAACACTCTCCTCTCACATACCAATAGTCATTGCTACAAAAGAACACATTAGACAGATAATCTACAGTACAATACAATGCAAACATTTCTAAAGCACACTGCTACCTCATTAGGTGTCCCGGCACTAGCGGAAGGTTCGCCACCATGTCAGAATTGGAGAACCAGAGTTAGGAAGTAATTAAAGCAGAGTCGAAGAGAAGCGTTCTCAATCCTTTTGGAAAAGTAATTTCAGAAGGACAACTTCTCAAAGCTAGAGCCAGTGCATTCTAAAGTCTGGCCGTCAAGTAGGCGAAGGAACGGCCTCTTCTTCTGGCCTTATATATGCGGGGAATTTGAATGTTAGAATGCAATGAGCGGACCTGAAAGGACAAATTAAACTGGCGCCTAAGATAAAGACGTTCCTTGAGGTTAAATATTCTAAAGGCATGAGTTAGGGCCTTGAACTGGATCCTTCTGTTGATTGGTAGCCAATGAAGCCAGCGCAAATGACTTGATATCGAAACCCAGGGAGGGATTTTAAGGATCAAACGGGCAGCAGCGTTTTGAATAATTTGGAGATGCTGGATAAGAAAAATAGGAAGCCCAAAGTAAAAACTGTTAGAGTAATCCAGTTTGGAGGTGATCAAAGCATGCACAATTTTTGTTTTGGGCGTTCCAAGGGAATAAGGTGCAGCATACGCCTCAAGGATCTCAGGGTCAGAAAACTAGAACCAGACAATGCTTTAATCTGAGGCTCAAAGGTGAGCTCTGAATCAAATTTGGCCCCAAGGTTACCTACCACCAAGGAGGGGCAGGGGGGAGAGCACATCTCCGATGTCTACTAGATGTTATGATCGGGGATAGATTTAGCACCAAAAAAAGAATCACACCATTTCCAAATTGTCACCCACAGAGTCACCAGCAGACTCAGAAAGAGGTAATCTAGACAGGCAGTCAGCTACGTGATTCTTCACACCAGCCATGTACTCCAGACGATAATTAAATTCATTTAACCTGTACTGCCACTTGGCTATGCGTGGAGTGGCCCTACCACCCCCCTTGGTAGTGAAAAGATATACCAGTGGCTTATGATCGGTCCTTAGAACAAATTCATTTCCCCACAAAAAATTGCGAAAATACTGTACACCCCACAACAGGGCCAGGGCTTCCTTCTCTATGGTAGAATAAGTGCTTTCCGCTCCCCGAAGTGCTCTAGAGGCAAAAGCAATGGTCTCCTCCCTATTGTCAGATCTTTTTTGCATAAGAACAACACCAAGACCCACATCAAGTGTAGACAGCATTTCATTGATGTTAGGCAGGGGTTGGCGGTCCACCCATATGCAAGAATTTAGGTCACGCAAGTCCACACACATTCTAAGAGACTTGTCAGCCTTGCGCGCCAAAACAATGGGGGACAACCATTCAGACCCCTCAATGGGCTCAGTTACACCCATGGAACACAATCGCTCAAGATCCTGTTTGAGCTCACCACGCATACTAAGGGGTACTTTACGTACTTTATGTGCCACAGCTCTTGCACCTTCTTTTAAGACAATGTGGTGCTGAAAACCCCTGAGTTTACCCAAATCACCATTGAATATCTCTGGGTACCTTTGAATCCAATCACTCTTAGATAATGATTTAGCGGTAACAGTATGCACAGGGGTAACCTCAGGAAGATTGGAGTAAAATTGCTTGGCCCCGTGTTTCGATAAAACCATGTCCGGATGATTGGGGTCTAGGATGATCCCCAGCAAACCCTGCTCCTCCCAACCTAATAAATTCGCACCTTCCTTTACAATGTATACGGTCCCTTGTGTTAAATCCCCCTTGAATTCCAACTTGCCCTCAAACTTGCCAAGAACCTCTACCCTTTTACCACCATAAGCAAAGATTTTTATGTTGGACTGAACAACAGGAATGTTGCCCAATTCCTAAAAGTCCTTGGCATTGATGAGGGTAAAAGGAGAACCAGAATCTGCGAGAAACCTAATACTTCTGCCGTTTAAATTTATGGCACATGCAGGGGACTTTCTCTTATGAGGTTCAACAATGGAAGCAATTTCCACAACACCATCCAATTGTGTAGAAGAAGAAGACAACATTAACAATTCATAACTTTCATCATCATTCCCAGAGTCAACATTGTCACCTTCGATAGCTTTCACAGTTCTTGATTGTCCCTTATGTGCAACAGTAGCCTTGCACATGCGTGCCAAATGACCTTTCTTACCACATTTAAAACAAGTTTGACTAATGGCAAAACAGAATTTAAAATTGCCCAAATGAGATCTGCTCCCACATCGATAACAGGAGAGGTCAGATTTTCCAGGTCTTTCAAATTTTGATTTAGGCAAACTGGATGCAGAAGGAGAAATGCTAGGTACGTTTGTGTCGGTTCCTTTTGCAGGTTTACTCGTAGATTTAGTGCTGAGTAACTTGACTTCGTTGGATGACGCACCACTCATCTCTTTCATACATAGTTGAGAATGCTCAAAACCGGACAACTCGTCGCCAATGAAAGAAAGACAGAGTCCAGGTAAGTTACAGATCATCCTTTAATGTGTCCGATCTCCACAGCTCCCCGGCAGCAACTGTCAGTGCCAAGACATTCCATGTTCCACGCAGGGAACGCAGGAGAGGAATGCAGGCACGAGAACCAGCACGTGAACCCAACAAATAGAAATGCCAAAATAAATTAGAAAATATAGAGTAAAATGTAATAAACAAAATAACACCAAATTTACAACAATCCAATAAGAGGAACCAGAGATATGAGTTTTAAAGTTTTAAGTAGAAATAGTGCCAAGAAGCACAAAGTGATAATGATGGTCAATAGTCGTAATAGGACAGGACCTAGCCACAATTTGACTCTGACTGCGATAGAGGTTGAATCTGGGACTGCACCAACCTCGAAAGACCTCTGCCATGACCTGGGCCCGGGAGACTGGGTTCTGGTCCGGAAGCATGTGAGGAAGTACTGTCTTGATGCACGTTGGCAAGGTCCTTACCAGGTGATCTTGATGACGAACACTGCTGTGAAGTGTGGAGGTTTGCCGAACTGGGTTCACGCCTCCCATACCCGCAGAGTTTCAGGACCATCGGAAGAAACAGCTCCTCTCTCTGAAGTGAATCCAGCCGAGGTTGCAAGACCCCCGATGAGGACAAGCCAATCTGTGGGGGTTCCTTAAGAGGCTGGATACCCACCAGGTCAAGCTGAGGGGGGTCACGCTACACAAGGCCCAGGTACAGACTCTGAGGGAGACAGTAGCCTTGTGAGTGTTATAGAGTAAGACTCAGCTGAAGAGACTGGTGTGGAAAGTGGTCAGGTATTGCGGAAGAAAATTAAGGTTGCAAGAGAATCGTGGCCCGTGAGACAGAAAAAGCAGAACCTGAGACTTGCACCAGAAAGAGATCTTGCTCCCATATCTAAATCATCTGAGTCGGATCAAAGTGACACAGAACGAGCATAGAGGAGCTTGAGGAGATTGAGGAGAGTGAGACTACCGTGCCAGAGATATGCTTTCCCGAAGTGGACTTACCTGGTCACAGACGCTGGGAACAGTGAGGTCGGGGAGAGTGAGGTCTGGAAGAGTGAGGCGCTGAACATCAGTGTTGATATTTGAAATTGAACTGTTGGTCCCTGGAGTAGAAGCTAATGGAGTTCTGACACTGACTGTACCAGATCCCCCAAGACTTGGTGGCTCACGGAGCTTGATTTTGGAAGATCTCACGTTTCCAACTTTTAGGGTATCAGCCACCAGCTCAGGAGATTGCAGCATTTCGTATTGAACTTTTGCAGTGTGTCATTGAAGAAATTGGCTCTGATCTCATAAGGGATTTAAATTGAACTGTGAACTGTAAATAAAAAAATTTGCTGAAAAGAAGATAACCTATGCCCAAGTGGAAGAAGAATCAAATTAGGGACTTGGCCATAGAAGAAGAAAGAGGGCTACGGAAGTCTTCCAGCTGTGTAAATAAGGGTGCCACGAACTGAGTGAGAACTATTTCCATGACTTTGAGCAACTGTGTATGAACTTTGTTGTGCAACAGTGAGAGGCAGAAAAAGAGACTTGCATCTATCCTCTTACAGTTACAATCCGAACTCAGTTGAAAATGGACTCTGGAAATTCGAATCATAGGCACAAATGTATAATAGGTACACTTATAGTAGGAATGATCATAGTTATAGCTGTAGTCATCACTATGGCCGTTATAGGTTCACACGAAGCTGAAGTTAAGGGAGTGGGAGTACTTGGGACATCCACACCTACCACTTCTGACACAAAAGAGGGTACATTAGGAGCTGACAGTGCCTTGATAGAACAGACTAGTCGCTTGTTGCACCTAGATTGGTCTAAGGGTGATTATACGTTGAATGCTTATGCAAAGTTGCTGTATGAGTATGTAAATACGATGGATGTGAGAGATTGCTATGTGTGTATACAATTACCTGTGTCTGTTGAGGAGGGTATCAGGCATGGTATTACTTGTAGTTTGTTGCTTAACATGTTCTATGGTATTACTTGTAGTTTGTTGCTTAGCATGTTCTATGGTGAAGGTCATTACGAGTACTATTTTACGAACTATGAGTTAGTGCTTTCAGAGGTTCCAGCTTACAGGCGTCTTAATAACTATGATTATTACAAGCAAGAAGAGAGAATGGGAAAGTATTTCATACCTACTGTTACATTAGACACAGCTTATGCACATAGACATAATTTGACATGCATGCTAACTGACATAGAAAAGAAGTTTGTAGATCAAGTAGAAGATAGACATAGATCATTAGTAGTTAAGCTTAATAGTAGAAAAGGAAATTTTGAATGGACTAAGGAAGAGTTAGCTCACAAAGCTATGGGAAGTTATGGTCTGATAGCTTTAGACTGGGAGCAGCGGGGAAAGCTTTGCTTCAGACAAGTACAGACATACTATGACAAGATATTTGTGGGACAGAGTGTGTGTGTGATCATATCTTCACAAATGAGGCCTCTGCAAAGACGTTCTTACAAGAGACAGTACAAGTGGTGCCAAATGTGTATTTTGTGTGTGGGAGAAATGCGTATGTCCGATTGCCATGGCATTGGTATTAGGCCTGGGCAAAGCACTACGCTACGCTCGCGAAGTTTGCGTAGTTTGCGCAACTTCGCACTACGCGATTTGCACGTAGCACAGTGCGAACACGCGTAGCGCAGCGAAGCGTAGTGCAGCGGTCATTTTTTGCTTGCTCGCGGTCCTCAACGTCAAGTTGACGACCGCGAGCAAGCAAAATGACATCCCGGCGAGACTTTTTCTCGTTCGCGATCAGCAACATCAAGTTGCCGATCGCGAGCGAGAAAATAAACCTCCCGGCGAGGATCTCAACGCGGGGATGTCAGGTTTCTCATTGCGAGTGGTCGCGTATGCTCGCGACCGCTCGCGATGAGAAACTACCCGTCCGCGTTGAGAAAACTGCTGCTCGAGTAAAAATCTACTCGAGCAGCAGAAAACAACTGCTCGCACTGTGCGAGATGCCGTTCTCTCGCATTGCACAGTGCGAACAGCAAACTACGAAGTTCGCGTAGTGCACGCGTAGCTCGCGTAGTGCAAACTGCACTTTGCGTAGCTACGCGTAGCGCGACTACGCCCAGGGTTAATTGGTATGGCACATGTGATGTGGCTGTTGTGTTTCCTAAGATATACCATGTGGAAGATTTGAAGAGTTTGGAAGCAAAGCCACCACATAGAGAGAGAAGTGGTACCAGTGCAGGAGAGATTGTAGGAGATGTGTTTGGAGCGATGATACCAAGTTTGGGAGTGGTTTTAAATGATGTCAAGATTAGAAGGTTGTCAACTATAGTGGATAAGTTGTCAGTCAATACAGGTCAGTCATTGCTACTTGTAGATGGAGAGATGGTTTCGATAAGAGCTATGGTGATGCAAAACCGTCTTGCGTTAGACGTGTTGTTAGCAAAAGAGGGCGGAGTCTGTAAAATGCTGAGGGTTCAACAGTGCTGTACGTATATCCCAGACCATAGCAAGGATCTGAGGAAGTATATACGTAATATCGCTGAGATACATATACATGATTGGACAACTGAGGGAGTTTGGAGCAAGGTTGGTAAAGGATTTGGAAAAGTTGGAAGTTGGTTTGCAAGCCTTGGGAAAGTTATTCTTGGTTATAGCTTGAAACCAATAGTAATAGTTGTGGCTTGTATCATCTTGTTGATGGGAACAGTGAGAGCTTACAAGTGGCATAGGTCAAGACAAGTTGAGAGAGGAGATTGGAGAGACTGCAGGACAGTCACTATGAGAATCTCATGAATTTGGAGAAGTTTTGACAGGGAAGACAGGCTACAACTTTTGTTTAGGTTGGTTCTTTCTACAGGGAGTTGAAAAGGAGTATGATGACGCTAGTAAGCAGAGGGGGGAACTGTTAAAGCGCGATTTTGCTCTTTCATTTGTAGGGGTGCATTATATTCATGGGTAGTTGGGCCTGCATATAATCCTTTATTGTGTTAACAGTGGGTCATTAGAATGTGTACTGTAGTAACATGAAAAGTAAAGTGTTAATTATATTGGCTGCAATCGTACCTTTCAGAGAGACAACAGGTAGGAACCATGACACCGTTTGCCTCCTCTAAGTCTCCGGTACGTTACGGAGTGCCGCAGGGTTCGGCAATAAGCCCCATTCTTTTTAATATATATCTGCGCCCGTTGATCCCCATTATAAAATCTTTTGGGATTGACCTGGTCAACTATGCTGACGACACCCAACTGGTGTTCTCTTTGGAAGGGAAGCGTGCGGTGACCATGGATATTTTCCAGGAGTGCATGCACCAGACCTCCGGTTGGCTCAAAGAAAATTCTTTGCAGTTCAACGGGGGAAAACAGAGGTGGTATATTGTTCCACTGCCAAAATGGTACAGCACCTGCCGCTAGAGTTTAAACTCACTCCTGGGGATGACCCATTGGCCCCAGTTAAGACCGTACGCAACCTGGGCGTCCTGATTGATGACAACCTCCAAATGGGGTCACAGGCTAACAAAACGGTCAGTGTCTGCTTTGCTTTACTAAAAGCACTTCGGCAGATTCTTCCACTGCTGCCGAATGAGGCTAGACCCCTTGTAGTGAGGAGCATAATTCTGTGCAGACTGGACTACTGCAACTCCTTGTATCTGGGAGCTCCACAATATATCTTGCAGGGGTTGCAGAGAGTCCAGTCTATAGCAGCAAAGCTGGCATTAAATAGGCAACGCAGATCCTCCACTACATTGGCCTTGAGAGATCTTCACTGGTTGCCCATCAAGGAAAGAGTTAGTTTCAAATCTTTATGTATTGTGTTCAGAGCGGTACACGGTACGGGCCCTCTATCTATGCAGGAGAGATTTATGCAGGAGAGATTTACCTGGTATAAGCCCGTAAGACATCTTCGCTCCTCTAGCGCAAACCTGGTAACAACTACCAGATTTAAGAAATCCAGGATGGGAGGCAGGGCCTTCGGCATAGCGGCCTCATGCCTCTGGAACGACCTACCCCAGAGTATTAGACAAGCTAACTCTTTGTTATGCTTTAGAAAGAAAGAGTCTGAAAACCTGGTTATTCCCCAGGAACGAGAGCAATGCCTTCCACTGTTAATCAGGCCAGTTGCTTGTTGATGTCATCTGCTAAGTTACAGCGCCAGGATACCCGTAGGGTGACAGTTTGCGCTATATAAGCATTACATACAATACAATACAATATTTCGATGTAAACATGAAGAAATTTACTTTGCAATTATAAGTGGTTAGACGAAAACTTTACCATGTAGAATTCGTACATGTAGCGAATGAATATTCTCACAATTAATGTGCTTACGTAACGTGTTGATTTGGGGGTGCTCAGTAATAATGTTCATTTATACGTGTGCTTTCATGAAGTTATGTGCCATTTCTTATGTTGACTGAACTTTTCCCCTGGAAGCTCTTGCATTAGAAACGTTAGTGGATTTCATGTGCATGTGGAATTTGTTCTTTCTCACGTTTCTGTTACAGGTGGAGAAATTCATCCTTGTTAGTTTGAATATTGTCTTTGTTTTAGGAGTTAGGCTTAGGAAGGAGAGGATACATTGAATGGCGATGCTGATAATAAAGGACAGCTGTACTTGCTACTCTGAGAGAGCCCGGGAATCAAGGTCATCGAGCCAAGGCCCGGGAGCATCGCTACCGCGTGGAAAGTTACCTACAAGGAGGTGGCTTGCTTGGATGGTGTGATGTTGCGTTGCATCTTGGGATGCTACCCGTAAGTTCATGTATTGAAGTAGGGACAGTGCCTGGGGGACTTCTGCCTTGCCTTTTCAGAGAGAGCATCTTAGAACGAGCTCTGTAGCTTTATGCTACTTGACCCATTAAACGTGAGTGGGCTTCTTAGGAAGCCTTCACCTGTTGACACCTTTTCAGAACTTGCCTTGGGAAAATGCTAAGTAGGGATGTCACGATAGTGGTAGTGTAGGGACAGACTTATGCTTTTTACCTACAAACCTCCAATTAAGGGGAATCTGGATGTCGGAGCCATTATTTTCTGTATCCTGATTCTGGAACTGGTTATCCTGTGCATGCTGCACCGCCTTAATTTCACCCGTAAGTTTGGCTTAGTATTAGTTCCAATGTATTTCTACACCCTCATCTTGAGGTGCTTGTATGTCCAATTGTTCTTGGCTTTGTAATAAATTAACTAAACTTAATCTGGAGTCTGTGATTCTTCAGAGTCATAGTTCATTGGAATAGTAATGATTGATTGGCTAACGATTTTCCTTCCCTCCACACTATACTGCAGAGAAAAAGAGACATCGGCCTAGGGTTCAAGAGTAAATCCAGAACGTAGAGCCCGGCTCCTTCACTATTTAAAATAGTTTCATTATTTTTCTAGCTAGTAGCATTCCTGAGGTACAGTATTAAGAATTTATTATTGCATCCCAATGTTTTCTAATGGCACAGCCAGCCATGCTACAGTGAAAATAGGTTTTGGGGTCTTTTAACCCCTTCCATGCTCATGACGGAATGGTTCCGTCATGAGCATAAGAAGTGCAAGTGTGCTCATGACGGAACCATTCCGTCATGAGCACCCTTTAAAAAAATCCCTCTGCTGTAAACAGCAGAGGGATTTCCCATTTTTTTTTTGCTTTGGGAGGTGGGGAATAGCTTCCCCAAACTCCCAAAGCATGGATTGGGTTTTCATTGTAATGAAGATCGCGCGCATGGTGCGCTGTCGTCATTACAATGAAAACAAAACTGAAACTTAGTTTCAGTTTCACAGTTTCAGTGCTTGCGGGGCTATCTCAACCCCCCGAGCACCGAAAAACATAGGTGAGGTATTGTTGGAAAGGGCGATCCCCAAGCAGAGATCCACCCACTTGCCACCAGGGAGGGGGGGAGCGGCCCCTTGGGCAAGGGCCTTTGCTCCCCCACATAAAAGTTTTCCAGACAGCCTTTCTGCCCCCCCCTAGGGGGCATTAGCCCCCAAACTGCCCCCCCGGGGGGGGCAGAAAGTACCCTAGGCGCCAGAGATTTGTTTTTATATGCCAGGGGTGGGGGCTGCCCAGAATGGGCATGCCAATGCCGCCACCCTACCCCCCCAAAAGAAGGCATAAGACTTTCTGCCCCCACAGGAGGCAGATGGGGGCAATAGCCCCTGATCTGCCCCCAAGGGGCAGAAAGCCCACTAGGCCCCAGGAATTTTTTTATTTTATATATATGTAGGGGTGGGGGCTGCCCAGAATGGGCATGCCAATGCCCCACCCAAAGAAAAATGCTACAGTCTTTCTGCCCCCCCCGAGAGCAGATGGGGCAATAGCCCTTTATCTGCCCCCCGGGGGGGGGGGCAGAAAGCCCGCTAGGCACCAGGGATTTTTTTTTCAAAACTAGACACCCGGGGGAGTCCAGGGAGGTATGACTTGCGTGGACCCCCCAAAGTTTTCCTACCCAGAATCCCCTGCAAACCTCAAATTTAGCTGAAAAAATCAAATTTTTCTCAAATTTCTGTGTGGGAAAGTTCTGGAATCTGCATGGTTCCACAAAGTTTCTACCGCCCAGCGTTCTCCGAGGTCTCCCGATAAAAATGGTACCTCACTCGTGTGGGTGGGTCAAGTACCCACGACAGGCAAGGGCCCAAAACGTATTGAGGAGACATCAAAATTACCGATCACAAAACAACCTGGTTTTGCAAGGGGAGTACATGGGTTTTTGGCCCCGGGCTCGCGGCCATCTTGGGAAACCTACCAAACCCACCCATTTCTGAAAACTAGACAACCGGAAGAGTCCAGCGAGGTACGGCTTGCTTGGACCCCCCAAAGTTTTTCTACCCAGAATCCCCTGCAAACCTCAAATTTAGCTGAAAAAATCACTTTTTTTCAAATTTCTGTGTGGGAAAGTTCTGGAATCTGCATGGTTCCACAAAGTTTCTACCGCCCAGCGTTCCCCGAGGTCTCCCGATAAAAATGGTACCTCACTCGCGTGGGTGGGTCAAGTACCCGCGACAGGCACATCAAAATTACCTATCACAAAACAACCTGGTTTTGCAAGGGGGGTCACCTGGGTTTTTGGCCCCGGGCTCGGCGGCCATCTTGGGAACCCTACCAAACCCCCATATTTCTGAAAACTAGACACCCGGGGGAGTCCAGGGAGGTATGACTTGCGTGGACCCCCCAACGTTTTCCTACCCATGATCCCCTGCAAACCTCAAATTTAGCTGAAAAAAATCTAATTTTTCTCAAATTTCTGTCTGGGAAAGTTCTGGAATCTGCATGGTTTCACAAAGTTCCTACCGCCCAGCGTTCCCCCAGGTCTCCCGATAAAAATGGTACCTCACTCGCGTGGGTTGGTCAAGTACCCGCGACAGGCAAGGGCCCAAAACGTATTGAGGAGAACTTTCCCACATAGAAATTTGAGAAAAAAGTGATTTTTTCAGCTAAATTTGAGGTTTGCAGGGGATCTGGGTAGGAAAACGTTGGGGGGCCCACGTAAGCCATACCTCGCTGGACTCCCCGGGGTGTCTAGTTTTCAGAACTGTGTAGGTTTGGTAGGTTTCCCAAGATGGCCGCCGAGCCCAGGGACAAAAACCCAGGTGACCCCCCTTGCAAAATCAGGTTGTTTTGTGATAGGTAATTTTGATGTCTCCTCAATACGTTTTGGGCCCTTGCCTGTCGCGGGCACTAGGCCTACCCTATTCCAAAACTTTCCACCACAGAAATGTGAGGAAAATGTGGGTTTTTTTTTACAAAGTTTGAGGTTTGCAAGGGATTCTGGGTAACAGAACCTGGTGAGAACCAGACAAGTCACTTCATCCTGGATTCGCCGGGGTGTCTAGTTTCCAAAAATGTATAGGTTTGCTAGGTTTCCCTAGGTGCTGGCACAGCTAGGGTTCAAAATCTACAGTTAGGCACTTTGCAAAAAAAGGGTCAGTTTTCACTGTGAAAATGAGGTGTGTCCACATTGCGTTTTGGGCCGTTTCCTGTCGCAGGCACTAGGCCTACCCACACAAGTGAGGTACCATTGTTCTCAGGAGACTTTGGGGAATACTTGGTGGGTGGAATTTTGTGGATCCCCGCAGACTCCAGAACTTTCCACCACAGAAATGTGAGGATTTTTTTTTTTTTTACAAAGTTTGAGGTTTGCAAGGGATTCTGGGTAACAGAACCTGGTAAGAGCCAGACAAGTCACCCCATCCTGGATTTCCCTGGGTGTCTAGTTTTCAATTTTTTTTAGGTTTTCTAGGTTTTCCTAGGTGCCGGCATAGCTAGGGTTCAAAACCTACAGCTAGGCACTTTGCAAAAAACGAATCAGTTTTCACTGTGAAAATTTGGTGTGTCCATGTTGCGTTTTGGGCCGTTTCCTGTCGCGGGCACTAGGCATACCCACACAAGTGAGGTACCATTTTTCTCGGAAGACTTTGGGGAATGCGGGTTGGGTAGAATTTTGTGGATCCACGCAGATTCCAGAACTTTTCACCACAGAAATATGAGGAAAATGTGTTTTGTTTGACAAAGTTTGAGGTTTGCAAGAGATTCTGGGTAACAGAACCTGGTGAGAGCCAGACAAGTCACCCCATCCTGGATTCCCCTGGGTGTCTAGTTTTCAAAAATGTATAGGTTTGCTAGGTTTCCCTGGGTGCCGGCAGAGCTAGGGTTCAAAACCTACAGCTATGCACTTTGCAAAAAAAGAGTCAGTTTTCACTGTGAAAATGTGGTGTGTCCACTTTGCATTTTGAGCTGTTTCCTGTCGCGGGCACTAGGCCTACCCACACAAGTGAGGTACCATTTTTCTTGGAAGACTTTGGGAAATGCGGGATGGGTGGAAGTTTGTGGATCCACACAGATTCCGGAACTTTCCACCACAGAAATGTGAGGAAAATTTGTTTTTTTTTACAAAGTTTGAGGTTTGCAAGGGATTCTGGGTAACAGAACCTGGTAAGAGCCAGATAAATCACTCCATCCTGGATTCCCCTGGGTGTCTAGTTTAAAAAAATGTATAGATAGGTTTGCTAGGTTTCCCTAGGTGCCGGCAGAGTTAGGGTTCAAAATCTACAGCTAGGCACTTTGCAAAAAAAGGGTCCGTTTTCACTGTGAAAATGTGGTGTGTCCACGTTGCGCTTTGAGCCGTTTCCTCTCTCGGGCACTAGGTCTACCCACACAAGTGAAGTACCATTTTTCTCGGAAGACTTTGGGGAATGCAGGGTGCGTGGAATTTTGTGGATCCACGCAGATTCCAGAACTTTCCACCACGGAAATGTGAGGAAAATGTGTTTTTTTTACAAGGTTTGAGGTTTGCAAGGGATTCTGGTTAACAGAACCTGGTGAGAGCAGACAAGTCACCCCATCCTGGATTCCCCTGGGTGTCTAGTTTTAAAAAATGTATAGGTTTGCTAGGTTTCCCTTGGTGCCGGCAGAGCTAGGGTTCAAAATCTACAGCTAGGCACTTTGCAAAAAAGGGTCAGTTCTCACTGTGAAAATGTGGTGTGTCCACGTTGTGTTTTGGGCCGTTTCCTGTCGCGGGCACTACACCTACCCACACAAGTGAGGTACCATTTTTATTGGGAGACTTAGGGGAACACAGAATTGTAGAGCAACTGTTATTACCGATTGACTTTCAATGCATTTCTGCCTTCCAAATGTAAGACAATGTGTAAAAGAGAAGTCACTTTGAAAAATGTCCTATAATTCACATGCTGGTATGGGTACCCACAAATTCGGAGATGTGCAAATAGCTACTGTTTCTAAACTCTATATTTTGTTCCCATTTCAGAAATACATTGGTGTCTTTTATACCGATTTTTCCCTGTTTATATTTTCCCAAATGAATTGCTATATACCCAGTACACAATAAAAAACCATTGCAAGACGCTGCTCAGTTATTGGCTCTGGGTTCCTAAGGTTCTTGGTGAACCTACAAGCCCTATGTATCCCCACAACCAAAAGGGTCCAGCGGATGTAACGGTACATTGCTTTAAAAAATCTGTCATACTTAGAAGAAGTTACAGGTGAAAACGTTGGCACAAATGGCTGTTTTTTGTAACTCATTTTCAATTTTTCCTACTTTCAACTGTTAGTTTCTATAAGGAACCCTTAAAGGATCTACACCAATGACCCCTTGCTGAATTCCTAATCTTGTCTTCTTTTCAAACATGTATAGCTTTCCATGATCCATCATTGCTTTCATACCCATTTTTACCATTAACTGGAAAGGAGGTTGAAAGCACAAAAAATAGCAACAATAGGCTATGTCCCAGTAAAATGCCAAAACTGTGTAAAAAAGTTTGGTTTTCTGGCAAAAGTCTGAGAGTCCCTGAAAGCTGGGAAGATGGTGATTTCAGCACCAGAAACCCTTTGTTGATACTATTTGAAGGGAAAAAACCAGACGCTTTCATCTGCAGCCCTTTCCCCCCCCCCAATTTTTTTTTGCTGTATTTTGGCTAATTTCTGGGTCCCTTCCAGGGGAATCAAAAAACCCTGGGTACCTTTAAAATCCCCATTGTATTGGAAGAAAAGGACGCAAATTTTGCGTGGATACCTTATGTGGTCAAAAAGTTACAGGGGCCTAAGCGCGAACTACACCAAATAGCCAAAAAAAGGCTTAGCACGGGGGAAAGGCCTAGCAGCGAAGGGGTTAACGTAAGGACATGTGTAACATTATACTTTTACAAGTCCTACTTTTAAATACCATGCACCCTGCCTGATTAGCAATATAGCCTTCTTAGGGGTGACTTACAGCTATTTAAAAGGAAAGTTTAGGCCTCTCTGAAGGGGTTATTTTGACAGGTCGCATTTGCAGTTTAATACTGCACAGCCAGGCTACAGAGTGAAGGCCTGCATTCGTGTATACTCTCTCACGTTTGTAGATAGTATAATGGGTGCTGCAGTTCACTTATGACATTTAACTTACAGGCCTTGGGCCCTCTTTTGTACCATATACTAGGGACCAAGAGATAAGTTAAAATGAAGAAGAGGTATAAGGGTAACCCCCATTCATTTATCCTTTGTTTATCAGCTGGTATCTTGGTGAGGTTGTGATTGATTATTCTCAGACAGCTTTGCCGACATTGGACAAATTTAAATTGGCTTTGAACATGTATAAATAGTCTTTTTGTTCTTTAGTTGACACTTTAGTTGTCATGGCTGTTTGTTCTTTGGTGATATCTACCTCCAGTAGTCACTGAACAGCCCCACCTCCACCATCAGGTCTCTCTCTCACACGCCGATCATCCTAGTAGACCTTTGGTACAGTGCTGACGTTGGTGAATGCCCTCTGCTGCAATCCGACTCTGATACTTAAAAAAGATTATATCCACCGTAATCTGGACCAAATAGCCCCAAAAGATGGTAGCCACAAGTACATGCATAGCTATCTCTCACCCTCATTCTCTTTACTCCACACATGCGTTTGCATTGACACAGTATAGCAGCCTCTGGCATACGTGCATGACACAAATACTTCACACTGCATTCACACCCCTCTCCATGCTTGCATAAGTGCCTTATAATATTGTAACATTGTATCGCCCAGTCTTTTTGCTTCACTACATACCTTAGGTGCAGCAATACCATTACAATAAGTGCACAACTCTGGTCATTGTGTACTGTATTGACATTCTGGCTACATAGGCCACACCAGAATTTCACAGTCCTCCATCACAGCATTCTTAGGGAGTAGTATGCTACATGTCAACAAAAACACTTTGGCATCTCTTCAGAGGGTATGTAGTGCTATACACATGTGATTATAATACAATGTATCTATTTATTTATTTAAAACAAACAATATCTGGAGAGCAATGAAGAGCTGAACATTATGTTGGGTGTTGGTAGACAATTAGATTTGTGCACATTATGTTGGAATCACATTGCACACATTTACATTTACAGTTATTTTTCCTTTTTTAACTGCCAGATCTATCTCATGATTATATAAAGTTCCCATAGATGTCTGCAGCAGGTACCTTAATCCTTTAAACTATCTCGAAATGAGGACTGTGTGTGACCAGCAGTAATAAATATGTACTTGCAGGCTTCTGGCTGTCATTGACTGTGCTGTTCATGACCCCAGGCCTTGCTGACTTTACCCTGTATAGTTCTCAGATAATATTTGTGGAATTAACAGCACTGGTTTTGCATCATGTCCTTCAATGAACCTGGTTGCATCCTTGCTATGGGGTGCATTATTTGTACTCTCGTTGATGGGGAAATGCAAACAGTGGCACAAAGCGTCTTCTTTAGGGCAGCCTCTCTAGAGTCATTTATGGTAACCTGTCTGTTGCATCATGGATACTCAGGTCATGTATAGCACAATTTGTGCTGAATTCCTACTTTACATTATTGACTTTCCTATCTGCAAGTAAACAGTCTACCAAGAGGTCAGTATTCTGCTGGATGGGGACTTCTAAAATTCAGACACGCTACCGCCCAACCAGTAAAAAGGGATTCTCCTTATAGCTTCCAAAGACCATGTTTCATAGGCAGGGTTTCAGGGCTTCACAGCCAAATACTTTTAAGTTACAGAAGTGCTTTTGCTTCCGAGCATCTCAATACAATGGACAATAAGACTTCAGCTTCTCTGTGTACAAGCAAGAAGGGGGAGCGCTATAGGTGTCATGGGACAGCCGACATAGGCCACATGAATAAACAGTCAAAGTACCTTATTTTCATTTTTTATCCCTCAGATTATGCAGGAAACATAGTTGGAAAGTCATAAACAGGATATAAAATACAGAAACTCTATAATAGAACATAAGACACAGTGATACCGGTAAATGCACCAGGAGTAAATATACTTTATGATGATTATAATAAATCAGATGATCAATCTGGAAGCAAATGAAGATTGACAAGGAGAAACATCTCTTTTATATTTAAATAGCTTTATGAAAATTGTGGTAAACAATCCAAGTGAATGAATAACAAAAGGTAGATTCCAACAAGGTAAATAATTCAATGCATAAGAGATCATCAAATGTAACATACTTTCAAGCTACGAGCATAAAATACAAGTGAATCAAGAATATGATCTGGACAGAAATGACTAAAGACAACAAGAATATTTTTTAAATCAATAGCATTAAAGCAATTGTTGCGTTTAGAAAGAAAAATACGAGGGAGGGGGATAAAGGATATAATGTCACTATTTTTCTTAAATTAATACAACATGAATACATATAGGTCTGGATAAAATTAAATAGTTTATAAATGATAGTATATGTAACGAGCCATTAGTCCAAGGAGCTTTAGCAACTTCTTCCCCATCCTTGTATAAGGGTCTTCATATTGTGTTAAGGCTGGAGAAATAGGAGGTAAAAGAAGCTCATAATAAATGTGTTTTGTTCTCCAGTATTATATCTTTCATAGATTCACATGCTTGAATCTTCCCCATCGTCATGGAGGGAGTCCAACGTTAACAGCAATACAAAAGCAAAACTAGTAGATAGGCTTTAAAAAACCCATTGAAAACCATAGACATTGTTATTCTATTGACATTGTTTTAAAGCATCCAAACTTCAGCCAATCAGAGTAGAGACCCAGAAGCACTCTTCCCAGCAAAGCCACCATACCTCTGGGGCCTCATTTACAACAAAGTAATGCAGCTCGGTGCCGCAAGCCATTTGGCAAAAGGCACACAGATGATGGACGAAATGCAGAGCAAATCAAACATTCACCCCCAGTCAAGAGATCTAGGTTAAAACCATCGTTCTTTTGCTCACCCTGCCATCCCAGTTTAGACCGAACCATATGCAAATCAGTCTTGACCCTGTTCCTCATGGGAACAGTCCAGCCTGAACTGCCAAGCCTGGTCCTCCCTGGACCGGAAACAAGCATCCTGGGACCGCTTTCGGGGCTTCACCTCTCATCAGCCTGGCTAGCTTGAATCAAGTGGCACAGTAAGCCCGGGACCCAAGTCTGGGCATACCCGGTGCACTTAGGGCGAGAAACCAAAAGACACACAGATGATGGACGGAATACAGAGCAAATCAAACATTCACCCCCAGTCAAGAGATCTGGGTTAAATCAATGTTTGTTTTTAGTCCAGGGAGCACCTGGCCTGGCAGTTCGGGCTGGACTGTTCCAATGGGGAGCAGGGTCAAGACTGATTTGCATATGGCTATGGCTGTGTCTGAACTGGAATAGCATGGGGAGCAAAAAAAACGATGGATTTAGGCCCAGATCTCCATACTGGGGTGAATGTTTGACATTGTGCAGCATTCTGTCAATCAATTGATCTTTTTGCAAGCCATTTGGCTGCACTACACTGCATTACTTTGGAAGCAAAGGAATGCGTCATATGTACAACAATATGACGGATCTCTTTGCTCTCCCCTGTGGTGGCGCACAATTGGCTGCCATGCACCGACGCTGGCACCCTTGCACCATGGTGCAAGGGTGTCTGCTTTTTAGGGGAGATTTTTTTTGTGCAGGAAGGGAGACCTTCCTGCACAAAAATAATCACAAGAGATGCTTTCCTCTTTCTATGCGTGCTGCAGAATGCAGCACGCATAGACAGAGGAAAAAAACGAGGAGAAATGAAATCATTTCTCCTCGTTGCGCCTCGCTATGCCTCTCCTGGTGAGGCGTAGCCTTCTGAGAATGCAGCAGAAGCCATGGGTGTTGCGTGGGAACACCCACGGTAACACCCATGGTGCGCTCCTTTCACACAAAGTGCTGCGTGAAAAGGGGACGTATTTACAAGGACACGAAAACCCACGCAGGGTGGCTTTACGTGTCCTTGTAAATTTAGGGCAGCAAAATGCGTCGCCGGTGCGTCACAAAAAGTGACGCACCAGCGGCACAAGGGGCTTGTAAATATGCCCCAGATTTCTTACTGCACGTAGGGTGTTAGGGAGTCTCCCTGAGCTCTGCTCAGTCACTGTGTCTCAGCTTTGACCTTTTGACCTGTCAGCTCTATTCGTAACGCTTGAACCTCCATCTACATCTGAGGTACAGTCTAAGGACTTGTTTTTCTCTATATTTTGGATAATGTCTTAGGGCTCCAAGAAAAGGCTTTTTAGGCCTTGCAAATCCTGTGGGAAATCCAGGCTGTTTTTCAGAAGATCCTCACAAGGAGTGTTCATACTGCCTGTACCCTCTACACAAACCAAAGGAATGTAAGTACTGCCGTTCTTTTTCTGTGAAAACTCTAAAGGACCAGGAGGCCAGACTGCTTCTCTGGCTCCAGAAAAAGAAGAAAGCCCTGTCAGACTCTGCTGCTGAGAGCGATGAAGCAGGGCATACTTCTTCTAAAAAGCGCAAAAATGTGGGTCCTACCTCATCTAGCAAGGATCCCGAGAGGATGAAATCCCATTCCAGGGAAACCGGTTCCGAGAGGTTGAGTGATAAGGCTCACCCTAGACCGTCTCCCTCTCACCTCGGGTCCAGTGACACCATTTAGGGAGCCAGCTACGCTAAAAATGTGCCCGTCTACGGATCCGTTGACGAAAACCACTTAGTCGATGACAGTTTCATCGTCGAGAACGTTGACAATGCTGATAGCCTCAATGCCAGTGACTTCTTTGACAACGCCCACTATGAAGACATCGACAACCACCTCGTCATTGAAGGCAGTGACGATGACAACTCCATGGTCTACGAGACTCTCGTCGACAGCTAGAATATCGTTAGTCATACCATTGACACTGTCTTCCAGTATCCCGTCGACGAAGATTCCATCGATGTCAATATCATCGATGACCCCGTCTACGGCATCGTCGTTGACCCCGTCGATGGTAATGAAGGAGACCACTCTCATCTCTACAACGGGCATTTCAGTGTCCCTACAAGCTGACAAATCCAACGTGTCACCTTTGTCCCCATTGAGGCTTTTGGAGTTGACAGGGTTCTGGGTATGAGGGTCTGTTTGGCCCTGCGTACAGTTCATCGCAGCTGAATGTTCAGTGCCAAGAAACAGAAGATGAAGAGGTCAACCAGGGTCCGTCTACCTATCTCCACGGTGGCTGCTCATTTCAGTACAAGATCAGAGAGGTTGCTCAGAGATATGATACCCTTGAGGAACATTATTCCTATGAGGGACAAGAGGAAGAACATCAGTCACAAGGGCCCTCTATCACAGTTCCTGTGTCTCTGGTTACAGACATGCGTATCATGATTAACAACTACTATAAAAGGTTTCCGGATGCCAATCTATCAGCTCCACAGACTCCAAGGCGAATGGATGTCTCTGACACTGCGCCTCTCCAGAAAAGTCCTGCAGCATTGCTTCATAAGGAAAGACCTATTCCGCTGCCTCTCACTATTAGAGATACTTTGGCAGATAGTGATAACAAACAGCAACCTAAGGAGGGAGAGATTCCTTTTGATGAAACAGGTGATAATCCTGAATGGGATGAATACATTACCCCACTGCCTGCTTCATCTACTCCACCTCCAGCTGACTCCAGTTGACTCACCACCGGCAGATATAGGTGGTTTCACGACCTATTAGAACGTGCGCCTAAGCTTTTTGACTTGCCGCTTCCAACTAAGCATACAAAATGCTTTCTATATGACTTTAAAGACGCAGCTCAGCACACGATAAGGTCCATACCAATTGTGGATTACGTCTGGCAAGAGGGGCTAAAACTGATGACGGGTCCGGCATCAGTGGGAGCAGTGGTGCCGAAACTCGACAAGAAATATAGAGCCCCTAAAAATGCACCAACATGCCTTATCGGTCATCCCAGATCTGATTCGGTCATAATGCAGGTTGCACAAAGTAGACCTAAAATCACTCTTCTCTTTGCTCGGCTCCTCCCTGTTAAAGAAGGCCGCAGACTCAATAACATCGGCAAGAGGTTCCCGGCAATGGCTGCAACATCTAAAAGAGCCCCCAACGCACTAGCAATTTTGGGAAGATATGACCACCAAATGTGGTCTGACTTCTCAGCATTGTTTGAATATCTTCTGGAAGACAAAAGAAAGGAGGCAAGGGAAATACTAATGCAAGGAGAAAAGGCCTCTTTGGAAATTATAGATGCATCAATGGACATCTCTTCGACTGCTTTCCATCAAATGGCTGGGGCGGCGGTCTTAAGACATCAGGGCAGGTTAAAGGCTACATCTTTCCGCCCTGAAGTGCCAGCAGAAATCTTAGACATGCCATTTGATGGAGATAATCTATTCAGAAAGCAAGTGGACGATGCCCTACAGTCCATCAAGTCGGACACTGAGACTGCCCTCTCATTAGGCGCACTCCAACAGAGACGTTTTCCCTCCTTTCGAGGAGGAAAAGGCAGAGGTCAGTTTACATCACAACCACTTTACCAACAGGCGAAGTACGAGCCTTACGCCCAGCAGGGATTTCGTTCAGCTTATCCATCACAGACAACCTACAGGGCGCAACAGGTTCCACTTACCCTGGACAGCCAGACCGGAGACGTCCTCCGACCGGAGGAAACTCTCAAGACTCCACTAGAAGACAATGATATGCTCTTGACACTGGCCCGCTCAATTCCACATCAAAAATTCAGCAATGTTCATTCCAAATTCTACAGTCATTATTAAAACATCTTTTCTGACAAATGGGTGTTAGACGTAATCCAGCATGGTCACACCCTGGAATTTGTTCAAAAGCCTTCAAATTTTCAACCATGCAAAACATCACTCCGGCATCTGGTTTTGCTGAAACAGTAGATCAGTATGCTTCTCTCCAAAGATGCAATAGAGGAAGTCCCGCCGGATCAGCGCAACATGGGATTCTATTCCAATTTTTTCCTCATCAGAAAGAAAACAGACAAGTGGAAAATGGTGATGGACTTCAGGCTTTTAACCAAATTCTTCAAGAAGCAGTCCTTCAGGATGCTATCCTTACGGGAAATAGATCCAGGAGATTTCACGACATCCCTGAATCTGCTGGATGGGTATTTCCACATCCCCAGCCACTCCAAGCATAGAAAGTTCCTATGATTCGAGATGGCAGGGTGCCACTATCAGTTTAAGGTGCTTCCTTCTGGCCTTTGATCCACCCCAAGGGTCTTCACAAAATGCATGTCTCTGGTGGCGGCCTTTCTGAGAAGATCAGGGCACCAAGTATTCCCTACCTGGACGACTTGCTTATAAAAGGACCCACTTTTCACTCAGCCCGAAACTCAACTCTTGCCTGTTTGAAGCTATTCCAATCTCTAGGCCTTAAACTGAACAAGGAGAAATCCTTGCTAATTCCTTCAATATCAGCAGTCTTTCTAGGATCAGTTATATACACAAAGATCATGAAGGCGTTTCCTTCTTTGGAAAGGATTTGTCAACAAAAAAGTCAACTTCAGAAGGGAAGTACAAATCAATTTTGAGGATGATGTCAAGCTGCTTCCTGTTGATCCCAAACTGCCATCCACAGGTGCATACATTGCAGGAAGATCTGGCCAAGCAGTGAATTCAGTGCCAGGGACTTTAGAAGATTCCATCACAATCACTCTTCAGATGAAGTCAGCAATGTCTTGGTGGATGGACATACAAAACATTTCACAGGGTCTCTCGTTTATCCCTGTACGACCACACATAGTAATGACTACAGATGCCTTCCTGCAGGGATGGGGGCTCACATGCAAGATTTAGAAATCCATGGAAAGTGGACCGTCCAGCAAGCTTCGTCCCTCATCAATCTCCTGGAGCTGAAAGCCGTCTTTCTGGGTCTTCAAGCTTTCGCCCCCAGGTTACGCAACTCCTCGGTATTTGTTCGAACGGACAACACTACCACCATGTTTTACCTTTCCAAACACGGAGGAACAAAATCAAATGTTCTCTCAGCTCAAACATAACAGATCTGGGAATGGGTGATCACCAACAACATAAGGTAGAGCATGTCCAAGAGGAACAGAACAAATGGGCAGATGCCTCTAGCTAGATGGACAAGGAATGACACAAGTAGGAACTAAGTCAATGCCAACTAATGAAGGTATTCCAGCGATGGGGAACCCCCAACTTGGATCTCTTCACTACCATACTCAACAGAAAATGCCTTCTATACGTCAGCAGGTATTCTCAACCAGGATCTCGAGGAAACACTTTCCATCTGGCATGGACAGGAATGTTCGCATATGCCTTTTCGGCCTTTCCGCTTATCCCCAAGAGCATCAGGAAAATTAAATCAGGAACGTGTTGTCATATTCTAGTAGCTCCTACTTGGTCAAGACAATACTGGTTCACTGAGCTTCTTCCCCTTTCAGAATGCTCTCACCTCCCATTTCAACCAGTGGAGGATCTCCTTTCAATGAGCGAGGGGCAAATTCTTCATCCACAGATTTGATCTCTAAACTTGTCGGCTTGGCTCCTCACAACAAGTTCGAAATAAGGAATCTTCCAGAGGATTGCAGAATGATTCTACGACAAGCTTGAGTGGAATCTACAAATAAAAGTCATTCTGCAAAGTGGAAGAGGTTCTGTGTCTGGTGTAGTTCTTAAACGCTGCATCGCATTTCTTCAACCCAGGATCAAGTTCTTCCTTATCTACTGGAGCTTGCAAAGACAGGTCTGCCTCATGCATCTATTAAAGTTAACCTGGCAGCGATATCCAGATTCAGTAGATGTAAAGAAGAGCTCTCTTTGTGGTCTAACAGACTGATTAAAGAGTTTTAGAAGGGACTATTTGGGGCCTATCTGCCAGTTAAGCCTCCACTGGTGGCTTGGCACCTAAATACCGTTTTTTCTCAACTGATGAGAGCTCCTTTTGAAACAATTCACAAATCTGACTTACAGTTTCTGTCCTGGAAAGTTGCATTTCTTTTAGCCATTACCTCGCCAGGAGAATAAGCGAAATTCAGTCTCTCACTGTCCAAGAACCATATTTGCAAATTCTGTGAGGACAGGGTCATTTTGAGAACCAACCCCAAGTTCATCCCAAAAGTGCTGACTACCTTTCACCTCAATGAGCCTATTGTATTACCAATCTTTTTGTGTAACCCATCTTCGCCAGCTGAAAGAGCTTTGCATTCACTGGACATTAAGCGCTGTCTCAACTTTTACCTAGACAGAACTAAATCATTCAGGAAATCTGATCAACTGTTAGTATTCTTTGCTTCGCCAATGCAAGTTTTGCTCGCTGGGTAGCTGCGGGTATTCAGTTCAGCCCCGAAAAAGTAGACAGACCGCTGTCAGCAAATGTGAAGGCGCACTCCACGAAAAAGGTAGCAGCATCTGTGGCTCTGTTTGCAGGAGTATCGCTTCCTGACATCTACAGGGCAGCCACGTGGGTTAATGCCTATATGATCACGAACCATTACTACCTGGACTCATGGGAAAAGGCTGATGTGACAGTCGAACAGGACACATTACGGCGCCTGTTTTCATAAGGTATGTAAGTTTACCTCTTTTCTGGTTAGAGCTGATTTTGATCTCTTTCTCTATATCTATTCTTTGGTTGAAATTTTACAAATTGAGATGTATACGTAGATTTATTCGTATATATGTATAGATATCTTAATTTTGACATCGTTTTTTTTCCTTGTGGTATATTCTTGCATCTTTGAATAACACGAATAAGAGGGTATATTGCAGTGAATGTTGAAATGATTGACATGGTGGGATGATTTCCCTAACCCACCTCCAGAGATTTTTTAATACTGCTAGCTACTCTGATTCAAGCATGTGAATCTATGTAAGATATAATACTAGAGAAAAAACAAGTTACTTAGGGACCTATTACGATGGCGATCGGAAAACCTCCCCGACCGCCATGGTAGCGGGAAAAGACCGCCCGCATGGACCACGACATCACCGCGGGCCTTAACATTGCGGTGGTTGCTGCTGCCCGCAGCACCGACGTGATGTCCAAAGGAGCATGTCCTGCATTTCCCTGCACTGCGTGGAAGGCACTGCACAGTGCCTGCCACCTGGTACAGGGAAATGTATGGGGTCCATGGGTACCCCCCAGTGCACCCACACCCCCCCCAAAACATTGGGGGCCCGCAACGGGTCCCCGGAAGACAATCTCCGCATGCCTTTCCATGGCGGTTTGACCGCTGAGGAAAGGCTGGCTACCGCATCATAATCCTGCCGGCGGAGCCTGCTCTGCACTGCCACCATTATCCCGGTCCTGCTCCGTCCGCCAGGCAGGAGTGCGGATGTCAACCGGCGGAAAAGCGGCGGCTGGAATTTCTTACCGCCGCGGTCACCACCGCCATCCTAATTTGACCGGCGGTGGACATCCGACCGCCATCGTAAAAGACCCCTTACTTGTACACTGTGGTTCTCCAGTATTAACATCTTTCATAGATTCACATGCGACCCGCCATCCTCCCCGTGGCCCTGCTGGGAAGAGTGTTTCTGGGTCTCTGCTTTGATTGGCTGAAGTTTGGATGTTTTGAAACAATATCAATAGGTTAACAATGTCTATTGTTTTCAATGAGTTTTTTAAAGCCTAACTACTAGCTTTGCTTTTGTATTGCTGTTACCATGGGACTCCCACCATGACAACGGGGAAAATTCAAGCATGTGAATCTATGAAAAATATTAATACTGGAGAACCATAGTGTACAGGTAAGTAACTTGTTTTTACAGAGATTAATAATTATTAATTAACTCAGTCTTATGATTAAAACACAACCCATTCCACCAAGCTCTAAAGGAAAATATTGTTGAATATTTCCATTTAGTTGTGATTTGCTGAAATGCTATTCCAATTTGCATATCTACCAATCACAGATAAGTGACTTCCAGGCTTTCAATCTTAATTAAAGCTCCCTAAAAAGTCAGTTTCGATCAACAGTGGATCCAAGACAGAATACTTATGGGCATTTGAAAATCATATGATCCTACAAAATAACAGGACCCCATTTTTCACTTATGTCTTAATTGGAATTATGGAACACAGCCGGTTAAAAAAAAGAAGTCTGTTGTATATTAATAAAATGGTTGTATAGTATTAGCTGCACAAGACTTAGGGGCCGATTCCGATTTCGGCCGGAAGGGCACCGAACGATGGTCGGAGCCCTTCCGACCGAATCGGAACGTGCCGGCCGGATTCCTTTCCGACTGAGCCATTCCGATGGGCTCGGTCGGAAAGGAATCCGACTCGGATTTCCGGATGGCTTACGACGGGCTCGGAGAGCCCGTCCGCCGTCCGGAAATCCTTCAGTACTCCCCCGGCCGCCTCTTCACGACCGAGGGAGTACGATGGCAGTATTTCACTGCCTTTTCGTGCCGGTCTTTCCGGCACGAAAAGGCAGTCGGTAACTGTCTTTGGGGGCCCCCAGTAGGGCCCCCATGGGTGCGAGGCCGCCGAATGGCGGCCTGGGGGCACCTATGGTGCCCCTCTGTTGATCCCTGCACCCGGTGGCAGGCACCTTGGGGTGCCGGCCACAGGGTGCAGGGATGAACTGCACCCCTGCTTATCACAATGCAAGCATGCATTCCGCTCGGAATGCATGCTGCCATTGTGAAGTATACGAGTGCGACCGAACAGGGTTCAGTCGCATCGTACTTGCAGGGCCGTAACCGACGACAGCAGGTCGGTCGGTTACGGCTACTGGACGATGTCGGACGGACCTGAGTCCGTCCGACATCGGAATCGGCCCCATAGAGTACATTTTTAGCCATGATCGTATTGAACCCCACAGTTGTACTGTTCAAATAGCATCCAAAACCATCTCCCAATGATTCTCAGTTCTGTCCTTATCCACATTAAAAGCAATTAGCCAATGGTAAATCATGGAGGCTTTAGGATGACAAACACTGTACTTTATGTGGTTGTAACAGAAGACTTTGATAGTGCTACAAAGTCCATTCAGATTAGTACTAACTTACTGTATTGGTTCTCAGATGAAGCAGGTAAATTAGATCTAACTCTGAGCTGAGAAAATGGTAATATAGCTCTATTTTCGTATAACTGGTAAACCCAATCGAACTATTGATTTATTTAAACACAAAGATGAGCTAATAAACCTGTCTCTATCTGAGAGACTACTACACAGGATTTTGATAATAATAGTGTACAAATATTATTTATAACAGGAATGGATAGTGAATTGAGTTCATGGGATATAGACAATGCATCCTTGAGGAAAAATATGGAAATTATAGAATTCTCAAGTTTAACCTAGAATAGAAGAACGAGACTCTGATTATCATTTTTCTAAACCAATGCTTGGGGAAGTGGAAAAAGCTGAAAGATATTTATAATCTCAAGAAATTTCACACTACTATTTTGCTTTAAACCTTCAAATTGTTTGCTTAACTATTTTTCCATAACAATTTCGAAATGACAGTATCAATAGATTAAAAAAATGTTTTAGGTAAGTTGATTGATAGCATTGAAATAGTGTAAAGTAATATAGGAGACATCATCATTTTAATGGTGTTCAACATCCCCCACCATAAGAGGCATAAGGGGAACCATTTGGTTGTGAAATTGACAGTTTTTTTAATAGCCTATAAATTCAATTTAAAGGCTTCCTTATTTACCACACCACAAGCTATCAGATTTCTGATCCACTCCAAAATAAATTACAACCTGTAAACACACGGACCTCTTCACAAACTGCATTTTGTAGTATGTTGAGTAGTAATACAATAGTACTGCAAACTTAGTACAAAATGCTATTTACAATTTGCATGCAGAGTTTCCGCCTCTGCCATTCCTATCTTTTTCTGTGCTGAGATATCCGCTCCCACTGTGAAGTGTCCTCACACACAAGTAAACATTTTTGTAGTTAATGTGGCGATGACAGAGGGGAGTGGGTGGAAAATTGGGGGACACTTACTGCTAAAGGGGAGAGGTTAAGAGAGGAGTAAGGAGGAATCAAAGACCCAACCATAAAAAGTGAGCCCATTTCTATTTACAAAGTTCCCTTCTAATGTCACTACGGCCAAAAAGGACCAAAAACAAAAGTAAATGAAGTCCAGCTCAGAGCTACAGTAGGTCCAGCACCTCACATGGCCAAGCCCTGGCAATGTGACATCCTCCCAGAGAAACCAATGGGGTCAATAAATGACTGTAGAATTAAACCACATTTATTTCTTTGATTAATATCCAAGTTATTGAAACGTTTTATTAAATGTTGTGTAATTCTTTCTATTACAATATCTTTATAATATTTTTGTATAACAGATTTTATTGACTTTTTATGTATAGCAAATGCACAGCAATGTGTAGTGCATGCCTCACTAGTGAACCCGCGTGGGATTCAGGGTCCCCTTACCCCATGCACTGTGTATAATGTCACAGAAAAAAAGGAGTAACAATAAATCATCCCATTATCCCCTCCCCCCACCTCACCTACACACAACACTTGGGCATTGCATTGTCAAAACCAGCTGCCCTTGTGGCGTTCGTCCCTTGCCTTCTGCAATAATCCCTCTTTACAAGTACGTTAATCTGGGATTTGGATTGGTCAAATTCCTATTGGCAGGGTGTATCATATCCTGGTACAGACTGTGTCATTGGCATGGAGGTAGGATGGGTCTGCAGAGGAGACCATATCCTCTCAAAATGTTTTACTGTTCTCCAACAGATTATATGTGAGCTTCTCTAGGGCCATCATTTGCCATGGACTACGCACCCATAGTTCAGGCAGTGGTGCAGCTGTTTTCTTCCAGAATACCGTCATCAGTCTTTTGTCCTGTCCCAGAAGGTGACCCAATAGGATTTTGCCCTTGCGCCCTCCCACGTCTGTGTGTTCACCTGCCATGGATAATAGTACCAGGGAAAGCTCTCTCAGAATTCTGGTCCCCAATATGGAGTCTGTGTTGCTCAGGATTTCCTTCCAGAACATGTGGATCCCGGGGCAAGACCACCAAATGTGAAGGCAAGTGTCTCCAGCAGCGGTCAGATGTAGTCGGGTGCATAGTCTTAAGTCTACAGGTAGTTAGATGCCATCTCATCAGTAATTCATATTCCGCTTCTCTGTGTTGCAAACCTTTGACGTTTTTGTGAAGAACTTGTCATTGAGAAACCCAGTTTTTGCCCTTTTTGTCTGTATTAGTTCGCATTCCCATGCTCTTTGGTAGGACCATTTAGATCCTGCTGTCTTGTCCATCAAAATCCTATACAAATTCCCTTTTAGACCTTAAATTGTGTCAAAGGTGCCCAGCAGTTTTTCGAACGGGGTGAGGGTTCTGGTGGCAGGTTCTTTTATCCCATGTTGCATAAACCTGTGTCGTATTTGAACATAGTACAGTCTCTCTGATTCGGTCATCTTAATTCTCTTTGGCAATCATGAAAGGACTTGATTGTCCCCTTGTGAAACATTTTGCGTATCATGAGACACACCCCTTGTTTCAGTGCCTTAAACCTCTGCACGTCTAATCCAGGACTGAAGTTCAGGTTTGCATACATCGGTGCGTATTGTGCCTTGGTGTGGAGAGGTCTTGTGTTGTGGATATATTGTCCAATATTTATAGTGTTGTTCTGGTAATGTTTGACAGATAGAGCGATCTGGGTCTCTGGGATCTCAGCAACCATGGCAGATCCCAAACATCTCTGCCTGCATCAGCTCTCTCCATAAAGAACCACCTCTGCTTGGCTGCTGGGCTACTTGATAGTATTTAGACACATTCAGGAGTGCGAAGTGATCCTTCTCTAGAGGAGGCATCAGTAATTTTTTAATAATTCTCCCTTTGTCTCCTCCTCATACATATTTGATGATATGGCTCTGTAAGGATTGCCGTTCTGCATATGGTAGAGCCGTGGGGATAGTTTGAAACAAATATAATATGCACTGGAGTATGTTAATTTTTGCTACGTTTCCTCCCGAGCCATAAAATGAATTGTCCCTTCCATTTAGTCAGGTCATCTAGTATTTGCACCTTGAGCCTAGGGCAGATGGCCCTGTCCCAGTTGTCAACAAAGTTGGTGATATGAATACCCAGACATTTTTTTGATTGTTTTGCCCGTTTCATTGAGCCACTCTCCCTCAGCTGTTTCTTGTGGTCATTGCCGAAGGAAATGTTTGGGATCTTGGGCTTGTCTTTGTTTGTTTTAAATTCCAATACTTTTTCATAGTCTTTCAGGCAATCTCGGAACGCTGTCAGAGAGGCTTCCAGCTCCAATAGGGTCAGGAGGACATCATCAGCAAATATGCTAATTCTATGCTCCTCACCTCCAAAGGTCACTCCCTTTATCTCAGAATGGGATCTAATTTGCATTGCCAGTGGATCGATCAGCAAGACAAACAGGAGAGGAGAAAGTGGGCATCCCTGGCGGGTGACTCTCTGTAAAGTGAATTTTTCAGTGGATATCCCATTAACCATTATATGGGCCTCCGTCGGACATAGTTTGCTGGAATCCAGCGTTTGAATTTCGGCCCTAGATCTATGGTGCCGAGGATGGCCCTAAGATAGTCCCAGCTTACCCTATAAAATGCTTTCTCCACGTTGAGGGATACCAGGATGGCTAGGATCTATCTTTTCTGTACGTCTCCACTATATGAGCGACTTTTCGAACGTTGTCAGCGCCCTCTTTTTTTACTACAAACCCCACCTGACCAGGATCTACTAAGACGGGGAGAAGTTTATTAAGGAGTTCTGCCAGGATTTTAGTGAAAATGTTGTCAGTGTTCAACAATGCTATGGGCTGGTGTGATTTGCAGTCTGTCTTAGGTTTTCCCGGTTTGGGAATCATTACCACAGCCTTTTCTCTCATTGTGGTAGTCACCATTCCTGTCTCTTAGATGGAGTTCTATAAAGCTGTCAAGGGTTATATTAGCAGTGCCAAGAACGCTCTATAGAAGACTCCTGTCAAACTGTCTGGGCCCAGTGCCTTGTGAGGGTTTATGGATTTAATTGCACTTAGAACCTCTTGTGGGGAGATGGGGTCTTCCAGGAAGTGTTTCCAGTTCAAAGATACTGTGGGCAGTGTGAGATCATCAAGATATGAGGCGATGGCCTCCGGGTCCTCACACCCAGCGTAATAGACGTTCCTATAAACGTTAAGGAAAACTTTGTGTTTTCCCACCTCATCACTGACCTCTCTGCCCTCTGGTATGTAGTATGAGGATATATTCCCTCATTTTCTGCGTTCTTAGTTTCCTGGCCAATAGTTTGTCTGTCTTACTCCCTTTTTCATAAAATGGTTGTTTCAACCAGAGTAGGATTGTCTCTGCCTTTTCAGTTCTAAAGACAGTGAGACGTCCTTGGATTTTGTTCCTTTCTGTTTCTGTTGGTCTAGTGAGTCCGCGTTTATGCGTTCCTTCTACTCATTCCACCTCCAGTGGGAGCTACTGTTCCTTGTGTCTCGCTTGTGTCCGTTTATTGCCCATCAGAGACATGGCCACCCCATGTAAAGGATGCCTTAAATGCATCCCAGTGTGTATTGTAGGAGGTGTCTCTTGGGTTATTTTCGATGAAATAGTTGAGTATCATATGGGCAAGTTTTTCCTGTGTACTGGGTCCCTCATAATGTCTGGTGGGAGCCTCCAAGTTCTAAGTCTAATGTCTACACTGGCGTCCCCTAACACTAGATCCACCTGATAATGGTCCAAATAGTTTACCCTTTGATTTGGGTGTTTGTGACTCTTCCTAATAAATCTTTGGAGAGAAAGAACATGTCACTTTGCATGTATGACGTACAAACCTGAAAATCTAATTTGTACTCTTTGCTGTGGGTGGAAGTGTCTCCAGCAGTCTACCATGCCTAATTCAGTAAATTGTGTTTTCATTTTATTTAAGGCTTCTCTCGCCGCATATATAGTGTGGGGCGTCCTGTCCTACTCGGGGTCCCAAATCAAACTCAGGTCCACACTCATTATGATCCCTTGCACTGCAGGCCCCACCAACGAAGTCAGAACCTGAGCAAGGAAGTTCTCCTGCTTGGTGTTGGGCGCATTTACTTTAATTAACGAGTGGGGGTAATCAGTTATTAATACTCGCAATGTTAAGCTCTGCCCTTTTTATCTCTCTGTACATGTTGTACTTGTATTGGGAGGTCCCTCCTTAACAGTATAGCCACTGCAGCCCAGTATCCCCAGAGGCTCAGTACTGTAAGGGGTAGCCCTTGTGTTTCATTCTAAATTGATCTTGTTTCAGAAGTAGTGTCTCATGTTAAAATAAATGTCCGCTTGCTGATGATTCATATATATCGCCAGACCAGACATCATTTTCATGGCGAGTTAAGACCCTGAACATTCAGGGTGATGTATTTAATGGCGATGGTTTGATTATATCAGCAAAGGAGGCTCTAGGCCCCTGTGACTCAATCAATCAATCAATCATGTCACTTATAAAGCGCACTACATACCCGCGAGGCGATGACTAGCTTCCTGAGTGTTGTGTGTTGTAGTCATTCCCCCTTAATAGGGGATACAACCGTATCCCATGTGTTATAGGGGGATTCCTTGATCCCTAGGTGTACGTGATCTGAATCCTGATCTCTTCGACCTCGAGCTTGTATCCTGAGGTCGGTCTGGTGATGAGCATAGCAGTGTTTCCGACCCCTGTTGCGTACACAGTACCTCTCATGTAGTTTCGCTGGTTAAGTGCCCATCTGAGAGCCCACCTTGACCCACCGTTCAGGGCAGTCATGAGTGAGTAAGTCATCTAGCCTTTCATTCAAGTCTACCAGTGATGCAAGGCTTGTCCTTGTGCTCCACAGTCATTATTTTGACGTACAGTCTGGCCCCTGTCATCTTTCAGTATTGATTTTCCACTTGGTCTTGTCTCCTTGCGAGCTGGTCCCCTCTCTCGATAGGCTCTCAGTGTCCTCTTCATTGAGACCCAACACCTTTCTGCCCTCCTCTGGGGTTCTCACCATTTTTTCGGAGCCTTTACAGATTAACTGAATCCTTCGGGCAAAATCAATTGGTATCAAATTTGTTTCTTATTCAGTTCCATAGCCACAATTTTGAAGTCATTAGCCTCTTAAATGTTGTTGCTGAGAGATCTTGGAAAAGGGAAATCTCGCTTTCTCCATAGTGAGTTTTCTTCATTTTGCGTTACACGTTCTTTCATGAGGAAGCTAGTGAGATGGACCTTAATATCCCTTGGTTTAGCTTTCATTTCCATCGCCACACTCTACAATATAAGAGGCACCCATACGCACATAAGTCATTACTGAACAGACTTTTGGGATCCTCATGTTGCTATTTATATGTCTTGACCATAAGCAGAGGTGCTGGTTTGCTAACCAGAATTTGTGTTCAAGATTATTGTAGCCTGTGGCTTGTTGTACGACATTGCCATGTGACAGAACTTACATATTGATCATGACCCTGATCTAGGCCCACATCGACTTACCTGGGGTGGGGCACAAAATAGAGATCAGGGTATGCAGGTGTGGGATTGGCTTGGTAACACAATTTTTCTCTTGAGATGCTGCTTTGGTTGCTGCCTTTATGTGGTTGGACAGTCTCCAGTCAATGTGGAATGTTGGACAACTAACACACTATTCATATATAACATTCTAAGTCAATTCTGTTTTCTTCACATAATGTTATTGACTAACATGCTATGCTCAGTTTTAAAATTAATTGACCCTTCATTTTCGTAAGCATTCTAACACTTATCATTCACAACACAAAGTAACACAATCTCACATACTACACTCATGTTTTGGGGAAAATATATTAAAACCCTTACTTAAAAAACATATATTCGGTACTCAAACAATTCCTTTGCATTTTTGTAACTATATCACTTTATTATCTCCCTCCTCCTGCATGAGGAGGGCTCATTCCTGCATGTGGAGCCTCTGCTCTGAGTGCAGAGTCTCCTGCATGCAGGGCAGAGAATCTGCACTTGGGGTGGAGATCTCTGCCTTCCGCCATAAGCCGGAAATGACATATGGGAAGAGGACGTCGGCCATTTTGTCGTCATTCTGAGCAATCCTCTCTTCACAACACCATCCTCCTCCTTTCTTTTGCTCCTTGCAATATTCTTGTCCCCAGCATAGCTGAGGGATTGATGAGAAAGACCCCTCTCCCCACACTCCCCCACCCGCATTTTCTGAGGCTGAATTGTACATCAATAACTGAGGAGTTGTTGACAAGTATCCTTAGCTTTAGGGGGCTCCAGAAACCCAGTTGAGTAATGCAGCATGGGCACAAAACTGGAAAGACATTGCATCACATTGTCCACACCTGGTGGGGGAAGCTATGCCACAAGAGCTGCAAGGACATTTGTCGCTGGGCCCGAATTAAGGTCCAGGACATCATGAGTTTGGTCCCCAGCGACATCCCTGCATGACGCCACTGTACCATATGATTTTGAAAGTTGCCTGGCTGACCTTCCATGCTCAGCTGGAACAGTTTGAGCAGCAGAGAGATGGTAAGTGTATGTTAGTTTTACCACTTACGTGCACAAACATTTTGGGAGCAGTGTCCTGAAGTGTTCACTGTGAGTTTTGTTATATCTGATTTCTTTCAGGTGTATATAATTCCCTATTCACTTCCATGGTGATGTCTCGTATTCACTACCATTTGTTGATCTCCGCCCGAAAGCAGAGATCCACCCTGAATAGGGAGGTCTCCTATTCACTACCATGCGGAGATTCCACCACAAAAGCGGAGGTACCGCCACACATAAAATGCAATTGTAAGTTACTTGTAATAACTATATGGTCCTATATTATGATGATTCTGATTCCAGCCCTTAAACTGAGGTGATGAGGACATGTAAGTCTACACTTTTGAGTAGCTTTCCCCTCAGAAATGGTGAATAGCCCAAAGTAGTATAGTTACTAAAAATGTAAGAGTAAAGTGACACATGTCACTTACTCACAGGTGTAACTTACCTTTGTGAATAGACCTGTTTGACTTCAAGGAAAATTTATTTAGAGGTATAATTTCTGATGTATCTGTAATTTATGTACAGTTAAGAATACAAAAAAGTGATGCATGAAATTCTTGAAATAATCTCAGATGCTGGTAGTTACACTGTTCTTGGGTTGCTTGTGTTCCGGTTCAGAGAGTACCTGGCTTGGCAGTTTTGACTGGACTGTTACTACTGGAGCATGACCAAGGCTAACTTGGGTATTGCTGTGTCTAATCTAAGGAAGCATGGTGAACATAAAATTATAGGTTGGAATGCTACCTTGAGCGAATGGTAGTGGTTAGATTATTTGAAAATATTCCTCCCATCACCTTTTGTGTGTTTGATGGTATGCCTAAGTGGCCACAGGTCTATTCAGGTGTGGGTCCCATGCTCACTGTGCCACTGGACCCAAGCTGCACTCAACTGAATAGGCCCAAATAGACCAAAACTGGCCTTGCGTTGTTGTTGTTCCAGTTCAGAGAGGACCTGGCTTGCCAGTTTGGGCTAAACTGTTCCTATTGGATTGCTACCCGAACGATTGACAGTGGTTAAACTATTTGCAAGCATTCCTCTGACCACCTTGTGTGTGCTTGATTTAATTTCTATTAAGATACCCTGTACAAAGATCAACCTCCACAAAGAAGGAAAGCAGTGTAGACTCAGGGTAAGATATGTATACAAGAATAATATTTTTGTAAGCAGAAAATCCCTACCCTTTAAAGCAAAAGTATTTAATATCCTTATTTTGTTAAAGTCTAGTTAGAAAGGGGGCCAACACCAAAATTAATAATAATGAGGATGAGGGACACCTTTGTCTAGTGACCCCTTCATAAGGAAAAATAAAGAAGAGTAATACCTTTGACAAAAAACAATGTTTTTAGGCAATCACATAATAATGACAAATATATTAAAAACTTAGGACAACACCATACCGTTTCATTGCTTGAAACATATGTCCCTAATTCACAAGAGGAAAAACGTTTTCTGCATCAAGAGTAATTGCTGCCAGTGGAGTCAACAGAAATGAGGCTTCACTAAAAATGTTGAGAAAAGCATTAGAATTATCTGAAGCGAATCAACCTTCAGTAAATCCTGACTGTTCTGAAGTAATTAATTTAGGCAAACAAAGTCAAGCCACAAACCCTATAATTTAGTGAAATTTTAGAGTCTAAAACTGGACTGTAGTTTTTACATTGAGAAACAACCTTACCCTCTTTAGAAATGAGACAGGTCAAGCTTCCAGGAAAGATCTCTTCGATTTATTATTTTTAAAACATTATAAGATAACTCAAAACACTTTGCAAGTAGTATATTGGAAAAATGTATATACTCTTCTAAAAGAAAACCATGAGGTCCCAGAGAATCCCCTTTCTTGGGCAGATGAATTGCTCTTAAAATGTAACTGTTGTGAATTCCTCTCCTAACACAGACAAATCACAACACAGAACCATAGCATACAGAGAACCAGATCTGGTGGACATTCCTTCTTCTACCTTGCTCCTAAAGCCTTGAACTACCTGCCCCTGCATATCACAGCTGCCTCCTCAGTTCTTGAACTCCACTGAAAACCAGGCTCTTCACCTAACTGTGGCCCTGGCTCAGCCCCTACAGCTTTTGCTTCAATGCCAGAATACCCTCCAGGGTGAGTCATGTGCTATACAAATACACATAACATACCGTAACATAACGCTTGATATATAAGAACAAAATACAGCTATAGAAAACAATACACATATAACTAGTCATCCAATGAGAAATCAGAAATAAGTAGAGTATCAGTGCAGAACAAGAGCTACCAAAACAAAAACCATGTAACCATCTGTTCACCCCTGTTGCTTTTGATACATTCCTTAAGTGTAGATGTATCCTCATATGTAATAGTTATTATCAGTCAAAAAGAAAGAAGCAATGATGTATCAAACCATATCAATGGGTACATCTGCTTTAAAGATGGCCTGAACTCAAGGAATTGCTTTCGTCCTTCAGCAGTTACCTCTGCCACATCTTGGGAAATAAAGATCTAGTGCCGATATGCTCTTAGATGTTGAGTTCAGGAGATTCTATCATTCCCAGTAGCTTAGGAAGGACTTTTCTTCATGACGGTTACTGCATCATTTCCTTCAGCCCTCTAAGGTAATCCATATACCCTGAAATTGTTCCTCCAATTTCTGTTTTCTAGACTTTCAGACTGTTTCTTCAGAAGCTTGGCCTAAGTCTTCAGATGAGACACCCTGACCAACATTTCCTCTGCATCACAAATGCATTGTTCAACTTCAGTTAGTCTCTCGTTCTTACTAGACTAATTATTGTCTATTTTGTTTGAAGATTCTTGTTAGTATCGTCTATAAATGCCCTCAATGCTCCGATCTCTCCTTGAACTTTTGGGTCTCTTGGCACTATATGTTGTTTCCTTGTGTATGTCCAAAAAATTGGAAGATATAAGAACTGACTTAGGTATATTTGATGTAGCACAATCTAACGTTATGCCTTCATACTGTGAGATATACATTTTCACTTTGGAAACAGTGGCCTCCAAATTTATGGAATGTAGTTTCTTGGATGCAGAGAGACCCCTACTTGATAGTTTTGCCTTTCTTGTTCTTCCTGCATAAGGCACAATGGAAGAGAAATACCCTGCATAACTATGCTAGGCTTCACAATGTGAGTGAAATAATGGGAAAAGCCGGGTATTATGAACCCAAGAGGTGGCCTGGAAATATGTACCCAATCTTGGGTATCGCCGTAAGGTGTGTGTAGACAGTCAGCAATATGTATAAATTCCAATTTAAAATTCAGATGCAGAAGTAGTACATATCTTACAATTAAATAGCGATGTCATTTAAAAAAATGATTTATCTCAGGAGCCAAAACTATCTGAAAAGAAACAGACACTCCACTGCAGCATGTTGTAGGTAAAACTAAAAGCAAGCAAATAAATGGCATCTTCATTCAAATGTTTGACCTTTAGCTTCCACTAAAAAAGAAATTCTATATCTTCTGAGAGAAAATAAAGATTAGGGAAACATATTTAATTTGGGAACCATTTCTGAGAGAGGAAATCCCGGAGTAAGACCAGGGCGCATGCGCAACTCTCAGAAAATAACATAGCTGCAGTCCGAGCACATAATAAATGTACTGTTCTGCATCTCCAAGTTTCTCTAGCTGTTTGTCCTAGTTATCAAACATTTACATTCCCCTTGCCTTTACAAAGGCTGAAAAGAGTATACAATCATCTGCGAGCTCTTTCATGGAGTGTCCGTTCTCCTCAGCCTCCAAGCCACACCTCTGAAGTGGTGTTTCTGCTGATATAAAGGATTGTATTGTGTCATCAGCCACTCCACCTCCCGATTCATAGCAACGATGCTCGTAAACGAATATGTGTCGTTATCCCGCAAGACATTACCCCGCATACCATCACCCCGCATTTTTTACAACGCAAGTGCAATTACTACGCGATACCATCACCCCGCAAACTTTCACTCCGCATATGACTTTACCACGCATGCCATTACAACGCAAAGGCATGCGTGGTGAAGGCATAAACTGTGTGAAAGTGCTTTACCTGAATATATATATATATATATATATATATATATATATATATATATATATATATATATATATATATATATATATATATATATATATATCTTCCAACATTGTCCATGCATTTAGAGGCGCACTCCTCCAGCTGGTGAGTACCAACCCTTTATTTTCACAAAACAGAGTTACAACTCTAGCCATTCCTGCCCATCCGCCTTACGCGTTTCAGAGCAGACATGCTCTTTCATCAGAGGCAGTTTTTCAAAAGGCACCGCAGTTCATGGATTCTCCACAGTTCCTTGCATCGCACTAATTTATAGGCTTCAGGTGTGCCTTTTCCGGTCAGTCCGGTAACTTCATTTACATGCATGCTGGGACTCGTGGTTTTAATATCCTGCTCATAACCTTCATTGGCTGTGTGCGTTTTAAAACTTTGTATGGACCAATTATCGCCCTCCAGTGGGCCCCAGAGTTGGAACTCTGCTTTGAAATGAAGAGCCAGCTGCGCCATCCATTCCCGAAATTTTCGGAAACAAGGTCCCCATTCCGATTTCCAAGGGGCGTTGCGATCTCCTGCGGCTTGGACGCGCCGCTTGTACGTCTTCCAACATTGTCCATGCATTTAGAGGCGCACTCCTCCAGCTGGTGAGTACCAACCCTTTATTTTGCCTCTGATGAAAGAGCATGTCTGCTCTGAAACGCGTAAGGCGGATGGGCAGGAATGGCTAGAGTTGTAACTCTGTTTTGTGAAAATAAAGGGTTGGTACTCACCAGCTGGAGGAGTGCGCCTCTAAATGCATGGACAATGTTGGAAGATATATATATATATATATATATATATATATATATATATATATATATATATCCACAGTAAGTCCTAGTAGACGCCCCAATCAGCGCGAACAAAGAAGGCGGCACACCAGGAGAAAGCACAATAATTTATTGTGCACTACGTGAAGGACGACGCGTTTCGGCGTTAGCCTTTGTCAAACGCCGAAACGCGTCGTCCTTCACGTAGTGCACAATAAATTATTGTGCTTTCTCCTGGTGTGCCGCCTTCTTTGTTCGCGCCGATTGGGGCGTCTACTGGGACTTACTGTGGATATTGAAGTGGCCGCTGCTGCCGCTGGCAGGCACCGACGCCGTAGGAAGGGAACCGCTAACTGCAGCATCGTGGAAGTTATATATATATATATATATATATATATATATATATATATATATATATATATATATATATTTCAAAATATATATATATATATATATATATGTGTATATATATTTTATATTTTTATAAATATATATTATTTATTTATATAAATATTATATATATATTTATATATATATATATATATATGTCTAAAAAACAATTTTTTTTAAATACCCACTAAAACCCATATTTTTCCATTTTTATCCCAAAAACTAAACTTCCCCAAACTTGTTAAATTTCCCATACCACCCCAATACCCATACCCACTTAAATCTTAAATTATCCTTGGCACCCCAAACCACCCTTTACCCTAAAATTACCCTGCGCACCCCAAAACCCAAACCCACCCTGATCCCTAAAAATACCCCTGCACCCCAAAACCCTAACCCACCCTGACCCCTAAAAATACCCCTTCACCCCAAATCCTAAACCCACCCTGTACCCTAAAAATACCCCTTCACCCCAAAGCCTAAACGCACCCTGAACCCTAAAAATACCTCCTTCACCCCAAAAACCTATCCCACCCTGACCCCTAAAAATACCCCAGTACCCTAAAACCTAAACGCATCCTGAACCCTAAAAATACCCCCTACACCCCAAAACCCTATCCCACCCTGACCCCTAAAAATACCCCAGCACCCCAAAACCTAAACGCACCTTGAACCCCAAAAATACCCCAGCACCCCAAAACCTAAACGCACCCAGAACCCTAAAAATACCCCCTACACCCCAAAACCCTATCCCACCCTGACCCCTAAAAATACCCCAGCACCCCAAAACCTAAACGCAGCCTGAACCCCAAAAATACCCCAGCACCCCAAAACATAAACCCACCCTGAACCCTAAAAATACCCCCTGCACCCCAAAACCCTAACCCACCCGTATCCCTAAAAATACCCCTACACCCCAAAACCCTAACCCACCCTGACCCCTAAAAATACCCCAACACCCCAAAACATAAACACACCCTGAACCCTAAAAATACCCCCTGCACCCCAAAACCCTAACCTACCCTGACCCCTAAAAATACCCCAACACCCCAAAACCCTAAACCCTAAAAATACCCCAGTACCCCAAAACCTAAACCCACCCTAAACCCTAAAAATACACCAGCACCCCAAAACCCAAACATACACTTAACCCTAAAATTACCCATGAACCCCTAAAACATATACCCCTACACCCCAAATCCAAAACCCTATACTTACCTTATACTTACATATAAAAAACATGCTTTTACCATTCATGCATTTATAACGAAATTCGTTGTAAAAGCATGCGTGGTAAAAGCATATAAAATGTAATGCCATGTGTTGTAATGGCATTGCGGAGTAATGGTAAGTGTGTTGTCATGGTATGCGGGGTAAAAGATTCGTTGTAATGGTTGTTTACCCTCGTAAACATTTTGTAAACAATTGTCATACCTGCCAACTTGAAGAACAATCTCACTATGTGAGGAGGGGGCGAGGCCTTGAAGGGGCGGGGCCTCACGCCGAGAAGTACCTTCAAGGCACTTTTGAACCCCACCCCCAAGCCCCCTCCTCCAAAAAAAAAAAAACTTGCTGAGGCTGGTGCTGATGTCCTGGGGTGTTTTCACACCCCTTAATGGACGTCGGCAGTTCAAAGCCTGGGAAAGCGAGCTGGATAGCCACTATTCACAGTGGTTTTCAGCTCGTTTTCCTTGCCACTGTGTGATATCCACTCCTCACCGGGAGACTGTGTGATGGGAGCTGATATCGTGTGTCACACGGTGGCCCAGTGCGAGTTGACAAGTATAATTTGTAGCATACCAGCCAACTTACAAAATAATGGCATCTTGTGAGGAGGGGGCAGGGATTGGAACGGGCGGGGCCCCTCACCAAGCCCCCCTCCCCCTGCACCTCGCCCAGATAATTAAAACAAAGGGTCATTGAGGCTGTTGCAGATGTCATGGGTTGTTCTCAAACCTCTTCATGGACATCGGCTGCTTATTGCCTCTACAAACGAGCTGAAAATCCATTGTGTACAGTGATTTTCAGCTCGTTTTTTTCCAACCGTGTGATTTCGGCTCCCCCTCGGGTGACCGTATAAAAGGAGCCGAAATAGTGTGACACACTGTGGCACCAGGTGAGTTGGCAGGTCTGTTGTAGGATAATATGGTGCCTTCACTCTTTGCTTATAGCTCAGATAGATGGCACCAGATCACTGAATACTGCGGACAATCACATGGAAAACTTATGGGGGCATATTACCAAGGGCGTTATCGCCGCTTTAGCGGCACTTTTTGCCGCTAAAGCGGCGATATTTCTATCGCCCTATTAGCAAGCTGTCGCTAACAGCTGTTAGCGACAGCTTTATGGCGAAAGCGACCGTTTTGGTGCCGCTTTGCATGTCAGCGATATATATCGCTAATGACATGCAAAGTAGGCGTTCCCAACTAAAAGCGACTGAAAACAGTCGCAAACACAACTTCCCCCTATTGGCAATGCCCGCAAAGCGATAAAAAAAGTTGCGCTAACCGCGATTATCGCTGGAATCTAACACCTGCTAAAAACCTGACTTAACCATTATAGTCAATGGGAGGTGGATTGTAAGGTTAAGTCCTCACCTGCCTATTAGCATGCTTTTCATTAGCGCGTTGAATTTTTCGCTGGATTTCTCGCGCTATTGCAGGGTTTCGCCGCTATCGCTGGAGTTTTTATCGCCTTGGAGATAAGCGTTGATAATAACGCGTTATCTCCGCGATGAAATCCAGCGATAGCCGGCGATAAAAAAAACAGCGATAAGCGCGCTTTGCGATAATTATCGCAAATCCTTGGTAATATCCCGCATGGTTTATTCCGAGTTGTATCAAATGGTTGTGAAACGCCTGACCTTGGAATGGTGACCCATCGCTTTGTTTTAGATGAGGTTAGTTACCTCATAAAGTCCTAGCTTGACACCCCCCTACACACATAACAGTTAGCACTGCTGCATGAGTCTGTCACTTATCCCACAACGCTCTCTGGGCACCTGCGTAATATATTCTGGTGAAAACAGTCCCTATCATAAGGTTAGTTTGAGAGACAAGGATGTAAGAACCAGTTTCGATGAACAACTTGCCTTACTTTAAAAAAAAGAGTCTATTTGCATTTGTTCTAAGTAGAAACTATTAAACAGCATTACAATAATATCAGTTGATTACAAATGTTGAAATGACCAAACAGAAAACTCTTGAAATATTAATAATCGGTTCAATGTTCACATCTTGCTGAAAAGATTACAAACTTTCAGAGTTATAGTTACTAATTCTCCAATAAATATTAGTCCTTTTATCATTAATTGCATTACACTCCATAGTACAAGTTCAGGAGTCTCTTGGCTGAGAGAGCAAAGCTGGCACCTACATGCAGCAGACCAGTTTTCCATGCCAGGAGCCCACACCATCCATTAATGGGAGGTGGTCACATCGAAAATGCATGCATAGTCTTCGGAAATCTGTGCCAGTCTGGATTCCGCAGTACATGCGTGGATGGCCCTCAAAGTCTAAGGAAGTGTACTTCAAAGAAGATTTCTTGGGGTTGAGATGCCAAGTATCCTTGGTCTTAGCCTACTGCAATATGTATATCTAATCAGTACTTTAAGGGTAGAATAGGATATTTTATCATCTCTGACCGGTTCTATTAAGCCTAATTCCTCAGCCCTCCTAATATAGTCTGGCAAGAGGGGATAGGATTTCAAATTATAAGCCAAGACACCTAACACAGAATCCTTTCAGCCCTTATAGTTTGGGGTAATAATTAGATAGTTTCCTGAATAACACTTGACCAGCCGTGTAGCCTCAGGGAGGGTGTTTCTGGTGTGACACCCCCATTATATATGCATTCTTCGCATGGTAGTTGGCTCTGGCGGCCCTGAGTCAGGTCTGATATCTCTGGGTTGGTTTTTCTTGTCATAAGCCAAAAATAAAAGACAAAACTGAGACCTTTGATTTAAACGAGAGAGACAGAGAACCCACCCCCGTGGCTGAATTTTAAAATGTGAAATGAGATAACCTGGAATCAATACTGGCTTCCCTGATTGTCCAAATTGTGTGATCTAAGGCAAATATTTTATTTCACAGAGACTCCTTTTACTCTATTATTCCATTTGAGTGCACTTTTAAATACTTGAGTACAGGATGTGTCCTGTACAAGCACCTCTCATATTTGATTTAATAGACTGTAATGTTTATCCATCTATAATTAGAATCTAGGCCACGTTTAGTGTTCACATGACTACTGACTTGCCTCTTAGTTCACTAATGGCATTGTGCTTGGGTGGCGAGACATGAATGTTTCTAAAAACTATCCCTTTTAATAAATGTCTGTCTATTCAGTGTTATAATCTGAGGTACTAAGGTGAAACGTTTCCACATGATAAGAAATATCCTTTTAGAACTTTGAAGGGATTGTTTCATATTTTTAAATTTTGTTTCTTGCATGATAAACATACCAGAAATGTTCATGGCTCGGCTCGTGCACAGCCTCTTAGAGCCAATCCAAATCCATGGCTCAGCTCGCCCTATTCATTCATCGCGTCCCTCCTCTGTTTGCGAATCTGGCTTCGTACATGGGGCTGTCAGTCAATGATAAAATGATTTTCAAAAAGCGAGTCTAGAAACATGGAGCCCTGCCCACATGAACCCATCTCACAGGTCTGCCATCAAGGCTTCTTGTAGCAGAGACGAAGAAGCGTATGTGCAGTGAAATACATTTATAATAAATGAACCCAGGGCAGGGACTCAAGGTCGTTGTGTGGAATGTGAACATAGTCATGAGTTCCTAGGGAGAACTACTAGGCCCAGGTGGGATGGGGAGGGGTGTAGCTTCAATAGGGGTGTTTGGGGTATGACACCCTTTTTAAGCATTTTTGGTTTGCAGTCAGATCTCAAGGCTGTGAGTCGGGTATGTTATGTCTGTGTCAGTTTTTCTCATAATTTTCATTTCACTAAGAAGTTTTAACTTACTGATTTTTTGGATCAGGATTTTACATATTTTAGTGACTGGTTTACCAAAGAAATTTGTAAACCTGCACCCATGTAAGTACTTATTGAATGAGTGCAAACATACTACTTTTTGGAATTTATAAACATTGGCAGTAGAAGGCTTGGCTAGCTGTACCAGTCTAAAGTTTCCAAGTATACTACTGCAAATCACAGAACCTAAAGGTGATGGGTTAAATGCTTCCAAATTGTCTAACCAGTGGCAATCACTCAGGATAGCAATCCAAACCACAGTGTTTCACCCACTGTGCCACTCTAGACATAGGCCCACCTAATGCACTTCAGTACTGATCTTGTTGCTGATGGAAAGAGTCCGTTCCGAACCTTGGTCTTCTCATCCCTCCACCCTGCAGCCCTTTCACGTCCCCTGAATCTCACTGGCTAACCTATGCCCCTGGCCATGACAGAACACAATCGCATTTCCTGTCTATGAGCATGGACTGCAATGTTACCGTATAATCAGTCAATATACCAGAATATTACATCTACTGCTTCATTGTCTCTATTTTGGGGAATTCCACTTGTGCAGCAACCCAATAGTCGATAGTTGGAGAATTCATCAATCACCATAAACCTTGACTTCTGGCAATCACAATTCATCACACTCTATCTGCTGTTGATTGGACCATCTTTCAGGAAAGCAGATGAGGTTGGATTGTTAGTGGGGCCAGCCACCGCAAAGAATTGAAGTCACCATTTCTTCCTCCAGCACTTGCACTCATCGGCATCGTCTAGTATCTTCTTTGCTGGGAAGAACTCCTATCAGGATACCATACTGATATGCTCACACCTGGACAGCGCCTGACCAACATTAGTATAAGCCAAAATAACAGCTGCTGCAGCCATGTGCAAATTCTGCTGGGTTGTTCGCAAGAGTTCTGAAAACAATTTGGATGGACCAATGCATGTGGTAGCCTCGTACAGCTTACGTGGTTTGGTTTGACTCTTAAGGGTCAGTGGCATTCTAGAGTATCAGTCTTTGTATATTCAAAGGCCTGACCCCATATTTAATTTATTTGAAGGTTAAAGATCTCTTCTGAATATACAGAGAAATGCTAGCGTCTGCAGGACGCTAGCGGGACCTGTGCCCAAGTAGGCTTCATGGTTTGTGTACAGGACTACAAAATCAGTGGAGACCTTTAAGAACAGGTTTGATGTGGTCCCACTTTATGAAGCTAAGGCACATTCTGGCTGCTTGAATATGAAGTCAATGAAACCTGGCAATAAGTATTCATTGATGTTTGCATTGCAGGAAGAGGATTGCGGCTGCAGGAAACCAAGCATGGCGCAACTTTCATATGGGTAGAAGCCATTTTGCTGACCACAGCACTGTCCACAATTTATGCTAAAGACAAGCTTGACTTCCAAATGATTTATTGCCGTACTATGGCAGAAAACCACCTGTGTATAATGAGCCATAGGATCTCCCTGTCATTCATGTCTCAGTTGAGCATGGAATGTCTCCATCCCTTCATTGCATCTTTGCTCACTTGTGATACTGAGGAATTCGAAATCAGTTCTCACTTGAGGGCAGAAGTAAATGTGAGCACTCATCGATCAGGCTGATCGATTGCTACATCTGTCATGGCTAAAGTGCTGACAAACCTATGAACTTTCTTGGTAATAAACTGAAGCATAACCACCAACCTTTCTACCATTCCGTTAGTGTGGCACAAAATGGCTGTCCTAACATTCTACCGCTAAGGTCCATTGTGGACCCAGCAACTGCTGTGTTTTTATGAGTCGAAAAAGAAAGCATCGAAGTTGCTGAATGCTTTGGGAGCATGGTCCTGTACTGCCGGAAGCACTAGTTCCCGCTGGCCTTCTGAGATCAGGCGGCACCATGTGGAGGATGGAGGCTCTCTGGTCACCGGCTGTTTGCTACATAAGTAGGCGAGTGGACTGGAATGTTTGCGCAACTTATGCATCATGAAGGAGCCATGCACCGATGCCCTGTATCTCCCACCCTGCCCAAGCACCAAAAACTGGCCTCTTTGCTAGTGGAGGATGCCATTTGCTGCCAGCCTGGGCACGCTGGTCACAGATAGAGAACTGAAGCCTCATTAAAGGAATTGTGCAGGTACAGGGCAGCCTGTGAGACCTGATCTGTGTATTACATGTACACAAGACACAATAGAGATCTTCACCTAGAGCTAACTAATTTTACTTTCACGTTACCCACCAAAAACCATTACTAAACTTAACCCTACCACAAAAACAATGCTAAACAAGTTATTTGGTGGGCTTTGGGGAATGAGAGGAATAACATTCCAATGGCCAACTGCTTCCCTCAACCTATAGGTCAGTAACCCAAACTGACCAGACAATTTTAAATGATATTGTACTGTAAAGAACTTTTAAGTTTTAGGAAGCATATCCAACAGTAAAAAGCAATAGATGTACCAAACTGACCACGCAAACATGGCACTGTATTGTGTTACTTGATTATATTGTCAGTAAATTAATTGATAATCATCTTCAGATTTAGGTGCTTTTAAAGGTACATCCAAAGTGTACAAAATCCATTTTCGTATATGCATGTATTGGTATTCATAAACTTGGTTATAAAGTGATCAGAGTCAATTTTCGCGATCAATCATTAAAAAAAGCCCACAAGTGTTTCGCGGGCGGTAGGATCTGATTCTTCAGGGCGTTAGTGTAGGATTAGTGTAGGACTGCATTCCCAACAAAACGGCGCAATGTATCTTTTCATAATTTTGGCATTCCTTATGATAATGGCTTATGCTGAATCTCTTTATTTTTTAGGATCCACAATAGAGTTGAACGAACAGTAATTTAAAAGTCTCTGTCTTCCTGTTTGGAGATCACGTCGTTGTCAAGAATATATCCATCTCTTCAGGGCCAGCTTTAGCGCTGGTGATGCCGATGCGACAATCTTTTTTGGTGCCCGCCCATGACCTCCTCCTCGGATTCCCTCACTATCACCTGGCAGAAGTGCCCCTCATCTCTCCAGAGCCCTCTGTCACATACATTTAATTTGTTTTAAAGCGCTGGTAAAGGCTGGCTTTACTAATCCACTCAGCTACACACATAAAATACAGGTCTGTTCTTTGCAGCAGGCATATTAACCCTATGCGCTAGTTTATGGTGAATCAAAACTGTCACTAGACAAAAACTCCGATCTCTCTCTCTCTAGCAGGAACATTAATCACAAGAGATGTCTTCACATTTTTTATTGCTGAATCACAAGTTGTCTTGACATTTTTATTGCTGAATCACAAGAGTTATCTTGACATTGTTATTGCTGCCTGAAAGTGGGGCCCACAAGAAACTCTGCAGTAGGTGCTTTTAAATCGTAACTTATTGCTGAACACTGCAACCCCCCGCATGGATCGCACCCCCCCGAGGTCAGTGTCCCCCCTTCAGGTCAGCGCGCAGGCTGGCCGCACGGGTCGTACCCCCCCCCCGAGGTCAGTGTCCCCCCTTCAGGTCAGCGCGCAGGGTGGCCGCATGGGTCGCACCCCACCCCCGAGGTCAGTGTCCCCCTTCAGGTCAGCGCGCAGGGTGGCCGCATGGGTCGCACCGCCCCCCCTGAGGTCAGTGTCCCCCCTTCAAGTCAGCGCGCAGGGTGGCCGCACGGGTCGCACCCCCCCGAGGTCAGTGTCCCCCCTTCAGGTCAGCGCGCAGGGTGGCCACACGGGTCGCACCCCCCCTGAGGTCAGTGTCCCCCCTTCAGGTCAGCGCGCAGGGTGGCCGCACGGGTCGCACCGCCCTAAATCTGTCCCTGCATCTCCTGAGGAAGCCCTATCATAGGCCTTGTTTTAGAAACATAAAAAGCAGGTTGATCATGAAGGCTGAAGCTTTGCCTGCCAAAGCATCAGTGTGCGCACTAATTACACATAATTACATAGTCCAAGTATACACGGCAGATCGCCCTTGTAATTTATATTACTCAACAGTAACATGCAATATTGGACAATGCCTCTTAATCTCGACAGCTGCCTACAGTGTATATCCATTCTGACCGACCTGCATTTGCAAAGGAGTGAATGTGCAGGACCTCACAAGAAGAGGGACCATCTGTAGTCAGACAAAATAATTCATTCTGTAATGAACGTTTGTAATAAGCGTTCATAAAAATCCCCAACCAAACGCATACCCTGGAGGGCCAGCTGGTGGAAAAGCAACAATAATATCCAAGGTTAAAAGAGAGTCTCTCTTAATGAAACTACATGACATTATGTATGAAGCAGTCAGGCACACCTGAATTATAGGTGACTGTCCAGGCCATGCAAATAATGTAGAGCATCACTGGGGCATACCCCAGATCCCACCATCCATATACAAAAAGCTCTCTCTGTACTGTAGGTACCAACAAAGGAAGGGGTTCATCCAAGTAAAATTGTTATCACCACACCACGTTTGTACCTGAAATATATGTGTTAATTAGCGAGGTTTTATGTGCCCGTTTCCTAAGCAACCTGACTAGTATGACCGGGTAAAGAAGAGGAGTTCATTACTGAAGGTCAAAGGTGAAAGGTAATTTTATTTCAGTTAATAAAAACCATAAAATATTGCACAGGTTCATTACTGATTGCATACTGTTCGGCCCTTTCATAACAGGCGCCATACAATTATGCGGCATGTCACCGCACAGCCAGCTACCAGATGAAGATGTTTCTTTGATAAGAAACCCCTAGATAAAAGCATGTTCTTGAAAAAACAAACCTAGACTGCGCCACTGCAGTCCACGTCATCACTGCTCCGTGTAGGCAACTTTATACCTGGAAAGGGCAGCTAGACGAGGCGCTGGTGTTATACTGACTGCAAATGTTGCACCCAGGTTAACTCCAGTGTTGATAAGTTGAGCACAAAGTTTGCTCATTCCTGTGTTTTCATGGACAGGTGTCGCCAGGTTTTACCCAGCAGTGCATGCACATGCAAGCCTGGGCGCGAGAGAGGATAACGCATGCAAAATGGGCTCAGTTAGACGTGTGTACATTAAAAGTTAGGCAATAATAAGAATACCAGTACTGCCTATGTTCTACTGCCGTATAAATGGCACACACAACCAAAACCCTCCTGCCTCACGGGCACCTGTAAAACAATCAACGGCAGCCTCGTAAGCAGTACCAGAGCAGTGCCCTTCCTTCCTCCGGGCACCATATGAAAGTCGCAAAAGTTCACATTTAATTATATTTCAATATTTGCCCAATAGAGTCTATGACCATTCATAGCCTTCAGGCAGGGCCGCTGGAGTTATGCGATTCTGCAGCTATTTAAGCCTGGGCGTAGTTCGCGAAGTAGCGCTACGCGAAGCTACGCAAAGTGCAGTTCGCACTACGCGAGCTACGCGTAGCACTACGCGAACTGCGTAGTGCACTGTTCGCAATGATTGCACAGTGCCGGATGCTTGTCCGCACTGTGCAATCATTGAAAACGGCATCTTGCACAGTGCGAGCTGTCTTTTACTGCCGCTCGAGTAGATTTTTACTCGAGCTGCAGCTTTCTCAACGCGGACTGGTAGTTTCTCATCGCGAGCGGTCGCGAGCATACGCGACCACTCGCAATGAGAAACCTGACCTCCCCGCGTTGAGAATCTCGCCGGGAGGTTTATTTTCCACGCTCGCGATCGGCAACTTGATGTTGCTGATCGCGAACGAGGAAAAGTCTCGCCGGGATGTCATTTTGCTTGCTCGCGGTCGCCAACTTGACGTTGAGGACCGCGAGCAAGCAAAAAATGACCGCTGCACTACGCTACGCTACGCGTGTTTGCACTGTGCTACGTGCAATTCGCCTTGTGCGAAGTAGCGCAAACTTCGCAAACTACGCGAGCGTAGCGTAGTGCTTAGCCCAGGGTTAATAATTATGGATTTGTCGCAGTTGTCACACAATCATCATCTGCTGCGTAATTTGCAGATTTGAACAAAAAAATATTGCACCAGAAGGCGTTTTGCAAGCGTTGACTGGTCATCTTTCAGTTGTTTATTGCTCCGTTTGAGTAAAATTGATACTAATAAGGTGAACTCTTTTTCCAGACACTGTTACCAGGTGTAAAATTGGCTTAATGCTATCACAAAATGTGTTGCATTATGCCGCATTATTTGCCTTTTCTTGCCGCATAATTTAGTCAACCCTGCTGCATAATTTGGTCCTCCTCTGCCCTATAGTTCCAGTGGCCCTGATTATAGGAAGTTATGCGTTTCTGCAGCTGTGCGTTTTTTGTATAGTTTTGGATTTGCCACATTTTCCCATGAAACAAAACATCATCTGCTGTAGTCTGCGGATTTAAAAAAGTAGTTCTAACTCTAACATCAAAAGTTACAAAAAACATAGCAGCACGTGTTCCTGCGCATTGGAAGGTCCTTCTCAAATGATGACTGGTCATGTTTCAGTTGCTTATTGCTGGGTTTTGGTGTTAAATTGGTACTAATAAAGTGCAATCTTTTCTCTGAGAGTGTTCCCATTTCTAAAAAAAAGCATTTGCAATGCAATCAGTCTCGCCTTTGGGACCTTATATGCATTTAGCTATACAGCACATTAGCCTGGGTGCTGAAACATCTACTGTTCTTTAACATGGAGGGAAAGTAAGCACCAAACTGCGTGACACACCAGGTATGGGAACACATGGAGAGAAATATTACCTTTCAGCGGGAAATGGTATAGTCCAAAGCTCTGTTTAATATAAAATCAGGGCCTTCGGTGGTCATATCACTGAAAATAGAAGATTTGAAAAAAATATTATTGTCTACGGGTGCTCCTGGAAGACAATTTCTATGGACTGGAATCTAGAGAATGCTAAAGTGATTCTGGTATTTTACTGACCTATGCTGGTCGTTTTCTATCAAGAAAGTTAAATAGCGGCAGTTGCCAGAAAATTTTTAAAAAAAGAAAGTCCCTCAGCAGAAAGCAATTCTGGTATTTTACTGACCTCTGCTGGTTGTTTCTATCAAGACAGTTAAATAAAGGCAGTTGAACAGAAAAAAAGTCCCTAAGCGGAAGCAGACAAGTCCTAGGGCTGATCTCCAGAGCCCACTAAGTACATACATATATAAGTATATAATAAGTATATACTAAAGTATATAAAAGAGGTCTCGAATGCTCGACCTAATGACAAAATAATAAAGTAATGCTTTCACAAAATGTGCTACATCATGCTGCTTAATTTGCCATTTCTTGCCGCATAATTTAATCAACCCTGCCGCATAATGTGGTCCCTTTCTGGCGCATAATTCCAGTGGCCCTGATTGTAGGAAACATTGAAAATGTCTTTCCTTGAACAGCGTGAACATGCTCTATTTTCTTTGGCGGGAAATAAAGCTACAGTCAAGCTTTACCTTCTGTCATCTGGACCAATAGGAATAAGAGGAAGATGAGGCAGTAGCTAATCTGATGAACTGGGGAAATGGCATCCTCAGATGATGACCCAAGAAACACGATGTGAGGGGGGTGAAAGAGAGAAAGTTCTTTGGGGGTAGATTCGACTGCCCCTGCAAGCAGCATTATCTTCACCAGTTCTGCCCCCCTCCCCCCCACCGTTTGATTCTGCTCAGGTTGGGTGTATGTCTGAGACGTACCAAGGCTGTGTAGCCCCCTGCCTCTCTGCAGGCCATAAGGGGTGGAGCAGCAGAGATCTGTCAAGCTTCTGCCAAAATTTGCACCTGGCTCTAAGGCGCTCCACAATGTCTAATCAGTCAGTCTAGGACAGGGACTGTGGTGGGGGCAGTGGGGATGGTACATCCAGCTTACGTTGCTTCTGCTGCCTTCGGTTCTGTCAGCACCCACTTTAGCTCCAAGGGCACTTGTAGGACAGTGAGAAGGGGCTCCAGCATTGTGGGCCTCTTGCATCACCTGCACCAGCCCTCAGCCCTGCACAAACCCCTGCATCCGTGGCCTGGGGACCAAGCTTAGCTCCCTCCGACATTCTCAGCTTCACAGATACTGTGCTAGCTTGAAAGGAAGATCTCCCCCAGCACTGTGGCCTTAGGTTGAGTTGGCCACAATGCACCGCTATCCAGGGCAGACCATGCATGACCTATGAGTGCCATTTGGAGACACAAAAATGAATGGTGTATCCTTTAGAAGGCTCATTGCGCAACAGACTGGCACACTGACCTTCTCCTACTCAAAGACATCTTGGGGGAGGCAAGTCCTCTACCTCTCCACTGGCCTTGACTAGTTTGAGTAGGCCACAGGAGCCAGCCCACGCCTCAGTGTACCTCAGCCCAGCACTGGACACGCTGGCGGGGGGTCCAGTGCACCTCAGGTTCTTGTTTGGTTACTTTCCCAGAAGAATGGACTAAGCAGCGGACTAGGCTAGTTTCCCGGGCAGATTGTTCCTCTAACTGACTCGCTCACGGAATTCAGAAAGGGACTCAAGACGTGGCTCTTCGACTGACGGCAGCAGGATCCCAGCGCCTGGATACCCTCACGGGCGACTAGCCATTCTCTACAAGTCCTAACTGATTAAACTGAGGAATCAGCTAAGATGAGGATAGGACTCAACCTTTGTCTGATGATTCTCCTGAATGCATGGAGCGAGTCCACCCTGCAGTGAGTGTGATAACCATGGTTCCAACCTGACCTGCTTCCTTGTTGATTGACTCCTTTTAATGATGGTCCTTCTCATTGCTGGTTGGGTAAACCAGGGGCTTCCGCCCAGTGTGATATAATTTATGAAAGAAGAGACGAGGTTGCTTAGCTCTTCTTCTGTAGAGCTTTATCCTGAAAGTGATGGCAGGATCTGTAAGCCTTATGAGAAACAGGAATCGGTGTGATGCTGTAGCCTGCCTCCCACTAATAAATGTATTTTCTGATAAATAGTTGGGTACAGGTGCTTTAAATCTTGTATGGGGAGGTGTCTGTCTGATTTCACCAGAAATGTTTACAGACACACTGATAGAAACGCTGTTTTGAAAGTCCTTGAAAATGTTGGTTATTTTTGCCAAATATTGTCTTTATTTTTCACTTAATACTCCTACCAAACTGGATTCCTCTCCCTTTACACTGCCCGTTAGGCCCCTCTCATGCACCCAGCTTGTTGTATATTGTATTTTTACATTATTTGCCAGCGTAATTGTTGGAAAATCTGAAGCCCATCCCAATCTCACTGACCAAGCTACGCCCTTGAGAGCATGGCCAAGACTATGACAGGTTTCTGTCTAGAGTGGCCAAGTGGGCGAAACATTATGGACTGGAATGCAGCCCAGAACTTTTGCCAGTGGCTGAGATTAATTTGAGCTTTCCATCCATCACCTTGTTGTTTGTTGCGCTTTTCTTTTTAATTAGGCACCTCCTGGCGTTCCAGATTTAGACTGGATGTAGCATTCCTATGTCTGCTTTTCCCAGTAAACACAGGTGCTGTATTTAGGACACCGGCACCATCTTGGGTGGCAGGTGCCTTTGCTCTGTTGTAAGTCCTGCCTTCCCCAGCATCCATGTCCGACAGCCTTACCGACAGGCAAGACAGGTTTAAGCAAAAGAACAAACATGGGAGTGGCTGATGCATCAGCTGGCCATCCAAGAGGCAGATGATGGGAATAGAATGGCACTGGATCCAGACCTATGAATAACAGGCCCACCAGGTACTGGAAAGCTAAAAGATGGCTGGAAGGAGAGAACAGTAGTTACACCTTATGCATTATGAACTGAAACTGCAACAAAAAGTGATGCTTTATAGACCTACGGATCATTAAAAGTACATGATTGGGCCTGGCTGAGCAGGGCTGGGCACTCCCTCTGACTAACACAGTCAGAAGGTCATCACCTAAGGTCGAACTCCAGATCATTCTTCTGAGTAATCAGTTGAGTACATGTCACCTAATGAAGGCCAGGACACCTTGTGCAGACCCGCCCACTCCTGTTGCTACAGGGACACTTATTATTAGCCCATTTCCTCTCAGCCAAGCACTGCAGCTCTGCAGGTTGTTTGGACAACAGGTCTTGGTGTCAAGCACGTGAGCTAATACTGGCCCCAAGTTGGTATTGGGTTGCTGCAGTCTTAGCCTTTTGCTTTGGCTCTCCATCACTACCAGAAGCTTTGAGAGTGGACTGAGAGCAGAGGCTATGGTTGTGGACAAAAATACAAAAATCTTCTCAATTGCATCTCCCATCAGCCCACTAGGCCTTGTGATTAGCTTTCCTTGTCACCTTTTTCCAGCAGCCACAGTGTACCCGCCTCCCCCTCCAGTTCACCTTATCTACGTCCCAGCCCTGCAGCCAATCCCATCAAATAACTGTGTGACAGCAGACCTAATTTTGTGAGTAGGACAGGCGTTGTCCTTGCAGCCTACAGTGGAACTTTGTGGAAGTACTTGTTGTCTAACCCGGGTATGCATGTGTTCTCGGCTGGTTGGTTATAAATTATTGTGCACTGTTTTTCCTAATACTACTGTGCAGAGGTAAGCTTATGCGTTTATCTCCCTTCTTGAAGGCGCCCTGCTTGCTTCATAATCATGTTTCTGTGTCCACACACACCCCAATATCTCTGAACCTTCAAATGAGGCACACACACCTACATCCTCCCCTTCCCAGAGGCACTGACACTAAGCCGTTTCTACCAAGGCTGAAACCAGGGTTCTGTTCCTTCAGAGAATCAGTCAGCCCTAGAAAGGACTGGTCAGTAGGGAAGCCTTTTTAATCCAGGCAGCACACAGACCCGCAGCTCAGGTGCCAACTGCGCATACGTTAATGGATATGGACAATGCGAAGCCTCCATTTTGAAACAGGACACATACATTGAAGGGTATAACACCAATGCCAGTAGAAGGCAATGTCTCAAAGATAGATAGCTAGACAGATAGAAAGTTTAGTCAGTAGGCGATTAAGTAGCTTGGATGATGACTGGATCTAGGTAGAAATATAGATAGGTAGGACCGTAGATAGATACATAGATGCGTGGAATGGTAAGTAAGGAGAAAGTTTGTTAAACCGATAAATAGATAGATCGATAAAGCGTCAGAAGCAAGAGAGAGAAAAAAATAGGGTCCTGATGTATATTGGTTCCAAATTGTGATAAATATTTTTACGACCAGTGTGGAATTTTGCAAACCGACCTAAGTACATATAGGCCAGTTCGTAAAATTCCCATTCAGTGTGTGTTGCAATCCGACCTACCTCATGAATATTAATGAAGTAGGTTTCAAGTTGTGACTTACTCTGATTAGATAACATCACAGGTATGGTAACCTTCTGAGGGTAGCAGACCACCATATATGTGATCGCATTTAAAGTAAGCCTTTTTTAAATGCAGCATGTTTTCTTTAAAGAAATGTACGAGAGTTAAAAAAAAAAGATTACTTTAAAAAAAAAATGTTTGAGAGTTGGGAGTGGTCTCCTATACCACTGCCTACTACCAACAAACCTTTTTTTTTAAATTCACAAAGGGCAAAGGCTTTCCTGGGTAACCATTCCATTTTGCGAATCCATTACCAGGGTCTTAGCTTCATTACCATTGATGCAGCAGGTGTGGTGGCATTGTGGCCCTGAGCTCTGAGGGGCCCATTGGACCCTGATTATTGCTGCATTCCTCTACCCCAACAGCATTTTCTTTGCTTGCTCCATGACATTCTTGCTACACTACTGTGCATTACCATCCCAACTCAGGAGTAGGTATATTTTCAATGTTTTGCTGACAGATTACGTTCGCAAAACATTGGTACATCTCTAACAGAATTCCCTACTTTATTTTAGAAGTTGATGAAAGTTTACTGACTTCTAAAATGGGATTAGTACATAATAAAAACCTATTTTGTTGTTGCAAATGCACCTATTTTCAATGACACTCAGAACTCAATAGTTAAACTCAGAGCTATTCCCTAGAACTCTGCGTGCACACAAACATATGCAAAAACAGCATGAACCCACTGGGCTATTTTAGTGTCTCGCTTGTGTGTCCTCCCAGCAGATGGAAATGAATTTATGAGAGAGATAGTAAACATGCTAAGCATGTTTCATTTACCAGTTCACTTATTTTAGTCTGTGCTTGCATTCCAGGTAGTGGGGATTCTGATATCAGCACTATGTTTACCGTGCTCTGCTTTTTACCACGAGGCCTCAGTGGCTGCAGGGTGATTGATGGGGCAAAATGCTGAGGCAGGCATTCCCACCTTCCCCTGACCTCATACACCGGCTTGAAGAGGGTGGTTTCATATGCATGGACTTCAGTCGCGCAGTCATTTTTAGGTCTCGCCTAGGCAGCGCATGCGCTGTCTCATCGAGAGATGCTGTATACAGTATAGTGGGGGAAGCTCCGCCCACTTTCCGCCTATCTTTTTGATTGGCCGAATTCCAAAATGCTGCAATCTGATTGGTTTTCCTCAACGTAATCCCGCCTCCTGACGGCCATGTCATCATTTTTCTCCTTCCATAGCTATCGGCCCCTTTACTTTTAAAACTGTTTTGTTCCCCTGCCTCCCCCCGTTCCCTCCCGCAGTCCGTCACTTCTCTGCCCACCACAACCCCCCCCACCCACTCCCGTTCCTGCCTTCTTGGACAACCGCAGTTTTATTTACAATGCAATAGGGCTCACGTAAATACGAGTCCTATTGCATTTGTAAATGCTTTTTCCCCCCTCTGATTGGCTGGCTGCATTCGCACTCTATTTTGCCTGACCTAGACTCTCGCATGTGCGCGATGCTATACATCGTACGCATGCGCACCAAAAGTCTGCCTCTGCCTCTTTTTATAATGTATTTCTCCTAGAGGACGTCGAAAATTTGACACGACTTGGCAAGGAACACCGGCACCGCTAGTTACGGCTCCCTGATTCATAAATCATTGTGGACACTTTTCTCAACGGGTCTCCGTGTTACTCCGTTTTATTAGTCACATTCAGGTACGGCAAATTTCTTTTCTAAATTGGATGTCTTAACGTGGTTCACCTTTTTTTTGGGTAATTATAGTCCGTTTAGCTCACAGCCATTCCGGGCTACCGCCGTACACAACTCTGAACTGGGCTGCCTGTGTCTTTATCGGGGTATCTCTGTGCAGAGCTATGCACCGGACTGCCTCTTACTTTACTCTGCCTGGTTCCTGATGCTGAACAGGACTGTCTGTGTAGAGAGCTCTGTACCGGGCTGCCTGTCTACAGACCGAGCTGACCCCAAGACTACATTTTGTGAGAACCGTGTGTATCTAAGTTGTAGATGCCACACTGCATCAAAGCCTCACAGGATTACCCCGCAGATAAAGCCTGTGCGTCTGGCTACAAACTTACAGTGTAGGAGAGGTCCGGGTTGGTTTCAGCATCCTCCCACGCTCCGCCTCTCCAGTGCCAGGAATCTCCGCCGTCCCATCTATTACTCCGAGCCCTCCACATCAGGTAAGACACTTTGTAAATCTGTACATTTAAGACAAACAGCCTTGGCACTTTATAAATCACCCATTGTGCTAATTTATGTGACTTACGCCAATTACAGGTTTTGGTATTTCCTGTGTCTAAGGCGCTTCAACACAATGAATGGCTGAGTCGGCCCGGTTGAATTTTAACCTCTCGGCTACAAAATATTTTACATTGTCATTGATCAGCTGTCTCCGCAGCTCGGTGTTGCTCTTTCCTCTGTGTCCCCGCCAAACCCCTGCTCAATTGCTTTCATGTTTTCCCCCGCTCCCATGTTTTTTTTCGCAGTTTTATGTACAGCAAACCCAAAGGCATCGGAGCGCTTTTACATGAGCGCCAATTACATTAATTTTTTTTTCAGGCATTGCAAGATTAATTTATTTGCCAAGAATCACAAGGTGTTCCGCCGATGCTGGCCCAGTCGGCAGCTCTGAAGGACCAATTCTTCTCTCCTGTTCTTTACACCCACTCTCTGCCCCCACCACAGCGTGTGCAATTAGATTCAAGGCATCAGCGATAAAAACAAAGCACTCGGGTACCAAGCAATAACAAAATGTGGGCAAACTCATTCATTGCCACTATTTTTGTTTGCTGTATGTATTATTTTTCCATTCATTGCTGCATTTTTCCTAATACCTATTCTACATCTAGTCCACGCTGTAGAAACCTCAAAGTAACAACAATGATTACATAGCTGTGTTCTGAAGGAGATTAATTTTGACTGACCATGTACTAGTTTTTAGGTCTCGCCTAGGCAGCGCGCATGCGCTGCTCTAGGAGGGCCTTTAGCCATCGGTCTTCACTTTTCAAGCACTGCACTCGTGCTTGTGGCGGCATCCACCTTGCGGGAGCGAGCAGCGGCGCGCCACAAGCACGAGTGCAGTGCTTGAAAAGTGAAGACTGCACGCACACGCACGCACCACTCCCGAAATCAGCTGCTGCTTGTTTTAAAGAAATATTGGCGTAGTTGTCTATGCCAGCCGCTAGATGGCAGATGCTGCATGTAGAAGAATCAGTTGCAAACACCAAGCATCAAACACCGGAGTTACTGAATTAATGGTTACCGACCTTGACAGTTTATCACATTATTGTGCTCCCTTGTAGCAGTACCAGGAAAATCGGCTTGTCAAATTCACGTTACATTGCCAATGGACTGCTTTTCTCCCCAGATTGGTTTCAATTCATGGTCAAACTGGGCAGTTTCCCACACCCCCCACCTTCCGAGGAGCCACCTGGTAAAGTGATCGGGACAGTCTGAAGTCAATAACTGTTTGCATGAGAAACTTTTTTTTCTTAACTCTGCAGATGGGAATGCTTACCAGAAACTTAGGTTGCATGTTTGAGCAGCCCAACCTCAAGCCTCGCTCTCCCAGACAGTTGGTGGCAATTATATTTAAAAACAATCTGTCATGTCGCTTTCCTTGTTCATTTTTTTGGTTTACACAAGGACAAATTCATTTTTTCCTCTCTCTGCATCTCTATGTACAACACCTGCAACTGTCTCTACTTCCACTCGCTCTCAACATCGGCTCTTTACCTCACCCTCTCTCTATACCTAACATCTATCTACCACTTTCTCTGCCTTCTAATTCACCACTGTTCCGCTCCTCTATAATCTCTCACTGCCTCATATCCCTCTGTACCCCACTCCCCACGCTCACTGCCTTATATCCCTCTGTACCCCACTCCCCGCGCTCACTGCCTAAAATCCCTCTGTACCCCACACCTCTCGCTTACTGCCTTATATCCCTCTGTACCCCACACCTTACGCTCACTGCCTTATATCCCTCTGTACCCCACACCTTGCGCTCACTGCCACAACATATCCCTCTGTACCCCACACCTCGCGCTCACTGTCACAACATATCCCTCTGTACCCCACACCTCGCGCTCACTGCCACATATCCCTCTGTATCCCACTCCTCACACTCACTGCCTGATCGCTCACTTTACCCTGCCATTCATCTTCTACGTGTTCTCTCCCCTTCCACTCGTTCTACCTCTGTTCACCCCCTTACTTCTTTTAGTACCTTACACCTTTCTCAATACCTCTACTTCTTTTCCTCTTCAGTAACATCTCTCTGACACATCTCTGCACTTCCTTTATATCAACGCACCCCTCTACCTCACCTGTCTACCTCAGTCTTTATTATTCCCTCTTCCTCAGCTGTCTCTACCTGTCTCTGACACACCTCTCCCTCTCTCTACCTGGCCCTCTCTCGTTCTACGACCGCGTTATTCTCCCCTCTCCATCTTTGATTTACCTGTCTCTGCACCTGAATCTTTTTCTTCTACACCTCACTTCTTTGTCTACCCTTCACCCCTCGCTACCCTTCTGTTTGCCTCACTACGGTCTTTACCCGACCCACCTTTCAGTGCCTCTTCCCATTTCGCCTCCCTCCCTCACAGCGCTCTCCTAGCATGCATCTGTTTCTCCCCTCACCACCATGCCTGCCTCTACCCCTCCTTACCTTTCTAACCAGCCTAACTTTCTACCTTCCTGTTATTCCTGGTAGTGAACCTTTCATTTCACGCCTCCGGTTGTATTACCTACGCATTCAAATTGAGTAGGTCATTGCTGTGCTCCCAACCCGACATCGAGACCCAGTCCCCTAGCCTCTCAACATGCCCAGATATAACAACAAGCATTGGCATAGCCAATAGGTCTCGCCTTTGGGACCTGCTGCATAACTAAATACTTATAAGGTCCCAAAGGCGAGACCTATTGGCTATGCCAATGCTTGTTTACTTTGACACTCAATAACAAAAATGCCATATTATCATCACATTTTTCCCATCCACTTGATAAAGCAGGTTACCTGTGCCTCAACGTATTTTATGAATACCGGTGCCTATCAAATAAGCATTCATGGGCATTTTGTGAATTGCAAATGTAATGCAAATGGAGAACTATTAAAAAATGAACAACATCCATAAATAAAAAATCAAAAGTACACAGCATCTGCACGTTGATGGCAATGAACAGAAATACTGTAGATTTGCTGCTAGCACATGTGCAGCTCCTCGCAACACGTGTGGTGCAGATTTTTGCTCCAATTAAAATATCCCTCTTTAACATGGACATTTGAAGGGTTTTGGGGGTCCAAGGCCAAACGGATTTTGGAGGCCCCGGTTCGCAACACCTATGAATTTATGATACCGTTTCATGTCATTTATGTCCTCTTTAGCCACGTCACTGACAGTGCACAGGCGCACTCGTTGTATTTTATTTACAGTATTTGTGCAGCACAGATCTAGCCATGGAAGACAGTGGAGTGTATTACACAGCACAGTGAACGTGCAATATAATGGCGTGCACGTTAAAAAATAATGATCAAATGCCTTTATTTAAACACTTTATTTTCAACATTGTGATCGCCAAATCGTGCTTTCTACGACTCTAAAATGCTATCACCCAACACATTACCTACCTGCATGGCTTAATGTGCAGAATAGAACTCAATAGATGGCAGTTTTATTTTGTGCTACCAGTTGGTAGCTCCACACTTCACTCAGTTATTGCAATAAATGACCAAAGGGAGGGGGAACTGGATACATTTTAAGCCTTTAAGTTTTAAACAATTTTCTATTATGCTGATTTTTTTTATACATTTGGCCTCACCTGGAAGCTGCATATAACATTCTACAAAAAATATAAACTTCGTTAGTACTTATAAGGTCCCACAGGCGAGACCGATTGCATTGCAAATGCTTGTTATTTAACCCTATACCTGCAGAAAGCAGAATCATGTTTATCTGTGGTGGAGGCAGGCAGGGGTATTGGTGCCTGTTTCATGTTCCTGTGCCCTTCAGCACTGCCAGGAGGTGGATTTAGGAAGGAATGTTGACTCTTTTCCTCTGACTTGGATGCTGCAGGCAGAGCACAGGAAGCTGATATTCTGAAGACTGTGAAGTCTGTGCTGGAAGTACTGGGTGGGTGAGGAATGGCTTCGTGTACATCACGTGTGGATGCCAGAAGCAAGGCTGGCCCTGGCAGTCCTCCAAACCCCATGCCATACCAAGCAGACTTGCTATTCGAGGAGCCCTGCCTGCTTCTATTTTTAAGATTCCCTTCCTGCCTGGTCCACAAGCATATGTGTTTTATTAATTTATTGTTTATGAAACTTACAAAGCAGCGCCTAGCTCAAGCAGTTGTGGACTAGGCACTAACCCAAAAAATAAGCAAGATACGTCAAGTACATGATATGTACTTGTTTCCTATGGTACGTTCACAGTCTTCAGTGGGTACACGACCTACTTCAGGTGTGAAGCAAAGTCAGGGATGGGTTTGCATGAGCAGTCTGTAAGCATCAAACTCACACCCATTGTATTACAAATGGAAGCTAAGTATATTGATACTTATGATGCAGGGATGGACTTGTAACTCGTAAAAGTGCTCCTCTGGATTAGTGTGCAAAGCAAGATGGTCGCCTACCATTAGCTCTCTTCCGATGCCCTGATTATCGACGAGAATATGTCATTACTTTTATTTTTGGCCATAAATCAACTAAATACTGCCAGCGCTGCATGAGAATACCTTTTTTGCAGCATTTCACATGCTGTGTCAAGGTTTTATAAAAAAATTGAACAATTTTACAGGGGATAATATTAACTTTCTCTCCATTTTTTGGAATAAAAAACTAGGGGCTAGATGCACGACCCTTCCAATTTGCGAGTTGCAAATTGCGTCGTTTTGCGACGCGCAAATTGGAATTTACAACAGTGTCTCAGACACTGTTTGCGATTCCTAATGGGGTCGCAAATTGCCTGCCTCATTAATATTCATGAGGCAGGTGCAATTTGCGACCCCATTTTGAATGGCTAGCACTCCCAGGGATGGTGGCCTGCTGGGGTCAGCAGACCACCATGTCTGTGGCTGCTTTTTAAATAAAGCAGTTTTGTTTTTTTAAATGCAGCCTATTTTCCTTAAAGGAAAACGGGATGCATTTAAAAAAGAAAAGTGAAACGTTACTGTTTCATTTTTTAAGAGTAGGCAGTGGTCCATCGGACCACTGCCTGTTTTTAAGCAAACTTTGCACTGCCAGTCACAAACGGGAAGGGGTCCCCCACCCATTTGAAATTGGTGGTAAACTGCAAGTGTTTTGCGGCCGCAAAACAATCTTACATTGAAGTGCGAGTCACTATTAGGAAGGGACGCCCTTAGCACGCACCTTCCTAATAGCGAGTAGCAAACCCTATTTTGCGAGTCTGTAATGGGTTACCGACTCGCAAAATAGGGTTTGTAATGAGGGCAGACCTATTTTGTGGTTGCAAACGGGCCGATTAACTGTTTGCGACCACAAAAAACTGCCGTACCTCTGGCCCTAGGTATATATCTCAAGATTTATGGAATAAAATATGGATGATTAATATTTCTGGCTGGTTGCCTGTTTCTTTATACCAAACAATTCTTTTCTTTCATTTAATTGTTTATGGGCTCCTTTAAAGGTATGCAATGCAAAACTTTTAAATTCTCGTAATTGTTGGCATTGTAATTTGAATTCAAGCGTAAGACATATGCTTTATGAATGTAACATTAACTAATTATGAGTTTGGCAGTCCATCGGATCGCAGAACCCGTGGTAGTGGGCCTGCGACCACCATACTGCAGCACTGTGCGGCGCATTACAAGTGTGGCAGTCGGACAGCCACAGAACCGCTGAAACCAGCTGGGATCCGGGGTACCGTGGCGCTCGCGCAGTGGTCAGGGCGCCGCAATATGCTGGCGGTGCCGCTGCGGCACTGCAGCGCATATTACGAGTTGGCTGTCCGCCACCCTTTTGCCATGAAAAGGGTGGCAGAGAGGCAACAAAGGGGTCTAACAGGGTCCCCTGCCGCTCCAAGGCCTGGGGGTGCATGCAGGGGTGCACATGTTGTGCCCTCCTGTATTTTCCACCCACAGTTCCTGCACGGTGTGGCATGTCTGTCACACTGTGCAGAAAGGTGCAGTCGGAGGTCTGGCAGAGGCGGTCTGCCTGTTAGGGTCCTCTATGGGCTTGCCAGACCACTGCCGTCAGACCGCTGCAGCACCGCCTGCCTGACCAGTACTAAACTCCTAATCTGGTGGGCGGTGTGTGGACGGGTTTGGCAGTCCTCCCGCGGAGCGCTGGTGTGGCGCTCCGCGAAAGGACCGCCAAACTCGTAATCAGGCCCTAAGTATTGGCAGGAAGTTTGGGATGTTATCATAAAGATCTTTAAAATTTCAGACAATATTTCATGTGATATTCTGATTTGTAAGTGTATTTCGCTTTCAACAAATTTGTCTGATTTAAATAACAAACTTCTAGACTTTCTGATATCTGCTGCTATAACATTAATTACTACTCATTGGAAAAATGCTTCATTACTATCAATTCATGCATGGTGGTCATGGATAATTTTTACTAGAAAAGGAGCTAATTTGACTCTGTTGGGTGTAGTCCATAACACACCTACTTATCACATATTTTGGAAACAGATTGATGGATATATTTCTTTATAATTTATAAATAAGTTTTTCTAATATGTTATATAATTAATTAATATGTAAGAATTTTGAGGTTGAAGTGAGTAGCTCTATTAAGATTATCCTGTAAAGGCATTTTTGTTTATTCCTTTTCCTTTAAATTCTATTTTTTAATTGTCATTGTATAGGTACATTTCTCATTTCAATATTATTTTGTATTCTTCTATGTACCTATTCCGGTGCTCTTTTTTGTATAGTCTGTTGTTTTATCATAAAACTCAATAAAATATTTTCAACTAAAAAAAAAGAGTGCTCATCCAAGCTTGCATCATCTTTCAAACCTGCTGTGTCACCAATTAAGAAGCAATAGTTGGCACACCACTTCCAGACACATGAAGGTTTAAAACTGGACTCCTCAGGTGGGCACCTTAACACTAAAGCCGTGACATCACCAGCCCAATATCAATAAATTCAAAACGAGAAAACCAGGAACACGGCTTCTCCTTCTATCTGGTATGGTGTCCCTGCACACATCAGTCTGGCAGCTCATTGGCCAGCTTCTGAGGTGTCAACGGTGACCATACTGTTTCACATCATCTTGAACTGTTCCCTTCCCCAATACATAAAAAACTATTAACACATGTTCTAAATACTGAAAATGCAAAATGCCAATTCCGTGCTGGTTGCCCTCAGATTGCAATTTTTAGGGACTTCCTACCCAAGGGCATTGGGATGGAACTTTTCTTACGCAGGACTGGTGAAGACACACTAATATGACACAGCTCAGGCTTTACAACATGTTTTCTTATTGGTTGAATTTACTGTGAAGAATAGTATCTAATTCAGAGTCATTGGTAGTGTCAAAGAACTACTGGATAACCCTGTGGTTCTTAGATGTTGTTTATAAAAGGTTTTTGAACTTCACTTTATTTCGTAAGTATATGACTGGGATCTAGAAGTGTTTTAATGGTGGAGCTGGACTAGTTCTATATTTTGCCAACTTTCAGGAGGGTCATGCCATTATTTTCCATTGCCTGGAGGTATTATATTAACCTGACGTCTTTGTAAACTACAGCTATAATGCATGCGTGACTGGCATCACTGTTGGGTGGGTATAGCCCCAGGTGAAACTTATTGACATGGACTTTTTGCTCCAGTATCTTAAATTCACCAGGCTGAGAGCGTGTGGGTCCTAATTTAATGGGTAAGTCTACAATTCCCCAATTTAAGACTTACAAGGCCAGCTAAGGAACAAGCCTTCTCTGCATGTTTCACTGGCCATCTTGCTCCAAGAGACGTTTTACCCAACTCTTCTTTTATTGAAGACGGAGCCAAAACACGTAACTTAAAAAATACACATCAATGCTGCAATTTCATGCTATTTTGGGGAGAATGGAGCATGCCATATTTCCAACAAAGCTGCAAAGGCTCTCTTTCTACATGTGGTGAAACAGAAACTGATTTGATCTTCTAAGAGGTAATGAACTTAATAATCTTCATTACTTGGAATCTGTAGCTCCTCGTCCCAGCCCTCATGAATGAGGCTCAGCGCTCCATGTGTCCTTGCATGCCCAGCACCCGTAGGTAGTCAATTCTTTATTTCCACTACCCATAAAACCCCTGCGTGCCCTCCAGTACTTCCTGCTTTACCAAGTCAGTTTTATTGGTGCCATGCTGGGAGGGTGGGTCAGTGACTTGAACTGGGACAAGAAGGTACCGATTTAGTGACTAGTGAAGATTACTGGTAAGTAATAGGTTCCTTACCTTCTCATCATCCCTCCTCATCCCAGTCTAAATGAATGTGGATGTAAACAAGTCTTCTTTACACTGAAAAACCTTCCTAAATATTTTATTCATCAATATACATCTGGCCCAATGCATTTCAGTATTCACCACAATTACTTACCTGCAGCTTTCAATACTCCCATAGAAAACTGTAAGGAGTTATCCTTATTCACCAAATTATATTGTGCCACGGAAGTATTAGGGGTGGACCAAGTGACTGCCCTATATAAGCATTTGTACCAACACACACATTAACACAGTGAAAACACTACAAATGGACACCACACCAGTTTAGAAAAATAACCAATCTGATAAAATCTGAATGAAACAAGACCAAAACGACAAACATCCAACATACACAACCAAAGATATCACTTTTAAAAGGTTCAAACAGTTCAGTCCATTGAAAACTATGGATGCGTCACTTTTATCACGAAGTACCTGGGATGCGTCAAAATCAAAGACGAAAACAGGCACAGAAGTGATGAAGTGCCGGAAAACAAAGCGTTGAGTCGATTCCTTAGTTGCAGGGGAGGTGATGCGTCGATTCCTTACTGCTAGAGGAGGTGATGCGTCGATTCCTTGTTGGGGTACAGAGGAGGTGATGCATCGATTCCTTGCTGCCAGGGGAGGTGATGCGCCAATTCCTTACTGTGATCCTTCGGTTTCTGGACACGCGGCTTCGGTTCCTTATCGCTGGGCTACTTCGATAAAGAACTTGGCGCACAGGTGTGATGCATTGAAAATCCAGGCACGCTGGAGTTGCTGCAGTGGCTTTGAAATAGGCGCTGTGTCGGTTTTCCCAGCCGCGAGCAGGTGATGTGTCAATTTCTTCAGCTTTACAGCAGGGCCTGCGTCAGAGTCAGAGCTGGTGTCTCTGACATCGTAGACACGGTGCACAGGACTCGGGCCTCGGCGATCTTTACAGCCACACGGCAGGCGCTGCATTAATTCTTCGGCCGCACCGCAGCAATGTTTTGGGCTTTCAGCCGCACCGCAGCAATGTGTTGGGCTTTCAGCCACATGGCGGTGCTGCCTCAGGAAAAACAGACGCTGAAGGGCAATGCATGGATTTTCTTCTCTTCTTTGCAGGAAAGCCACCTCCAAGGGCCCAGAACTGGAATTGGCACCAATTGGCAAGTCAGAACTCCCAGCAGAGGAGTTCAGGGGCTGCAGGTAAAGTCTTTGATGGCTATGAGACTTCTTAACAGGAGGCAAGCACACACAAGCCCTTGGAGAACCTTGGCAAGCAGGATACAAGAAAGCAAACTCCAGTCCTTTCACTGTCCAAGACAGAAGCAGCAAGCTGTAGGCAAGCACAACACAGCAACAAGCAGAGTGGCAGTTCCCCTCCTACAGCTTCTCCAGCTCTTCTTTTTTTTTTTTTTTTGTCAGTGACATAGATTTATTTTCAGGGAGATAAAAGAAAAATACAGTATATCATGCATTTTAAATCAATAGATAATATGTAATGTTTGACATATATTGATCATTTACAGAACACTTCCTGTCATTACGGACTGTATTTCTAAACCTGGACATATTTTTTATTTTAAACATATTTTATTAAGTTTTTCCAGTTTTCAACCCATCAATTACGGCATTTTGCAGTTATACACAATATCGTAGTACATTGAAGTCATCGTACCGTGTACGTTCATTATCATCTACAGTAATTGTATGACATATGAATACAACTATCCCATCCCTCCCTCCCTCCCCCAACTTCGTCTGGCACCAACCAATCATAGCGCATATGGCAAGGTATTCCCCTGTCTACTCCCGACTGCACATAAACATTCAAAGTGTATGTATGCACCCTATGGCGCAGGATTCACAAACAATGGAATTCCGTAATCATGGAAACTAGAAAACCGGGGCTAGGTGATAAAACAATTGTTAAGTCTGAGCTACCGGCACAGGTGGCGGAGCCAAGGCCCTGAACGCTTCCAGAATACTGTCCAGTCTAAAGAGATGACTCTTTTGCGCAATCCCCGGGCTTCCTCCCGGCGGATGGCAGCACTCTCTGCTCCACCCCATCTCACTACTTCCCCATGCCAGCCGTAAAGCTGTGGGGGTGTGGTCGATTTCCACCGCATCGTAATGGAGCGTTTAGCCAGGAGCAAAGACAGGTCTACAAAGCGAAGTTGCACTTTCTGCGCCTTGGGGCGTCGTATCAGTCCCAAAAGACACACTGTAGGCGTGTCTGGGATGGGGATCCCAACCGCAGCTTTAAGCAAGGACAATAACTCTGACCAATAAGGGGTAAGCACGGGGCACTGCCATAGCATATGTAGCAAGTCAGCGTCCTCCAATTTGCATCTAGGACAGCAGTGTTGAGTGGTCGGGAAAATACGTTGCAAGCGGTGCGGGGTTAGATACGCTCTATGTAAGACCATATATTGGATGAATTTGAATTTGGCGTTCCGTGGAATTCTCCTAGGGTATGCCAAAGCTTTGTCCCAGTCCCTATCTGTCAGGTCTGTCCCCAGGTCTGCGGACCATTTATTGCGTAGGTCCGTTAGTGGGATTCTAGTGTGGGTGGTAATGCCTTTGTAAAGCCACTTGGTAAGGTGGCGGCCGTCACCCATCAGGTAGGTCATAAAGTCCTATCGATCCCACAGCTGACTAAATGTTAAGCACTTCAACCTTAAAGTCCCATACGTAATCAAGTCCTGTGCCAAACGCCTCCGAGACCTGCTGTGGTTGGGTCCCACTGGGAATCCAGAAACAAAATTTCAAGGAAAGGTGGAGGCAGCACCAGGGATGAAGTCACAAATTGGCCTGTATAGTCTTTTTCAAAATTCTTTATTCTTCTTCGTATAAAAACACAAGACAACAGCCAACGCATTTCGTTCCTGTTATAGGAACTTCATCAGGGCGGGACAGCCTTAATTAATCTGCGAGGGAGACCTGCTGCGCAACACGCTGCCTGCTTCTATTTCCATTTCGTGGCGTGGGGGTTCCTCCCTGTGTGGGGCCCAATGTTTCTTCACATATTGCACGAGTGCAGCATGCAATAGGTACAATGCATCCGTGACTCCCTGACGCGTACAAAATTACCATGGTCCATAAGCGTGCCGTCGTTAAATAGATCACCCACTGTGGTCACACCACCCTCCGCCCAAGGAAGCAATCGTCGTTTAGTAAGCAAGCCAGTGGGGGTAGGGATCCCAAGAAGTGGTGTAGTGTCAGAGTAGGGAAGGCAGCTACGCGTGTAGTGAGTGGCTTTTTTCCAATAGGTAAGCGCCGTGCGCAGGAGCAGCGAGGCAGCTGTTGGGATCTTAGCCTGCGGGAGCAGCAGTGTGTGGAGCCGCCCTCGGTCCACATCAGCGGAGGAAAAATCTATTTCCTGTAAGTTGCGCCCTGCCAGCCAATAAGATAGCCATTGCAATTGGCTCGCGTAGCAGTATGCTCGGAAGTCTGGGGCACCCAGCCCACCCTTACCAGTGTCCAATTGTAACTTGGTCAGCCCTACCCTGCGGCGGCCATTACCCCAGATCAAAGCGGAGACTGTAGTGTTCAGGGAATTGAGCATCGGGGTCGGGATCACAACCGGTAAATTAGTAAAAAAATATAAAAGCCGGGGCAGGACCACCATTTTCGAGATCACTACTCGGCCCATCACCGAGAGTGGTAGGGAGGACCAGAAAGTGACCTGGGAGTGGAGCGAACGTATAGCCTTGCCCAGATTACCCTCAATGAGATCCGGCTCTGATCGGTAAATCTGTATGCCTAGATATCTAAAAGTGTGTGCGGCGACAGTTAAGGAATGGGGGCCGAACTGAACCGTCTCTGGGCGGTTCCCCTGCCGGAAAAAAAAGGCATAAGACTTACTGTCATTGATTTTAAGGCCCGAAAGCCGTGCAAACGAATCAAAAATGCTCGGGACGGGTGAGAGGGAGGCGAGGTCGTCAGCATACAGAATAATGTCATCCGCATATGCGGAAATTACGTGTGTCGTTTGCCCCAGGCGGATCCCCTGTTGCGTCGCTGATAGCCGCACCCTAAGGGCCAGAGGCTCCAAGGCTAGCACAAATAGCAGGGGGGATAGGGGGCATCCCTGGGGGATGCCTTTACCAACCGGGTACTCCTTTGAGATGTGCCGTCCTGTGCGGGCCCGCGCTGTGGGGTCCGTATATAAAAGCCTCACCCACTTTAAATAGTCCGGGGGTATACCAAATCGTTCTAGCGCTCGGAACATGTAGTCCATCGGAGCGTGTCGAATGCCTGTCTCAAATCTAGGGTGACACATCCAGCGTTGGCTCTCTCCTGGGGGGTGGCTGCCATGACCTGATACAACCTCCTGATATTAAGCGAGGTGCACCGCGCTGGCACAAAGCTGCATTGGTCTGGGTGAATGAGCTTGTGCACATATGGGAGCAGGCGGCTAGCAAGTACCTTACTCAATATTTTATATTCGGTGTTGAGTAGGGACAATGGTCTGTATCCGGACAGGTCCGTCGACGGGCGTCCTGGTTTGGGGAGAGATACTACCAGTGCCTGTCTAATTGAGTGGGGCAGGGACCCTGAGGACAGCGCGGCTCTGTACAAGCTCTCTAGTTGCGGCACCAGAGTGTCCGAAAAGGTGGCAAAGAATTCGGCCGGGAGGCCGTCCAAGCCTGGGGCCTTATTCCGAGGTAGGGCCCTGATGGCCGCCTTAATTTCGGTCCTTGTAATAGGGCCAGAGAGAGCGTCCTGCGCCAATTTGTCCAATTGTGGGAACTGCACATCAGCTAAAAAGGCGTCAAGGGCCTCTTCCACCAATGGGGGGGGCGCCCGATATAGGGCCTGATAGTAGTCACAGAAGGCCGCATTTATGTCCTGTTGCGTATTTACTGTGTCCCCGCTGCTAGTGATAATCCCATGGATCGGGGAATGTGGGGGGTCATCCCTGAGTATGCGTGCTAATAGCGGGCCTCCCTTGTCCGCGTCAGCGTGTTTCGCGTGTGTGTAGGCGGTATAGTCTATGTGCCTAAGTTTGTCTAGCAGCTCTGCATGTTTTATTCGGGCATCTTGTAAAATTATTCCCTTTGTGGGGTCCATCGCTGCAGCCTGTTTGAGAATATTTAGAGAGTTTTCTACCTCTTTCAAATTATTATGTAGTTCCTGTCACGCCCCTGCTGTGGTGCTGATAGCTATCCCCCTGATCACCGTCTTGAACGCATCCCACTCCACCTGAGGTGTGGATGCAGGACCAGTGTTCTCAGTAAAGTAATTGTCTATGCCAGTTGCCAGTGCCTCCCGGAAGACTGAGTCCTCAAGCATCAGGGGCCATAATCTCCAAGTAGGAACCGGAGTTGGGATTCTGCCCCAGCTGAGGGAGACCTCCAATGGGTTATGGTCAGAGAGGGTTTTACCCAAATATGTTGCATGTGTCATCTGGGCTGTAATGAGGTTGGAGCAAAGGATCCTATCTATGCGAGTATGAAGTTGGTGCGGGTGGAAAAAGAATGAATATTCCCTACTGGTAGGGTTTTTCAAACGCCAGACATCACCCAGGCCCCAGCCCTCGGCCCAGTTGCATAATGCCTCCGCTTGTCGGACAGTGTTTGCTCCTCCAAGGGGGGATGAGATCTATCAATAGAGGGGTCCATTACTGCATTATAGTCCCCTCCCAGTATCCACGGACATTCAGCCCAAGGCGCCAAGACCGGATTGAGGCTTAAGAGGTATGCATCCTGCTCAAAGTTGGGCGAATATATGCTGCCAAGGACGATCTGTGCACCATCCAGTGTGCCCCTCACTAAGATATATCTGCCCAATGGATCCACCCGTTGTTCCAGCGCCTCAAAGGGGACCCCGTTCCTGACCCATATGGACGCGCCCTCGCAAAGGCAGAATATGACGTGGAAAAAATCTGACCCCTCCACTTTTTGCGAAGTTTAGTCGCTTCGGCTGCAGTCAGGTGGGACTCTTGTAGAAATACTATGTGCGCCCGCCGCCTGTTCAACTGTGCATGTACTCTGTGCCGTTTGTGGATCGACCCCAGTCCCCGTACATTCCAGGTAATCAAGTTGTAGCTATCCTGCATTGATATCTAAGGTGTGTAACCATGTAACGCCTGCGCATTAGCGCGGGAGCAGTAGTGTATCGGGGGGCGCAAGTGGTGGGCCAGAGTCTAAACGTTACAAAACTCCCATCTACAATACTCGGGCCAGCTATCTGAACGTTGCTGGCTCAAACCCAATGCACAACGGTGCAAACTAAAAACATTGTGTGTGTTGTTTTCGCTATAGGGGAGTGTATGCCCACAGCCAGGTCAGCTGAGTTAGAGCATTACGAGCTTCACGCAGCCCGGACCGCTATTGTTACCTTTTCATTTCGCAGTTTCAGTACTAGAGGTATGGCATCGTGCCTCTAAGTGCAAGACATAAAGAGCGGGGTCAGTAGACAACTCGCCCCAACATAGGCCGTAAGCCAACATCACCCTAAGTAACCATCAGCAGTTTGGGGTGTAATGTTGCTAAATAAATTAATACTAGAGTCTGAGTCCGAGTGATTTGACGCCTCCTCGGAGGAGCCCGATAGAATTGGATGGGCTTCATCCCTGAACCTGATGGCCGTTTCCAGTGCCTCAGCTTGATCCCGCAAGGCCTGTTCCGGAGCGGGAGTCCTGGACTTTGCGGTGAGCCCCCCCCCGGAGGCGTTTTGATTTGCGAACTCGCCGTGGTTTCGGAGAGGCAGGGACCGTTTGTGAAGAGGGCCCAGATCCGCCGGGGGGGAACATGATTTCGATCCATTCTGCCACTTCGTCCGGGGATTCAAAGAATTGTGTCTTGTGATCATGGAACACTTTCAGCTTGGCAGGGAATAGCAGTGCGTATTTAACATTCAGTGCCCTGAGCTTGACCTTCACGTCTTGGTAGTGGGATCGTTGGCGTTGGACCAGAGCGGTGTAGTCCGGGTACAGGGATATCCGCTGATTCTCATATTGTATGTGGGACAGCTCCCTCGCCTTTTGTAGCAGGACGTCCCGATCCCTGAAGTTCAGGACTTTGACGATCAGGGGCCGAGGGCGTGCTCCCGCCACTGGTCTACCCGTCGGCACCCTGTGCGCCCTTTCTACGCAGAAAAGATCCGAGAGGCCCTCCGGGGCCACATGCTCCTTGAACCACTCTTCCATGAATCTAGTAGCGTCAGATCCCTCGCATCGCTCCGGCAGGCCTATGACGCGGATGTTATTGCGCCGGGCACGTCCCTCCGCATCGTCCGCCCTCTCCTGCAGACCCGCAACCTGTTTTTGGAGCAGTGCAATCTGTGCACCATGTTCCTTGTGTTGTGGCGCCAACTCCAGTAAAGTAAGTTTGTTATCTTTGACAACCGCAGCAAGTTTGTCGTGATCAGCTTTAAGGAGGGTGAACCCAGACGTCAAAGTCCCAAGTTGTTTTTCAATGGCCTGTCGCGAATCACGCACCTCCTTTAGGATAAGGTCCAGCTTGTCCGGGGAAGTCCCCAAGTCAGAGGGCGGATCGCTGGTAGGCGGCTGCGTGGCAGGTGTAGAGTCGTCAATCTGCTGACTATCAGCAGCGCCAGCATCTGTCCCCTTGGCCCTGGGGTGGCCCATTGCGGTGCAATGAGCTAGCGTGGACTGCAGGTCCAGGCAGGCCGGTACACACTGCTACGGAGGTTGTCGGGAGCCTCCACAGTCGTTAAGGGCGCTTTCTCCACCGGTCCGGGGGGATCGCCACTCAGCGCCGCAGGGGGGGTCAGGGAGGGGCAGGTATTACGTGCGGTCAAGATGCGCGCAATGAGCCACGATAAATGAGGAGGGGTGCCTCAGGCCCTAGGCAGAGTGTCTCACCTTGCACTTTACACCGGGTAGCACAGCAGGACCAGGTTTGTGCCAGATCGGCTCCCCCACGCTGGTCCAGGCGTATGTTATTCCTCCAGTAGCCTCAGGGTCCCAAGACAGATCCAGCGTTCAAGGAAACGATGCAGAGAGGGGGGAGGGGGCAGTCCGGCACCCAAGTGCCCACCCGTGTAGCCAGCCCGTAACAGACAGCCGGCGATTACAAATAAGTAGGGGGGCTGTAGGCAACACTCCCCCAGACGCTCAATCTTGTTGTTGCAGACAGTCAAGGAGGAACAAGGAGAAGCGCCAGGAAGCAGGCCCTGCCCGCCCACAGAGACTCAAGGCCTCAGGCGTATGCAGAGCCGCCGGTTCGGAGGATGAGCGGCGGAGCGGGTCCTAGGCGTAGCAGAGAGTCACAACCAGGGTCACTCCTACCTGGCACCGCAGAGTCCCAGGCATCTAGTAGCGGCGGTAGGCGCTGCTCCTCTCCTCCCACTCCAGTTCCGATCAGTAGGGCAGGTACAGCGGGGGATCGGGAGGCAGATCACTCTGTAGGGGGGGGCTTAGGCGACACTACCCCAGGCGCTCTCCCCGGCACACCCACAGCAGTCAGTCCGGGGGAGTCAGTGGGAAACACCAGGGACAGGCCCCCCCCGCATAGGAATCCCCAGGCCGCAGATGCATTCAGAGCCGCCGGTCCGGGAGGGAAGCAGCGGGGCGAGCTCCAGGCGCGGCGAGATGCCGTAGACAGAGTCAGTCCTTCCCCGCACGGCAGAGTCTCGGGCAGCCAGCAGCGGCGGTAGTCGCGGTGTTACTTCACCCGCTCCGTCTCCGATGTCCAAGGCGAGATCGGCAGTAGAGTTGCAGTCAACAGCATGGGACCTCCAACTTCCCCAGAGCAGCCAGGGGATCAGCAGGCAGGCGCGGCCCACGGGCCGGTTCCGAGCCCCCGGCTCTCACCTCTCCGCTCCGCTCCCCCTCCTCGGCTCCGGGGGGGGGGCCCCCTCAGAGGCAGCGGGGGCACAGAGTTCCACAGCAGCTCTAGTTCCGGCCTCCGTCACCGCTACTCGCCCCCGGGGGACAGGCCTCCAGCTCCACGGCCCACACCCATCAGGCAGACCCACTCCGGTTTTCAGAAGGGCCCGGCAGCATATATAGACTGTTTCTCCGGGCAGGAGCCCACTCGGGCCGCAGGGGTCGCAGGGGTCGCTTCTCGGGAGGTTTCGTGTCAGTTAGGAGCCGAAACTGCCAGGATGATGCAGGATTCAGCAGGTCCGGGCGCGGAGCTCGTTTACTGTGCGGCCGCCATGCTCGGCAGTCGGCCACGCCCCCCTTCTCCAGCTCTTCTTATTGGCAGAATCTCCTCTTAGTCCAGAAGTGTTCCGAAGTTATGGTGTCACAGCTCCTATACTTATACCTGTTTCTGCCTTTGAAGTAGGCAAACTTCAAAGGAAAGTCTTTGTAGTGCACAATACCCTGCCTTTCCCTGACGTGGCTCCAGACATACTACAGGGGGTGGAGACAGTTTCGTGTGAGAACAGGCACAGCCCTGCAGAACCACAGACAAATCTCAAGAGGGTGTAGGCGAATGGGTTATTGGTTTTGTCAACTTAAATATTTTCAAAAGTTTAAATACCAAAGGAATTTTGGCAATATTACCAGCTGGCTCTCCACAACCTCTAATCATTGCTCACTGTGCCAACAGCGTTGAAGGGGAAAAAACCACCACATAAACTCCAAAATAAGAAACTGGCCAAAAGACCTTGCCTCCATCCCCTTCTTTTGGCACCAATTCTTAAAATTCTTCCAGTGTCTTGCATAAATACAAGGGTTGAAGGCTTTCTACAGGCCTGGATGTCAATCGTTACCGCCTTTGAACACCCTAAACCCTGTAAGGCTTGCTGTTCAACCTGTAGTCCGTGAGACATAAAGTTCTCAACTGTGAGGGTGTGTGGCTTCAGCAGCGACCAAGATGGCTGCTTGCAAGTGAAGCTCCTGCGGCCTCATATACTGAAAGGATCGCCCATCCCTGGCATCTGACTACATCCGCACCACAGGACTGTGCCCGTGTGGGCAGTGGTCGCCGACGGCTGCATTTGTGACTGGCCGGTGCGTCCGCACACCCACTGTCTGCGAGGGGAACCTGTGCGATGGCCACCGCTTCGGATGCCCTGCAGCGACAGGGCCCGCGGGCGAGCCTGAGGCCGGGACTACTGAGTCCCACCGGGGCCTCGAGTCCCCCGTATCCTTGGGCCTGGAGTTGCGGTGGCTTCTGCTTGCTTTGCCGGTGGCTGTGGACCCTGGGCTGGCTCGCCGGAGGACACCTCGCGTTGACGCCGGTGCCGTTCCTGACTGGTGCGGCGTCCCGCTTGTACGGGCCTAAGGTCCTCTATTTGCTAAGCCCGGTGAGTGTGCAATACCCCTGCCCTAGAGGGGCCATCAGCGGCCTTCTTTTACCTGCGGGGTCTGGTAATAGGCCCCTCCTGCTCCCTACCTCGCTTCAGCGCCATTGGCTGCCTCCTCAGCTCCCCCCGCTCTCCTGGCTGAGGTCTACTCTGTGGCCTAGTCATGACCTGTGCCTCCCTGTGAGGCCTGTGCCGCTCTGCTTGTTTCTTGCACCATCACGGACTCGGAGTGCAAGCGTTGGTCTTTCCACACTGCAATTATCACTAGAGCGTCTGCAGCTGCTGTCCTCCTTACGCCTGTCTCCAGTGGACCCCATTGGTTCCCCTGCTTTTGAGCTGTGGCTGTGTTGGTCATATTGAGACAGCGCTTCACATCTGAAACCCAATGGGCTCTGTCACTGGATACTGATGGTGCTCAGGACACTACTGGCTGGTTCCAACCCTCCTTACTACTAGTTAGCGATTGCACACATTTGACTCTCTGCACCTTCGCATACATGCTAGTGTCTACTGTACCCTTGTGACCTGGTGCATAGCAGCTCGTTCCTACTGATCTCTTGTTACGCCTTGCTGACTCTCCGTTCTCGCTGCACCAGCACGGGGTTTTTGGAATACTGATTTGGCTTGCAGGGGCAGACTTGGGAGCACCCACGTGCCTATCGAACTCTCTTCCTCATCTCCCCCCTTTTTTTTTTCTTTCTGTCCATGTTGGGCCAAGAAGACCCTAAGCAGTGTAAATTGCTCTTCGAGCAATCTAAAACTCCCTGCCACCAGGGTACTCATTCCGATACTGATGAGCCGGCTCACAGAGAGGCAAACATTGATATTGCGGGTGGGACTGCGGCCATTATGGCAGAGCTTAGAGCTGAGTTTTGCTCTATTGATGCCCGATTCGATGCCCTCACCAGCCGCATCAACCTTATGGGCGAACGTCTAGATCGACAAACTACCAGGTTTGATGGGGCTGAGGAGCATATCTCCAGCCTGGAGGATGGCACGACATCCGTGCACAGGCGTCTGGAAACGCTGGAATGACTTCTGAAAACTGTGGCCATCAAAAACGAAGATCTGGAGGCGAGGTCCAGAAGGAACAATATTTGCATATTGGGAATTGCAGAGACAACAAACATGGGGCGGCCCGATGCATATGTGAAACAGCTCCTCTCATACGTTTTTGAATCCACAAATTTTACATCCACTTTTGCGGTGGAGTGTGCACATCGCACTCTTGGTCCGCATCCTCCGGTGTGCGCACCTCCAAGGCGACTCTTCACTCGCCTACTCAACTAACGAGCTAGCGACACTGTTCTCTGTCTGGCCCGTGAACGTGATCCATTACAATATCAAGGATCCTCCATTTAATTTTTCTCAGACTCAACCATCACTGTCAAGGAGGCGCGGCGGAAGAACACAGACGTCAAGAACATGCAACGTAAACTGGGCCTTAAATAGGCAATGCTTTATCCTGCCAGGCTGTGGGTAGAGGTCAACGGCAGAGCTCGCTTCTTTGATACCCCATCGGAAGTAATAGATTTTTGTAAACAACATACCACATCTGGACCAACATCTCAACACTGCACTCCAGATCATCTTGGCTCTTCACCTCCTGCTGAACGAGATTCCCCCTGATTGCTTTTGCCTCTCCCATGTTCTTTCCTCAGGGCTGAATGTCCCATAACTGCTCGTCCCCTTTTATTGTTCTAGCCGAGTGGAACTCTCACTGCTGATATTTTACATATATCCTTGATGCTTACGATCAATGTAATTATTACTGTTTTTATTGTGATCCACATTCTCTTGCAGGAAACTCCGATTGTGCAGTTCGCACCGACCGAGGCGCTGCCTTCCCCCTCGGTGTACACCGCCTTGTTATATGGGATTGCTTAACTGTTTCTTCTTCATGTTGGAGATTGGCTGGATAATATCTCATTTAGTGTGGGATGGGGGTGGGGTTCTGGTTCTATTGTGTTTTCTTTTCAGCGTTACATTATACATCACATATTTATCTTGCTGTGTGTTGACATGGTACATTTTCCCCTATGATTTTGTCCTTAATGTTAACTCGTGAACGCGGGAGAAGGGTGGCCGACATACCTCTCATTACACGGAATATCCGCGGCATTAATAACCCCTTTAAGGGCAAGCGGATCCTCTCCTATCTTTCGCGACACAGGGCTAAAATAGTTTTCCTCCAGGAGACACATCACCCACCTCGGACTTTGCATACCTTTGCATCCTCCTGGGGTGCACATAGATACTTCTTCAATTACAGTTCCTTTTCCAGGGGGGTTTGTATCATTATACACAAGAGTGTACCCTTCTCTCCACTCACCAGCCATATAGATCCAGAGGGTTGATATGTTATGTTAACTGGCATTCTGGGAGACAAGTGTGTTGTCCTCCTTAATATCTATGCCCCAAATACTGACTCACCTGAGTTTTTTCATACCGTCTCCACTCTCCTGGCCAGAGAGGAGGCAGAATATATCATTGTGGGTGGAGACTTTGATTCTATTCTGGACCCTTCATTAGATTCCACCAGTGTACAGCCGAGCAGCAAATCTCATACTCGGGAGGATCTCCGTCATATTGTAGATACACATGCGCTTAATGACGTTTGCCGCGTACATCACCCTGATGCCTCGGGATACACCATCCACTCCGCCTAACATAATGTGTGGACTCGGATTGATTATTGGCTACTCTCTGTTAATGCCTCGCTCTGGACTTTGGATGTGCGCCATCTTCTGTACACCCTGTCCGATCACTGCCCTGTCACACTGGAACTACATATACCTTATGGGGGTGGCCAGGCACGTTTATAGAGATTTCCTGGTGATGCTGTCCACGATCAGGTTTTTCGCATGGAAATACGAGATGCCAAAGTTGAATATTTTGCCTTAAATGAGGGTAGAGTAGCAAGTCAAGCTACCCTCTGGGAGACCTTCAAAGCCTATATTCGCGGTGTATGTATGTCCAAGCGTGTGGGCATCTTGAGAGATATTCGCTCACAGTTGTCCCAGATTGAGTCAGAATTGCAGGATATCGATTGCGCTGCTTCATTGCCTGGCGGCTCCCCTCATCTCTATAAACGTTCTGCTTTAATGACTGAGTACAGTGACCTGGTGGATAGAGAAATAGATTACATGGGGAACATGCTACTGCTAGGCGTTACGGAGAGGGCGAGAGACCTGGTCGTACCCATTCACCCCTTCTCCGACCAAACCATTTTAGCGGATACTGACCTTCATACACCTGCCGGGACTAGTATAACAAACAACGAGGGCATATTGGCGGAGTTTCAACGTTATTATGCACACTTATATGCCTCTTGACTGACTGACTGACTGAATTATTTGTTAAGCGCACTATTGCCGAGGCGTCTTGGCGCTGGGGCGTGAAAGGGGTGGGAAGGCCATACCATTCTAGGATTTATCAAATAGCCAGGTTTTTAAAGCCTTCCTAAACAGAATCCTGTTGGATTGCTGTCGCATCTGGATAGGAAGGGAGTTCCAAAGCTTAGCGGCTTGGAATGAGAAACCCTTTCCTCCCCATCTGACTCTTTTCGTCCTTGGGAGACATGCCAACCCTAAGTTGCATGACCTGAGTGCCCGTGTTGGCACGTATCGAGGAAAGAGGAGTCCAATATCAACTGCTCCTCCTCCATAAAAGGCTTTGTGTACTAAACACAGGGCCTTGAAGTCTACTCTTCGTCGAACTGGTAGCCAGTGTAGGTCCCTAATGGCCTTTGATGTAGGGTGGTGCTTGGGGAGACCACACAGTACCCTTGCGGCAGCATTCTGCAGTGATTGGAGTTTGGAGAATTGTCTCACACCCGCTCCCAAGTACAGAGCATTACAATAATCTACTCTGGATAGAATCAAGGCTCCTACAACCGTCTTCCTTAAAGAGAATGGTATAAACGGGAGTATTTTCCTCAGAACCTTGATCATAAAGAAGCAATTTGAGGTAACTTGGTTGATTTGGGGACCATACGATAGATCTTTATCTATCAAAAAGCCAAGGTTCCTTGCCTTAGGCACCGGGATTGGACAGGTGCCCGCTTCTGGGGGCCACCATAGATCATTCCAGATGCAAGGTTTTTGGCCAAACTCAACCACCTCCGTTTTCTCTGTATTAAGTTTTAAGAAATTGGTGCTCATCCAGGCCATTACTCCAGTAAGACAGTTACGGAATCATTCCGCCGTTATTTCAACGGTGTGCGTGAGTGACACAACTAACTGTGTGTCATCAGCATACGAAACTAACATCAGGCCATGGTCTTTTATAAGATTTGCTAATGGCGTGACATATAAATTAAACAGCGTGGGGGACAACGCTGATCCCTGTGGGACTCCACAAGGGAGGTAATACTCCTCTGAATGGAGACCGTTCCAGTGTATTTGTTGCACCCTAGAGGCTAAGAAAGACGAGAGCAGGGTTAGTGCCATATCATTGATCCCGACTGTTTCCAGTCGGTGCAGTAACACCCCATGATTTACGGTGTCAAACGTCGCCGTTAGGTCGAGTAGGATCAGGACGGCTCTCCCACCTGAATCCATCACCTTACGGATCTCTTCTGTGGCCATGATTAAGGCCGACTCTGTTGAGTGACGTGATCTAAAGCCATGCTGAGTGGAGTCCAGAATATTATTTATTTCCAGATATTCCATCAGCTCCAAATTCAAGGCTTTCTCAAGAACCTTAGCGGGCAGGGGGAGACAAGATATGGGGCGATAGTGTTTAGTCTGCAAGGGATCTAATGAGTCTTTTTTAAGATGGGTTTGATGCATGCCTTTTTCCATAAGTTTGGAAAAACCCCATGTGTGATAATATTATTTAAAAGAGGGGTCAAAAAGACACTGATCTCCTCAGGGGCCAAATGTAATATAAATGGGGGGCATGGGTCCAAAGGGGAGCCTGACTTGATTTGAGTCAGCAAATCGGTGATCTGGTTCTCATGTACTGTGGCAAACCGTGACAGGCTGGTTTTGATTAAGGGAGGATCCCTTACACTTGTTTATCCTCTACTAAGTTTAATCGTGTGCTCTCCAGTTCATTGTAGACTGTCTGAACCGAGTGTCCCCAGCCACTCCTGCGGTAGCGGCCTTATTAGATGCAGAGAAAGCGTTGGACTCTCTGGATTGGCCCTTCTTTAGAGCAATATTGTTATAACTAGGTTTGCCCAGCTGTTTCATCGCCTTAATCATGCTCCTATACACCAACCCAATGGCACAGCTCAGGGTGAACAGCTCTCTCACATATACTTCCTCCATCACCAGGGGGCCACGACAGGGCTGCCCCCTCTCCCCTCTTCTCTTTATCATAGCAATGGATCCCTTAGCCCGTCATCTACAAGAACGACATATGCATTGTGGTCTCCAGCTCACACATGGCCCTCCTCTGCTTTCTCTTTATGCAGATGACATATTGCTGTTTGTTCCCCACCACTCTGACAATCTTCTTCCTCTAATCCACGAGATCCTTCAGTTGGGTAGCCTCTCTGGTCTCCATATCAATTGGACTAAATCCAAGCTCTTCCCCCTTACCGACAATACCCCCCCTGTAGAGGTGGACTATCCTTTGACTTGGATTACGGCTTCCACCAGATATTTAGGCATCCATCTACACAGAGATAAGGATCAAGTGCTCCGGCTTAACTATGGCCCAGCCATTGCTAGAGTTTCATCATAAATAGAACATTGGATCAAACTCCACTTATCTATGGCAGGCCAGGTAGCAATAATTAAAATGGTAGTTCTTACTGATTCCTGTACCTCTTTCTCAACATTCCAATTTCACTTTCTTCACAGTTTTTTACTTCTCTCCGCAGTCTTCTACTCTGGCTTATCTGGGCCGGCCACAAGCCCCGTACCTGCTGGGACACTTTAACACTACCCTACGAACGCGGCAGTCTCGGAGTTCCAGATTTCCACCTGTACTATTTTGCTGCCCAATGCCAATAAACATACTGATGGTATCAGCCAGATGCCCGTGCTGTCCACGTCCCTTATCTCCGACCAGAGAGAGACCAACTGGGTAAATACCACTTTCATCTGTCCTGCCAAACGGCATCCGGACATTCAAACCATATTCACCACCTGCTGGGCATGGCAGAAGCTATGCAGTATTTTGGGAGGCTGCCTCCTGTATTCTCCAGCCTTACGATGGCTTCCCCTCACAAGCGAGAAACTTCTCAAGTGCACCTTATTACATCACGGCCTACATACTATCGGAGATGTGCTCCCTGATGGTCCTGTTCTTCTACATACAGATGACACCCGTTTTCCTGATGCATCGTACATGGACCATTTCATTTTATGACAACTACAAACCATGTTGCGTTCACACATTCCCGCATACCCCCTTGCCCTTGAAGATTTTCCCCCACTGACACTTATCATATCGAACACTGATGGAATAGGGTTATCTCCAGATTATATCGTACATGCCTATCCATGAAACCTGACTCCACCAAACGTGTCTGATTTGGGGCATCCATTGACCGACAAAATGTGGTTGTATTTCTGCTCACAGACAAAACTCATCTCTGTTAATCATAAACATTAGCTCCTCCACTTTAAGTTCCTCCATAGGGCTTACATGACCCCTACAGACATTGCGCGTTTTGATCCCACACATTTCACAAATGGTCCCAATTGCCTTGCCCCAGGTGCCCTCTTTGCGCATCTAACCTGGATATGCCCGTACATAGGCTTCTACTGGTCCTCCATTTTCTCCCTCCTCTTCATCATGACTGATATCACTGTCATACCGGATCCCATGGTGGCACTCCTGGGATACATTCAAGATATCCCTAAGTCTATTCATAGATTTGTATCTATTACACTCTTTCTTGCGAAACGTGAATTGGCTTTGCACTGGGGCAGTGGGAGGGTCCCTACAGAGACAGCCTGGCTCCAGAGTATGTCACATTGCGACAAGATTAGTGATGAGTACACACAATTACAGCCGCACACTACAAGGCCTAAAGATGCTTGGCAGCCCCTGAGGGATTACCTGCTTTCTCTAGAATCCGACGACCCCCAACTGAACAGCTCATCATTATTTCAATGTATACTTCTATCTTAGGTATTATTTTCTTCATTATGTCTGTGACACCCTCCCTCTGTATTACTTTATGAGACTTTTTTCCTGTTGTTGTCTTCCCCTCCTTTACCAATCCTGCCTCACTATTCATTAACGTCTTGCATAATTTATTTTACCATGCCGACTATTTGTACCTTGCACATTGCAGTATTTTTTTCTCTTTTGTTGTATTTCTTCTGTTAGTGTATGTTGTTTTATTATAAAAAAATTCAATAAACACTTTTAGAAAAAAGTTTTCAACTGTGATAGCGACAGTGGTGGAGAGTGAAGAGGTGAGGGTTGAAGAGGGAGTTGGAGATATTGTCCTAACTGGTTAGGTAGCGGGAACCAAGGCACCTGGGCCAAAATACAGCCACCAGAATCACCTGTACCTCTTCGCTCCGAACCTTCTGCAATACCCTCAGAGGGAGAGTTATTGAAAAAAATGTAAAGATCATTTCAGATGGGCAGTGAAAAGACATTTTGTCTACCGCCCACACATTCTGATGCTAAATCTGAGCAACAAAAGGGATTGAAAGCATTGCTTGGCGAGGCAAAGAGGTACAACTAATGTCTTCGAACGACTTTATTATCAACTGAAAAGTTTCCCTGCTGAGATGATATGGCACTGACATTGGCAGATTGTGACTCAGCTTATCCGCCAACACGTTCTCAACCCCCAGAAGGCGCTCGAGGAGCTGCTTGCAAAAAGGTCCTCCCCTTCTTCTTGTTGAGGCTTATCCTGAAATTTCAAAGTTTCTCTGATATGAGTCGTCACCTCCATCGACTGGCTCCCATGGATATATTTCCTTTTTGGTACCCTCATCTGTGTCCTCCTAGGAGTTCAACTTTTGGGGCTGATTTTAAAATCTGGAGTACGGATTTTACTCCATGACGGTGCTGTATGGCACACTTTTAATATCTTTTTTTTTTATTTTCAAAAAGAAAATCCCAAAGCGGGACCATACAACAACTACTTTTTTAGTGCATGGCAAACAATTTGTGAGAAGCCATCATTTGTGCTCCTAATTGGTATATCAGTGAAAGAAATGGATAATAATGCTTGCATGCAAGTGTTTAGCCTCTGTTCGTTAGCAAATGTTCATCCACTGAGTCTTAAATACTTTGAGCATCATTTGGTGTTTGGCCGGATCAGATAACCAGCGTGAATCAGCTGTTCACCAACTGTACCAAACTTACAGTTTCCCTCTGTTTTAAAGGTGGGATTACTGTTGCATGACTGTCAGTGAAATCGTTGCTGAGTTCGTCCAACTGTCAGTCAAAGGCGGTGGCCCATCTCCACAGGGCCATCACCTTTCATGTGTCAGGAGTTCTCACTTTTTAGGTCTCGCAGACCTGCGTTGCAGCACGCATCCACTGCTCGCTCTGCGAAGCTTCTTGTAATCGAGCAGATTTCAGAAGTGGAGTGTAGGCTCCGCCCCTTCTTTCCATTGGCTAGCGTCATCGTGCATGCTAAACGCTGGCTTTCCATTGTAAGTGAGGCTTTTTAGTCCCTCCTTGTTACCGCCCTGCCTCCTTTTCGCCCCGCCCACCCGGACTGGATCTTTTACTTGCGGCGTTAGACTGTCTCCTTTAATTAGTCTGTAAGCCCTTTTTTTTCATTCGGCTTTGGCAAAGGAGCCGCGTGATGCAGTGGTAATGCGCTCTTTGTGACCCCCCCCCCTTGTTTTATTTGTCTCTCCCCACTCCCCTCCGAGATCTCCGTTTATTTATATGTGATTACATGATACAGCCCACCCGAGGCTCGAACCCTGTTCTCCAGCTCCAAAGTCGGCAGCGTTATATGTTGAGCCACCTCCTCGCTTCGATTCTCTGCACCGTTTGTTACAGATGCTACATGTGCCATGTTGTTTTTAAATTATATATGCTGTACAACTTGTAAAAGGCAAAGGACTAGGCAAAACCCATCATGACTGCAGTTTTTCGGGAGCAGTAGACGTTCGCATTGCACATTTTTTTAAGTCGGAGAGAAAATGCTGCGTCACGAGCTGCCGGGCACTGTAGCTTCAGGGCGCACTGCGCTTGTTCTCCGTGACTTCTGTGGCGTCTCTGGTGTTCTTAAATCTCCTGCTAGAGTCTGCATTTTAGGCGCTCCTGTTTTCGCTGTCCTAAGTTGGTACATGGATGAACCTGCGCGCCTTTTTCCAAGATACATGCGTGGCAGGTTTTCTGCCGAAACATCACGCGTTCCGGTCCATTATTCAGTGACCCGGGCTATAATGAAATATGACACATACGGTAAGTCCTTCCGGGCTGGTTTCTGTGTGTGGAGCCGCAAGGGTTTCGGGTATTTTGTAGTTTGAAAGACATAACTTACAAGTGCATTTGGCGTCAAGAATGATTTTAGAGGCCAGTTAGACACAATTGCAGATGTGGCTGGAATTAAATGTGCGCGCTTTAACAGAGAATTCACCTCTAATCCTTTACTACTCGCCGAAAAGCGCTTTGACAGGGTAGTAAGCGCTATATAAATACAATTGCATATTCCACACTGAACATACTGCCAGACTGAAGGAGTAAAGTGCCTGATAGGATGGAAGAGGAGCTGTTTACCGCCCGCTGTTGTGACTGAGGGGTGTGTGTGTGTGTGGGGGGAGGGAAGGGGGGAGTGATTTATCACTTGGTGGTGAACAGCATAACATCTGAACACCCCAAGGCAGCGATCTTATTACTGATTTCGTCACACTCGGCAGGAAATCGGTGCAGTGATTTCACAAAAAGTCATGCGGGCGTGTGTATGTTAGCAGTTTTTGTGCAGTTTCGCAGTGCCTCAGAAGTCCCGTGGGGCGGAGTCCCTCTCTGCTGTGTTCCGCAGGGTGCTGCCTCATCGGGGTGAGAAGGCCCCCCGTCTTCCGTCTCCAGCATTAGGTTCCCGCGCTGCACCCCGGTGGTGGCTAACCAGGTGCGTTTCTCGTAAGACCTGGGCGCTGAACCTCCCGCTGCTCTCAGGTGCTCGCTCGTCACACTCGGTTTGTCAGAGGGGTGGGTGGGGGTGATTTCATGAAACTCTAAACTGCGTGCGGTGCGAGTGCTGGCGTTAATTGGTCATGGGGCTTCTCCAGCTCACAGGCCCAACGGCTATGACGATCGACCCCAAGGTTTCAACAAGCATTTGCAATGCAATAGGTCTTGCATTTATGCAGTTTGAGCTATTGGCATTGTAAATGACAATGCCCTTTAATTATGTTTTGGTTTTCAAAACATAAATAAAAGGCATTGTCATTTACAATGCCAAATAGCTTAAACCCGCGTAAATGCGAGACCTATTGCATTGCAAATGCTTGTTAGAAAAGTCGTCCTGATGTATATGTTGCCTGCCTGGGTCCAGAGCGTGAAAAATAAAGTTGAAGCCATCACACACAGGGAGAAAACTCTTTATGCAGTGGGGTCATTGTCATATTGTTTTTCAGATATAAGGGGGTGTGTTCCTGTAAACAAAATTTAAAGCCGAGTGGGCTTCACCAAAATGGTGGTCCGCCTGTCATTCTCTTTTGCCAAAAGTGCATTATCACATAGGTGGATGCACTTTTGGTCAGGTCCATCGGTGCTGGTTGAAGAGAAGACATCTGCAGACCTGGTCGTTCTCCTGAGCCTAATTGACCTATTAATTAATTTAAAGACTGTGTTTATGTTTTACTGTGCTTCTGGTTTCTGGACTTATACAGCATGAATATAGGTGGTGTTTTTGTGCTTTTTTTCATGGATTCTGATGACTAATCAAAAATAGATGCATTTAATTGCAGTCCATCTTTTAATGTGGTGTTCAAGTGCCAAAAAATAAGTTACTATATTATTCATGCTATACAAGTGTCAGTGCTCTAATTAAAATAATTAAGAGGGTAGAGGCGTAGGATGGGGGCTGTCTGAGTCTTCATAAGACTATGGGCCTTATTACAACTTTGGCGGTCCTGCTGCGGCACCGACACCGCTTCGTCCGCAGGAGGACCGCCAAGGCCATGGTGCACCCACCTGCCGGATTCAGAGTTGAATCCAGGTCGGGTGGGCAGTGCTTTGGCAGTCTCACTGCAGCGGCTGTTTAAGGCTCATACAAGAGCATTAACAGCCAACCGCCGCCGTGACTGCATCTGCAGCACGTTCCTGAGCGGTGCAGCATGTACCATGTCGTGCATGCCATACTGTGCAGGAACGGGGGTGCAAATCCAGGTGGGCACAACATGTGCCCCCCTGCATGCAACCCCAGGCCCAGGAGCAGCAAGGGGCCCTCTTAGTTGCCTCTCCGCCACCTTTTTCATGGTGGGTTCACCGCCATGGAATGGGCGGTGGACATGCAACTCATAATATGCTTAGCGGTGCTGCAACGGCACTGCCAGCATATTTCTGCTCCGGATCACTGTGCCACCGGTTGAGGTGGCGGTTCTGTGGCGGTCTGACGTCACACTCAGAATACTGCATGCAGGCCCACAGTGTGGCGATGGTCAGACCGCCACGCGAGTACAGTGGTCCTGTGGTCCTGTGGTCCTCCGTATTCATAGTCATGCCCTTAGCCCTATGCCATTAAATGAAACCTCCACAAGACAAGAGTTCTAGTCAAAACCATAAAGGTTTATTCAAAATTAAGATCATAGGCCAACTACCGAGAAGAATGGCCGCACGCTAGCGCGGCTCCGGCCTCATCCGTCCCCGAAAGCCGAATATCCGTACAATTATCCGGCCGCAGGAGGCGTGCACACTGCAGGAGTTGTGCGGGGAGCGGGAGCACCTGTCCTTGAGATCCTGATCGCGACCGGGGAGAGAATCGGGTGCCGGCGGCGTCGCAGCCTGCGGTGCATACTGCAGCCGCGGACCCGCGTGAGTGCCGATCCCGTAGAAAAGAGCGACGGGCCCGCACGTGAGTTGCTGTTCCTGGCGCTCCATGCACCGGCAAGACACCACCACAGCCGCGACCGCCAACAGAAGAGGCAAGTGTGTCATCTTCCTCACTACCGCTACCCCCGATTGCCGCATCGAAGGGGGAACAGCGGCCTGAGCACTGAAGGGCCTTGGACAGACCAGGCTGTGACGCACTTGCTGAAACAGGGAGAAACGGCCTCAAAAGACTCCGGTTCCCTCCAGAGACCCAGCAAACGTTGGTGCACGGTCGATCAGACACAGTGGTGATAGATCTCCGGCTTAAGAGGACAAGTACCGGGCAGTGAACACACTGTGACCCCTCGACGGCAAATTCACGGCAACATATCCCTCCATGAGAGAGTGGGCGGCGCAACTCACGGCCAGTGGCACACTCACCCATAAGCCCTGAACTGGCATAGAATGGCTGTAGAGACCTGAAGAGGCGGGGTGGATGCCACGGTACACACGAATTTGGGCGTGTTGAGGACACCACAACTAGCCACAGGGGAAAAGCCGACAGGCCACGTGAATACTACACTGGTAGGCGGCGGTGAATACCCCAGACGGCAGGAAGGAACTGCTCGGCACAATCATGACAACAATGAAGGGGGGTCGCGGCTCACACCAACAAAAAATTGATAAATTTGCCTGGCAGAAATCACAAGAAGAGGGGGCGGCAGGACATGGCGCTATGCAGGAAGCCCCACAACAACAAGCGGGCCAAGATTCACCCACATTGCGCAACGTAATGGCGGCGATCACTGGAGTGCGCACATCACTGGAGGGTCGCATTGATGCTGTCTCCTCGGACATCTCACTACTACGGGCAGACCTCCGGAAAATGGACTCTAGGGTCAAAGAGGTGGAAGATGTCACCCGAGCGTTGGAGGCAGATACGTCGACACTCAAGAAACAAATCTCTGACCTACAATCTCAAACTAAGTCCCTGACGGAGCAACTGGACGACTATGAGGGACGCTCGAGGCGTAACAATGTCCGCATTTTAGGTGTGCCAGAAAGGGCCGAAGGTCCAGCAATGGATCTCTTTGTGGAAGAACTCATAACTACTCACCTGCAACCCAAAAACCTCTCCAACTACTTTTCAATCGAGCGAGCTCACCGCGTGCCGGGGGGGGAGACCTAAACCGGGGGCGCCCCCCTGACCAATCCTGGCACAGGTGTTCAACTTTCGAGACCGGGACATCATCCTCCAAGCGGCTAGAAGTGCACCGCCGCTTAAGTATGAGAACAATACTATCTCTTTCTTCCCGGACTTTACCGCAAAGGTACAAAGGCAACGACGGTCCTTCCTGGAAGTCAAAAAGGTACTTCAAGAATGAGAAATAAAATACGCAATGCTCTTTCCGGCGAAACTGAGAATTGAAGATGGTGGGAAAAGCTGGTTCTTTTCGGAACTGGGTGAGGCCCGTGACTGGCTGGATGGATGGCAACGAGTTGGGGATAAGGGACACTTAGACCGACAGGATCGACGGCCAGGGACAATGCAGAAACAACAAGACCCCACGCATGGAGATAATGTTCAACACACCAAAGGTGGCTCGTGAACTGATTCCAGTGGATTCAAGGCTGCAATGTGGGGTTGAAGATATACCTTGAGAGAAATGAGAGACTGGGATTCCTACACGCAACATTCGACGTACTGCTCCAGAACTGTTTTCTTTCAGCGCACATCACCTAGGCTAAACCATCTGGGACAGTATGCGGTCGGCACTGTGGTGTACTGGACTGTGGCGACAGACAAGAGGAGCGGATGAGTATAGACTAACCTTATACACTGTCTCCTGCGGCATGCTGTATGATTGTCTATGGCAGGGGGTGGGATGAGGAGGGTTGATACCACGACACATCCAATATAGGGCTGAGTGGGCGACGGGCACTCTGCACTGCTGGGGAGGCGGGCCACGGGACACCGTCATGCAGGGAGGCAGGGAGGGGAGTGGGAGGGGTTGGGGGGAGGGAAATGTTCAAATTGTTTATGTTTTCATTTTGGTTTCCGCACAGCAAGGAACAGCTTTACTAATGCTAAGGGTAGGGTTAATCACACAGCCACAGAAATGAGCGGGTGGCCACAAGGGATACCTGTCCCAATAATAGCCCAACTAACAAGCCCGCTGGAGCGTTAGGCGCTTTGACACTAAAACGCTATACTAAAGCTCACAATCCTATTTTTTGACATATGTGCCTGGGACAAAGGGGACCAAACATGAGTCCCTTGCCGAAGAGAGGTCTGGCACTACACAAACGCAGTTGTGATGGGTACTGGAAGTAAAGATCTGAAGTTCCTCACGTGGAAAGTGAACGGGTTGGGTGACAAACTAAAGAGAGGCATAGTCCTCCAGTACCTACGACGCCAGGCACCCGACATAGTCTTCCTACAGGAGACCCACCTATACGGCAACTCGTGCAAAGCCCTCAATGGCCGAGGTTTCAAACTCATTACACATGCAGGCTTCACCACTAATTCCCGGGGGACGGGTATCCTTCTCCACAAAAGTTGCCCCTATATGGTCAGTGACACATGGACTGACGGGCAGGGTAGATTTGCAGCGACTGCAGGTACATGGGAAGGGAGGCCCCTCAATCTAGTCTCAGTATATGCCCCCCCGGCACTTCAACAAGCCACATTAAACGACCTTAGTAAACTTATCATTGACCTGCTGGTGGGGACAATAGTTATAGGCGGGGACTTTAATTTAACTGTAGATGGGCTGGTAGACCGGCAGCCCCCCCGCAGTGGCCCAACAACGGGGTCCAAACTAGCAGATTTCCTCTCGGCGCTCGGCCTGGTCAATATCTGGAGACAATCCAACCCCAATGCTTCACAATTTACTTTTCACTCGGGGGCACACGGTAGCCAATCCCGTATAGACTACCTACTCACCCACACCGAGGATCTTCCCGATTTCACTGAGTCTCGATTTCTGGCGAGGGGAGTTTCAGATCACTCCCCAGTGTTTGCAAGAATGGAAATAGGTACCCAACCAAACCGCACAACTTTAACGATTAACCCATGGGCACTAAAAATACCCCATATCAGGGCTGAGCTGCTAAAAGAAACAGATTCCTATTTTAACAAAAACATTGGTTCCGTGACCTCGCCACAAACGATTTGGGGAGCGTATGGGGCCGTTATCAGGGGCAAAGCTCTGGCCTTAATGGGGGGGGCACAAAAAGGAACTCACAAAGCGACTTGAACAACTCGAAGACGAAATCCTGATGGGGGAAAAGAAATTAGCTCAAGTGGAGGATGATTCCCTCAAGCAGACACTAGAGGCCAAAAAGCTAGACTATAGGCAACTTCTCACTGAGGCAGCGAGTTCTAGGCAAAAGACTGTGTGCCACAAAATATACGAACTTGGGGAACGGACGGGTAAATTGTTAGCTTGGCTCAAAAAAAGAGAGCAGGAACAGAGGTGGGTCCGCCAATTGAGGACAGATGAGGGAGCAGAATTAAAGGACCCGCAGGCAATAGCGGAAACCTTTGCTGACTATTTTGAACTGATCTACACATCAGCCGCGGAAACCACGGCCCTCGACGCCCGTGACCTCCTTGCCACGATTCAGGTCAACGGTCTCTCCTCGGCCGAGCGGGACTCACTCGAGGGAGACCTCACGCCTGAGGAAATTCAGATGGCCATCCAAGACATACGGTCGGGTAAGGCCATGGGCCCTAACGGGCTTCCTATTGAATTATTCAAGATGGCGACAACGAAAGTGACACCCCACTTATGCCATATGTATCTAGATAGCTACAATAAAGGCCATTTGTTAGCGGAGATACAGCTTGCCACAATAGTGGTCATACATAAAAAAGGTAAACCGGCAGAGGACTGTAGATCCTATCGACCCATTTCACTTCTGACAGCAGAAGCAAAAATTCTCGCCAAAGTATTGGCTAACAGACTCATCCCCTTAATTACAAATTTGGTACACCCTGATCAATCAGGATTCATGCCAGGCCGTAATACCGCCTCAAATCTACGCCGCCTTCATGGGGTGATGGGCAGAATTGACACGATCCGCGAAGATGCAGCCCTGCTATCGCTGGACGCCAAGATGGCTTTTGATACCATCGAATGGTCTTTCCTATTCGCGGTACTGGAATGCATGTGTTTCGGCCATAACTTTATCAGGTGGATCAAGCTCCTGTATACCGGGCCGCAAGCGCAGATCATAGTGAACAGACATATATCGCGACGTATTCACTTGGGGAGAGGTACCAGACAAGGGTGTCCTCTATCACCGTTAATTTTCGCACTAGTATTGGAACCGCTGGCGACATGGGTAAGGGGAGACCCCTGGATACGGGGACTTAAATGGACAGAGGAACATTAAGATAAGATCTCCCTCTATGCAGACGACATACTCCTATACATGGCGTCGCCGTCGTCGTCCATCCACCGTATACTGCATATATTTAGAATTTTTGGGAGCCACTCAGGCTATACAATAAATTGGTCTAAATCCCTCCTCTTCATACTATATGGGGAAAAACCTAGGTTAATACAAAAATACGGCATCCCCGTGGCAACAGATGGGTTCCGATACCTGGGAATCTATGTCACCGCTGACCCCATACGGTTTTATGACACCAACTTGCAAGGTCCTTTAAGCCAGCTACGAGCCAACGTCAAGCACTGGCGCACCCTGCCGTTGACCCTACTGGGGCGAGCGGCGCTCTATAAGATGCTGGCTTTGCCCCGGTTTTTGTATGCATTACAAAACACTCCATTCAAGGTACCGGATTCCTATTTTGCGAATATCGAAGGTGAAGTACGCACATTGCTTTGGGATGGGAGGGCTCCGCGGATCGCCATGCCGAAATTAACATTGGGCTGGTATGACGGCGGGATCGCACTGCCTGACCTCAAACTCTATTATTGGGCATCCCAAATGACTGTAACTAATAGATGGGTACACGGCCCGCAAACTGAGCGATGCCTCCGAATGGATAGATGGCCAATGGGACAGGGAGGATACCGAGGAGTGCTGTATACCAACCCCAAAAACCTACGACTCACTGGCCCAACGGCTCGCACAGTAGAAATTTGGCATTTAGTCACAAAAAAACTCGGGTGGCACAAGAAGATCACACAAGTAACCCCGCTTTGGGAGACCGAGTGGCTCGGCCGCCTGAGTACTTGCCCCGGATTTGATAAGTGGGATCTGATAGGAATCTCGGAAGTGAAAGACACGTGGACTAAAACGGAGTGGTAACCTTCGCCACACTGCAGAAAGAATACCAGCTGGCACAGGCCGAAACTTTTAGGTACCTACAAATCATTCATGCCCTCAAAACAGCAATACGAGGGGGGGAACCGATACCCTAGGCTTCCCCCCTTGAAGATAGATTACTGTTAGATCCTATGCCTAAGAAAGCCATTTCCCTAACATATAAAAAGCTGCTCAATAATAGCTCAGACCCACTGACACGCTTAAGACAGCAATGGGAGACAGACCTGGGTGACCTTGAGGACGATGACTGGCGAGATGCACTCGCCTCACCCCGAGAAATAGCAATCCCCATGAGACTCAGACTAATTCAACTTAAAATCCTGCACAGAGTCTACCTTTCGGCTATCGTACTGGCTAAAATTAAGAAGAGAGCTGACACACACTGCATACGCAATTGCTCCCAGGAGGGAACCTTCTTCCACAGGATCTGGGAATGCCCATTTATTCAAACATATTGGGCAGCAATCACTTCAAAAATGGAAAGTGCGGGGGGAAACAACTCAATTCCAGCCCTAAACTTTGTCTACTAAACATATGGGAAGCCACTGATCTAACACAAACGGAAAAATCATGGGTATCGTTGGGATGGGCTCTTGCAAAACGGAATATAGCGCAAAAATGGGGAATAGGGGACCCACCATCAGTGAAAGGTTGGATGGCGGACATGGATAGGGCTATGATTGCGGAGGACATCTTCAAAAATAGGGGGTGCCCCAAAAAATGGGATCCAAAGTGGGCAGCATGGAACGTATACAGAGGTGATATATGTTTGTCCCCTGCGGCTGAATTAAACAGGGGAGAGGCAGGGAAGTTTGCTAGTCTGTTGAATGCATTGGGATAAGCCCATACGATTGGAAGTGATCCAGGATGTGAAATTTAACATATGGAATATCAATGCTGTAACCCGTCATTGGCTTGCTAATAACAACTCAGCTGTGTCTCTGCTGTTATGTTCAATAAAAAGAGTTAAAAAAAAAAAATTAAGATCATAACAGAAGGCAAAAAGCCATTGGTTAAATAACAGTGATTCAGCAATCATAATTCATCAAAATCTAATAATGCAAGAGAATTAACTTAAGGTACATAAAGCAAGTAGCAGCCAGAACCAAAGTATAGTTCATTAAGTGGACCAACAGATTCGGCATCAAAAGCAAACCAAGAAGCTCTAAGTATAAATCAAATGACAGACTAGTACAGAGTCTTTGTAAAGACAAAGTCTAAATATAAAATAAGTAAACAGACTAGCACAGACTCTGCTCAGTTTGAAAGACAGAGAAAGTCTTATCTCAAAAGCATCATCGTTTATAGGATTTTAGACAGAAAACCCACCCACTTAGTATGATCAGACATGACTTAATGGAGATGGATTAACAAAAATACATTCATTTACACCAATCATTTTTCAAATACACAAAACACATCAAATAAGATGCATCTAGTACACACCTACTTTGCTGCATATTAATTAAGAGGTGTGCATAGGAAATTAAGGTGATGGGTACATCGTTCAAATCTAAGAAAAGGATACGAAAATTGCAACATACAGTAACATCCTGGACGTGGCTTCCTCGTGAGGAAGGCATATTAATGCAATGCAATGCATTAATACTGTAAACACCACCACAAGCGAGGCTTCTACTTTGCTGATTTTCGTAAATGGAAAATCACACAGAGAAACACATGCACATGGAGAATGCTTGTTCACATAAAATAAAAGCGCAGTTTCTTCCTGCAAACGTCAATTATATCAATGAAAGCTATTGGATGCCTAGTCAGGTTAACTTAAACACATCTAAATTAAGCATTATTTTTCTAATGATTAAAAACACTTTCACACAAGCAAAGCATATATAAACATAAAACCTATGATGGTAAAAGTGCATTGTTTCTAGTACAGAAACTGCTACTTACTAAATTCATTGTGTCCCAAGAGTGTCTCAACAGTAAACTGTGGCTCCATAGAAATCCCCAGCAGTAAATTAATATTATTGCTTATCAGTTGTTATTCATCCCCTATTTTCAGAGTGTCCCATCATTCTCCTTTCACTTTGTGTTGTTTCTGCTCCCTGGACCAGATGCTCTAACATTTGATTTGCAAAAAGTGTTCACAAATGGCGCACCAACTTTGTGTGAATCCGATGAGATTTTGTCAAACGTACTACGTACTATAAGGTTGGATCGCAAAATCACCAATCAGAGTGGGACGCAGTCCTACCTATCTCATGAATATTAATGAGGTAGGTCACAAATTGTGACTTACTCCGATTGGAAGCAATCACAGGCATGGTTGTCCGCTGACGTCAACTAACTATCATGTCTGTGATTGCATTTAAATAAATTAAACTTTTGTTTTTGAATGCGTTTAAAGAAAAATGTTTTATTTTTTTGAAAATTGTGTCCCCTGGACCACTGCCTACTTCCACCACTCCCCAACAAACTTTTTTTTTTCAACATTCAAAAGGAGAAGAGGTCACAAGAGGTCACTTCATGTTTGTGGATAGGTTACCACCTCTTTTGAGGAGTCGATAGGATTTCAGTGGTTTGTGACTGAAATTTCGGTTGCAAACCACTGATTTATTGCATTACCAATCATAATTTGAAAGGGATGCCCTAAACTTATGATTCATTATGTATTTCTAAACCTATTTCACGATTCAGTAATATTTTAATGTATCGCCAAATAGGCTTAGTACATGGTCAGAAAACATTTAGGAGTCGCAAACCCTTTAATTTAGTAAATTGCAGGGTTTGCGGGAGCTAAATGGCTTAGTACATTTGGGCCTGAAGTTCTATTATTCCATTTGCAAAAAGTTTTTGTAAACTGCACACTGACTTTTTATGAATGGAACAGTTTTTTACGAACCGATCTAAGTACTAACAGGTTGGTTCACAAAATATCGAATCGCAGATTGACTTGCCTAATTAATATTCATTAAGCGCATCACAATTCGCGACCCCCTGTGATCGGGCGTAATCACAGTGATGGTGGCCTAAAAGAGACAGCACACTGCCATCGCTATGTTTGCATCCAAAACACAAAACTGTTTTTTTTTGCATCCTTTAATGAACCAGTGCTGCTCTAAAAAACACAATGTTTTCTGCTATTGAAAACTTTATGGGGAGCAGGAGGTACCTTGAACAACTGCCTCCCTGTGAGAAGTTGGCCTGGTATATGCTGTCCACTAATTAAAGTGGGCACCTTGCACCAGTCCAAACGACCCTTATTGATGATTAGGTTAAAGACAACCTTATTAGAAAGCTATCCTAGTGGTAGCTGTGGAGAGCAGCCTTCAGGCTAAGTCTTGAAGGAATGTAAAGCAGCTTGTTTTACCAGTATATAACCTCTTGAATGACCAAATGAAAGCAGAACCACACCAGGTATATATAAAATATATATATTTATTACTAAATACTCTCTACTAACCTCTTTATGAGATTAGAGAACAAGGCACACAATTACACAGTACTAGAACGACAGTAAATAGCACAATACACAGTGGGCTCCAGGGGGAGACCAAACCATATACTAAGAAAGTGGTATAAGAACCACGACTTGACTAGACACAGTGCCTAGAGCACGTAGAATTGCTGGGACCCCAAGGAACCACCCAAGGTAGTGACACAGGGGACCCACGGAGGACGGGTGCAGTGTGGGAACACAGACGCGAGCTCCGTACAACTCTATGGGAAAGTCGTGGTTGGAATTTTAGAGTTTAAGGACACTTCGGAGAGGACTTCAAGCAAACCCAGCTAAACTTAGAAGGTTCAAAGGCCAGCACCCTTATGAGTACCGAGGTACCCGTGTTACCTAGCCCAGGGAAGCCGGGTGCATAGGGGTCAAGTGGTGTCGGAAACCCTCGTCGTTTTCTATGGCGTGTTGCGAAGAAGAGCTGCTGCCGTGGAGAAGAAAAGTGTCCGGTGTGATCCAAGCCTGGATCGAAGATGTGAAGAACCTGAAAGCAGAGGGGACAAAGTCTGGGTCACTTCACGTGACCAGGAGCGGAGCAATCAAATGCCCACCAATGTCGGGTGCTTCAGGTGCGTAGAGGTGAAGCTTGACTCTGCAGCCACGGGGACCAGGAGATGTCGACGACAACCAGATTCCGCAGGCGGGCTGTCCCACAAAGGATGTCGATTGCTGAGGGGTCAGTTTCCGGATTGGAGACCAACAAGCCTTGGCAACTGCAACCCACCCGGCCAGAGTAATGATGCTTCTGTGAGAACCAGCAAGGTCCTGGGGACTCCCCAAGCGATGAAGAGTCAGGGCACGTCTGGAGCAACCAGGGAAGCCCGTTGAAAGTTAGAGTTGCCTTCTTAGGGACCCACAGGTCAACGGACCAGGGATTGCGAAGGGACCTCAAGAGGAATCACAAAATGGCGGCCCACGGAACACTTGTTGAGTGTAGGCCAGCAATCTTCGGTGTAATTACTGCTCAGGGTCAGGGCTACAAGTAATCCAAAGCTCAGCCTCAGGGGTCGCTGGAAAGCTGATGCTTCTGCAAATAGACGCGGTGTCGAGGGGTTCGGGTTGCACGGTCACCACGAGGGATACGGGCCTCAGACTTGCTATGGGCACAGATCGACCTCAGAGACCTCGGGAACCCACCTCCTGTGTGGCAATATTCTTCGGAGTCCTCAGGAGCTTCGGATATGCCAACTGGTCAGTTGCGTTAAAGGTGCCTGCCTTGCAGGGGACTAACTCCTTTACACCAAGGGAGATTCTTCAGTCATCCAGCATAGTGTAGATCATCGAAGTACTTGGTTTCTGTTGCAGAGTTTAGTCCAGGTAAAATCCAAAGTCCTGTAGCCAGGGGTTCCTACTTTATACCCAAGGAAGGGGTGGGACAAACTCTGGGGACCCACCTATGGGAGGGTCAGGACAGAGGGGTGGCTACACCCATGTCCTTTGTCCAGTTTCGCGCCAGAGCAGGGGCTGAGTGCCCCTGCGACCGGTTTGAGCTGGACTATGCACAGGGACACCAAATGTGCCCCCAGGGCAGACATCAAAGCACTCTTGGAGTGCACCCACCCAGCCCCAATACACTAAAGCCTGTCTGGGAGGTGGTCACACCTCCCTGTGACAGGAAACCTATTGTCAAGCCTTCCCCTGCCGGAGTTTCGTCCAGCAGCAGGAGGGCAGACTCGTGTCTGTGGCTGGCAGCATCCATTTTGTGATGCCAGGGCTCTGTGAAGCTGGTACCGGGTGTACCGGTGCTGTCATATTTCTCCCTCTAGGAGGGAGGAATCATACCTCCCACACCAGTTACTGGTGTGGAGGTATGATTCCAAGGTGTTTGACACCAAACACGACATAATTCCTTGCAGCCATTTTAAAGTTAGCATTTACCGCGAGGTTATAATGTACTTAAGAGTATATGGTTGGCTGCATCACAGACAACCCCGGAATAGTGGTTCCGAAGGCTGCAGAGGGGCTCTGCTCATGCATGGGCACCCTCTCACATAAAACCCAGCACCCTGCCTTCACGATTGATAAGGCCTGCCATAGGGGTGACTGTTAGGTTTATATGTGCAGTGATTAGGATAGATATAGTGAACCTATATCTAAGTAAGGGGTGCATGCACCACCTTACACAGTTTGCAGTATCAGACCTGTTGTGTCATTTTGCATGGCCTCTCAGGGGTGGCATAATACATGCTGCAGTCCCTGGGAGGCCTCTGGGGTACCTATGCCCTGGGTACACAGTATACCATATACTAGGGACTTATAAGGGCACCCCAGAATCCAATCTGGAGTGTACCTAAAGTACATGCAATCAATTTAGAGGAGAAAGCAGATAGGCTGGGGTCCTGAATAGCAGGATCCCAGCCAAACTAAGTCGAAAACAGTGAAACATCAGCAAAAAGTGGGGGTAACTATAAGAAGCAGATCCTACTCTCCTACACTCCCCCCTGCCATCCCACCCCGTAGCCCCTCACGAGACCACCAACACAATTCCCAAAAGGGAAGCGAACCTGTTAGGTGAATCAGCTACCACCCCAGCTCAGGGGTTGGTTATTCGGCATTGTTTTGCAAAGAAAATTGTGATTGTAAACTATTGATCAATTACTATCTGAATGGGAAAACAGCAGGGAAGGGGCACCCTTTTATGCCCCCTCCTATTTGTCATTCAGAAAAGAATGCAGAAGTCCTTTCACAAGTTCCAACTCGTAAAAGGGATTTTGTACATAAAGAAAAGCCCTTTTGAATTTGAAAAACCTGCAAGTTTGGAAATTGCAGGGTATGCAATCACAAACAGGCTTTGTACATGAGGCCCATTGATCTTTCCTTACGTCCGAGAAGCAAATTGAAGACAATTAACAAATAAGTATGGAACAAGTGATGCATACATTTCAACATTTGGAAGATGGAAAGAGGCAGATTTTTCTAAATAAATGGGGTTATTTTATTTTCCCAATTGACTTACTTGATTTGGAGGCAATTGTAAATGGGAGAAAGCTGAAATAAAGCTATTTTTTTACTTTAAAAAACAGTAGTCTCCTTAATCATATGTTAGCAGGTATGGTGATGTCATCTGTGTTCATATGTTAGCAGGTATGGTGATGTCATCTGTGTTCATATGTTAGCAGGTATGGTGATGTCATCTGTGTTCAAATGGTGCGTGATGTCAGTCAGTTCCACTACCCCTCGTATTTTGGTGCATCCACGTCCAGGGCAAGGAAAGAGATTGGACCACCGTGATTGGTTCATACAAATGTATAGAGTTGACCGCAGGGGCGGTGGTGAACTTTAGATTTGGCACATGGAGTAAAGGGTGGTGGACATAAACTCCTCCTCCACTACCCTGCCTGCCTGCTTAACTCCATCTGCCAAACTCTGAGGGGCAGATTTACAAGCCCCTTGCGCCACTTTTGCGTCACTTTTAACATGGGAAAAGTGACGCAAAAGTGGCGCAAGGGGCTTGTAAATCTGCCCCTGAGTCCTTAATTCTAAGAAACCGGTCTACTGCCTGACACAGGAAATTGGACGGGTCAGGCGGAAGGAATGCCTGCTTCTGCTGCTGCAGCTGGTGGATGGGCCCAGCTTGCCCGCTTCAGCTGAGGGGCTCCCAGGCAGCCAGGCTCAGCCCTGATGCTATTGCGGCAGCCGGGGCCTCCAGATGCCGTCGCCTGAAGGCGGGCTGTCAATGACGTCTGTCCTCGCTGTACGTGAGTCACACTGCTGAGTGTGCGCCAGTATAATTATTTCTAGCATTGGCGTCTGCGCTCCCCCTTGGCAGCGACGGCAGTCAAGCGCGAGACTTTAATTTAAGGCCTCACTGCCTTGTAACGGGAGAGTTTATCGGCAAATGATTAATGGCCGAGCCTGCCTGCTTCAAGGTTGATGTCAGGAAGGTTGCTCGCTCCTTGATGAACTGAATGCATCGGGTTTGAAAAAGGTACAGCTGGACCGTGTTTTATTCTTAGAATACCCCTGCGGATGTTTTCCGCGTTTCTTCAGTTTTGGCGAATTATGGAAAGTCAATAATTATACAAAGTCGCTTGAATGATGAAGAAGAGAGGGGGTTCAGCCAACCCCGTCGCAAAAGCCTGCTAATGCTCATTCGCCGTCTGTAAATTAAACTTTGAGGGCCTCGTTTATTATATTTTGACGCACGGCAGTGCAGCAAGCCTTCCTTCTGCTCTGCCGTGCATCAAAAGAAAAGCGCAAGAATGCGTCGTATCTACAAAATAAGGCGCATTCCTGTCCTTTTCCCCTGCCCTGGCGCACAATGGGCTGCCATGCGCCAACGCAGGCACCCTTGTGCCATGGTGCAAGGGTGTCTGCGTTGTAGGGGTGGTTCTTTTTGTGCAGGAAGGGACACCTTCCTGCACAAAAACAATAACGAGAGGTGTTTTCCTCTTTCTATGTGTGCTGCAGAATGCACCACACATAGAAAAAGGAAAAATGAGGAGAAATAAAGGTAGAGGTGTAGGATTCTGACGCATTCCCAGGTTTACGAAACTTTGTAAATCTGGGAATGCATCTGGTTCCATGGGTTGCGTGGGAACACCCACGGAATGCCCCTTTCATGCAGAGTAATGTGTAAAAGGGGGCCGTATTTACAAGGCCATGGAAAGCCACCCAGGATGGCTTTACATGGCCTTGTAAATATGGGCAGGCACACTGCACTGCTGGTGCGTCAAAAAAAGTGATGCACCAGCGACGCAATGGGCTGAGTGTTTGGTGGTACCCATGCTATATTAAAATGTTCAAAAAATGGATTTTATATTTATTCTAATAATGTTTTTTTTAAAGTTTTATATATGGGGCAACAGCCCTGTTTTATGGCGTAATGACCTGAAGAGGTGCTATTGTAATGTGGAAGGTGTCCTTCCCGAATGTATACCGGCTGTATGTTCATGTTTTAAGATGCAACAAAGGTCATGACGAAATACTTAAATAGAACTTTCCATAAACTCATCTGTATTATCTTTTTTTAAACAATTCAAGCCAAGAAGGCAATGGGCAATATTCCGCTTTTAGGGGGCTTTGTGGTTATGGAATTTCCAGTGGGTCCGGAGATCAGGTTGAGTCATTATTAGTTCATGGCTGTGAGGAGAGCGACAAAGAGTGTCTGATAGGACCGTTGGATCACCTCCCAGCACATGGGCCCTCTTCATGTATGTGTCAAAGGGAAGCCAAGTTAGTATACTTTATCGTGATAAGTGGCATTTCCTTGGCAAAGACTGACCAAATCTTGCCCCATCACATGGTTATTGGGTGAGCCATTGGTTGTTTCCACATTTGGGCGACAGATTGGTGGGCTGCAAGCAGCAGTTAAGAGATTAGCTTTCCTTGGGGGGTTGTCAGTGGAAATACATTACCTTTGCCCGAATCTCCCAACAAAGACCACCGGGGGCTGGTGCAGCAGGGTCCCTCCAGTGATGGCCTTAATATGGGATAACACTTCACACCAGAATTCCTTAATATGCATACGTGTCCACCAAACTAGAAGAAGTGTCCCCCTTTTACCTCAGCCCTTCCAGCACAACTCTGACCCCTCGAAGATGAATTTGGGGCCTAGCTGGTGAAAGATGCGATCGCTTCAGAGGCTTTTTAGTATTTGCCCTATATTGTGAACATATGGAATGGCTTTCCTCCAGATTCTAGCCTATGTGTCATCTAATTTGAGGTCTTTTTCCCATTTTGAAACGTGTTTATGCTTTGCTTGCGGCTTCAGGGATTGCACATATTTATACAGCCAAGTTATGTTCTTGAGTCTAATTCTGTTGCTGAACAAGCATTGGCAAAGCCAATAGGTTTCACCTATGCAAGATCTATTGGCTTTGTCAATGTTTTTTTAGACATGTTGCACAGTAGCGCGGCCTGCTATAAAACATAGCTTAACGTAAAAAAAAGTGCTACAACGTGCCCATAGTTGACTGCTTCATAGCACTGTTTTTCTTTAAGTCATGTTGCACAGCAGCCCACGTTGCTTTGCAATATGTCTGAAAAACATTAAATAAAGCCAAATAGCACTTGCATCCGCCAGAGCGATTTGACTTTGTTTAATGTTTTTTTGGGGGGTTTTCGGGGACGGGAGGGTAGGAGAGAGCAGGGAGAACTGTGGGGGGTTAGCAACACAGCGGACATGGGGAGGAGGGTGAAGGGGCAAGCAACAAAACGGCAGTGTTGGGGAGAATGGAGGGAACAGCAACACCATGAGGGCAGGGAGAGTGCCGGGAGTTAAGTATCAAACGGGTTGTGTGTGAGGAGGAAGGGACACAACAGAGGGTGGGGGGAGTGCAGGGGCTCAAGCAACACGAGGAAACACGAGGGAAGTGTGGGGGGAGGGAGGTCGCAGCACCACCATGGAGGGCGTGGGTAATGTGGGGGGTCAAGCAGCACGAGGGATGTATAGGGCAGGAAGGAGGCAGGGAGCAGCAACCAATGGAGGGCAGGGGAGTGTGGGTGCAAGCAACATGAGGGAGGTATGGAGGAGAACGGAGGGAGCAGCAACACAAGGGTGGGCAGGGGAGTGAGGTAGGCAAGCAATACGAGGGAGGTGTGGGGGAGTAATGAGGGAGCAGCAACACAACACAGGGCTAGGAGACTGCAGGGGGCAAGCAACAAGGAGGTGTTGAGGGAGAGAGGGAACAGCAACACAAAGGAGAGCGGGTGGGGAGTGGGAGCAGAGATGGACTGAAGACGTATAGAGTACATGTGAAAAGGTTTTTTTAAAAAGTACATGCAGAGCGTGTGGCCAGTGGAAGGACACTGGCCACAGACAGGAACCTGTACTTTGTCCATGCTCCACGTAAGGGACACATTTTTGAAGACCCAGCAGGAAGTAGGAGGCGAGCAGGAAGTGGTAACCAGGAGGAAGCAAGGAAACAAGAGTGACATGGAAGCCAACCAATGGTAAGTAATGGGCAAGCTCGAAGTCAATTTTTTAGTTTTTTTTCTTGATAAAAGATTTCACTGACAGCGAATGCGCGCTGTTCAGACGAAACCTAAAAATGGCCTTGGCTGAGACCAGTGAAGCTCTCAACAGCAGGTAACTAAAAACAAGTGGGCCTCCTTGCATAATTTGGCTCGGCTACGCCTGCCTTAAATTTCTATCAGCTTGACAGACTCCTAGCGAGTCTGTCTGGGTCAGTGTGGTTTTACTTTCACTAACCCCCACCCTACCCCCTCACCACAAGGGCCTACATTATTTTCCTGCCTTCGGCTATAAAAACAGCCAGAGCAGGTGCACTGGGACTCCTATGTTTACAGCATAGGCTTATCTGTGTACAACTGAATTGTAAAGCCGATAGAATAAGATCTTTTCTGCCTCCAGTGTAAATTAGCAGCTGGTAAAGAAGATCTCTTCTATGTCTAGCAGAACCCCTCAAGTGAGTAAACAGGGTCGTATCTTTGTTCATATAGCCCACTACAGCAGATAGACATTGCCTCATTTATTTAGAGTACATCTCCATGGCATGCAAGCAAGGCTATATGTGTGCAGCAGAATCCAACTGAAGGGTTTTAGAGCCCTAAAACGAACCTATATTCACTGACATGGGAAGTAAACATGTCAACCACATTTTGGAATCTCTAAATTCATAGAGCGAGTTTTGATGTGAAAAATATGGAGTTTTTACAATCTTTATTAACTTCTTTTATATTCTGGATTTCCTATGTTTTGGGTATAGGCAATGATAAAGGGAATGGGTGGTACCAACATTAAAATCGCAGCAAAATGAAGGCGGTGTTAGTAAAAATGGAGACTGTTCCTCTGAAATAATGAGAGTTGGCAGGTCTGGAACTAAAGAGTGCTGTTTTTCCTCAGTGACACAATTAACAGTGTTTGGGGTTTATGTCATCCTTGCGTAGGGACTTTATTGTAAAGTGAACCCCCTTCTCCATGGCAGCATTGAGTCTGCAGGGCCTTGCCATCAGGCCTTACTTAAGTCTGTTTATGGGACAAGCTGCACTGCTGGACTGGACCCGGCTGTGCAGCTTGTCCGGTGCACAGGCCCACAACCTGTTTATAAATACAGAGGACCCCTGGGACTTGGAAGGCCCGCTTTGGCCTGTCTCTTTGGAGAGAGCCTGCTGTCACTTGTGAGCAGGCCTCGGGCTAGGAGGATCCCCTCAGAGGCTGCAGCGCCTTTTGTACAGTGATCTCCTCAAAACACATTCCCAAAACCCCAAGAAGGAGGTGAGGAAGGGCCCAGGGCACCACTGCGGCCATGCAAGGCCCAAGCTAGTTATTGGGGCTTTAAGGGGAAACAGAGGCCCGGGCAGAAATTTGAAGTGCTGAAATCCTAATCACAGTTCAACAAAACAACCACTGGACTCGATTTTTAACATGTTGTAAAAAGCAGAGAGGGGCGACACCGGATCAAAAATACCAGAGAGCTTCAAAGGGCAAGCAAATAATGGCATTACAAAGACATCACAATTATCCTGCATTTTATTCTAAAATTAAAAGGTTATTTTCCTTTGGGCCCCAGGTGTAAGAGTTGGTGTGTTCTAGCTTTTAACATCCTTTGAAGTTTATTCAATAATGGGTTACATATTTTCTCTTTTTAAAAGCATTTTTTCCTCTCTATGAATTACTCCAATACTAATTAGAGCAAAAAACTATTTTTAAAAATCCCATCAATTGAAACATCTGTTCATGCTTTCTTTCATTTCTCGGATATCAGAATAATAATAAAATATTCCAAGTATATCAACTTGCAATTTTAAGGCTATATTTTGTGTGCTTTAAATTGTTCCGCGATGGTCCAAATGTTCATATTGTGGTTTTCTAGATATTGCCATGTCAGAATTTGGGGAATGGAGATAATGAGCAGGTCCTTTGAAAGAGTGACCCGAAACTACAAACGAGGAGGTTGCATCACTTTAAGTGTCTTTCTACTGTCAAAAAATGTTTCTGCCAAGGCCCTAATTACATCACAAATGTTTTTTTTTTTTCAAATCTCTTTTTATTTAGCAAAACAAATAAAAGCTCAGCATTACAGCAAGTGGTATAATAGATCTCAAGTACAACAATGGTGTTCATTACATTTGGTGTCTTAGTCCTGGGCTATCTCCGCCTCATTTTGTGCCTTCACCTCCATCAGGGAGGCCCTGTCGCCCCCATCCTTTCCTGTGCAATTCAACTGTAGGAGACATGCAGATCTTGCCCCGATATTTGTTCCATGCTGCCCACTTACGATCCCATTTTTTGGAGCAACCTCTATTTTTGAAGACGTCTTTTTCTGCTATAATGGACCTGTCCATGTCAGCTTCCCACCTCCCCATTGATGGTAGTCCCCCTACTCCCCATTTTTGTGCAATGTTACGTTTGGCGAGGGGCAACCTCAAGGAGACCCAGGATTGTCCAGTGTGGGTTAGGTCAGTGGCTTCCCATATATTAAGTATGCAAAGTTTCGGGGAGGCGGTGAGTTTTGTCCCCCCCAGCTCCTCCAGTCTGGATGTGACTCTCACCCAGAATGGCTTAATGGCGGGACATTCCCAGAGCGTGTGGGAGCAGTTTTGGAGACAGTTTGTGTCTGTTCTCTTCCCCATTTTAACCAGAGTTCCTGCTGAGAGGTAGGCTCTATGCAGGTTTAAGTTGAAGCAATTTCAGTCTCATGGGGATGGCTACTTCACGTGGGGAAGCCAACGCGTCCTGCCAGTCTTTGTTTTCTAGGTCCCCCACATCTGCTTCCCATTGTTGTCTGAGGTGTATTAGTAGATCAGGTCGGTTATTAATCAATTTCTGATAGGTTAGAGATATGGCTTTCTTGGGCATAGGGTCTAGTAGCAGTCTGTCTTCAAGTGGGGATGCCTCTGGGAGAACCCCCCCCCCCACCGGGAATGGCAGCCTTAAGGGCGTGATTGATTTGCAGATACCTGAAAGTTTCAGACTGTGCCAATTGATATTCTTTCTGCAGTTTGGCAAATGAGATCAGCCCATCCTTTTTCCACATATCCCCCACTGATGAGATGCCGATTAAATCCTACTTGTCAAACCCGGGGCAGGAGCTAAGTCTGCCAAGCCACTCTGGCTCCCAGAGTGGTGTTGCTTGTGTTATTCTCTTGTGCCAGCCTAATTTTTTGTTGATGTGGTGCCAGGTTTCTGTGGTGTGGGCCGTGGGGCCTGTGAGGTGCAGGTGCTTAGGGTTGGTATATAGGGCTCTACGGTATCCACCCTGTCCCATTAGCCATCTATCCGTTTGATAACTTGGTTCGGTTTGTGGGCCGTGGATCCACCGATTGACTATTGTCAGCTGAGACGCCCAGTAATATAATTTATGATCAGGCAGGGCAATCCCACCAGCATACCACCCCCTCATCAGTTTCTTCAGTGTGATGTGTGGTGTCTTCCCATCCCACAACAGGTTCCGCACTGCACTCTTAGCATTGGTAAAATTGGAGTCTGGGACCTTGAAGGGGGTATTTTGCAATGCGTACAGAAAACGGGGCAATGCCAGCATTTTGAAAAGGGCAGCTTTTCCCAGAAGGGTCAGGGGGAGGGTCCGCCAATGTTGGACATCAGCGTGCAGGCGGGTCTAGGGGCCCTGTAGATTGGTGTTATAGAAGAGCGATGGGTCAGGGGTTACATAAATCCCCAAGTATCGAAATCCCTCAGTTGCCACTGGGACCTCGCAGCCTGGTGGTAGTTTTGGTATAGGTCCGTGGATCAAAATAATATGGATTTAGTCTGGTTTATGGTATATCCTGAGTGGTTGCCAAAAATCCGGAATATGTGAAGGATGCGATGGATCGATGCAGTTGGGGCTGCTATATATAATAGTATGTCGTCCGCAAAAAGGGAAATTATGTCTTCGTGATGTTCTGTCCATTTTAACCCCCGTATTAGGGGTCCCCCCTCATCCATGTCGCCAACGGTTCCAAAACCAGAGCGAAAATAAGAGGCAACAAGGGACAACCCTGACGGGTTCCCCTACCCAATTGGATTTGTCGGGACGTATGGCAATTGACTACTATTTGTGCTTTTGGATCTGTATAGAGGAGCTTAATCCATTTTATGTAGTTAGGGCCGAAACCCATGAGCTCCAAACAGCGAGTAGGTAGGGCCATTCGATGGTGTCGAATGCCATCCTGGCATCAAGTGACAGTAGAGCAGCATCCTCTTGAATCATGCCCATCTGTCCCAACACCCCATCACTAGTGGTCTTTCCCAATGACCGCAATGTTAAAATTTCACTGTATTATTTTGCATTGATTTTCTATTACTTTTTAAAATGTATAAATCCAGTCATATGTATGCAATTCCATTCATTTTGGTGTCTAAAGTAAGATAAACATACACTCTATTTTTATAATTTAGTGTTGGAGTCATGTCAATTACTTACTGTCCATGTGGGTACCCTGAAATGCTAAACACATGTTCCTCTAGTAAAGCCTGACTGCACTTTGCCACTCTACCAGGACTGAGCTGAGGATTTATTAGTGTGAATCCAAGGACCATCTCTGGGGTATCGTGATAGTATTACATGGTGAGCACTAACCCCATCACCACATAATACTTCATTTTCCTACATATGCTAAGGAGCGCTTTGCTCACCCGTGATCCGAGGATTTCTGTCTTCGGCCACTACAACACTGGATCTCAGGAACAGCTCTCAAAGAGGGAGGGAGCAGCGATCAAACATAGTTCAAGTTTGTTTTAGGTTTCGCCTGAACAGCGGTGGCGCTTTGCTTGCGAAATCTCTTGTATCAAAAAATAAATCTTTAAGGGGGCTTAGAGCCCGCCCATTACTTACCTTTACTTACCACTCCCACATCACTCTCATTTCCTTGCTTTGTATTGGGCAGCACCTCCTCCTTGCCTCCGTCTTCCTCCTGGGCTTCGAGTCTTTGTCCTGCAGTGGAGCATGGACCAAGTACTGCTTGCAGTGGCCAATGTCCTTTTACTAAAGCCCATATATCTGCAACTCGACCAAGCAGAACATTTTTCCAATGATGCAAGTCATCAGCACGCTGCAGACGCATGCACTCATAATGGTGCATTCTGCTGAGGTGCTGGCGTTTTTTAAAGCCTCTTTTCTGTTTCTCTTATCTCTGAAAGGTTCTAGTCGTTAGCAGACGCACTTGCATGTTTTGCCAATGTAGGTCTGGACGTTGCATAAATTCATGATAAAAGTCAGGCATCGGTCTGTACTGTGGCATTATCTACAGTGAACGTGCGCATTGGGCAATCACTGCCAGAGATGGCTTGGTTATTTCCAGATGTCTGTGATATTCATAGCACCTGACATGAAGCCACTCTACCACAAAGCATTTAAGGAAGCTTTATCTGAACGTCTTATTTTGTTAAAAAGTGTGCTTAACTGAGGCTAAACAATTAACAGATGTTTGTTTCTGGTGGTGATGTCACACTTGCACTATTCTTTTCATTAAAGAATAACTTTAATTTCTGATTGCCCAATCCATTTGGGGCCTTGGGCTTTAGGTGAAGTGACCCTTGATAAGAGATGCTAACATTAACCAGTATATAGCACTCAAATTACTGACTTCAGAAAGATGGAAGGCTGAGTCTGCCGTTCCAAAATTAGAATTCAGTCACGAGCAGCAAACATTCAACTTACTGAGCTGCCCTGCTGGCGTAAGGAACGACTATCGAATCATAAGACAAAATGTGATAGGAACGCAGTTTCCATAATCTGAAAAGGTCAGCCCCTTCCTCCCCACCCATATTTTTAATATGTAATTTCGATGTAGTTAAACATTTCCAGTTTCAGTCATGAAAAGTTGTTGGTTTGTGTTTACGTTGTGGGTTGTCATTAATTATAGTGTGCATGTTTGTCACAGCATGGTTGTCATGCACTCCTTAGTGAGTTTGTCTGTGAAAAGGCTGCTGCTGTGGGAGAAAATGGCATGGGTAGGGCAGCTAAAACTAAGGGCCAGATGTACATAAAAGTCAGTTTGCGATTTCCTAATTGCGAATCTTTGCAATTCGCAATTAGGAAATCCCAAACACCCATGTACAAATGTGTCCTAGACACATTTTGCAATTTCCAGTAGGTTGTAAATAGATCTACCTCCTTAATATTCATGAGGTAGGTCTCGTATGTGACCCACTGGGAATGGCCTGCACTCACAGGGATGGTGGCCTGCTGGGGTCAGCAAACGACCATGTCTGTAATTGTTTTTTTAAATAAAACAATTTTTTTTGTAATGCAGCCCGTTTTCCTTAAAGGAAAAAGGGATGCATTTCAAAAATAAAAATGAAAGGCTACCTTTTCATTTTTTAAGAGTAGGCAGTGGTCCGTGGGACCACTGCCTACTCTTAAAAATGTTGCCACCCACATTCACAAAGGGAAACGGGTCCCTTAGGGACCCCTTCCCGTTTGCTAATGGGTTAGTGGTAACTGCAAATGTTTTGCAACCGCATTCTCTGTCGCAAAACATTCCTACATGCCAATGCGACTCGCTATTAGGAAGGGACGCTCTTATCACGCCCTTCCTAATAACAACTTGCAAACCCTATTTGCAATTCGGTAATAGGTTACCGAATTGCAAATAGGGTTTGGTACAGCAGAAAATGCTTTTTCTGGTTGCAAACAGCTCACTTCTGTGAATCGGGCCATTTGCAAGCAGAAAAAAGGTTTGTACATCTGGCCCTAAGTGATGTGAACTCATGGATATTGTAGTCAAGATTCGTGATGTAGGGGGCGTGGCCAACTGCCGAGAAACATGGTCGCACATTAACGCGGCTCCAACACCCACACCCGGCACCGAATTAATCTGCATACTAATCCAGTAACAAGAGCTGAAGCGAAGAAGCCTGACACCCCACGCACCCCCCTGGCGGCCCCCGGGCCAGTCAGCTAGCGCCCGAAACCAAAGAAACAGACTGAAACGAACGACCCAGGAGGACTAGGCGAGAGATACGCCACGAAAAGGCCTGAAAATACCCACTGACCGGCGGCCGCCGAGGTGGGAGTGCACGGATCCAACAGACGTGTGGCCGACTCGTGACGGGTGCATCGAGAGAAAAGGAGGGCTCGTTCCGCCAGGTGGAGTGCTGACTGCCCCGCCGGCTTGCTGTACCTGCTCGTACGCTCCCCTCTAGCTCGAGGGAGGAAAAGGGAAACCATCTGCCGCCTGGCGCGGTGAGCACGGCCTGGCGAGCGAGAATAGAAACTCGGCACAGAAGAGGTGGCCGCTGCTGCCCCTGTTACAGAGCAGGTGCGGGTGAAGAACCAACCCGCACAGGGTGACCTGGAAAAAGAATTGGACCCGGTCCTGGCCCGGTAGGCCACTCGATGCCACTGCGCAGTCCTGACGGCCATCGACGATTCATACCCCTGGAGAGTCGGACGCTGAGAGAACAGAGAGGTGGCGCGCAGCCACGATGCACGTATGGGGGCAGCTGCAAGGGGAGCCCCAGTGATCCAGCCACACAGAAAAAGCCCCAACAGAAAAGCTATACTGCTACCCACCGCTACAGTTCTGGACCCGTGTGGCGTCGCCGGCTGGTAATCCCACACGGTGTGGGCCACGCGGGCTCGGCTAGCCCCAATCGTAACACCCTCGGTGGGGGGAGCCAATGGCCTAAACCCAGGAGAGAGCAGGCAGGGCCCCGTGATAGAAGCAGACGGAGACCGGGGCCTGGGCGAGAACCTCTGCGGCACATCAACAAAGGCAGTGCAGCTTTCGTGCCCAGTAACAACACCTGTGGGAAGGGGGTGTGCGCCTGGGGGGGGTAGAGTGAGTGGGTGAAAGCTGACAGGCCGAATGGGGCCATCGCTCAACGGCCGGTGCAGGCAGCGGTGAGTAACCGGCGGGCTCCGGCCCCCCTGGGAGCCTCCTTGGAGAGCCACGGTGTGCGGCAATGGTGGGAGGAAAGGGAGGCCGCACCTTGCAACAGACAAAGATGCTTGGCAGCACAGGACTGGCACACAAGCGAAAGGCACTGAAGAAACACAAAGTGAAGGCACAATGACACAGCAAGATGGGAAACAAGATGACCTGACCCTACAGGACATCATGTCCGCAATCACTACGGTGCGCACTTCTCTAGAATCCAGGATGGATTCAGTTTCCTCTGAAGTTTCCCTAATCAGAGCAGACATTCGCAACACAAATGCTAGAATTAGAGGAGTAGAGACCACCACTAACTCACTAGTTACCGACACGTCCCTACTCAAACAAGCATTTGCAATGCAATCAGTCTCGCCTTTGGGACCTTTTATGTATTTAGCTATGCAGCACATTAGCCTGGGTGCTGAAACATCTACTGTTCTTTAACATGGAGGGAAAGTAAGCACCAAACTGCTTGATACGCCAGGTATGGGTACACATGGAGAGAAATATTGCCTTTCAGTGGGAAATGGTATAGTCCAAAGCTCTATTTTTAATATAAAATCAGGGCCTTCAGTGGTCATATCATTGAAAATACAAGATTTGAAAAAAATATTATTGTATATGGGTGCTCGTGGAAGACAATTTCTATGGACTGGAATCTAGAGAACGCTAAAGTGATTGTGGTATTTTACTGACCTCTGCTGGTCGTTTTCTATCAAGAAAGTTAAATAGAGGCAGTTGCCAGAAAAATTAAAAAAAGAAAGTCCCTCAGCAGAAAGCAATTCTGGTATTTTACTGACCTCTACTGGTCGTTTCCTATCAAGACAGTTAAATAGAGGCAGTTGAACAAGCAGAAAGCAATTCTGGTATTTTACTGACCTCTACTGGTCGTTTTCTATCAAGACAGTTAAATAGAGGCAGTTGAACAGAAAAAAAAGTCCCTAAGCGGAAGCAGACAAGTCCTAGGGCTGATCTCCACAGCCCACAAAGTACATACACATATAAGTATATACTAAAGTATATACAAGAGGTCTCGAATGCTCAACCTAAAAACAGATCAAGGATTTGCAAATAAATATGGAGAGAATGGAGAACCAGCTGGACGACTATGAAGGCAGAGATCGGCGCAATAACGTCCGAATTCTGGGCGTTCCGGAGAAGGCAGAGGGCCCAGCAACAGATCTCTTCGTAGAAGATCTAGTCATGAATCACCTAAAACCCACAGGCCTATCTAGGTACTTTTCGAAAGAAAGGGTGCACAGGATACCCGGAGGGAGACCAAAGCCGGGCGCACCCCCGAAGCCCATTTTGGCGCGGGTGTTCCACTTCCGCAACAGAAATGTCATTCTCCAAGCAGCAAGCACAACTCCACTGATCAGTTTCGAAAACAGCAAAATCCCTTTTTTCCCTGATTTCACGCTCAAAGTGCTGAGACAGCGCAACAGTTTCTTGGACATCAAAAAGGCCCTACAGTAAAAAGAATTCAAATACGCCATGTTGTTCCCTTCCAAATTGAGGGTCGAAGCGGTAGGCAAGGTGTGGTTCTTCTCTAATCCAGAGGAGGCATGGGACTGGCTGGAGGGCTGGCGCACTGTCGGAAAGCGCACCCAGACCGACAAAAGCGAACAAATAACTTTGCCCCGTAAACAGAGAGAATTGTCAGACGACCCAGGCTCAAGCTCGATGGCGCAGATACGAAATGGAAACACTAATGAATGAACAGAAACAACTTGGGGCCCAGGGGGAGACAGGAACATGGCTAACCTAAACTGAGAGCTCCTTATGTGGAGCTACACCCATTAACGAAGTAAGATGCCACCGGGAAGCCAAGATGTACCGGAGTTGAGTGGCAACCTACTCCCACCAGACCACTTAACAGGCTTGAATTTTGTTCACTTGATGCCGGGGGGGATCCACCCACCACCGATTTCCAGGGGTGGGCGACAGGCACTCTGCAATGTTGGGGAGGCGGGTGGTTGTAGATCCGCCGTGCTGGGAGGGGGGTCGGACTTGTTCAAGTTAGGGATGGGAGGAACTTAAGTTATGTTCTAGCTCAGTCATTGCGGCAGGGAGGGAGAAAAATCCAATGCTCATGGGTCTGGAAAATAACGCTGCGGGGGGGGGGTCCTGGCCCTGGGGTCGTCACGGAACGGGCACCACACATATAATCCAATATTTTGCAATTCAAATAACATACACATATCACTATGGATAGTAGGATGGGACGGGCCCTCCAATTCCTCACCTGGAATGTGAATGGGCTTGGAGACAAACTCAAACGGGGGATAGTCCTTCAATATCTAAAACACCAGGCGCCCGAGATACTCCTATTGCAGGAGACACACCTTGTCGGTAATACCTGCAAGGCTCTAGATAGATGGGGATATTAACTCATAGCCCATGCAGGGTTCCCCTCTGGTTCTCGTGGGACAGGCATCCGTAAGAGCTGCCCATAGATGATCCGCAAAACATGGGTGGATACCCAGGGCTGATTTGCAGCTGCTACCAGTATATGGGAAGGGAAACTTCTTAACGTAATGTCCATATATGTTCCCCCAGCCCTGCAACAATCAACACTAGCAGACCTCAGTAAATTTATTCTAGACCTCCCTGTGGGGACTTGAGTAATAGGAGGAGACTTCAATCTGACGCTGAATGGAATGACTGATCGACGCCCCCCTAGGAGAGAACCCCATGATAGGTCAAAATTAGCAGTATTCCTCTCGGCCTTCGGCCTTGTCGATATCTGGAGACACCTTAACCCGACGGCCCACCAGTTCAAATTCCACTCAGGAGCCCATGATAGTCAGTCACGTATTGACTACCTACTGACACACAATGTGGATGCCCATAACCTTGCCAAATGCAAAAAGAACAATTGATGGACAGAATGCAGAACAATGTCATACATTCACCCCAGTACAGAGATCTGGGCCTAAATCCATAGATTTTTTGCTCACCATGCCATTCCAGTTTGGACCCAGCCATATACAAATCAGTCTTGACCCTGCGCCCAATGGGAACAGTCCAGCCCGAACTGCCAGGCCAGGTCCTCCCTGGACTGGAAACAAGCATCCTAGGACCGGTTTCGGGCTTTCAGCCCTCATCAACCAGGATAGCTTGACTCCAGTGGCATGGAGAGCACGGGACCCACGTCTGGGCATACCCGTCCCACTCGGGGTGGCAAATGCAAAAAGAACAATTGATGGACAGAATGCAGAACAATGTCATACATTCACCCCAGTACAGAGATCTGGGCCTAAATCCATAGTTTTTTTGCTCACCATGCCATTCCTGTTTGGACCCAGCCATATGCAAATCTGTCTTGACCCTGCGCCCAATGGGAACAGTCCAGCCCAAACTGCCAGGCCAGGTCCTCCCTGGACTGGAAACAAGCATCCTAGGACCGGTTTCGGGCTTTCAGCCCTCATCAGCCAGGATAGCTTGACTCCAGTGGCATGGAGAGCACGGGACCCACGTCTGGGCATACTTTGCCAAGGCCAGATATCTGGCGAGAAGTAGCTCTGATCATTCCCCAGTACTGGCCCGGATGGCATTGGACTCTCAACCCAGACGCGCAACCCTCACTATTAATCCATGGTCATTAAAAATTCCACATATAAAAACAGAATTGCTCAAGGACACTGATTTATATTTCAGTGAAAATGTTGGCTCAGTGGCTTCACCGCAATCCCTGTGGGGAGCATTTGGGGCAGTCATAAAAGGCAAAGCATTTATTTTTTTTTTTTTAATTTTTTTTTAAAGTTTTATTTACCTTGATGTCAAGGGTGGTGCTCTTGGACAGAGGGCATTATCAAAGTTAGCACATAGATATTGGTGATGGTACATATAAGTCTGGTGACTTCCAGTGGGTGGTGCCTTCTGTAGACAATTGGTCCACTGTCCAAATGTTGTATTGATAAAAGGCAGAGCACTTGCATTGATGGGGGGGCATAAAAAGAATTGACGAGACGCATAGAAACACTTGAGAGAGAGATCCTGGAAGAGGAGAGGAAAATAGCCCTTACTAATGACGGATCAGCCAAACAAACCCTAGACGCTAAGAAGCAAGTCTACAAACAGCTTCTGACAGAGGCAGCTAAATCCAAACAAAAGACCGTATACCATAAGATATACGAGCATGGGGAGAGGATGGGTAAGTTGTTGGCTTGGTTTGAGAGACATGTTCAGGCACATGTTCAAGGCTGCATTGCACCCTTGCAGTGTAAAGGTGATGCAGGTCCCAGGATCAAGCTACAACAGTCAGTTCAATTTTACCTGGCCTGTGGAGTCCGGCTGAAGAGTTGTCCTGGCTGTCCCTGGTGCTGAACGGGAGCCGCAGGAGAGCTGTTTTTACCATTGAAACTGTGCTGCAGGGGAAAATGATGCAAAAAGGCAACAACGGTGTGGTTGCTGATGTTGGTCGAAGGTCGGATGGAAGTCCCTCTTAATGCAGTGTCGAGTCAAGGGTTCGATTGTCAGACTGGTGACCAACAAGCGTTGGCAGCGGTAAACACACCGGAAAGTAACTTTGACGTCCAGTGACCCAGGGAAACGCAGTAGCTGCCTGTAACTTTGTGGAAGTCAGGACTACAGTTCCACAATGCACTAGACCATCTGGATTTGTGTGATCCCTCAGAGGGCCCGATGGCCAGCGATTCTTCAGATCCGGAGCATTGTATTATGTGCAGTTTGCCGGGGACTGGTGCCACTAGTCCAGGGGAGCCTGAGGGTGCTTCAGGCTTTAACAGGGGTTCCTCTGTCTGGGGGTACCATGAGACAGTCTAGAGCAAATCTCAATCAGGCAGTTCCAAGAGTGTTGCCACAGGTGCAGGGTACCCCTTTTTTGCTGTTTTCAAGTTTTTTCTCTGGTGTGGATCTCTTCTTATGTCCTCTTTGATGCAGGTTGTTCAGTACTGAGGTTCTGGTTTCAGGGGGTCCCTTAGATCCTAGATTTATGGTAGTTAGTGGTGTGGGAGTTAGTAGCCAATGGGCGGCTAGTCCCTGCAGCTAGTCTGCCCCTTAGGTGACCACATCCAAGGGTGTGGGTCAACTTTTCTACCACAGAACCCTCTATTCTTCCACACCTAAAGATGGCAGAAATCTAATTTTAGTGCTCAGACCAGGCTGCTCTCTCTGGAGGCGTGGCTAGCCTTCTGGGGGTGTACACCTCCTTGAATAACTAATTTCCTGCCTGCTTGGGTGCAAATGTGCCTGGGGCAGAGGAAGGTCTATTTCCTCCACTGGGAGTTAACCCTGATGCATATCAGAGGTGGTGCAGCCTTTAAAGCTCACCGCCTTGATGTGCCACTTCACTAGCCTGTTTCGGAGGAGGGAGGTGTGACCTCCTTCCTGCCCACACCTTTGTTCCTGACTCTTGGGAGTGATCACACTGCCTTGCAGGAGGTCAGAAAATTGTCTTGGCGGCAGCAAAGGCAGGAAGCGCGGGCTGGCCAGCCAGAACACAAAGAAGCTGGGATAACCAGGTGGGCAACTTCTAAGGTAGCCACCTGGGTGCATGCCAAATCAGCCAAGACACAAGATTCGTGTCAGGTGTGAGAAGGCATGTTGTTTGATACCTAACATGACATATTTCAGCAGTACTATAATGGACCTGCCAACCTCGAGAATTCCTGGGTGTCAGTCCATGTTATCCTATAGACCGCCTACGCTTGTGACTGTGCACATATGGTGAGGGCACAGTCGAGTTCGAGCAGTTTGCTCTGCTCCTGCAGTCTGCAATGGTAAGCCTGCTGGCAGTAGTTTTCTTGGGGTACTCATGGTGGCAGAAAACTGTGCTGCAGCCTTGGGGACCCTTTTATCTTCCATGCCCTGGGTACCACTAGTACCGTATACTAGGGACTTATATGAGGGGGTAAAGTCCTTGTCAATTGGGATTGCCAATTCTCACATAACAGTTTTGGGAGAGAGCACAGACACTGGAGCCTGGTTAGCAGGCTTCAGTGCACTGTCAGAGTCAAAAACCAGCATCTAGCAGTCCACATGGGGGAAAAAGGTGGGGGTGAACTGCAAAGAGCCCTGTTTTCTTACACAAACCCTTACCCAAAACACGCCCAGGAGACTCAGACCAACTTAGGGAGAGACTTCCTGGCTTGTCAGCGAGGAAGAATGTAAAGAAAACTAGGTGTACTATTGCAGGGACCAATCTGCCTCCGATCCTCCTGTATAGGTCACTCCCTGTGGGCAGTTGACCCATCTCAGCAGTAACAGGACCCATTTTAAATTGAACTTTGACTACAGCTGTATCATTTTCTTCCTCACCTTTTACCTAGGGTAGTGAGGTGCCCACTTCTTCTAACCCTATCTTTGCTAGGGTAACACCTAGCTTACCCACAGAGGTCACCCAACACTTGAGCAACCCCACCATGACCAGCAGAGTCAGGGGGCTTAATTTACTTTTGGCCATTGAATCTGCCTCCCATTCCAAGTACAGTGTTGCCATGAAGGCCAGCATCCAGCAGAGGCTACTGACAGCTGTCAGCATTCAAAACCACACCCTGAGCTCTTCACTGACATACGGGTGAGCTACCTTAGTGGCAACTGTGGGCTCTTAGAACCTATCTTCCTCTTTAGAGTGGGGGGCTACCACTTCCTCTGGCAGACTCCCTTCTTCTACTTTCCCTTCTGTCAGTTCAGAGGGGTTACCCTGATTCCGAAGAGCTGCCTGACTTTTCAGGACATTTTTAGGGTCAGGGAAGGCCTTACAGTGCCAACTTTGGGGTTCTCCCTTACTGGGGTAGAATGCCCTTGGCTTGCTGGATCTCTAGTTAAGAATGGCTTCCCTTTCCTATTCACCCTCTTTTTCCCTTTCTGTTGGGGCCTAAGTCTCCTAAGTTTAGGTTCAGGATCTTTGGGTTGGGCGGCGCCCTGGGCGACCGTCTCTTCTGGGATCAGACCAACCTCTGAGAGGTCATTGCCTAGGATACAATCTAGAGGGAGTCAGGACTGACTACCACCCTGTGTCAGCTACGGATACCCTCCCTTTCTAGGGGCAGGGCCCTAAGGCAACAGGTCTGACTGTGACCTTCCCTGGGATTACCCCTACTCTTTTTGCTGCCCCTGGCACATACCTATCTGGGGACACCAACCAGTCAACCGCTATGGTATGACTGGCACCTGTGTCTCTTGGGCCGATGGTAGGGATCTCATTCACCCGTATGGAGTGGACGTGTTTACAACCACCTTCTGGGATCACCAGCTTACCATCTGGACCCTTCTCCCAGTTAAAAGCTAAGAGGACCTCCTCATTTGAGGTGTCCTCCCCTTGAGCAGCCCCCTTGAGCAGCCCCCTTGAGCAGCCCAGGGCTAACCACCTTTTTGGGGCAGGTTACATCCCCTACGTACTGTCCTGCCTGTTGAAAGTTAAAGCACTGCCTGCTATCCAAGAGTTTTTTAAGCCATGGGTCCCCCTGACTGCTTGCTAGAGTTGGGGTGGGTTCTAGTCTCCTCCTTTTCAGGGTTAAGGGGTCCAGAGGGAGTCTCTTTGGTGGGCTTACCGCCTCCCTCCTTTGCTTTTTGTGGGCCTAACCGGCCCCCCCCCTTCCTGGAGGCACCCACCTGGGATTTCCTGGGTTCCCTTGTCCTTATAATCATCAGTTTTCTTGCCCAGCTCTCTGAGGCTACACAAATCTGAATCTACCAGATGCTGGTGTAACTTGTCTGAGGTACAGTTTGTTAAAATGTGCTTTTTCATATTTAAATTATACAGCTCATCATAAGTGTCCACCTCATTGCCTTTTATCCAGCCCTCTAGTGCTTTGACTGAAGAGTCCACAAAGTCCACCCATGTCTGTTTTTGACCTTTGTGGGTGTCCCTAAACTTCAGTCTAAATGCTTCTGTAGTGAGTCCAAATCCTTCTATCAAGGTATTCTTCATATTTGATAGGACTCAGCTACCTCCTCATTAAGGATCAGAAGTCTACCTCTGCCCTTCACTAAGAATAACTCCCAAAGTAGAGAGCCCCAGTGCTGGTGTGCTATCCTCCTCATTTTGCCGGCCCTCTCAAAAGCTGCAAACCATTTGTTAATATCATCACCAAACTTAGAGATAATCCCTTTGGGGATCTTAGGGTCAAATGATTCCTCCTTCTCCCTGGTACTATTGTTGCTGCCACCATCTTTGGTCCTAAGGCCCAACTCAACTCTTCTTTCCTCAAGGACTAGTCTCCGCTTCTCAAGTTCAAGTTTTTTCTCCTCCAGGGAGAGTATGTCTAACTCATTCTCAATGGTTTCTACCACCATTACATTGGGAGATTTACTAGAGTGACTTCTGTCACTTCCCATTGGTGAAGGGGGTCCGGGAAAGGGTGGAGAGTTGAGGTCTTCACCTTCTTCCGCATAGTTATCAGTTTGGGCTAGGGCATCATCCTCTCTTCAGGTTCTTCTGAGGAATGGCCCTCCCTCTCTAGTCTTTTTTTCTCAGAGGAGCTAAGGAGCTTCTCAAGTTCCTCCTTTTTAGCTGTCACTTCATAGCCAATGCCCCTTGCTGTGCACAACACACTTAGATAAATGTAATGTTGGTATGGGGGTCTACAAAGGACCCTAATAATCCAATTAGAAAAATCAAAGCAATTCTGAGAAAAAATATTTTTGATGCTAAAGTCAATTAAGTGGATTTCTCGTGCAAAATCACTTATGGCCAATTGGTACTGCGACACACAGGTTCAGGATCCCCACAGCTGTAACACCAATATAAGAAAGTGGAGTATTATGTGGTGTGGGGGTTAGTCCTCACCATGTGATAGTATTCTATCACAATACCCCAAAGATGGTACTTGGATTCACACTAATAAATCCTTAGCTTAGTCCTGGTAGTGTGGCAAAGAGCAGTCAGTCTTTACTAGAGGAACATACGTTAAGCATTTCAGAGTACCAACATGGACATTCAATAATTGACACAACTCGAGAGATATCCAATAACGATTTATAAAAATAGAGTGTATTTTTATCTTACTTTAGACACCAAAATGACCGGAATTGCATGCATAAAACCAGAGTTATAGATTTTAGAAATAATAGAAAATCAATGCAAAAGAATGCAGTGAAAATTTAACATTGTGGTCAATGGGAAAAACCACAAGTGACAATCGGTCACTTGCAGATTGAGTTACGTTGTACCTTTGCAGGGTAAAGGTGATGCTGGTCCCAGGACTAAGCCACGACAGTAAGTTCAATTTTACCTGGCCCGTGGAGCCTGGGTGCAGAGTTGTCCTGGCTGTCTCTGGTGCTGAACGGGAGCCACGGGAGAGCTGCTTTTACCACTGAAACTGTGCTGCGGGGGAATTAGATGCAAAAAAGGCAACAACAGTGTGGTTGCTGACATCGGTCCAAGGTCGGATTGGAATTCCCTCTTTTTTAAAAAAAAATGTGTTTATTAGATTTAATGCAGGGAGTGAAACTGCTTCTACACACTTCGCAGCAGGCAGAAAATTGCCGCAAAGTGTCCTATATGCGAAAGCCATTTGTCGACTAACATAACCAGCGGCACACACATGCCCGCGTTGAAAATGACAATAATAAACACAGTTATACCAGTCAAAACGTCATAACAAAACAAACAAGCACATGAGACTGCACAGAAGAAAGGAGGAGTCAAGTTATATGTGAGGAGAGGGGAAAATAGCCCAGTGGAGTGCTACTAAGTATAAAGAACGTATAGCATGTATGAACAGATCACTTGAGGGCAGGGCAGAGGTGGGGGGGAGGCCCCAACCCAGGGAGTGACAGGCAATGGAGACGCAATAGGTTCAGTGAGGTCAGTCGTGCGAGAGATGTATAATGTGTTGATTGGACAACTGTGAGATCCAGTAGTCCTCACATGTTACATGGGGGGCACTCACCCTAATGCGTGCCGGCATGCATCGTCATGAATGTTGTGTGCAGAAGTGCAGACTCATGAGGGGGTGCGTGTCTTTTATGGCTTCCACATTAAGCAGCAAGGTCTCCCAACACTCGCCACCGGTGCAGGAAATCCCCAGCATGTGGAGCCATTGGAGTGTATGAGCCTCTGCTTGAGTCCATGTCAGTAGGTCACAGAGCCAACGCTGGAAATCAGGCGGGGCAGGCGCCTTCCAGGCCAAGACCACCTGACGTTTGACCAAAACAAAGGCGAGGTCCATAAATCTATGCAAGTGCTTGTCACCTTTCATGCAGGGGCGTAGGCCCAGCAAGCAGGAGGAAGGCGTGAGGGTGAGGGCATGTGCTGCCCACTCCGCCACCGTTGCAGTCACCTTGTGCCAGGTCGGTTGTAACATTGGGCAGTCCCATACCAATTGGTAGAACCCTGCTTCTTGTAACATACAATGGGGGCAGCTGGGGGAGAGCATCGGAAACATATTTTTAATGCGCTGAGGGGTAAGGCAGGCCTGATGGACGTAGGTGAACTGTGTAAACAAAAACTTGGGGTTGCAAGATACCCCCTTAACCATGTGAAGTGCCCGGGACCAGGCCCCGTCCAACAGAGACTGGTAGTACTGCGTCTCAACTGGCGCACACACACCCGTGGTCCAATTAAGTTTCATGAAGTGCTGTGTATAGAGTAGTGATAGCATGCTGTGTGCCACCAGAGGACAACAGCGTATGCAGCATCGTTGAGGTGAGAGGTTCCTCGTCCCCGCCTCCCCAGGTGGCACGCAACACACATTGTATAGTGTAAAAGATTAGGAACTGGCCAGCAGTTAAGTCATACGTATCCATGAAGTCCTGAAAGGACATGACGGCACCCTTGAGATAGAGGTCCCCTAACTGTTCAAAGCCTGTGTCCCTCCAGAGATCCCTGTCAACGTGACGCATCATCCCTTGAAATATCGGTAGGTCCCAAATGGCAATTGCCGGCAAGTACAGGGGTGGAGCCCCCTGGGGTGCACGAACCTGCACCAGCAAGCGCAGGCCACCACCATCTGGGCTATTTCGTGCCGGGGACGAATGGAGGAGTTGGACAGCCAAGGATAAGTGCTCACACCATTCAGCACCGCTCAGAGAAAAGGTATCGGCCGCTGCAGCTGTGCTGCTGCATAGTAATGGTCGAAATTGGGAGCCCTGAGTCCGCCCTCCAGCAACGGGCGCTGGATCATGGTCAAGGCAATGCAGCGATGACCGTCACTCCATATAAGCTCAAGCAATAAGCCATTAAGCATTCAGAAAAAACTTTGCGAAGAACGACTGGCAGGGCTGCAAAAAAATACAGCAACTGAGGCAGGAAAAGCATTTTGGATATGGCCACCCGACTCAGTGGGGACAGAGGTAGTGATCGCCAAAAGGTCATGGATCGGCAGATAGAACCAACCGCCCTGTCAAGGTTGCCCTCACGAAGGTCCCTCTCGGTATGATAAACCACCACTCCTAAATATTTGAAGGAGTTGTAGCACCAGTGAAGGCGTGTACTTGGCGTCTCAGTCCTGTGTGATGTTGTGTGTGGCGCTAAGGGGAATAAGCAGGATTTGGACCAGTTCACCCATAGCCCGATGCGTCCCCAATCTCATCCAACAGGCACGTGTGGCCAAAGAGATCGGCCTTGGCATCTCGGAGGTAGACTAGAGTGTCGTCCGCATAGAGTGATATGATGTGATGGATGCCCAACTCAGGAATACCCCAGTCATGGGCTCAACTACGCAAGCGAAATGCAATGGGCTCCATGGCCAATGCAAAGATAAGTGGGGACAGTGGGCAATCCTGACAGGTGCCCCTTTAAATGCTATAACTGTCAGATATCACTTAACCAGTCTTCACCCATGCGGATGGTGCAGTGTACAGGGTGTGTACCCAGATCAGAAACCCAGACTCAAACCCCATAGTAGTGAGGGTCGAAAAGAGAAAATCCCACCCCAGAGTATCAAAGGCCTTTTCAATGTCCAATGATACTGCCACTTGGTTCAAGGCCAATGCAGAAGCCGGAGTATGTTGAGAAATGTGCTACGACCCTGTGTAAAGCTGGACTGGTCATCATGTACATGCGAGTGAATGATTGGGAGCAAATGATTCACCAGGACTTTGCCCAGTATCTTGCAGTCCAGGTTCAACAGTGAAAGGGGGCAGTACAACCTAACATCCAATGGATCACGGCCGGGTTTAGGAAGGACCACGATCAGGGCCTCCCAGAGGGAGTTCGGAAGCCCCCCATAGTCCTTGGCCTCATTAGTAGGTGCTGGGCAGTCTGTGCAGAGAAGTTGGGTGAATACTCGATCGGCAGACCTTCAGTGCCCAGAGTCTTATTCTGGGTGATCTGGGAAATAGCTGCACAAATCTCCTCCATCTGCAGGGGCTCTTCAAGTCATCTCGCTGCAAGAGATTCAGCCTAGGAAGAGAGAACCCACGTAGGAACCCAGATATACAACCTGGGGATGGGGGACCAGATGCAGCATAAGCCCCTGGTAGTATTCTCAGAAGGGTGCAATCTCAGAAGGCTCGCCATCATGTAGATGAAGAGCCACAATGGGGGCACATTGCTGTTCTTCTCGAACAAGCCATGCCAGCAATTTGCCAGAGCGATTGCCCTGGGCATGCTGTAGGGCCGTCCTCCGATAATCATGTTGACTCAAGGATGCCTCCGACTCACTGCGCTGTTCACTCAACCGCCAAAGTCGTTCAGGGGATGCCGGCCGAGTGGCGACCCGTATTTCCAGTGAGGGAAGATCCTGCTCAATAGAGACATGGTCTTCGATCAAGCATCTGTGGATACCCCAGGAGACTGCCAGACAGTGGCCACGAACCTCGACCTTGTGAGCATCCCACTTCATGGCACGGGATGAGGCAGAGCCATTGTTCTCCTCGAAGTATTGAGTGAGACTTTGCATCAGAGCCTCACAAAAGGGAGAGTCAGAAAGAGCTTCGACCTGCAACTGCCAAGTAGGTGTCTGCCCCAGCGCAAAATGAGTAGCAGGGGGCAGTGGTTGGATAAGAAATGCGCCTGGTATTCAGATCGCACGTTCAGGGTGCCAAGGTGGACAGTGCACAAGAAGAGATCAATCCTGGTGTGGACATCATGTACCGGAGAGTAAAAATAGTATTCTCAGTAATGTAGGTGTTCCATGCGCCATGTGTCGTGTAAGTCATTGGTCAAAGGGATTTGTAATGCGAGTGCTAACCGCAGCGTACCGGGGTGGAGTAGAGTGGTCAAATTGTAAGTCAGTTCCCAAGAAAGAAAATACGAAGTTCCTGTGTGATGTGTTAATCACTCGAAAGGTAAGAGTTTTAGGTTTAAATGTGTTTTATTGGCATTTGCATCAGAAAAAAAGGATATACAGACATTATGCAATAGAGTTATACCCCTAACACTGGTACATCGGGTTCTAAGTAGGACCATACTGATCGGCTGTACCCTTCCGGGGACCCTGTGGCCCCTGTGCCCCTTTGAAGCCATCGGTGTGGTCACCTTCACTCCATTCCGTCTGATGAGAAGTAGAGATGTAATGCCTTTTACGGAAACAAAACCAAGAACACCCCCCCCCCTCATCCCAACTCCCCCCACCCTCCACCCTCCCCTGAACTGGTGTGCTATGGGAGTGTGCTATAAAGAAAAGGGAGTATCATGCAACGGAAGCAATCAGGAGGTACCCTACGAGGGCTATGGTGCGGCGGCCCCTCCTGTAAGGCGGAGAAGATGGAGGTATTTAGGACATGTTATCTCATTCATCTCCTTGGACAGCAAAGAAAGCAAAAGCTGCCAGTCGTCTGGAAAGCTAGCCATAGCCCCGGAGAGGGCGGCTTGTATCCGCTCGATGCCTATAATGTACCACAGCTTGTGCAGCCACCCTACCCGCGATGGCCTCGTGGGCGAGCCCCAGTATGATAAGATGTGTCTAGTAGCTGCCCCAAGAGCTAACCCCATTTGTCTACCTCGCCTGGATCTAAGTGGGTAAGTTATGGGGTTGGGTAGCCCCAAGACCACGTAAACAGGAAAGCGTGGTATCTCGGTGTCAAATTGGCGGTCTATATCGTCGAGGACGTCCCCCCAGTAAGCCTGCACTTCCCTGCAGTCCCATAAGAAATGTACTAGGGTGCCCTCCTCCCCGCAGCCTCGCCAGCACAGCGGACTACGCGCTGGATTTCCCCTGTGCAAGCGGGCCGGAGTAAGATGCCAATACATTGCCACTTTGACCGCCGCCTCTCTACTAGCCGTGTTACGCGCTGTATGATTCGCTCTGTAATAAATGTCTGCCCATTCTTTACTTGTCAGGTCCCTCCCTAATTCTCTCTCCCACCTCCGCTGATTGGCCGTGGGTGTTGCGGGGGTCTCGCTCCTAAGCATATCGTATATGTCAGAGATCAATGCTTTATCAGTGTTTCTGGTGTGTATCCACTTCTCAAATTTAGTGAGTTTCCTAGCTACACCAGGTCGGACATCGGCGTGAAGGAGCCAGTGCCGAAGCTGAAAGTAATGAAAGCGCTCAGCTTCCAGAACCCCGTAGTCTGCCTTGAGATCTTGGAAGGGAATAATACCCTCTGTAGAGAAGAGATGGCCTGCTGATCGCCAGTCGGCTGCCCTCCAGAACGAGAATGCCCTCGCATCCATGCCCGGGGAGAACTCTGCATTATCAAAGAGGGGGGTCATAGGGGATGGAAATGTCGTCAGGCCCCTGTTGACCGCCACCCCATCCCATGCTCTAAGAAGAGTCCTAGTGATAGGGGAACCCCGTAGGCCAGAAGGTCTATGCCCCCGTTTAAGGAAGGGAATCTTCCATAAGTCCAGTTGAGCCAACGCCCTATCCTGGAAGAGCCAGCTCTTCTCGGATTCGGGACGTTGCCACTCGACAAGGGACCGCAGTTGTGCTGCGCGGAAGTATTCAAGAACGTTGGGAATACCCAGTGCTCCCGCATCTAGTTTCATATAACTCAGATCTTTGCGCATCCGGGGTCGCTTCCCTCCCCATATAAATTGGTTGATGGCCTGTTGTAGAGCCTGTAAGGTACCGGGGGGCGGCCATACCGGGATTGTTTGGAATAGGTACAGCGCTCGAGGCAGAAGGGACATCTTAACGGCTGCCACCCTACCTAATAGGGAGAGCGAATGGCGTTTCCACTCGTTTAAATCTTTCGTGGTGTGCAAGAGAAGTTTGGAGTATTTGAGGTGTACCGTTTGTGATACTGACGCCGCTAACTCTATGCCCAGATAGGGGATAGAAGGGTGCATTGGAATGCCCGCATAGGTCGCACTCTCGGGAGGGGGCGTGTGCTCGGCTTCAAGGAGCCTAAGGATCGAGGATTTCCCCCTGTTAACCCGCAGTCCCGAGACCTGGCCAAAATCCTCCAATTCTTTCAGGAAAGCCGGAACCGACCGGGCTGGAGATTCTAGAGAGGCAATTATATCGTCCGCGTAAAGACTTACCGTGTGTCGGTCACCCCCAAATGGGATGCCCGTGATCTCTGGGTTATCCCTGATTTTCTGAGCCAGCGGCTCAATATACAGGGCGAAAAGAAGAGGTGACAGCGGGCAACCCTGTCTGGTCCCCCGCTGTATTTCAAAGGGCGTGGAGGTCACCCCATTCACTCTGATCGTAGCCACGGGATTGGTGTAGCAGCTTGAGACCCACGCTCTAAACTTGTCTCCGATACCGAAGTGTGCCAGGGTCTTATCAAGAAAACACCAATCCATCCGAGCGAACGCTTTCTCTGCGTCCACGGACAAGAGGAGGGCGTCCATGTTGGTGCGATGGGCCTTATCGATAAGATGGAAGATGCGTTTCGTATTGTCGCTACTCTGCCGAGACTGTATAAAACCGGATTGATCTGGGTCGATTATGCCGGGCATGAGGGGGCCCAACCGTGTCGCTAGTATACCCGTGAATAGTTTGAGGTCGACATTGAGCAACGATATTGGCCGGTAGGAGCTGCATTTAGAGGCGTCCTTACCCGGTTTGGGTAGCACTACAATTGAAGCCGCCAGCATCTCGTGGGGTATGGTGCCAGGACCAGTGAAAGAATTAAAAAGCCTGGTAAGTATTGGGGCTAGGGCGGAGCAATACATCTTGTAAAACCCGGCGGAAAATCCGTCCGGACCCGGGGATTTCAGGAGCTTGAGGCGGGAGATAGCCCCCACAACTTCCTCAATGCGAATAGGGCTATCAAGTATTTCTCCGTTGTGGCGGTTCAAAGCCGTCGTGCGTGTACCCGTTAGATACGCGTCTATATGTGGGAGGGATGAGGAGTCACCCGCGTATAACTCGGCATAAAAATCCCGAAAAGTCTGTGCGATGGCGACATCGTCGGTATGCGGGACGCCCTCGGGGCTTGCGATTTCCTTTATTTTACCCTGCTGTGTCCTCGCCCTCAACCTACTGGCCAGCATCCGCCCCGTCTTATCCCCCCCCTATATAATATGAGTGTTTAAGGCGGAGGGCCGCATATTCGGCCCTGTCTAAGTCGAGCCCTGCCAGCAGGGCCCGCGCGTGCTTCAGTTGTCGCCAAATTCGGGGGGCGCCGGTGCGGCTATGTATCTTCTCCAGCTCCATCACTTGGGCCGTGAGCTCCTCCCGTTTGGATTTGCACTCCTTATTTTCTGCTGCCGAGAGAGCTATGAGCTCGCCCCGCACCACTGCCTTAAGTGCTCCCCATAACGAGGTGATGGATGTATCGGGAGTGTCATTGATCTCGAGGTAATCAGTAATGCGCTTGAGGAGTTGGTTCTGTATCGCCGGTTTATGGAGCATGGCCTCCCTCAACCTCCAGCTACCCATCCGCCGCGCCATGTGGGGGACCTCTAGGGTGACCACTACCGCATCGTGATCCTACAGGGCAGCCGCTGTGATAGAGATATCTGTGACAGCCGCCTGAGTCTCCGTAGAGCCAATAAAGTGATCTAGTCTAGCATAGCTGTGGTGAGCATGAGAGTAGTAGGAGAACTGGGAGGTCTGGGGGTGAGCCGCTCTCCACAGGTCCGCTAATCCTCTGTCCGCCAGCCACCTCTTGCCCGCGGCGGAGACCGGCCCTGCCTGAGAATATCTACTGCTAGACCTGTCGGCGGCCGTATCCATAACTAAGTTCAAGTCGCCTCCCACTAGTATAAAGCGATCGCGGGATTCCAGAGTCTCGGAGAGAGCCGATTGAAGGAAGGCCTCCTGGCCCAAGTTCGGCACATAAATAGACCCGATTGTTAAAGCCAGGCCTGCTATCCAGAAGCGATATGCTAACAGTCTCCCTTTTATGTCCACTATTTTATCCCCCACTGACCCTCGAAAGTGCCTCGATACTAAAATGGCAACCCCGGCCTTCTTGTCATGCATAGAGGAGAAGTATTGGTAAGGGAATGCCCGGGACTTCAATCTGTGCCAGTCACGAGCTAGCAAATGCGTCTCCTGAAGGAGGCAGATGTCCGCGCCCGAGTTCTCAAGGTATGATAATTTGGCGCGTCTCTTGTTGGGGCTATTAAGACCCTTAACGTTAAGCGTGAGGATGGTAAGTGCTGAACCAGGCATGATTAGGGGGGACGGACCAAACGCTCCCAAACTAGCGCTATCGGCCTAGAGAGTGGATCCCCGCCCCAGCCCACCCGGCCACCCCTCCCCAAAGCACCCTCTTGTGAAGTCAGAGTCCCTACTTGAGCACACCAGTTCCCCTCCCTCCCCTCCCTAGCCCCAACTCCCAAACCCATCCCCCCGTAAGTCCCATGCACACTGAACCGAGCAGTGCACACGTGGTGTCGAAAGACAATACAGGGCATCCTGTGGCGGAGACGAAGCGGTCAGACCCTCCGTCTCCCCCCCGCCCCACCCCCTCCGGCCCCAAAGTCTCGTTCTGCTCCGAAGCCCCCTTTATCTCAGTCAGGACCCATCTTGGGAGGCCGTGTCGTTGGTGACTGCTTCGATCGCTGCTCTCCGCTCCTTCACCAGCATCTCCGGGTCGGGCCCTCCTGTAGCACCCCCTAAGCGTTTGCCCCCTACCAGCTGCCATCGCATTGGGGATTGGCGTTGGCTGGGTGGGCTCTCTGTTTCCGAGTGCCGACGTGTCAGGCCCAAGAGTTTGGTTGCTTCCGATAGGGAGCGTATTTGGTGCAGTCTGCCATGCCACTTAAATATGTTCCGAAAAGGGTGTCCCCAGGAGTATGCTATGCCGGCTTCTCGCAGGTGTGCTGTGACCTCCTTAAATTCTCTGCGTTTCTGTAGAGTGCTAGCCGCCAGATCCTGGTAGAGGGTAATGTTGTGGCCTTGGTACTGAACGGGGTGTTTCACTCTGGCTTCCCGGATGATGCGCTCCTTTAGCGGATAGTCCGGAAGGAAAGCCAGTATGTCGGGTGGTGGAGCATTGGCCCTACGCCGCAGGCCCACTCGGTGAGCCCTATCAATGCGGATCTCCAGCTCCGGAGGGCCAGCCAGAATGTCCAGGAAGAGGCCCTGCAAGAAGGTGGCGATGTCAGTCCCTTCTGCGTCTGATGGCACCCCTCGGACCCGAATATTGTTCCGCCGAGAGCGGTTTTCCAGGTCCTCGGCATGGGCCTGCAGGTCAAGCTGTTGCTCCGTCAGGCGGATCACCTCCTGTTGTAACTGTGCGACTTCCTCCTCTTTGGACCGCTCTTGGTCCTCGATAGCCGCCACCCTATCGCCTCCTGAGCTCGCGTACCTCCCCCGCCACCTCTCCTTTTAGCGTGTGGAAGTCCTCCCGGAGGGTATTAAAGAGTGACTCCAAAAAAGCTTTAGTAATGGGAGTGTCTTCGTCATCATGGCTTTCTTTGGCCTGGGGAGGTTTCGTCAGCATCTCTTTGAGCGTGCGCTCCTTCCGGCCCCTTTGGGTGGACATGTCTCTGCCAGAGTCCCAGCCAGTAGGCCCAGAACCCCGCAGGACGTGCAGGGGGTCCCCAAAGCCGGCTCGCAGCCTCAGGCGCAGTACAGGGCGGACGGGGCGCAGCGGACGCCCCTCCAGGGAGATTTGCCGACAGAGTTAGCGCCGATCTCTATGTCCCCCACTGGAAATCCAGGAACTGCGGGCCGTCACCAATGCAGGACTGTCCTCCTATTGAGCAAAACCAGGCCCCTCCCGGCTCCACCGCACCTCATCCGGGTTCACCGTCGCTGGAGGGTCCGCCACCAGTGGTCTGCGTTGCACTCCTGTAGTGCCAGCCGACCCGCCCTGGCCGATGCTCCGCGTCGCGCTGCTGTTCCTTTCCCTGCCTTTGTTTTCGCTAGGCCGCCGCCTCGCGTTCTCCCTCAGGCCCTCCACGCGCCGGAGCTCCTAGGCCTAATGTGCCTGCAATGTCCCCACAATCAGCTGGCCTGGGGAGTTGCGCATCGGGCCTTCCGCTTATCGCCGGCCTCTTCTTACCGCTATCCCACCAAGCTGGTAACGCTCCGTCGCTCCGCGATGCCCCCACCGCCTTCCGGGTCGCCTTCACCCCACGTGTCGATATGTGGGGGGGTCCCCGGGCAGGATAGAGATGCAGCACCCACCGTCAGCCAGGATCACCGGGGATAGCCGCTCTCCGCCCTCCGGATATCTCTGTGGCGGCCGCCCCACGGGCTCAGTCCTCCGCCCGGTGACGCAGGATCGACTCTCTGGGGGCCCGACCGTGGTCCACCACCGATGTGCCGGTCGCCGGGAGCGGCAGAGGTGCACTCGATGCCTCCCCGCAGACGGCTGGTCGCTCTCTGTCACAGCTGACCTGCTCCCCAGGCTCCGACTTCGCTCAGGGCCCGGCCGCCATCTTAGGCTCCCTCGGGCTCCGCCGTCCTTCTCCGGTGAAAGCAAGGTACAAGACAGCCCCCAGCCGTGAAATCACCGCTACTATGCGTCGCTTCGGCCGGGGGGCAGATCCACTACCGTCTGGCTGCTGCTGGGGGAATCAGACGCTATGCTGGGGCCGATCCGGGCATCGGCGGGCGGGGAGACGCAGCAACACACGTCCTACCCGCTGGCCATCTTGGCTACGCCCCCCCAAGGTAAGAGTTTTAGAGGTGCTACAGGTAAAGAGGAGGATAGGGGGAATTCCTCCTGTAGGAACTAGGCCCCTCACACACCCAGCAAGCTAGGTGTCATGCTTCATCATTTGAGCCTGCTCCTCGTCGGGCCGGCGCTGCAATGCCCGACGGGCACCCTTAAAGGGGCTCTTTTTCGGAGATCTTCTGTTCCTCGCCGTATGGGTGCCGTGGGTGTGTGGGGCCAGAGTGAGTGTAGATGTGTAAAGTGATGATAAAAACAGGTAAGGGAGTCCTCTGTGATGAATTTATTCAGCGAGGGACCCGACCTGATTAAAAGGAAATAGGGAGGGGTGACTCTTTTTGTTATAATGCGACAAAAAATGCACTCAACTCCGAAATGGCCGACATGTTTCTCGCTATTTGTTGTCAAGGAGTGATCGTTAGCGATTCTTCAGGACCGCATCCTTCCTGGATGCAGCGAAGCGGGGTAGGTCGGCCGTTTGGCTCCAAATGGGAGTAGAGACACCACTTATTGTGTCTTTTTAACTTCGTTGCAACTGATGCGGCAATATCCGATACCTAAATAGGTTACCTCATTTCCCAAAGGAAATGTCCCTGAGGGACTACCAGTGGTAGGTAGCCTTGCACCTTGCCACCTATGTGTAGATAGTTTTGTTTTACTTCACACGGTCCTGAAGAATCGCTAACGATCACTCCTTGACAACAAATAGCGAGAAACATGTCGACCATTTGGGAGTTGAGTGCATTTTTTGTCGCATTATAACAAAAAGAGTCACCCCTCCCTATTTACTTTTAATCAGGTCGGGTCCCTCGCTGAATAAATTCATCACAGAGGACTCCCTTACCTGTTTTATCATCACTTTACACATCTACACTCACTCTGGCCCCACACACCCATGGCACCCATACGGTGAGGAACAGAAGATCTCCGAAAAAGAGCCCCTTTAAGCAGCGCCGGCCCGACGAGGAGCAGGCTCAAATGATGAAGCATGACACCTAGCTTGCTGGGTGTGTGAGGGCCCTAGTTCCTACAGGAGGAATTCCCCCTATCCTCCTCTTTACCTGTAGCACCTCTAAAACTCTTACCTTTCGAGTGATTAACACATCACACAGGAACTTCGTACTTTCTTTCTTGGGAACTGTATGTAGGGCATGTACGTTGGACCTCCTCAAGCCCTCTCCGTCCCTCTTATTTTGATCAAATTGTAAGTCAGGCACACAATTAAAATTGCACCCCCAGAGCCCGGGGCTTTAGAGGATCATGGAAGAGCGCTGGGGTAAGTGCATCTAAAAACCCCACTTGGCTGGTGTTGAGGGCATAAAGAGCCACCAAGGTGAGGGGAGCCATTCTAGGTGACACTCCAGTATCACATACCACCCATCCGTGTCCACCCTTTGATTGTCCATGGCGAAGGGAACCCCCGGGGCAATCCAAATGAGCACACCCCTTGCATAAGCCAACATGATGGTCCCATAAACCTGCCCACTCTTTAGCGTGCACCTTATGGAGTTTGGGCGCCGTGAGGTGGGTCTCCTTTATCATGGCAATGTGGGTGTGCCGGCGTGTGAGGTAGGCATAAATGCAATGTCGCTTGGTCGATGTGGCCATGCCACGTGCATTCCACGTTAGAATGTGGTATTGCGGGATGTGGCAATCAGGTGTCGGTCCAGGCATGAGCATTATAGGTACAGAGAAGTACAAGGTGTGTATGAAGGCACGCCACCCGCGCCCATAAAAGCCCCTCCCGGCTGGTGTAGACACCCTTATGAAGTGTGCACAAAAACAACACATTCTGTTATATGCAGACTCAGAGTACAGCTTGCGAACAGAAACATTAACTAGTCAGTACTGCTTCTTCCCCCTTGGGGCAGTAACCTCAAAAGGGCCTGCCCATAAACCCCAATCTCTGAAACATAAACAAAATAAGCATAAGAAAGCAAAGACAACAGTCCACATGAGAACACTGGCAGGACGTGGCATAATAGCGAGGGATCATGGTCCAGCACACAGGCCCTTGCAGAAAGGAAGTAGGTGTAGCCTTCCCAGGCACAGTAGGTATGGTGGCACCCAGGTCTATTATGAAGGTGAAAGGAAGAGTCAGCATCCTGAATAAGCAGGTCAGATAAGGTTGTCTGCAAATCTTGGGGTGACCTTAAGAGCTATGGCGCTGGAGGTGGAAAAGGCTTCAGAAGCACAGGTATCATAACCGGATGTCTCGGGCAGCCTGTCCCGTAGTGTAGTGAAGGAGTTGACATGATGAAGCGTGGCCGCCTCCACCATGCACGCCTGCCCCATGGCTACTTGTTCTTGATCTGAGCATGTGCATGGTGTCTTACACTGCTGGCTCCTAGATTTAGGCATCACCCAGGTCTCCTCTTTTCGTTCTGTGTCAGTGGTGCAGACAAGACCTTTCACATGGAGCCAGGTCCAGACATCTTCAGGTGTGGAGAAGATGTGAGAGGAGTCACCGTCGATGACCTTGAGTTTCGCCGGGAACAAGAGGGCATATCGGAGTTGCAGTTCCCATAAGCGTTGGTTAACTTTCATGTAGGAGGCGCGCTTGTGTTAGACCTCCAGAATGAAGTCAGGATAGGCCGCCAAGGAGTGCCAAGGACCCTTTGTGCGGAAAAGTTGGAGAATGAGGTCTCGATCGCGGAAGTTGAGAAAACGTGCAATGAGGGGGCAAGGCGGCGCTCCAGTCTGAGGTGGGCACCCCTGGACACGGTGCGCCCTCTCCACGGTGAACAGTGCGGGGACCCTATCCTTCAACACAGTGTCCATAAGCCACTCCTCAAGAAAGAGCTCGGTGCTGGGCAGTTCCGATCGTTCTGGGAACCCAATAAAGTGGACATTATTGTGTTGGGAGCGCCCCTCCGCATCCTGCGCTCTAAGGTGGATGGATGCCACTTCCTCCTGCACCTTATCAAGCTTGACTTGTAGTTCATGTACTGATGGGTACAGTTTGTTTAGCACCGATACCAATTCATCGATCCTATCGACCAATTTGCTGTGGTCTGCCCTCAGTAGGCTTAGTCGAGGGATACTCTGCCGATTTTTGCTTTCCAGCAAGGTCTTAGTGTCCAGGATAGCATGTAGAATCTTATCAAATTGCTCTAAATGTTTGGTGAGAGTGGATTTGAGGTGCTGCAGAACAGTCATGGCCGGGGCCTGCAGAGATGAAGGGGGGATCTCAGCAACGGAGTCAATGGTTGAGCCCTGCTAGATCTGTTTTTCCCCATCAGGAGGCAAAGGAGAGGCACCACCCGCATCCCCCACCGTGATAGCACCAGAGTCCCCAAGATGGCCGGGGGAAGGAGCGACACAGATCTCACTCCACAGGAAGAGACAGGCGAGGGAGGGGAAGGGCATCCCGCGTCAGACGGATAGGGTCACGGAGGGGCAATCAGCCGTGATCATGTCTCCAGTATTCCAAATGCCTTGTCATCCTGATTGTGCCACTCCACATCACACAGACATTGCTGCAGCCAGGTCCATCGGTGGAGTCCAGGACCCCACAACAAGGTTCTCCGCCGATGAGCAGCAGGCTCCGAGGCACCCATTAGTCACCGTCACTGGGTGGGTGTTCCAGGGAGTATAGGGTGGGGGGGGGCAGGAGAACTTCCATGGCAGGCCACACAACAATGTGCAGCCACAGGCTGGAAGGGCCCCCCTCAGCAATGTCCGGTGGGCTTCAAGGTAATCAAGCACCCCCGGTGCAGGGATATCAGGTGATCTGTTGTGGCACTTCCACAGATAGCACTCCTACACGGTGGCAAGGTACTGCTGCTAACAGGCCAGCAGGACAATTTCCAACCGCAAGGCAGCCTCACTGTTATCATGTAGGCAACCTCAGTGGTGGAGCTGGGAAATGGCAAGGTCCGCTTGCATGAGTGGCATCTTAACAGGCCACCCAAGCTAGCGGTAGCCCCCACCACGTCACTGTAGGTCCCCAGGGGGGGAGGGGGAGCAAGCCCACCTGCAGCGCGAGGCCCAGGCCATAGGGCTCAGCAGATGGTAGGCCACAACACCTTGCGTCTGCCCCCGTGCCCACCGGCCCTAAACGCTCACCAGCTGGGAGGTCACAGCCCCTCGCGGCTGAGGCCCTGCACCAGTGTCCCACTTCACAAGGGCTTCAGAGGCTCAGACGGGACCCACTGCTGCCTGTCTACCTGCTTCCCTCTGTTTTGCCTTTTCCGCTTGTTTTTCTGCCCTCCGTTTTGCCTTCACTGCTAGTTTTTCTGCCCTCTATTTTGCCCTCTTCTGCTCTGTTTGCCTTTTTCTGCGAGTTTTTCTGCCCTCTGTTTTGCCTTTCTGCCATCTGTTTTGCCTTCTCTGCTTGTTTTTCTGCCCTCTGTTTTGCCTTTTCTGCTAATTTTCTGCCTTCTGTTTTGCCCCCTTCCCTTATTTGCCTTTTTCTGCCCATGTCTTCTCTTTTCCCGCCATTTTCCTCCTCCCGCCACTCAGTGTCTCGCCCTACCCCCAGGACATACTTAATGGGGGCCACAGCAGGTCCTCGTGCAAGCTCCCCCGGCGACAGTTCTCCTGTCCAGCTTGCATGCAATCTGCTCCCCTCTGCTACCTGTCTACCAGATGCCATCTGTTTGTGCCTCCTCTGCTCGTGTCTTGCTGTTTTACCTTTCTGCTAATTTTTCTGCCCTTTGTTTTGCCTGTTAATGCAAATGTTTTTGCCCTCTGTTTTACCTTTCCGGCTTGTTTTTCTACCCTCAGTTATACCCTCCTCCCGCCACCTAGCGCCCTGCCCTCCCTAGGACCTACTTAATCGAGGCCACAGCACAACCCCATTGAGCAGGTCCTCGTTCCAGCTCCCCCTGCAACAGTTCTGTTGTCCAGCTTGTCCGCAGTCCCCTACCCTATGCTACCTGTCTACCTTCTGCCCTCTGTGTGTGCTTCCTCTGCTTGTTTCTTGCTCTGTTTTGCCTTTTCTGCTTGTTTTTTCTGCCCTTGTTTTGCCTTTCCTGGTGGTTTTTATGCCCTCTATTTTGCCTTTCCTGCTCATTTCTCTGACCTCTGTTTTGCCTTTTCTGCATATTTTTCTTCCCTCTGTTGTGCCCTTTCTGCTTGTTTTTCTGCCCTCTGTTTTGCCCTCTTCTGCTCTGTTTTGCCTTTCCTACGCATTTTTCTGCGCTCTGTTTTGCCCTTCTACTCATTTTTCTGCCCTCCGTTTTGCCTATTCTGCTAATTTTTTTGCCCCCTGCTTTGCCCTCTTCTGCTCTGTTTTGCCTTTTCTGCTCCCTCATTTTTCTGTCCTCTGTTTTGCCTTTTTCTGCTTGTTTCTTCCCTCTTCCCGCCTTCTCCTCAAGACCTGTTGCAGGGGGAGCAGGCATGATGGGGGCCTCGCACCCCAGTGCCCAGATACCCCAGGGGTGACAGTGCTGTGCTCTACAAATGCTGATTGATTGAGCGTTTTGGCTCCTGAAGGCCAGCATGTAGCTCACTACATCCTGGGGTACCTTCCTGAGAGCTTGCTCCCACCCTCTTTCACCAAACTCAGAGGACCTCTGACTGGGTGCCCATACAACAGCTCGAAGGGGCTGAAACCCACGCCCCTCTGTGGCACCTCTCTGTATGCAAACAACAGGCATGGTAAGAGGACATCCCACTTTTTCCTCAAGACCTCAGTCAGGTCGCTAATCATGCCCTTCAGGGTCTTGTTTAACCTCTTAACAAGCCCATTGGTTTGTGGATGGTAAGAGATGGATAACTTGTAGGTTACTCCACCCTCCTTCCACATTGACTGCGTATAAGCAGACATTAAATTTGTGCCCCTGTCAGAAACAACTTCCTTAGGGAAACCCACTTGGATAAAAATCCCCATCAGGGCCTTTGCCACTGCAGTGGCAGTCATGGTTCTCAGCGGGATTGCCACTGGATACCTAGTGGCATGATCCACCAAAACAAGGATAAACTTGTTGCCTGAAGCAGTCTGGGGATCTATAGGCCCTACAATGTTGATGGCCACCCTCTCAAAGGGTGTGCCAACGACAGGTATTGGGTTAATGGTGGCTTTAAGCCTCTGCCCTGTCTTCCCACTGGCCTGGCAGATCACACAAATCCTATAGAATGCATCTGAGGAATTATTGATCCTATGCCAATTGAAGTGGGAGACAAGCTTTGCAAAGGTCTTGTCTTGGCCCAGGTGTCCTGCCAGGGGAAGTTCATGAGCCAGCTCCAGTAGGAAGGTCCTGTAACACTGGAAGACCACCAGGGCCATTGCTGTTCTAAGCCCAGGAGCATTAGGCTTACTGTAAAGGAAGTTGTCCTCCCAGTAAATGTGGTGACTACCAGAGGTATCACCTGCTGCTTGGGCTTCAGCCTGTACCCTCATGCCCACAAGGGTGGGGCACTTCCTTTGTGCCCTACAGAACTCATCCTTGGTGGGTCGTCCTTCCACAGCTATCCAGCAAGCTCAGGCAGGTCACCAAGGGAAGCAATGTCCCCTTCAGTGGACTCCGGGGTGGCCACCATAGTTGCCCCATCGATCTAATCAGAGGTACATTTGGGGGCTGGTTTCCCACGCCCTCTGCCTATCCCCTTCCTAGCAGATGGCTGGGCCATTGTTCCAGGTTCCAGCCCTTTTTTACTCCCATCCTGGGCAGACATGGACCGTGTGGAAGCACAGATCCAGTCAGGTAACCCTAACATCTCTACATAAGCCTTGCGCTCCACTTCTTTCCAAGTAGTGTGCTCCAGGTAATTACCTAACAAACAGTCCACAGGCATGGAAGTCTTACTGCAAATTTCAGAAGACCTGAAACCCCCCACACCACTCAAATGGAACAAAGGCCATGGCGTAGTAACCCTCTCTGTTGTCAGCCACCACAACCTTGTGGAATGCATGGGGAATTAACTGCTCTGGGGACACCACCTGACCCCTTACCATAATCATGATGGCACCTGTATCCCTCAGAGCCTTACACCTTGCCCATTGATGGTGACTCATTGCCTATACTTTGTAGTATTTGAGGGCACATGGATCTTTGGAACCATCTCACTGTCATCCAGGGACATTAGGATAACTCCAGTAGCCCCACTAAACTCCACCTATTAACTGGGGCAAACTCCTCCCCCAGCACTACACTAGTCACCCCTGGAATCTTTCCTCCAGTGGGAGGTGGTGCTCTGTTTGTACACTTGGGATCCCTTGTAGTGTCCATACTCGTAGCACCCATAGCACTTGATGGGCTTGGGCTGCTGACCTTTGTCAGGGTAGTTTTTCTTCTGGTGGCCATATTGGGAATGTGAGCAAGACACTCTGCGTTGTTTTGGGGGCCTGAAGAGAACTCCTTAATTTTCTAGCCCCCCCCCTTCCTTTGGTGGGAACCCTGACCACCCTTTTGGGAGTCCCCACCCACTCAGATACCTTTTTGGACACTCTGGTGCTGACCCAGAGGTCCACCTCCTCAGCAAGCTTCCTGGAGTCAGAAAGCTTGCTATCAACCAGGTGTTGGCACAGCTCTGGAAAACAAGTATCAAGAATGTGCTCCTTTAAAACCAAGTTATACAACCTATCATATTCATTAACTTTGCTACCACTCTCTCAGCCCTTCAATGCCTTGCCAGCATAGTCCAAGAAACCCACCCATGCTTGTGTAGAGAGTTTGTGACTGGCCCTGAACCATTGCCTGTACTTCTCTGGGGTCAGCCCAAACTGGCTGACTAAAATGACCTTCGTGGCAGTGTAGCTGGTCTGGTCCCCCACCTCCAATGTAGGAGTGTGTCCCTCCCCGTTGTGGGCATGTACCACCATAAACTACACCCTCCCAGAACTCCCCAGGGACCCTGTGAACTTTCAAAGTCACTTCATAGGCTGCCAACCATTTATCTGTTATCCCCCACTCCATAACTGGGCACCATATCTTTTGGAATAGGAAATCTGGACTAATGTGAAGACACCGCAGGTATGCTGCCATCAATATTGTTGTTGCTGGACCCCACTTTGAGGACTAATATCCAGCTTTCTTAGGCTCAGCTCATGGGCCATCTTCCTTTCCTGTATGGCCAGCCTGATCTCTTCTAGCACACGCCCTTTCTCCAGTTTAGCAAGGGCCTGCTCCCTGTCAATCTTGGCAAGCTCTAGTTTAAGTTTCCTCTCCTCCCTCCTGTCCACCAGCTCCTCTGGGGACAGGTTCTTTGAGGATACACTGCTGCCTGGTCTAGAGTAGACATCCAGTCCTGGGAGAAAGTTGCTTCCCCCCTCTGTAGGCTGCATGACAAGACCCTCTGTCAGGTCCCACTCTGATCCTTCCTCAGATCCCTCCTCCTCATCCACTTCTCCTTCTGGGTTGGCTGCTAGCCATGCTCTTATGGCTTTCTGAAACTCTGCCTTCTTGGCACTTCCCTTATGGAACACCCCTCTCCTGGCAGAACTTCTTGAGCTGGGCTACTGTGTATGCCTCCAGATTTGCCAGCTTGTATTCCATATTGCCAGGTAGGACCACAGACATTGCAGAAAAAATGGGACTTGGGCAACAGGACTTTGGAAAAATCAAAAGATGTCAGAACAAGGAGAATTATAAAAGGCTCGAATTGTAGTGAACAATGAGTTACTATATGGTATTGCACAAACACAAGTCCTATCCTCAACGCTGATCACCAATGTTTAAAATGAGGTTCCTGTTTGGCTGAGGTATGCACCCAGGCCAGGCAGGAACCACCACTCTGGTCAGGGTAAGCTAGATACATACTAAGAGATAACCTGCGCTCACTCTCTGGTAGCTTGGCACAGAGCAACACACACAGTAACACAATGAATGCACCACAAAAAGACTCCACACTGATTTATAAGAATAGATTAATATATTCTGAACAAAACAAGATCAAAACGACAAAAATCCAATGTATAGAAGTGGAGATATTGAATTTTAAAGGAATAAATGCAGTGAAGCACTTAGAAGCAAGTAGCACTAAAAAGGTTACTTGAGGTCGTGCTGGACCTTGACAAAGTCAAAGTTCGGGCTGACCGCGATGGAGCGCCAGCCTGCTACAGGACCGACGCAGGCCCTGGTGAATAAAGTACCTTTCCTGGTCGCAAACAACGAGATGCGTCAATGTCGAGTCCGGCAGGATGTGTTGATCTTCTCCTTGCGGGTGAAGGTGATGCGTCAGTTCCAAGACGTTTACCGGAGTCGAGAGGCATTGAGCGATGAGCCAGATTCTGCCACTCAGTCGAGGGGATGCGTCAATTTCACCAAGTTGCAGCGGTGGCGATACACTGTCCGATGGGTAGATCTCTGGAGGCAAAATGCACTGGATGCACTGATTTTACTCCCAAAACCACGTTGATATGCCGGTTCTGCTACAGGCAGACAGGAGATGCGTAGAAATATGTGTTGCAAATACCTGGGCCACTTCCAGTGAGCCAGGTACAGGATCAGGGGTTGAGACATTGATATTCCTGAGTCTCAAGCAACAAGAGGCAATACAGCTCTCCTTCAGCATAGTCAGAGAGCAGCAGGCAGCAGGGCAGCAAACAGAAAAGGAGACCTTCCAGATCAGCAGTCCTGCTGAGTCCTTTAAGCAGCACAGCAGTTCTTCTGGCAGAGCTTCAGTTACACGTCCAGTAGTATCTGATTTTAGGGGGTCAGAGACCCAGTAATTATACCCCAAAGTGCCTTTGATGTGTGGGTGACTTCAAAGTAGCTCTCTGAATTACACAAGTATCCCTTTCAACCTAGTCTTGTCTTCCAGTCTATTTGTGGGGGGTAATCAGTTCTTTATGTGGGGACAGGACACTGCCTATTCAAGTGAAGTGTTAGCCTCTCTCTTCCATGCTGCCCAGGCAAGGCCATCAACATTCAGATGGGTACTCAGACACACCTATCCTTCCTGTGTTGTGGCTGTCTAGAGGGAATGCACAAAGTGTATATGTCACCCACCCCAGATGTGTATTGGAGACAGACTGTGAGGCACACAGAGCAGTAAGTGCAGAGAAATGTCCACTTTCTAAAAGTGCTGCTGCAACAAATGGACGGAATGCTGAATAAATCAAACATTTACCCCAGTCAAGATATCTGGGTTAAATCCATCGTTTTTTTGCTCACTATGCCATCCCAGTTTGGACCCAGCCATATCCAAATCAGTCTTGACCCTGCTCCTCATGGGAATAGTCCAGCCCAAACTGCCAAGCCGGGTCCGCCTTGGACTGGACTTGGCTGGGTCCATGCTGGGGTGGCATAGTGAGCAAAAAACGATGGATTTAACACTGATCTCTTGACTGGGGGGGTGAATGTTTGATTTATTCAGCATTCCGTCCATCATTTGTTGCCGCAGCATTGTTCGCCTTAAGTAGGATGGGTATGCCAAGATGTGGGTCCCTTGCTCTTTGTGACACTGGTTTCAAGCTATCCTGGCTGATGAGTGGTGATACCCCGAAACCGGTCTCAGAATGCTTATTTTCGGACCAAGGAGGACCCAGCTTGGCAGTTCGGGCTGGACTGTTCCCACATGGAGCAGGGTCAAGACTGAATTGCATATGGCGGGGTCCAAACTGGGGTGGCGTAGTGAGCAAAAGAACGATGGATTTAACCCAGATCTCTTGACTGGGCATGCATGTTTGATTCATTCAGCATTCCGTCCATCATTTGTTGCTGCAGCACTTTCTAAAAGTTGCATTTCTAAAACAGTAACGTTAAATCTATCTTCACCAGTAAGGAGTATTTATCATTACCATTCCAAAGATATGAAACATGAAAAATGCAATCCTCTCTGATCAGGAATTACAGCTTAAAAGTGTATTAAGGAATTCCCAAATGTTAGCCTATGAGAGGGGTAGGCCTTACAGTAGTGAAAAACGAATTTGGTGGTATACCACTACCAGGACATGTAAAGATCAAACACACATGTCCTACCTTTTACTTACATGGTCCCCTGACCTTAGGGTTACTTAGGGCCTACCATAGGGGTGACTTATATGTAATAAACGGGGAGTTTAAGGTTTGGCAAGTAGTTTTAAATGCTACTTTGAAGTGGCAGTAAACTGCACACACAGGCACTGCAGTGGCAGGCCTAAGACAGGTTTGAAAGGCCACTTATGTGGGTGGCACAATTAGTGCTGCAGGCCCACTAGTAGCATTTGACTTACAGGTCCTGGGTATACGTTATACCACTTTACACGGGACTTACTAGTAAAGCAAATATCCAAATCAGGTATACACCAGTGTCACCATGTTTAGGGGAGAAGCACAATGCACTTTAGCACTGGTTAGCAGTGGTAAAGTTCTCAGAGTCCTAAGGCCAGCAGAAGGAATCAGTAAAATAAGAGAAAAAGGCAAAACAAAAAGTCTGGGGAAAGGCCACCCTAAGGATGACAGGTCTCACACGGGTTAAAGTCCTTGTCAATTGGGATTGCCAATTCACACATACCTGATCTGGGAGAGAGCACAGGCACTGGAGCCTGGTTAGCAGGCTTCATTGCACTGTAAGAGTCGAAAACCAGCATCTAGCAGTCCACATAGGACTAAAAAGTGGGGGGCATCCGCAAAGAGCCCTGTTTTCTTACTGCAGATAACAGTTCTCCTTCTTCGAAGAGCTTGCCAGGTCATGGTGGGCTGTTTGAATTCCAGGTATGAAAGCTAGGATCAAGATCTGTACATTGCTTTTCTGTCTTTTTTTACTTTAATTATCAGTCGGGGATCATTAAGGTACCTCCAGAACACATCTTAAAGTGTGTTGTTCTTACAATTACTGTTGAAAGTATTACAGAAAAGGGAACAAATACCAGCTTTTGGTGATTTTGCTCATTTTTGTACCAGCTGAGTATAGTGGGGCATGGTCAATGAGTTTGGGGGCAGAGTCAGACACATAGCTAAACAGAACAAAATATTACGTAAATATTTTGTTGGCCTTTCATCTGTAGGTAACTGCATATAAAATAGAATGCACACACCTTAAATGAAAAATAAATGTAAGTTAAACTAATCTGTGGGAAATGGGAAACAGCCTTTACAACGAAGGCTGAACAACGAGATGCCTTTACAACGAAGGCTGAACGACAATGTGTTTACAACAAATGTTTTTACAACTATTTCTTTTACAATGAGTATGCCTTACCACAGATGCCTTCAAAACAAATTTCGTTGTGAATGCATTAAAGGTGAAGGCATACTCGTAGTAATTTTTTTTACATCTAAATGTAAGTATTTTGCTGAGTATTAAAGGTAAGTATTATGTGTAATATATATTTTGGGAGGAGAAAGTCTGGTGATATATATATATATATATATATATATATATATATATATATATATATATATTATCTACTGGCGGTCGCCAGTAGATAGTTATAGTTAGAACCTAGTTTCCATAGGAAAAGCATTTTTTGATGTGCTTATAACTTTGGCGTCGTTTGCCGAAAAGGGGGGGCTGAGAAAAAGGGGGGTCCCAAAACGTGTTTTCTCCATGCAATTTCCATAGGAAACTTTAGACAAGGCTACAGGTCAAACTGCTGAACGGAATTACGCCAAATTTGGCAGGGAGAAAGGTCTTGGTCCAGAAAGCACGCTTTTGTTTAAATGGGGTAAGTCCGTTCAGTAGTTTTAGAGAAATATCAAAATTTACAGATATCGATATTTGAGAATTCTGACATCTGATTGGCTGAGGCATTACGAGCATGAGCGTGTGGCTCATTGGTTGCGAACTGTTGAAACTAGGAAGTGTTGGCAGCCATTTTGTGACTGAGTTGAAAGGCGTAGGGCGAAACAAAAGAGAAAAATATTATAAGAGGGTATAGTAGGAACACTGTGGTCTTAGTTTAAGCAGTCTGTACGGTGCAGAGGCAGGGAGTTTGAATGTTGTGTAGGCCGTAGAAATCACGTCCGCAGAACAACGGTGCGCGGTATTGCGGCAAGGTTACGTAGGCTCTGGAAATCCCGTCGGGAAAACAATGCGCCGTATTGCGGCAAGCAGTGTGTAGGGTGCACACACAGGTAGTGTGAATGTGCGGTATTGCGGCAATGTTCAGTAGGCTGTATCGGGAAAATAACAATGCACCGTATTGCAGCCTTCCTTTAATATAATGCGCAGTAATGTTTACTTATAATGCGGTGTTCACTTTTATCACGGACAGTGTCACTTTCTTAGACGAAATTTAATGTTATGTGGGAGGGCGTGTTCTGTTCGTGTGTCTGGAACAAAATTAACGTTTAAGTGGCTGAAGTGTTCCAACAACAAGCTCAATGTTTATTGGCTGCGAACCATTGAAAGTAGAAGTGTTGCCAGCCATTTCCTCCCCGTCCGCGGAGTAGCAGGGACATCTAATTGGCTGACGTGTTCCAAGCAGGACCTTCCCAAGCTTAATGTTCATTGGCTGCGAACCATTGAAAGTAGAAGTGTTGCCAGCCATTTCCTCCCCATCCGCGGAGTAGCAGGGACATCTGATTGGCTGACGTGTTCCAAGCAGGACCTTCCCAAGCTTAATGTTCATTGGCTGCGAACCATTGAAAGTACAAGTGTTGCCAGCCATTTCCTCCCCGTCCGCGGAGTAGCAGGAACATCTGATTGGCTGACGTGTTCCAAGCAGGACGTTCCCAAGCTTAATGTTCATTGGCTGTAAACCATTGAAAGTAGAAGTGTTGCCAGCCATTCCCTACCCCTCCGCGGAGCATCAGGGACATCAGATTGGGTAACGTGTTCCAATCAGTACCTTCCCAAGCTTAATGTTCATTGGCTGTAAACCATTGAAAGTAGAAGTGTTGGCAGCGATTCCCTCCCCCTCTGCGGAACACCAGGGACATTTTATTGGCTAAAGTGTTCCTAGTACAAGTTTGCTCATTATTGGCTGGGAACGGTTCACTGTTGTGAACCATTTTGTGACGCACTTCAATGGAGTACGGGAAAAGAAAGTAGTAGCCGGGAGGGTAGGAACACTATTAACTCTGTACAGTGGTCACAAGGTGGTGGAGAGGGATTGTGAAGGTAAAAATAGTTTTTTATATATTTTAAGGGCCATTTATATAATTGGCGTGGGGTGTACAAATCACGGCGGGAAAATAACAAAGTGTGTTGCGGTCTTCTTTTTATTAAGTTTGCGGGTGGGATACTTCCCAGGAGCACTGTTTAGTTATAATGTGGTGTTTACTTTTCTGACGGGGAGCTGTGGTTGCGCAGTCTATCAGTCACTGACCATGCCATGAATGATGTAATATGTGACGTCATGAGCAGTGCATTGCGGGGGCGCGAGTTATAGTTAGCTGAACTAACTATAACAGTGGAATTTCTATGGTTTTGTACGAGTAAAATGTCCAGCTGACTATAACGCCCCTGAAACCTATGGTTTTTTCCGTGAATTTCAAAGGTTTTTTAAATGCTAATTTCTAACTATAACGTCTGTAAAACCTATGGTTTTTTCAGTGAATATATATATATATAAATAATATATATATACACACTGGCAAGGGTATTTTTAAGGGTTCAGGCTGGCAATGGGTTTTTGGGTGGCAAAGGTAATTATAGGGTTTAGGTTGGGTGTTTAGGTGGCAAGAGTATTTTAAGAGTTTAAAGTAGGTATGGATTTTTGGTTGGCAAGGGTATTTTAAGGGTTTAGGGTGGTTGTGGGTTTTTGGGTGGCAAGAGTATTTTTAAATTATAGGGTAGGTATGGATTTGTGGGTGGCAAGGGTATTTTAGGGTTTAAGGTGGTGTGGTTTTTTGGGTGGCAAGGGTAAATTTAGGGTGGGTATGGATTTTTGGGTGGCAAGGGTAATTTTAGGGTTTAGGGTGGGTATGGGTTTTTGGGAGGCAAGGATATTTTTCAAGTTTTGGGTGGGTATGGGTTTTTGGGTGGCAAGGGTAATTTTTGGGTCTAGTTTGGGTGGGGTTTTTTGGGTGGCAAGGGTAATTTTAGGTTTTAGGGTGGGTATGGGTTTTTGGGTGGCAAGGGTATTTTCAGGGTGGGTATGGATATTTGCTCCATGCCATATGCTGTAGTGGGAGAAAGAACATTGTTAATGTTTATATTTTCTTGTAGTACCACTATGGTTTATTTTCAGATTTAGTTAAAGTCCCCGTTAATTTCCTTGTCCCATATTGTGTCAGATTTTGAGCTCAGTCACATATTCTATGCAGTATATTTGAAAGCTTTTTTTGCGCAAATATGTTCTCAGTAATGAAGTGTGCATATGAGTTAACAGGCATTTCACTACTTAGTAGTAATTCAAGAGGGAAGGTGACTAGATGACTGTGTGACTGAGTGTCACTCAGTAAGTGATGGAATGGGCACTTGGGGTGGCCGGCTAATTGAGATACAGAGACAAGGATGAATTGTCTTCCTGGGGAACACAGAATAAGGCTTCTCTCTGCTGTATGGTTGCCTGCATGGATGACTTCACAGTAATTTTTGCTGATCTGTTGAGGGACTCCTGTTCCACAATCACTCAGCTGACAACATCGAAAATTAAATGACTCTGAACAGGGGTGTAGCTAAGTCAGTGAGATTCGTGGGGGGAGGGATTGAGTGAATCCCAAATTTTCCAACTAAAAAAGCAGTGGATTGCAGGGGGGAGGAGTGAGATGACAAGGGTTCAGGGCGGACTGTTTCCATGAGAAACAGGATCAGTAGTGAACTGCATTAGGTGGGCTTCTGTCTAGAGTGTTACAGCAAACAAATGATGGACGGAATGATGACAATGCAAACATTCTCCACCAGTCAAAAGATCTGGGTTGAATCCATCGTTCTTTTGCCCACTACGCCACCCCAGTTTGGACCCAGCCATATGCAAATCAGTCTTGACCCTGTGCCCCATGGGAACAGTCCAGACCGAACTGCCAGGCCAGGTCCTCCCTGGACCGGAAACAAGCATCCTGGGACCGGTTTCAGGGTATGTCACCCTTCTTCAGCCAGGCTAGCTTGAATCCAGTGGCACAGTGAGCAAGGGACCCACGTCTGGGCATACCCATCCCACTTAGGGCGAAAAGTGTTACAGCAAACAAATGATGGACGGAATGATGACAATGCAAACATTCTCCCCCAGTCAAAAGATTTGGGTTGAATCCATCGTTCTTTTGCCCACTACGCCACCCCAGTTTGGACCCAGCCATATGCAAATCAGTCTTGACCCTGTGCCCCATGGGAACAGTCCAGACCGAACTGCCAGGCCAGGTCCTCCCTGGACCGGAAACAAGCATCCTGGGACCGGTTTCAGGGTATGTCACCCTTCTTCAGCCAGGCTAGCTTGAATCCAGTGGCACAGTGAGCAAGCTACTGGAATCAAGCTATCCTGGCTGAAGAGGGGTGAAACCCCGAAACCGGTCCTAGGATGCTTGTTTCCAGTCCAGGGAGGACCTGGCTTGGCAGTTCGGGCTGGACTGTTCCCATGAGGCACAGGGTCAAGACTGATTTACATATGGCTGGGTCCAAACTGGAATGGCATGGTGAGCAAAAAAACGATGGATTTAGGCCCAGATCTCTGTACTGGGGTGAATGTATGACATTGTTCTGCATTCTGTCCATCAACTGTTGTTTTTGCATCTGTCTAGAGTGGCACAGTGGACGAAACACTATGGGTTGGAATGCTACCTTGAGCGATTGCCACTGGTTAGACTATTTGGAAGCATTCGTTCCATCAAATTTAGGTTCTGTGATTGCCAGTAGTATGCTTGGAAACTTGAGACTGGCGCAGCTAGCCAAGCCTACTACTGCCAATGTTTGAGAATTCCAAAAAGTAGTACATTTGCACCCATTCAATAAGTGCAGATTTACTAATTTTTTGGTAAACCAGTCATTATATATATTTAAGATCCCAATCCAAAAAATAATCAAGTTAAGCCCTCTTTGGGAAATGTAAACTACAAAAACAACTGGCACAGACATAGTAGATACGACTCATGGCCCTTGCACCTGACTACAAACCAAGAATACTTTTGAGGGGTTTCACTCCACAAACACCCCATTGAAGCTACCCTTGTAACCCTCCAACCTGGGCCTGGTACTTCTCCCTGGAAACTCATGACTATGTTTGCGTACAACACAACAGCCTTGAATCCCTGCCCTGGGTTCATTTATTTTAGATGTATTTTCACTGTACATACTCTTCTTCATCTCTGCTACAAGAAACCTTGACAGTACAGTTGTCAAATCGGTGCACTTGGGCAGGGCTCCATTTTTCTAGTCCTCGACCTTTTACAAATCATTTTATCAATGACTGATGGCCCCATGTGCTAAACGTGAGTCGCAAGTAGAAGAGGGCGCATGATAAATTAATAGTGCGAGCCGAACCTGAGCAGAGCCATGGGAAACTGTTGTCATGTATATTGTGCAAGAAACAAAACGTAAAAATATGACGCAATATCTTCAGAGTTCAAAAAAGTGTATTTCTTTAACATGTGGAAGCGTTTCAGTATATCAGATTATATCACTGCATAGGCAGACATTTAATAAACTTTTTAGAAATATTTATGACTCACCACCCAAGCACAATGCCATTAGTGAATTAAGAGGCAAAGCCAAAAGTCATGTTAACCCTAAACATGGACTAGATTCTGTTTATAGATGGAGCAACATTCCAGTCTATTACATCAAATAACGGAGGTGTTTGTACAGGGCACATCCTGAACTCAAGTAAAAGGGTACTGAACAAAAGTGCGCTCACATGTGATATTAGAGAAAAAGGAGTCTCTGTGAAATAAAATATTTACCTTGGATCACACAATTTGGCCAAGCAGGAAAGCCGGTTTTGATTCGAAGTTATCTGATTTTGAAATTCAGCCACCAGATGGATCTCTCTCTCTCTCTCTCTCTCTCTCTCTCTCTCTCTCTCGCTCTCTCTCTCTCTCTCTAGCTCTCTCTCTCTCTCTCTCTTTCTCTCGTTTATAATAAAGGTCCCCATTTTGTCTTTCATTTTTGGCTCAGGATGAGATAAACCATCCCAGAGATAGCAGACCTGACTCAGGGGCCCCAGACCCAAATACCACGGCAAGAATGCATTTATTTGAGGGGTGTCACATCCCAAACACTCTGATGAATTTACGCCATGTACTGGAGAGTAGACCACGCCGGGGGTGGGAGGAGAACCGCGCCTCTGTGGACAGCACGCCAGTCTCCCAGTACTTGTTGATTATGGCCTAATGTTTTTTATCATAATATCGCTATCCCTGCTCGGAAAGTGTGTACTACTCTTTGTTGGGACATTTTGAAATTATTGCTGCTGGACTGTCAGTGGTGTGATGCGATCTGAGGGTTTATCTACCCCTCCCATTGGAAAAAGGCCTTTATTCTCCCACTGCTAAAAAAAGCTAACTTGGACCCAGCGCACACCAATAATTACCGACCAATTGCGCTTCTTCCGTTACCTGCTAAACGCGCGGAGAAAATTATGAATGGTCAATTGGCCCAATACATCTATGAAAATAAGCTGTTGGACGAAACACAATTCGGTTTTAGAAAAGGCCTTAATACGGAGACCACACTTATCAAAGCTACTGATGAGATTAGGTTTGCTTTAGACAAAGGAGGAGCGGCTGTCCTTGTGCTACTGGATTTATCAGCAGCATTTGACACGGTTGATCATGGGCTTCTGATCAACCGTGTCTCTGCGCTATGCATTGGGAATAAGGCCAAATCCCTGTTGGCTTCTTTCTTATCGAAACGCACTCAATTAGTCAGCTTGGGCGATTTTGACTCCCCAGTTTTTTCTCTCCTGTGTGGAGTTCCGCAGGGGTCTTCCATTAGCCACACGCTGTTTAACATTTACGTTACCGATTTAGCACGGGTGATCAAATCTTTTGGTTTAGCGCTCACGTCATATGCAGACGACAGACACCCAATTAGTGCTCTCCGTTCATAAGAACGGGGACACTGTTTCGGTTAATTTTCATGATGCCATGTTGGCCATCAGCGCTTGGATGTCAAGACACTGCCTCAAATTGAACTCGTCTAAGACAGAGGTTATGGTCTTCTTTGGAAATGTATCCCTTGTCTGGTCTCCTGGTTGGTGGCCAGGTAAATTGGGATCGCCCCCAATCCCGGTTACTAAAGCGAGGAACTTGGGTGTCAACCTAGATGACAAGCTGTCTTTTAAATGTCATGTTAACGCATTGGTCTCTTCATGCTTCTATGTTCTCAGAATGGTGAAGAAACTGTTCCCTTTCATTTCGATTGATGCCAGGAGAAAGATAATATCCGCTTTGGTTATGTCCACAGTTGATTACTGTAACAGTTTATTAATTAATGCACAGGAAATGGTTCTTAGTAAGCCAAAGCTGGTGCAGAACGCAGCCGCCAGGATGCTTTTGTGCATTCTGAAATTTAAATCGGTCTCCAAGGTGGTTAGACAACTTCATTGGTTGCCTATAAGAAGCAGAACAAAATTCAAAGCATTGTGCATTGCCTACAAGGCGATTCACAATATAGGGCCGGAACGTCTGAAGCATTTACTGCAGATATACACTCCGAACAGATCCCTGCCTTCATCAGGTGCTAACCCTCTTGTCGTCCCAAGAATCTATAGAACTAATTGGGGCGACAGAAGCTTTGTAGTTGTCACTGCTAAGCTGTGGAATTCACTTCCCTCTCAGATCAGAGCCAGTCCTACTTTATTGTCATTTAGGAAACAATTAAAAACGTGGCTCTTCAATTAGTAGGCTATTTTTCATCTAGGTCATGGCCCTGCCTTGTGGAGCACTTAGCGCCGAGACACCTGTGGGTATTTGTGCGCTTTATAAGTTGTTTTAACTTTAACATCAAAATAATAAAATTGAACAAAAATTATACTGGCTGTTTAAAGAATTTATTTCTGAGGTGTGTGGTGAGGTTGTAGTGCCGATACAGGGTGTACTTGAACATACAATATAAGGTTCTTAATAGACATGGCAAGATAGGTTGTGCCAAGTATAAACACAGTTAGTGGCCTGTCAGATTGTAAGTGCCGTCATAACCAACGTGTTAGATGCTATATAATGTGATTTGGATTAGGGGGGCTGCATACAATGTCACAGTCTCCAGCGGATATTAGTGTCCATGATGTGTGTGAGTCTGTGTTGTGTCATGCACACCTCTCTCTGAGACATATGTTATGATACCCCCCCTTTGGCTTCTGCTAAGTCTCTGTCTCTTCTGAGAGCTGTCCTTCCATGAGGCATCGCACAGGAAAGAGATAAAACGGATGAATGCTAATTTTCAGACCGGGTCTCCGCAGTACCATTTTCCACACTTTGGTGGTGCCCTCATTGCTGAGGGCTCCAGAGTCTCAGCGGTACTGCAGGGAGGACACAGGAAGTCCTTGGGCGGCATACCCTAGTGCCCCACACCTCACACCCAAGCTGAGTGCAGTGATGCTGTACCGAACTTCCGGGAGCCAGGAAGTGAGCTGGCTTCCTGAGCACATTGGCGCACAGCTGACACCACGTGCAGTCACTTGACATTATCAACAACCACATTGACGCTCCTGATGCTTTATAACTGGAAAGGACCATCTATCACCCAGCCCTAGGAAGCTGTCAGGAGTGACAGTCCTCCAGGGGTCGAAGTGGGGGAAAAAAAGTAGAGGAACTGTGGGCGGAGATCCAGAGGGCGAGAATAACCCGAGAATTGGATCAGTGGGCGGAGTCAGAGGTGTGGCCAGAATGCGCAAAACATCCCAATTTTTAGTATTTGTTTGGCATTTCACTGACCAGTTACAGCTTATTATGTTATTTAATTCAACCAATGGATACACATGATTATTTAAGGCTTAATATGAGTTATTGACATTAAAATACATTCACAAAGTGGGATATGTTTCCAATCACAGAATGTCCCAAATACGCTTAAAAGTGGAAGCACAAGCTATTTGTCTCCGAGCCATGGCGTCTCCATCATCAGCACTTCTCCTCCCTTTTTCCACAAGAGTAGTTCAAACATGAATGGAAATATCATAGTTTGCAAATGTTTTCTATATAATTATGGCTCTGCAAACATACATTGTCTGCTGCATAATCTGACAATTTTAACTAATAAATTGTTTGTAGCACAAACAGATCAAAAGTTACTAAAAAATGTGACTTGTGTTGCTGCAAATTGGACGGCCCTTTTCAAAGGTTGACTGATCACCTTTAGCACTACTGCCTGCATTTGTATGTTAGACTGGTACTAATAAGGCAAAATCTTTGCAGAGACTTTTAGCATGTGTAAAAATGTCAAAATAATAAAGCATCAAAAATATATTGCATTACGCTGCAGCCTTTTTTTGCTGCATAATTTAGTCAACACTGCAGCATAATTTTGTCCTCCATTGCTGAATAATTCCAGTGGCCCCAAAGCAGGCAGCACATGTTAAAAGTGTTTGTGTATGAAGCAGAGAGACTGTGAAGTTTGCGAACTTAGGGGCTGATTACGATGGCGGAACGATCGCCACCGCCGGTCCGGCGGTGAGGTTCGCCGGCCCTGCGGACCGCGATTCTCCGACCGCCAGATTACGATGGCCGTGGGATCCAGACCGCGACCGCGGCGGAGGCAAAGCCTGTCTGCCACAGAACCACCACAGGCAATCGTTACGATTGCCTGGCGGAGCGGTCAGCATGCTTACAATGGTGGCGGAGCCTAGCAGGCTCTGTCCGCCGAATTACGATGCTGGCGGAAGCCAGCCTTTCCGTGGCGGGTGACCGCCATTGAAAGGCTGGCGGGGATTGGTTTAGGGGGCCCGTTGCGGGCGCCCCTTGTGTTGGGGGGTGGTGTGGGTGCACTGGGGGGGGTACCCATGGTACCCCCCTGCATTTCACTGCACCATGTGGCAGGCACAGTGTAGTGCCTGCCACGTAGTGCAGTGAAATGCACAACATGCTCTTTTCGACATTGCAGCAGTGCTGCTGTCAGCAGCCACCGCCGCAATGTTAACGGTGCGGAATCTGACCGCAGCAGTGGCGGTCCCATCCTAATCGGGTATGCAGGACCGCCGCATGCATGGTGGATAGTCCCAAACACCGCTACGATCCGCCCGCCATCGTAATGAGCCCCTTAGTTTGTTGTGCGTGCAGATCTTGTATTACCAATCCCTGGTGAGTTGCAGCTACTGCTGCTGAAACCAGGCCAATGGAGGTACCAGTGGGTGAGGGGGACTGGCCTCTAAGGCAGGGCCAGCTTTAGCGCTGGTGGCGTCCTGGGCAACAATGTTTGTTGGTGCCCCCCAATGACCACCTCCGCCACGGATTACCTCACTACCATCCTTTAACAGTGCCCCTCAAGTCTCCATAACCACACTCTCTCTCAGATGCATTTCATTTTATTTACAGTGCCACTCATACCAGTGTAGGGTGTCATAGCACTTTACATCACACACATTACACAGAGTCAATCAATCTACAAGGTGTAGTAGTCACGTGACAACCATACTAGTAGGCAGTATGGTTTAATAGTGATTAGTCCGGAGAAGCACAAACTCAGAAACATAATACCATGGTTGGGGGTTCTGTTTAATAATCAGAATTGATTTCTATCCAAATGAACTCTTTTTGCAACATTAGGCTAATCAAAGACTGGGGGGGAACCATAACTCTCTAATTTATACCTTGCAGTTTGCATGCAGCTCTTAGATGACAATTAATAGTTCACTGGTCTATGTTAGGATTTTAACTTATAAACGGCAAGTAACAAAAGGATCTCTCTGACAAAAGCAGTAGCCCACTGACCTATTTACATTATGTGCACTCTGATCTGCAAGGTACATGTTCTTTGCAGTAGGCACATTAACCCTCAGCGCTACCTTTCCATGAGTCAAAACTTCACTAGACAAAACTCTAGGAAGAACATTAATCACCGGAGTTATCATGACATTTTTATTGTTGTCAAAAATTGCTGGAGGCCAGGAAGGAGGCTGCAAGTGCTTTTAAAACCATAATATACTTGCAAACAGGATGCCCACACCCAAAGTCAGTGCCGGTGCAGTTACACTGGTCGCACCGCCCTAGAGCCTTCTCAAGGGTCCTGTGACCTCAGTGACAGAGTCACTGTTGCTCTACAGTGTGCTGCTTTGTAGGCCTGCCCGCAAGACTGGAGGTGAACTTAGGTATGGATTGTGGTGGACAGGCCTTTAAGGGTTAACCCACACTTGCCACTGCTAGGGTCCACCTGCTGGTGCTAAGACACCAAGGCTTCTAAGGTCTAGCGGGGCCTTCTAAGGTCTAGCATGGGAATGTGCTGGTCTAGTGTACTGGTCATGAAGGCTGAACCTGGTTCCCCAGTTCCAATTTTGGCAGCTCTGACCATAGTGCCACATCCTTTCCCCCACTGAGAGAAACTCGCACTGCCTTCGACTACAACCCGATTGTGCCCCACTATAATCACCTAAATGTGACTCAATTCAAATTACCCACTAGACTAGAGTAATATGCTGCCTAAAAAAACAGTAACAACATTCTGGAAAAAGCAAACACTCATAGGAATGTAAGGTTAAGTAAAGCATGTGAAATGTAAGCAGAAACAACATGGTTACCTTAATGCTTTTACACTCATTATGCAGAAATCAGTGAGTGATTTTGCCTGAAAAGTTAAGGACATGACCACAGGGCCCGGAAGGGTCCCGTTTCAATGTCCATTGCTTATATCCGTACAAAACGTAAGCAGTATGGTTTAAAAAGACCACATCCCTGAACACAGAGCCGCGGTACTCATTTTGTTTTCCAATGCACCCATTAACTAGGTATTGCAGTACCTCCAGGACTGGTGCACTTCCCCACTCTGGGATAACAATGTTGTTCAAAGAAAGACAAGAAAACAAAAGTAGCACTTCACTGGCAAACTCTGTAAAGTTGCGCTAATGTTTGGGTGTGAATAAAACCAATCTGGCTACTTTGCGACCACTCTGTCCTGCTTTATTTAGTAATTTATATATTTTTCATATTTTGAACCTTTTATTTCTCTCCGTCCCGAGGCTGCACTTTGGAATAGAAAAATGTCAGAAAAAGACGACATTTCCAGCAAAAGTGCTTTTTTCCCGGATCCATTTCACATGGGAACAAATAAACGAAAGGAGAAAAGAGAGGGTGAGAACCCTGTTTCTTGAAGTCATGGTTTTCAGTAAGTGAGGAGGAGCTAGACAGAAAGAGAGGGAATAAGAGGAAGAAATATAGGGGGGCAGCTGCCAGCGACAGAGCAGAAGTGGACACTGTCCTTGTCTTCTCTGGGCAAGAAGGAAAAGACAGAGTCCTTTTTCTTCTCTGCCCGTCCCCGAACGGCCATGAACGCCGAGCCTTATCTGTAGGCCTTTGCTATTTCTGCCGTCCTGGGACACATGCTTAAAAAAAAGAAAGTTGGGGAACGGAATCTATTGAATGAAAGAAGTAGGGGAATGCCGTGCCCTGCCGATCCCGCCCACTTCGACCACTGCAGTCCTCACACAGTATATTTAACATGTTCGGTACATTCGGACTCTGTTAAAAGTTGGGATTTCCTGCAGAAATGTTAGGAACGCGTTTACCTGCTAGTCAACCTCACATTCAAGCGAAGAATACTTTTAAGGAAAAAAAATGAAAACAACACTTTTTTTTATCCATGTGTCTCAAACAAAATTTTCAGTTTGTCCTAAATAGGTTTGTCATCTTTCTATATCGTTGAGATGTGTGCCTTTAAATCCTGCATCGGGGCAGCTCCTGGCATGCCTGTGCCAATTGGTTTTAGAGTAAGGAGCTCGCTTCACAGATATCTGATACTTTGAGAAACGCATACGGCCGTGCACACCTGCTTGCCTGCAGGAGGACACGGGCCAGGCTTCGGTCATTGACTTTCAAAGGACTCTCAGCAGCCCCATTGATTCACCTTGCCTTTTCCATTCAGGCACAGGTGCGAGAACAACATTTACCCTCAAACGTCTACTGTTAAATATTTGTGCAGTGGATTGAAGGCTGTCATAGGTGAAGATGTAAACCTGGGAGCGGACAACTCGTCTGCGCTGTGTTGGACTGACCTATATATAGGACAAGAATGGGCCGGCTTGACAGGCAGTGTGGGGGTCATTTTGTGGCTGTTCGTGGGCCTGTTTTATGGATTGCTCGGACAGTTTTTAGATCTCGCCTGCATAGTGCTTGCACTGTGCTTGTGAAATCCCTTGTATTTAATATATCTTTAAAGGAGGCTCTTATCAGTTCCCATTGACAAATTACTGTGTTCATTTGCTTTTGTGTGGAACCTTTTTTTGTTAACTTTCCCTGGCTCCACGCATTTACGATACTTCTACTTAAGCTGTTCACACTGTTTAAGCCCCATTCACTGTCAAGATAAGATCTCTTCCCACGGAAAATGCAGACAGCTTCTAACAGTATGCTTGAATGCTTGCTTTTTATTACTTAGTTGTGTAAAGCAGATGCTTTAGTCTCAGAATGTTTGTGGCATTTCCTATTCATGCCTCAGTACCTTTCTTTGCACTTCGTAGCATTATCAGATCGATTTTTTCAACTTAATCTAGAATTTTTACATTTGTCAAAAAATATGATCATATGATTGGGACTGACACTAGGGAACGAGGGATAACGACACAAGGGGCTACATCGGCAAGTTCTAGCTCAACATCTCTTAACACCGCACCCACTAGTGAAAGTGAAGCGGAGACAGGATCAGACACTTCAGCAAAGAATTTTTCAGACAATCGTTTTTTAAGAGACGTGCACATGATAAAAAGGGGGAACAGGGGACAACCAAAACGTATGGAAGGTAGAACAAAAAGATCTGAAGGGGGAAGAGAGGAGGGACTGGAAGAAGAAAGGAGAGGGATGAAACTCAGATCCTGGGACAAGAGGAACTAAAAGGGACTCAGAACAGGGATGTGGATGTGATAAACCTATCAAATAAAGTTCTTACAAATGATATGGTAACCATATTACAGAAGGGGATGGGCTTCTGTCCAAGGGAGGAGGGAGATATCTGCAAGTCAAAGCTTGAGTTGTTTAAATTTGTGAGAAAGTTGAAACTCAAGAAATTCTTTAATTTGAATCCTACTAGGAATAAAGTGATGACAAATAAGCCTTCGGAATGTTGGTCCAATACTCTATCCATCCAAGATGTACGTGATACAGAACTACTATTATCAATCACAGATCTTGAACATAATCCCATAAATATGAAATGCCTATTGGAGGATCTAAACATTAACACTGATCTGACCATCTCAAGTGGACTAAAGAATAAGTCCAAGTGGACCCCGGTTTTACCTAGTGGTAACACCATGGATATATTTCATAAACTAGTTCTGGGTGAGCTGAACAAATATAATGATAGACAGTTGACTCATAGAGGGAGACAGAATGACAACCTGACTAAAGGTGAATGGCTAGCACTGGAACAATTAAAACAGGATGGGGATATCATCATTAGGGAAGAGAATAAGGGTGGTAACATAGTAGTTATGAACACCGCTGAATACAACCAGGAAATAATATCGCAGTTGTCTAACACAACCTACTACGAGAAACTGAGCTGCAATACTATTGGCCAATTGACAGACAAAATAAATAGCCACCTAAAAACATGGCATGCCAGATGCCTGATTGACAATGATGAATACATGTACCTAAACGTGGTGAGACCTAGGTTTCCATGCATAGACACTCTACCCAAGATTCACAATAACGTGCCGTTTCCACCAGGCAGACCCATCATATTGAGTATCAGTGGACCAACCGAGAAATTGTCACAATATGTTGATCTATTTTTACAGCCGTTAGTTCATAATCTTCCCTCCTACATTAAGGACACCAAACACATTCTCAGCCTACTAGCAGATGTGGTATGGGAACAAGGAATGATTCTGGCTACACTTGATGTGACAGCACTATACACTAGCATCAAAACAAATCTAGGGATGCGAGCGGTTAAACGCTATCTCAATACTAGACCAGCCACACAATGGGAACACACAGAAATGGTGATTACCATGATAGATTTGATTCTCTCCAATAATGTATTTTTATTTGGAAGAGACTTTTACAGACAAAAACAAGGAGTAGCCATGGGCTCCAGATTTTTACCATCCTACGCCACTCTCGTTATGGGTGGCTGGAGGATGAGTGGATCTGGGGACCCAGGGGTACGGAATGGTGTGACTCAATCATCTATTGGGGGAGATTCATAGATGACTGAATTATGATCTGGTTAGGATCAATGGATGAGTTAAAATCATTTTGTGAGTATTTGAACACCAATGATATGGAGATTAATTTCACGTACCAATATAGTATGACAGATATAGTGTTCTTGAATGTTGAATTTTTTTATCGAGAACAATCGGATACAAAGTAGGCTGCATCGGAAACCTACCTCATGCAATGCCCTATTGCATGCTAGTAGTGCACACGCCAGACACCAGATTCCGACTACTCCCTATGGAAAACTAGTCAGGGCAAGGAGAAACTGCAGTAATGACAAAGATTTCTTAATGTGTATGGAGAACATGAAGACACGGTTTAGGGTGAGAGGTTTTGATACACAAACGATCAAGACTGCTGAACGTAGGATTCACAAAATTAAGAGATCAGATACACTAAGCGACAAGTGTACTAGGAATACAGACACAAGAAAATAAGATTAATTACAGACTTCAATGACTTATCCAAGCTACTTAGGAGGAGTATGCACAAAATTGGCACATTCTGCGATCTGATAAGGCTTTGGACGGTTGTACGACAGAAAAACCCAGTATCACATATAGACGGGCAAGATGTTGAGGTTACAATTAAGCCCTAGGTATCCTAGATCCAGACCGACTGCTACCTGGCTGACTCAATTTACAATAGGGTTCCATAAGTTTGGCAATTGTGGGGCATGTAGATGGGCCATAGATAAGAGAAAGAAGTTTCAGGGTGCAGATGGCAGGTCATATGATATAAGACACAGTATTAATTGCAATATGAAATATGTGGTCTACATTTTGGAATGTATGTGCAAAGGTATTTATGTGGGCAGCACCATAAGGACACTCAAGGAGCGGATAAATGAACACATTAGGGCAGTGAACCACCAGGATGCGAGATATCCAATGGCGATACATGTGATGAAGTGCAAGGCGCAAGTTCCACACAAAAGGTTCACCTTTTTTGGCATGGATCATGTTGAACCAGACCCCAGAGGGGGAAACAGAGAACTGACCTTAAGACCTAAGGAGGCAACTTGGATAATGCATCTTGGAGCAGTTGAACATGGTCTGAATACGGACCATGAAAAACAATATTTTCTTGGGGAATAAAATAAAATATTGACAATAGGAATCTGCTCTGGTCCCGATCTGAATGAAAAAGGAATATACAATTTACCAACTAGAGATACGATATGCAATCAAATTATATTTGTTTTAAGTGACTAAACACTGGGGCAACAAACCACAATGTGATGGAATGCAATGATTATGGACATTATAGAAGTGGGACGTGTTGCAATTTTATGGGCACGGTATGGTGACGAAGGTCATAGTGGAATAATTTATATATAACAATTTTCTGTACTATACTTCATAAGCTACGGTATATGAACTACAATATAGCATAGCTACCTACATTTTACTATGGAGCCATAAGGATATATATGGAACACCATACCTAATACATGTTAAACCAAAGATGGGCACAAATTCTGGCAAGGGTCAACGTAGCTGTCGGCAAAATATATATAGGCACAATTGCGAGATGGGCTACTTGTGGGTTCCACACATAATGCTACTAGCGATTGGCGGCCAATTCTGAGGAGTTACATTGGAGTGTTTGCGTAGCTCACGTTTACAATAGGTACATTTGAGAAGTCGCGTATACTGGTTTGAGTAGAGACTTTTTGGATAGGATGTGGATTCTGCATACACAATAACACACCTAAGATGGTGCCCACACCCGGTCTTGTTGACGTACGTCCTCATTGTGTAATTACCATTTATTCCGGGGCAGGAGTATCACTTCGGGAACACGGCACGAGCTCGGTGTGAGATACAAACGCTGAAGGGACGCGTACTAAACGTCCCTGCGACAGGTACAATTTATTTCGAGATATGGATAGATGGTATACTTTGATAAACAAGATTTGAGTGTAAAGAGAAATATACCGTCTGACTTCCTGTCATGTCCGACGTTTTAGATTATGGGAGCATACAATATATTCGCATGGAGTAAATAGCTATATTGGAAGTAGGATTGTCTGGCATGGAAAATGAGGAAGGATATTGGAATTAACGGATTCGGAATATAGAGGTGAGAATGGTTGATGCTGTTCAATAAAAGCTATATGTAATTGAATACTAACAAGTCATACGGTGTAAGAATAGAGGAATGACATCACATATATTATCATCACACAGAATATTACGTGAATGGGATACATATGCAGCTTGGCCGGGACGGAAGTATAACCGGCATTAAGGTAGGAGGTCTACAATAGAGGCATTTGAACAATTAGTATTAAATGTAGATTTAGACTTATTGGAGGTGATATATTGATTTTGAACCATTGATTATTAGTCAGGTGTACAACGTGATATATGAGAGGAAGACAGGTATGCGCTGTACCATATTTTGGGGTTATCATTTTGGGGTTATGCTTTTGGATCACAGGCCATTTATGAGAGCATGGCATGAAGGCCCACAAGGAGGTGTACATTTGATTCACACCCTATATTATAAAATAAGATAATAAATTGCACTACGTCCCGCTTCACGATGCTTGAATTCTACTACTCAAAGTGAATTGATGAATACATGTACATGCTCAATATTAAGTGTTGATATATACCATACAAATTGGATTGTTGGTCTGTCGTAGAATAAGATGATGTTGATCTCAAACTGCACTATATATTCTACACTTGACCTATCCTGGTTTCCACTACAATCAAGAATGTATGTAATGTGGTGTGTTTGTTACACACTAGAACCCAAAAAAAATCTTATTGTTTTTTTTAGCCCTGAAGAAGTCGTGGGGTACACCCTATACGACGAAACACGTGTTGGCTGGGCAATAAAGAAAGAAAATAAAGAACGAAAGAAAAATAATTCTACATTTGTTGATCAGAAATTTTGTTTATGATTGGATCAAGTGTGTGCTCGGGATTTGAACTGTTTACATGAAAAGAGATCATCTGAGGTCTCAATTAAGGAGGTTGGGTGATTCCTCCTTCCTTTGGAGCACTACTGTTGGAATATTCGCTAGTGCAAATACACTTGTGAATAACGAGCGCCAATCAAGGGACCCGGTTAACTATCGCCCGTTTGTACGTAAACTATGATTTGAATGGTGCAGCAGGTGCAGTGGCACTAGGCCCAAACGTTGTCAGAACGCCTCTAAACACATAATATTGCAATTGCATCAATTTATTCTATTATTTCCCTCCCTCTTTCATTTCATTTTTCAAAATGTTACTATTACTTACCCGCACTATACCACTAGTAACAGCATCATATATTGCCTTTTTGTATATAAACCAGTCATAACACTTTTACAGACCTTGTGTAACTTATATTATACAACTACTCATCAAGCTACAACTTACAACAAGAAACAGCTTATTATTAATCACATAGGCGAAACCTAATGCATTTACCAATGCTTATTTCTGTTGATTTTCCTGGTAGTAAACCAAACATTGCCTGCAGCAAGCTGAAATCCTTGCAGTCTCGCATCCTTTGCAAAACACTTATACTGCGTCTTTACCAGTTCAAAACTGCACAGTTTACAAACATGGGACACATTTTTAGCTCTATAATTCATTAATGAGGGCCACTTTAATTTTGGTGCTTGGGCCTATTTTCTGTTCCAATCCGCACCCTGGTCCGTGGTCCCTCTTTCAAAGTTCCTGGTTTCACTCCCGCTGCCACATGAAGCCCTGACGAGAACTGTAGCAGGATGTGTAACCATATTAGCAGTGAGTAAAGGGGAGGGGCTTATGGCAGAGATCAGTTACATTAATGTCTCTTCTTAATGCCATGAGATGGCAGTGCAATAGCTTCCCGCTAACATCTATTGGCATTTTACAAGCTTGTAGAAAGTTGCATGGGTCCTTAGCCCTGCCAAGAATGCAATGTTACCCCAAAAACATGCTGTCACGTACATTCTTGAAAGAGATGGGATGTAGCTAAATGTTGTAGACATCAAAAAGCACACCCGGCTATTGAGATATGTAATAAACTCCATATCCAGTAAATACATCCTATTTTACCTGACACGCTGCAAGTGAATCCACTGTCTCATGCTTCAGAACAAGTTAGGGGTGGACCTTCTCTCAAATGTCTGTTCCAAGCCGCTCTGCAGACACAGTCTTTGTATAATGATGTCCCTCACAGCAGGGTAGTCTCCAGCCTGGAGCACCCTCAACAGAGGCATAAAGAGGAGTGGGTTTCTGCAGTTGTCTGATATCAGCCCAACTCAAACTGTGATCAAAGAAGACAAAAGGCTGGCCTTCACCTAAAGGGTCCCTTCACCTTGCACAATAGCATTTGCAGTCCTGCGCCTCATCTCTACCATCTACCAAAGCTCAGTGCTTCAGGGCATTTAATCAGCAGCCCCTTGCTACCAAAGTCTTCATTGAATTTCTACGGGGAGCCCAGTCACCAACCGCCTTGCCTCGGTGTCTGAATTTGCAACCTCCAGCCACAGAAATGCAGGCAATACACTGCCACTGTCTGGTGTAGGTGTCCTCCTGCTGCACCAGACAGATCCAACTGGATCCCACTTTGCTTTTTGCAATTAATACTAAATTAGAGGAAGATCATCAGGAGACATCCATTCCAGTATTTTCAATGTTTGCTTTTGTTGTCCATATATTTTCTTACATTACTATGATCTTCAGGTTACCGCTTCATCTGAGCGGCCTACAGATATTTCCCTACATATGCGTTCAGCCGTTACATTTTGCTTCGAATCCTTCAGCTCATCAGCTGACCTGTCTGGAGTGGTGGTCTAGCAGTAGCTTAGCAGTGGATAGATTATTTGCCTGATCCTAGTGTCTTTAAAAAATACTTACGATAGCACTATCTTTACATGCGAATAATGTTACTTCTACAGACTTGCATTCTCAAATTCCGTTCTATTTAAAAAAAGATCCTCTATATCCCTAAACTATGGCATGAAAAACCAACGCTTACTTCTGATTGTCGCCTCTTGATTTTAATTTTAAATGGCCCTCGCCTTCCCTTCCATCCTCTGCAAGCCTCCTCTCTCCAAGCACAACCTCTGCTGACACATACATGTGTGCTTTCATCTCTATTATTGTATTTTTGCAAACTGCCCACAGATCATTTACGACATCACAACCTCTCCTCCTCTGAAAGTCATACCCCTGCAACCTAACAATACATTATCTCCTCTAGTTCATCTGTTAATCCCACCAACCGTCTGCATGAGCTCACATACACCCCTCTAATGATGACAACTAACTTGCATTAATTTAGTTCACCACAAACAAACTGGAGTGAATGCATAGAATGGTTTGCTTGAACAAAAAATACTGATCCCAATAGCCAAAAATAACTAATTATACTGGACTAACCACTAATCTTGGGCTCCGGAGCATGGTGCTACCCACCGTAAAGTGCTTCAGCGTCTCGCCTGGGGTAATAAGTGCTCAATAAATGCGATTACAATTTATTGAACACATAGCCACACTGAAATGACTTCTCCAGCACCCGAAGAAAGCAGTTAACTCCACCTTTATTGAGACACAGAAGAGAAACCTGTCCCTCTGAAGCAGGCTCTCAACTGACACTGAACATGCTGGAAAAAAACCAATAGAAACAATTTAACACTGCTTCTTCTGAAACCCCCAAAAGATACAAAGTCATAAAAAATCTAAGTCCTTTGCGAAGTATAACCAAGTAATAGCTTAGTCACTGAAGTGCCAAGGTGAATAAGGCAGTCAAGTGCTTCAGCATAGTATCCGATAAAGTGCTCATATGGTGACTCCAGAATGACCTTGTGCATGCTAAGTCGAGGAACCACATTGGCATTTGTTTGGCGGGACAATCCTTTAAACTTTAACCAGTCATCCACAATGCCACCACAGTCCTCCTTCAACCTTCATAGTATTGCCACACACTTCCAGTACACTTACTGGAATACAAAACCTTGACATATCCTTTTCAACATATACAGGTTCTTTCAGTCTAACTAATTCTCCTATGGTAAATTGAGGAGATTTCTATTTACTATTCAGAACCAAAGCATTCATTTTGAAGCACATATCATTGACACTTTGTAAGAAATTTGGTTACTGGTTAATGGGTGTAAAACCCTACTCAAGCAGTAACCACACGTCTTGTCAGGGTGGAGTCACAAGCAAACCCCAAATTAACCTGTGCTTAACCCTCGGGTAGCATGGCACAAAAGCATTCAGACTTAACTTAGATGCAATCTGTTAAGTATTTATGCAGCACTTCAAACAGTAATAAAGTGAAACACAACACAAGAAAAATCCTATAGTAATTTAGAAAAATAGAGTAAAATGTAATAAATAATTTCAGACCAAATGGCAGAAATCCAATCAATAGAACCGGAGATATGCAATTTTTAAGTTTTAAGTGAAAATAGTGCCAAAAAGCACAAAGCTCCATCTGTGGTTATCTGGTCATGCCGGACCCGGACAAAGTCACAAGTTCAGGTCGACTGCGATGGAGCACAGGCCGGGTCCAGGGACCCAGTTTGGCCCGCTGATTGAAAGTAACTTAAATCCTGGTTGTGCAGCGATGCGGAGTCCTGCGTCGAGGATGCGTTGTGCATCGGCAGTGCTTAGGAGATGCAAAGCTGCAAAACCAAGTCCTGCGTCGTCTACGAGGGGCAGTCCTGAGTCAAGATGCGTTGCGCACTGGCTGGTTCTGAAAAAGCTGCAAGACTTGCAATGTGGAGCCTGCGTTGTCATCAAGGATGCTGTGAATGAGGGGCTAGCGATGCGAAGGATGCATTGCGCAGCGGTCCGGAGGCTGAGTTTGGAAAGGCAATGTGCCACGCAGCGGCTATGATGCGGAGTTTTGGTGAGGTGATGCACCGGACAGCGGCTCCGATGCTTTCAGTTCTGGCAAAGCACCTTCAGGCCCACTTATAATGGTCCAGGACTGGGGTGAAACCACTTGGGAGGGTAGGAGTCACAGCTGACAGAGTCCAGGTGCTGGGTTGAAGATGGGGGAAGCCTGTTCTGTCCCCTTAAGGCTTCTCATCAGGAGGCTAGTCAACTAGCCCTTGGAGTCACTCTGGTGGTCCTGGGTTCAAGATGCCAGTCCAGTCCTTCTCATTCAGGCAGGAAGACAGCAGGGCACCAGAGTGGCAGTGCTTCTTGCAGCGGAGCAGCATAGCAGTCCTTCTAAGTCTTCCACAGGTCCAGATGCGTACTGAAGAGTTGGGGTCTGAGGTTCAATATGTTCAAGGGATATGGGCTGTAGATTGTATACTTTAGCATAGATCGCCATCTGGTGTTGGGCTCGGATGTTTGCACTTTGTTTTTGTCTGAAGAATTCTTTGTAGTCACGAGATAGGTGACTCCTCCTTATGGTGATAGTGCGCATGGGCATCGACTCCATCTTCAGATTGTTTTTTTTCCGCCATCGGGTTCGGATGTGACTTGCTGCGCTTCGGGTCGGTGTCGTTATCGTTATCGAAACCCCCTTCGACGCGCAATCACTCACCTCTCGACAGTATTGTCTCGATCACGTTTTCCTTCGACGCGCATCCTCTATAATCAAGCTACTCGACCTAGACTTCGACGCGGGCCGTTGGGCCTACCCGCGCCACCACGTTGGACGTTGGTGGAACGGACTCCCTTTAAAAAATGTCCCCAGTGTGGTGCTAAGTTCCCACACTCTGACCTACACGAGATGTGTAATCTTTGCCTCTCTCCGGAGAAGGAAGAAAACACCTGCGAGGACAGTTCATCTTTCAGGTCCAAGAAAACCATCCGTGATCGTCGGGCTCGACGCCACGAAATGTCCCGGGGAAGCGCTTCGATTCCGGACATCTTTGAACCAGGTCCCGATACCCTTCCAGAACAAGAGGCCGAGGAAGAACAAATCTCAGTTTCCGAGGCCGATGACTCCGACGTCGACGACACAGTCACGCCAGCTCAGCGGTCCGTGAGTACTAAGACCCCTGTCCTACCCACTCCCACACAGGAGGCTCCGGTAACACCTTCGCCCTCAGGCCTAGGACCACACCGGCCAAATATTTCAGACGCCCCGCCCTCCGGCCCGGCTAGGAAACCAAAAGACAAGCCTTCCGGCTCCGGCTCGAGCCAACCCCACTCCAGTGCCCATAAAACACCTCCGGCACGGAAGCCCAAATCCATAAATGTGCCACCACTGGTGCCGAAAACATATTCGACGCCGAAACCCTCGGCGCCGAAACAGCCAAAAGACAAGCCTTCGGAGCCGAAACAGCCAAAAACCAAGCCTTCGGAGCCGAAACAGCCTAAACCGAAGTCTTCGGAGCCGAAAAACGTCCCCGAACCGAAAACTCCTACACCTAAGCCTAAACAGGATAAAACCCCTCATAAGGCAAAGGAACATCTGGGACGTCGAGAGACCACAATAGGTTGCTTACGGGTTCGCTCTGATACCAAAGCCGTAGATAGGAGCGAACTCCTCCCGAGCCCCGATCAGCAAAACACTCTCAACCATAGTGTTCTCTACCATATACGTGTCCGTAAGTACGTTGACACACAGTCCACACACCTTAGCGTGTGTGTAGGTACTATTTTAAAAAAATGTCATGCACTTTTTCACGTGGCAACACACTTTTTTGCCACTCACGTTATTTGCACGGTCCTGACGAAAGCCCCTCCTACTTCCCTGTGCGGGCTGAAACATGTAGACCCACCACATAGCCAACTATAAGATAATTAATTCTTTTTAGTTGCATCACATATATTTTTAATGATATCCTGAGCCACCAGTAATAAATATAAATGAGGCAAGGATTCTCAGAGATATTTTTAATTCACATCACACTTTTGCACTACACCAGCTCCGCTGTAATCAGGCGTCGTAGCACAACCGGGGGCATTCGGCCACCCGGTTGGGACCCCAATGATGAAGCATGACACCAACCAGGTTGGTGTGTGAGGGGTCTTTTACAAACCCAGTGGGTTCTAACACTGCCTTCCAGTGATGGTGCCTCACATAGACAGGGTTCGTCCATAGTTGTTTAATAAAGGAACATACAGACCATAAATCTTCCACTCAGAAAAAAGACACTGGATCCAAACACCCTTCTGTACCAGATCTTCCAGATCCAAAGCAGAAAACAATACATATTGACCCAGAGACTGGTCGTATTACTTCCACACCAAAAAGGAAACCGGACTATTCACAAGATTCTCCAGTTCCTAGTAAAAAAAGAAATATGGGCACTAATACCTCTCCACCTCTTACACCTCCCCCACCCTCTCCTCCTCCTACTGATCCCAATCTATTATTTTCTCCAATACATTCCCCACAACTCTCAATTTCACCTCCACCACTAGATGAGGATAGTGATTATGAGGGTGGGGATGGAGATGGGGATAGGGATGGGAACACAAATCCACAAGGGGATGATGGCGACGCAGTCCCACAAGATCCAGATTCCTGGCAGGATTATAATACTGATCCGGATCTACAAAATGACCCGGACCTATATCCCTCTCGCCCATCCCCTCCAGATGACAATGTGGGGTTTGCGCAACTAATCACCAGGGCTGCACAATATCACTGGGTACAATTACACTCAGATCCCTTAGAGGAAGACTTCCTATTAGAAACTTTCGCTCAGCCACAAAAGTCCACACACACCCTACCAATGTTGAAGGGCTTGCTTAAACAGGCACCAGAAGTGTTTAAATACCCCGTCAGGGCCAGGGTTCTTAACCCTAGAATAGATAAAAACTAGAAGGCAGCTCCCAACGACCCAATATACATCAAGGGTCAGGTCCCTTTAGACTCCCTTGTGGTGTCTAATCCACGTAAAAGGGCCAATTCACAAACCACAGTCGACCAAGAACATCTCTTTGGGCCTACAGGCGACACATCTTTAGAAAAGATGAAGAAAGATACAGAGACTGCAAAATCTATGGGGGCCTTGCAATTACCTTCCCATAGAGGTTCTTTTCGTCGCTCCTTTTATAGGGGTGGCTCCAAAACCAATACATCAGAGCAACCCTCCTCATCTTATAAAAGCCCCAATCAAAGTTCCTTTTCCAAAGGATATTTTAGGGGAGGATACAGGGGCAACAACAATAAGGGAAGAGGACGCGGTAACAACACCCGCACCTCCCCTACCACCACTTCCCCCCGACCACTCCACACCTGTCGGGGGACGTCTATCAGAGTTCCTACCTGTCTGGAATTCCATCACCACAGACAGGTGGTGTTAGAAATGGGATCTCTAGTTGGCAAGGGCTTGCACCTTTGTCCAAGTAGGGACCCTTCTTCCTAGTCAGGGTAAGGGTTGTTACACTCGTGAAGTAACCCCTGCTCACCCTCGTGGTAGCTTGGCACGAGCAGTCAGGCTTAATTCAGAGGCAGTGTGTAAAGCATTTGCACATAACCAACAGTAATACAGTGTAAGCACTACAAACGGACACCACACCAGTTTAGAAAAATAACCAATATTTTATATACTCAAGACAAGACCAATTACGACAAAAATCCACAATACTATACTTTACGAATGAATGCTTGGTACGTTAACTTCTTCTTTGCAGGAATAGCACAAAAGCAAAGTTCGTACGAGTCGGTAGCTCCGTCCGAGCCTACCGTGATGCTGAAAACCACAGAGTCTAACAGTTCCAGCCGACCGCGTCGATACGGGCCAGCAGAGTCGTGAACAGACTCGGTCACAGTACCTTTTCTCGTTGTGGCTGGTACGGATTGTACGAGCCGGTCGGCGTTCGTCGCGGTTGCGGTGCAAGACGGAGCGATGCAAGGTGCGGTGTCCCTCGATGCGGTGCAGGCAGCGGCTCGATGAGCATCGTGCAGACGGAGTCGGTGAGTCCAAGGCGTGCGATGCAGGGTGAGACGATGCTCGATGCGGTGCTGACAGGTTGCGATGCAGGCGACCTAGCCGGAGTGCGGGAGCTGGCGTCGGACAGCGGTGCGAGTCGGAGCGGTGCGTCGCAGACGTGCGAGCGGTGCCCCAAATGCGGTGCGGTCTCGACTCTTGAGCCAGTTGCAGCGACAGTGTCGGTCTGGTCCGGCTGGCCCAGTGAAGCGATGCGATGCGAACTGCGGGGCCCACAGGTCACGGTGCAAGCAGCGGCTCGATGTTGGCGGCGTCGGACGTCGCCCACGGTGAGACCAGGGTTGCGATGCGAAGCGGGGCGATGCGGTCTGCGGTGCAAACAGGTCACCGGCCAGAGATGGATTCGGTTGACGGAGTCGGTTGCAGTTCCCTTCCTCTGTGGCGACTGAAACAGCGTTCCAGAAGCGGTACCCAGAGGCTTGTGAAGTCTTTGTAGTCCCTGAGACTTCTTAACAGGAGGCCAGCTCGGTTCCTGGCCCTTGGAGATACTCAGCACAAGATTGTAGAAAGTTCAGTCCAGTCCTTTCACTGCCCAAGACAGAAGCAGCAACTGCAGGCCAACCCAACAAAGCAACAACACAGCAAAGGGGCAGTACTCCTCCTGGCAGCTCTTCCAGCTCTTCGTCTTGGCAGGTTCCTTGATTCCAGCGAGATCTAAATTCATGGGGTCAGGGCCCCAATATTTATATCCCAAATTCCTTTGTTCTCTGAAGGCAGAGAGGCCTTTGCCTAGTCCAAACCAGTTCTGGAGCACTTTGTTGACAAGTCTCCATCCCTTCTTTCAGTGAGTAGGCCAGGGACATCAGACGCACCACAGGAGGTGGAGCCAGCATTGTGGAGGGAAGGCACTGTCCTATTCAGGGCCCAGGTGCGACCCCTCCCACCCATCTACAGGTCGATCTGGCTATTCAGCCCTGCGCTGACTCACCCTGTCTCCTGGCATCCCCCAGCCCCTGTCACTCACATTCCAGACAAGGAATACACAACACTGCAGAGGCAGGCTTGGATGGTTAGACAAGAAAATACCCACTTTCTAAAAGTGGTATTTTCAAACACAGAATGTCAAAACCAACTTCACTAAAAGCTGCATTTTATCATTCTGAGTCCAGGCATACTAAACTCGAATTTCTACCATGTTCCCGGGGTCAGTTAGGATTATAAGCTGTAATAATCAAAACTGCCCGTTCTGGCCTAGGGGAACAGGTAGCCTTGCAATAGTGAAAACGAACTAGGCTGTAATTCACTATCAGGACATGCCGCACACACCTGGGCATGTCCTACCTTTCGCGTACAACGCACCCTGCCCACAGGGGTACCTTGGGCCTACCTTAGGGGTGACTAACATGTAGCAAAGGGAAGGTTTAGGGACTGGCAAGTGTGTGCACTTGCCAAGTCGACATGGCAGCCCCAGGCTGCGCACAGGCTCTGCGTTGGCAGGCCCGAGTTACACTTTACGGGCTGTTTGCGTGGGTGGCACAATCCAGTGCTGCAACCCACCAACAGCATTTGGTCTATAGGCCCTGGCACTCGCAGTGCACTTTACAAGGGACTGACACATAAACCAAATAGGCCAATCATGGAAACACCAATCCATAACACATTTTATACAGGAGCACTTGCACTTTCCCACTGGACCGCAGTGAGGAAAGTGCGCAGAATCATCACACCAGCAAAAACAGAGTCAAAACCGGGAGGTCAGAAAGCAAAAGTCAGGGGAAACACGCCAAAAGATGCCAAGTCTAACACATGTCCCCTCCAGCTGAAAGTAGGGAGAACTACCCAACCCCATTGGAGTTCTCTTCACTAAGGCGGAAGAACCTGGACAGACCATCTGCGTTGGCGTGTTCTGTACCAGGACGGTGTTCCACCGTAAAGTCCATTCCCTGTAGGGAGATGGACCACCTCAGCAGTTTTGGATTCTCGCCCCTCATTTGCATCAACCATCTGAGGGGCCTGTGGTCTGTCTGAACCCGGAAGTGAGTCCCAAACAGGTATGGTCTCAACTTCTTCAGCGCCCAGACCACAGCAAAAGCTTCCCTTTCTATGGCACTCCACCTCTGTTCCCTGGGGAGTAGTCTCCTGCTAAGGAAGACTACAGGCTGATCCAGGCCCTCTTCGTTCAGTTGTGAGAGCACCGCTCCCACACCATGCTCTGAAGCGTCAGTCTGCACAACAAATTCTTTGGAGAAGTCAGGTGCCTTGAGCACGGGCGCCGTGCACATGGCTGCCTTCAGGGCATCAAAAGCTTTCTGGCAGGACTCAGTCCAGATCACTTTCCTGGGCTGCCTCTTAGAGGTCAGCTCTGTTAAGGGGGCAACGATGGTGCCATAGCCCTTAACAAATCTCCTATAATAACCGGTGAGACCTAAGAAGGCTCTCACCTCTGTCTGGGTCTTGGGGGGTTCCCAAGCCAGAATGGTGTCAATCTTGGGTTGTAGGGGCGCCACCTGGCCGCTTCCTACCTGTTGTCCCAAGTACACCACAGAACCCTGCCCGATCTGGCACTTACTGGCCTTGATCGTGAGGCCTGCACCTTGCAGAGCCCTCAACACTTTCTCAAGGTGCTGTAAATGTTCTTCCCAGCTGGAACTGAACACAGCAATGTCATCCAGGTAGGCGGCACTGAAATCCTCCAGCCCGGCCAACACCTGATTGACCAACCTCTGAAAGGTGGCAGGGGCATTCTTCAACCCAAAGGGCATCACCCGGAATTGGTAATGACCTTCTGGGGTTGAGAATGCTGATCTCTCCTTGGCCCCATCGGTTAAGGCGATCTGCCAGTACCCAGACGTTAAATCAAACGTGCTGAGGAACCGGGCAGCTCCCAACCGATCAATGAGCTCATCAGCTCTGGGGATGGGGTGCGCGTCAGTCCTGGTGACGGCATTGAGCCCACGGTAGTCCACACAAAACCGGAGTTCTGGAGTGGCACCGGGCGCCGCAGCCTTTGGGACCAAGACCACTGGGCTGGCCCAAGGACTGTGGGAGGGCTCAATCACCCCTAACGCCAACATCTTAGAGACCTCCTCCTTGATGCTGGCTCTGACCCGGTCAGTCAACCTGTAAATCTTGTGCTTCACAGGATGGCTGTCACCAGTGTCCACGTCATGGGTACACCAGTGAGTAACACCGGGGGTCAGAGAGAACAGTGGGGCGAACTGTCCCAACAACTGGCGACAGTCCCCCTGCTGCTCCTGAGTCAGAGTAGGGGAGAGGATCACACCCTCTACTGACCCATCATGCTCCTTGGTAGACAGGAGGTCAGGAGAGGCTCACTCTCCTCTTCCACCCCATCATCTGTCGTCAAGAGCATACTCACTTCGGACCTCTCGAAGTGGGGCTTGAGGCGGTTCACGTGAAGGACCCTCAAAGGGTTCCTTGGAGCCTGCAAATCCACCAGGTAGGTGACGTCACTTTTGCGCTCCTTTACCTCGTATGGCCCAGTCCACTTGTCCTGCAAGGCACAAGGTGCCACTGGGGCCATGACCCACACTTTCTGCCCAGGTTGAAATTCGACCAGAGTGGCATTCTGGTCATACCATCTCTTCATTTCTTCCTGGCTTGCTTCTAGGTTCGCCTGAGCGAGTTTCCTGAAGCGGGCAGTTTGGTTTCTAAAGGCCAGCATGTAGCTAAATACATCCTGGGGAGTTTTCCTGGGAGCTGCCTCCCAGCCTTCCTTTACCAAACTCAGAGGTCCTCTCACAGGGTGGCCATACAGGAGCTCAAAGGGGCTGTACCCAAGAGACTTCTGAGGCACCTCCCTGTATGCAAAGAGTAGGCATGGCAAGAGGACGTCCCACTTACGCCTCATGGGTTCTGTTAGACCCTTGATCATGCCTTTCAAGGTCTGGTTGAATCTCTCCACCAGACCGTTTCCTTGTGGGTGGTAAGGAGTGGTGAACTTGTAGGTTACACCACACTCCTTCCACAGGGATGTCATATACTTCGATATGAAATTGGTCCCCCTATCAGAAACCACCTCTCTGGGGAATCCCACACGGGAAAAGATCCCCATTAACGCCCGGCCCACCACTGGGGCCGTCGTTGTCCTGAGAGGGATTGCCTCCGGGTACCGGGTGGCATGGTCCACCAAGACCAGGATGTACCTGTTGCCCATGGCTGTCTTGGGATCCAGTGGCCCCACAATATCCATACCTACCCCTTCAAAGGGTGTTCCAACTACAGGAAAAGGTTGGAGAGGAGCTTTGACCTTCCTCCCACTCTTACCACTTGCCTGGCAAGTTTGGCAAGACCTACAGTGTGCATCTGACTGCCTTCGCATTTGGGGCCAAAAGAAGTGGGTGACAAGCCTGTCAAAGGTCTTGTCCTGCCCCAAATGTCCTGCCAACGGCACGTCATGAGCCAGACCCAGTAGGAAGGTCCTGAAGCGCTGGGGTACCACCAGCACACGGGCTGACCCAGGCTCAGCAACCTTAGGCTCACTGTATAGGAGACCACTCTCCCAGTAGATCAGATGTGACCCGGACTGATTACCAGCTGCCTGGTCTGCAGCCTGCCGCCGCAGACCCTCCAGAGTAGGGAACTCTGCTCTGCTCCCTGCAGAACTCCTCCCTGGTGGGACCCCTTCTTGCTGCCAATGGGTCAGCTCAGAGATGTCTCCCAGTTCGGCTACCTGCTCCCCTGTAGGCACCGGGCGTCCCCTCGAGGTCCGCCTCCTCCCGGTCCGTGGGAACTTCGGGGCCGGTTTCCCGCGCCCTGCCCTTTCTCTTGGCAGGGACTTGGGCCACTGTTTCAGGCTCCAAGTCCTCTTGATCACCCTTTCTGGCCGCCATTGACCGAGTAGACACGTATGCCCACTCTGGCAACCCAAGCATCTCCAAGTGAGACCTGAGCTCAACCTCCTTCCATGAGGACTGCTCCAGGTCGTTTCCTAGCAGACAATCTACAGGCATGGTAGGGCTCACAACCACCCTTAAGGGACCTGAGACCCCCCATTCAAAGGGAACCTGCGCCACCATACATTGGCGCTCTGAGTTGTCGACAGCAACTACTTGGTGGAATGCTCCTGGGACTACTTGCTTCTCAGACACCAGGTGACACCGGACTGAGGTCACACTGGCTCCAGTATCTCTGAGAGCCTCTACCCTGTTCCCATTGATGGTCACCCAGGTGCTATATTTCTTTATGTTAGGGGGCACCTGGTTTCCTGGGACCATCTCACTGTCCCCGAGTGAGACAAGGGTCATTTCTGCGGGATCCCCACCCTCCTGTGGGCACCCCTCCTCCCCAAGCGCTACACTAGCCAACACTTTGGACTGTCCACCGGTGGGTGGCTGTGTCCCCTTCGGGCACTTGGGGTCCCCCTTAAAGTGACCTACCTGGTCACATGCATAACACTTGCGGGGGCCGGTCTCAACAGGCTTCCCTGTAGAGACCCCTTTCTTCTTATCACCGGGGGCTGGGAACCTTTACCCTGGGTACTAGTTTGGGGCCCTTTAGAGAACTCCTGTGCTTTACCCTTGTCCCCCCACCTTTCTGCTGGGGACCCTGCCCACCTTTGGCTGAGTCTCCCCCAAACGCTTTCTTGTGGACCCTGGTACTCACCCAGCGGTCCGCTTCCATAGCAAGCTTCCTGGGGTCAGTTAGCTTACTATCAACTAGGTGCTGGCGCAGATCTGCAAAACATAGACTAGACAAGTGCTCCCATGCAATCAAGTTGTAGAGCCCCTGAAAATCTGTTACACTACTGCCCTTCACCCAACCATCCAGAGACCTGCAGAACACATCCACACATTCCAACCAAGTGTTGGCATCAGACTTCTTACTGGACCTGAACTGATCCCTGTACTTTTCAGGAGTAGACCATACTTCGTGAGAAGGGCATCCTTCATGTCAGCATAGGTGAGGTGATACCCCTTACCCAAAGCTATCAGAGCATCCCTTGCTTCTTCCGGGAAAAGTGGCCACAATCCTGCTCCCCAATTCTCCTCAGGGACCCCATTCATGTGTATGGCTGCCTCATAACCCTGAAACCACCTTTGTATGTCATCCCCCTTCTTGAACTCCTTGCCTACGTTCTTGGGAATGTGCACAATCCTGTCTGCCTTTCTGGACGAATTGCTGCCACCATCTGAGCCTGACTTACTCCTAAGTTCTAGCTCCTTCAGTTCTCTCTCATGCTCTAAGAGCATCTTCCTCTCCTCTATGGCCAATCTCTTCTCCTCCCGCTCACTCTCCAGCCTGAGCTTCTGCAGCTCAAACTGCCTTGCCTCCCGCCTGTCCTTCAGCTCCTCCGGGGACAGACTGCTGCTGCCTGACCTGGCGGGTTCCCCCCCACCCAAAAGCACATCCACCCTGGAAATAGGCTCCTCCACCTCCTCACTGAGATCGCCAGGCTGCCCATTGGCATGTCTGGCTGCTACCCAGGCCCTCAGCGCCTTCTGTAGCTCCTCCTTCCTTGTGAGGCCTTTAATTTGGACTTTCAGGTTTTTACAAATCGCTCGTAACTCCTTTACGGCGTAGGACTCCAACCTGTCCTCCTCAAAGATAATTTCCAGAGATGCAACGGATGATGCAATTGATTCAGGCATGACAAAAGTCGTGAGTTGAAAACTGGCAAGATCAAAAATAGGCCAAAAGAAAAAGAACCAGTATGTGGTACGTAATGGTCTGCGATATGGTAGTAGTGCACACCAATCACTGTAAGTCAAGTGCAAACACAAGTCCTATCCTCACCGCTGACAACCAATGTTAGAAATGGGATCTCTAGTTGGCAAGGGCTTGCACCTTTGTCCAAGTAGGGACCCTTCTTCCTAGTCAGGGTAAGGGTTGTTACACTCGTGAAGTAACCCCTGCTCACCCTCGTGGTAGCTTGGCACGAGCAGTCAGGCTTAATTCAGAGGCAGTGTGTAAAGCATTTGCACATAACCAACAGTAATACAGTGTAAGCACTACAAACGGACACCACACCAGTTTAGAAAAATAACCAATATTTTATATACTCAAGACAAGACCAATTACGACAAAAATCCACAATACTATACTTTACGAATGAATGCTTGGTACGTTAACTTCTTCTTTGCAGGAATAGCACAAAAGCAAAGTTTGTACGAGTCGGTAGCTCCGTCCGAGCCTACCGTGATGCTGAAAACCACAGAGTCTAACAGTTCCAGCCGACCGCGTCGATACGGGCCAGCAGAGTCGTGAACAGACTCGGTCACAGTACCTTTTCTCGTTGTGGCTGGTACGGATTGTACGAGCCGGTCGGCGTTCGTCGCGGTTGCGGTGCAAGACGGAGCGATGCAAGGTGCGGTGTCCCTCGATGCGGTGCAGGCAGCGGCTCGATGAGCGTCGTGCAGACGGAGTCGGTGAGTCCAAGGCGTGCGATGCAGGGTGAGACGATGCTCGATGCGGTGCTGACAGGTTGCGATGCAGGCGACCTAGCCGGAGTGCGGGAGCTGGCGTCGGACAGCGGTGCGAGTCGGAGCGGTGCGTCGCAGACGTGCGAGCGGTGCCCCAAATGCGGTGCGGTCTCGACTCTTGAGCCAGTTGCAGCGACAGTGTCGGTCTGGTCCGGCTGGCCCAGTGAAGCGATGCGATGCGAACTGCGGGGCCCACAGGTCACGGTGCAAGCAGCGGCTCGATGTTGGCGGCGTCGGACGTCGCCCACGGTGAGACCAGGGTTGCGATGCGAAGCGGGGCGATGCGGTCTGCGGTGCAAACAGGTCACCGGCCAGAGATGGATTCGGTTGACGGAGTCGGTTGCAGTTCCCTTCCTCTGTGGCGACTGAAACAGCGTTCCAGAAGCGGTACCCAGAGGCTTGTGAAGTCTTTGTAGTCCCTGAGACTTCTTAACAGGAGGCCAGCTCGGTTCCTGGCCCTTGGAGATACTCAGCACAAGATTGTAGAAAGTTCAGTCCAGTCCTTTCACTGCCCAAGACAGAAGCAGCAACTGCAGGCCAACCCAACAAAGCAACAACACAGCAAAGGGGCAGTACTCCTCCTGGCAGCTCTTCCAGCTCTTCGTCTTGGCAGGTTCCTTGATTCCAGCGAGATCTAAATTCATGGGGTCAGGGCCCCAATATTTATATCCCAAATTCCTTTGTTCTCTGAAGGCAGAGAGGCCTTTGCCTAGTCCAAACCAGTTCTGGAGCACTTTGTTGACAAGTCTCCGTCCCTTCTTTCAGTGAGTAGGCCAGGGACATCAGACGCACCACAGGAGGTGGAGCCAGCATTGTGGAGGGAAGGCACTTTCCTATTCAGGGCCCAGGTGCGACCCCTCCCACCCATCTACAGGTCGATCTGGCTATTCAGCCCTGCGCTGACTCACCCTGTCTCCTAGCATCCCCCAGCCCCTGTCACTCACATTCCAGACAAGGAATACACAACCTCGCAGAGGCAGGCTTGGATGGTTAGACAAGAAAATACCCACTTTCTAAAAGTGGTATTTTCAAACACAGAATGTCAAAACCAACTTCACTAAAAGCTGCATTTTATCATTCTGAGTCCAGGCATACTAAACTCGAATTTCTACCATGTTCCCGGGGTCAGTTAGGATTATAAGCTGTAATAATCAAAACTGCCCGTTCTGGCCTAGGGGGAACAGGTAGCCTTGCAATAGTGAAAAACGAACTAGGCTGTAATTCACTATCAGGACATGCCGCACACACCCGGGCATGTCCTACCTTTCGCGTACAACGCACCCTGCCCACAGGGGTACCTTGGGCCTACCTTAGGGGTGACTAACATGTAGCAAAGGGAAGGTTTAGGGACTGGCAAGTGTGTGCACTTGCCAAGTCGACATGGCAGCCCCAGGCTGCGCACAGGCTCTGCGTTGGCAGGCCCGAGTTACACTTTACGGGCTGTTTGCGTGGGTGGCACAATCCAGTGCTGCAGCCCACCAACAGCATTTGGTCTATATGCCCTGGCACTCGCAGTGCACTTTACAAGGGACTGACACATAAACCAAATAGGCCAATCATGGAAACACCAATCCATAACACATTTTATACAGGAGCACTTGCACTTTCCCACTGGACCGCAGTGAGGAAAGTGTGCAGAATCATCACACCAGCAAAAACAGAGTCAAAACCGGGAGGTCAGAAAGCAAAAAGTCAGGGGAAACACGCCAAAAGATGCCAAGTCTAACAGGTGGGTAAGACAAATTATCCAGTATGGTTACTGCCTGGAACTCACCTCAAATCCTCCACACATCCCTCCCAAACACCGTCCAATGTCCACGGAACATTTGACCCTTCTAAAACAAGAGATTCTCTCTCTCTTACAAAAAAACGCAATAGAACCAGTCCCCTTACATCATCAGGGCACAGGGGTTTACTCGCTCTATTTTCAAATCCCAAAAAAAGACAGCTCTCTCAGGCCAATACTGGACCTCAGACCCCTAAACCTCTACATTCAATCAGACCACTTCCACATGGTCACTCTCCAACAGGTGCTCCCACTACTTCAACAAGGCGACTTCCTCTCCACTCTGGATCTAAAGGACGCCTACTTTCATATTTCTATTCATCCCTCTCACAAAAAATACCTCAGGTTCATAGTGGACGGTCAACACTATCAGTTCAAAGTCCTCCCATTCGGAGTGACCACAGCACCCAGAGTCTTCACCAAATGCCTCGCAGTGGTGGCAGCTCACTAACGAAGGAAACACATCCACGTGTTCCCTTATTTGGACGACTGGCTCATAAAAGCCAACTCTCACAACAGTTGTGTACAACACACACACAAAACCATCCAATTACTTCACGACTTGGGGTTCACAGTAAACCTCACCAAGTCTCACCTTCAACCGTCAAAAATACAACAGTATCTAGGAGCCACTCTAGACACTTCAAAAGCCCTAGCATACCCCAATCCAGTCAGGATCCGCACCATGCAGGCTCTAATATCCCAATTTCAGCCTCAGCACTCATTGCCAGCTCGAGTCTTTATGCAGTTAATCGGAATGATGGCCTCTTGCATCCTCTTCGTCCCTTTTGCAAGACTCCAGATGCGGCCATTACAGGAATTTTTGGCACATTAGTGGAACCAGGCTCAAGGTCAGTTGACAGATCTGGTGTTGGTGGACAGCCGCACACATCGCTCTCTGCAGTGGTGGAACACACAAAACCTGTCCAAAGGGCGGCCGTTCCTCGACCCGGTTCCACAGATAGTGCTAACAGCAGACGCATCGCTCACCGGCTGGAGAGCTCATCTCCAAAACCAAACACGTCGGGGCATATGGACCCATCAACAAAAACAACTCCACATAAATCACCTGGAGTTACTGGCAATCTTTCTAGCACTAAAGTCTTTTCAACTCTTGCTAGTAGGCAAAGCGGTCTTGGTACGTACAGACAACATGACAGCAATGTACTACATACAAAAACAGGGGGGGGCACACTCTCTTCAGCTTTTACAACCAGCGCAAAGCATATGGAGATGAGCTATTCCTCAAAACATATACCTCCTCGCACAACATCTCCCAGGAGTACACAATCAGATCGCAGATCTGCTCAGTCGTCAAACACAGCAGATCCACGAATGGGAACTTCATCCTCAAGTTCTTCTTCCATTCTTTCACATGTGGGGTCATCCACACATAGATCTGTTCGCCACACACCAAAACGCAAAATGCCCAAGCTTCGCCTCCAGATATCCACACCAATTGTCCAAAGGCAATGCGCTATGGATGAACTGGTCAGGCAAATTTGCATACGCTTTTCCGCCTCTCCCGCTCATTCCGTTAGTGGTTCAGAGCTCAAACAACACTCACTCACAATGATCCTAGTTGTTCCAACATGGGCACGCCAACCATGGTTCACAACCCTGTTGGAACTCTATGTAGTACCACATCAAAAGCTGCACCTCTCCCCCAAGTTCCTCACTCAGAACCGTGGAGAAGATAAGGCATCCAGATCCCAATCAACTCAATCTTGCGATCTGGCTCCTGAAGTCCTAGAGTCTGGCTACCTCAATCTCCCGCCAGACTGCATGAACATCATTAAAGAGGCTAGACGTCCTACCACTAGAGCATGCTATGCAGCAAAGTAGAAGCGATTTGTCATTTACTGTACAAACAACAAAATCGATCCGCTAGATGCTTCCATCCAAAACATTATCTGTTATCTTTTGCATCTACAACAATGTAACCTAGCATACACATCTATACGGCTACATCTCTCTGCAATTGCTGCTTACCTCCAAAACAGACAACATTTGTCTTTGTTTAGAGTACCCGCTATCAAAGCGTTTATGGAAGGACTTAAAAGAATAATTCCACCTAGAGTTCCACCTTCTCCTCTATGGAATCTCAATATAGTCCTTACCAGACTCATGGGTCCCCCATTTGAACCTCTGCACAAATGCGAGTTACAGTTCCTTACTTGGAAAGTAGCCTTCCTGGTAGCTATCAGATCCCTTAGGAGAGTTAGTGAACCCCAGGCATTAACCATACACCTAGCATTTTTACAAATACACCATAGTAAAGTGGTTCTTAGGCCTAACCCAAAATTTCTGCCTAAAGTAGTATCTGCCTTCCACCTTAATCAGTCGGTTGAACTTCCAGTATTTTTCCCTCAACCAGACTCAGTGGCAGAACGCGCTCTCCACACGCTAGACGTTAAAAGAGCTATACTCTACTACATCGAAAGAACTAAGCCCTTTAGAAACACAAAACAACTCTTTCTAGCTTTCGCCCCACCTCACAAAGGCAATCCCATTTCAAAACAGAAATTGCACGGTGGATTGTTAAATGCATCCAAATATGCTATCTTAAAGCTAACCCACATTAACTATTCCCCCTAGTGCTCATTCCACACGCAAACTAGGGGCTTCTATGGCATTCTTAGGGAACATTCCCCTAGATGACATCTGCAAAGCAGCAACTTGGTCTACACCACATACTTTCACTAAACACTATTGTGTAGATGTGCAAGCAAAACAACAAGCTACTGTGGGCCAGGCTGTACTAAGAACACTTTTTCAAACCACTGCAACGGATACAGGTTGCCACCGCTAGGGAGGAAAACTGCTGTATAGTCTATGCTAAAGTATACAATCTACAGCTCATATGCCTCGAACGGAAAATGCTACTTACCGGTATGCATCTGTTCTTGGCATGTAGAACTGTAGAGTTGTATACGCCCGCCCACCCACCTCTCCGGGTACCTTTATCTGTTGCAGTATTATCTTATTTAGATACATTACATCGACATCCTTTTCTATTCTCTTACTAACTCCATCATCACCCTTTATGGCGAAAAACAATCTGAAGATGGAGTCGATGCCCATGCGCACTATCACCATAAGGAGGAGTCACCTATCTTGTGACTACAAAGACTTCTTCAGACAAAAACAAAGTGCAAACATCCGAGCCCAACACCAGATGGCGATCTATGCTAAAGTATACAACTCTACAGCTCTACATGCCAAGAACAGATGCATACTGGTAAGTAGCATTTTCCTTATACCTGGTGCCCACTTTGAAGTCAGAGCAGCTTCTAGAGGACCACACCCTCCCAGAGGTGCTTAGAATTTAGAACTTCCTTGCCCTGGCCACACATGGGTGGGGTGACAATAGACTAGTGTCAAACCCCTTTGTGAGAGTGCTCAGACAAGGCCTTTGAAATGTGCAAGTGTTGTAGGTGACCGTTTCTCCCCGTTGTTAACTCGGAGTGGCCCATCCTGTTACCGCCTAGCTTCTCTTTGTCTCACTGTTTGGGAGCAATACATAAAGACTAACTGCCAACTACACCTAGTCATGTGCCCCAGAATACAGGTAGCAGATTCCAGACAGTTGGGACAAGAAAATGCCAACTTTCTAAAAGTGTTTTACAGAACAAAGGTCCCACACAAAAAGAATGTAAACTTAAAATGTCACAATTTCATGATAAAAATTGGAATAAACAAATGTTTAAATTACAAGATAGGTATTTAATGCTAGTGTAGATGAAACAAGACAATATTAACACGTGGGCAACCGTGACAAGGCAGTGGGAAATCGGCCGATTTCCTTGCCCCAGGCAAGTGACTTAAAATTGTGACTTTTCAGTATACGTGAATATAAATAAACACAAGTCACAGTAGAGGTTACATCTCATACTCCACAAACAGTATAAATAGTAGTATAGAGTTAGGGATGTATGTGTCGACGACGTTTCAATCCCGCAGAGAATATCGGGATCTCATCAGGACTAATAGATAGAGCAGGTGCCTGAGAAGTTGCCTGGAGAAGTAAGAGGGAGGGGAGGAGGAAAGAGGGGAAGGAGCAAACAATTAAAATCATGAAAGAGGAGATGTGAAAAAAACGGAGGGGAATAGGGAGGAAGAAAAGGATAATAAGGAAATTATAACAATCAATAAATTAGAAAAATAGCAGTGGAGTAAATACAAGGAAGTGTGAGAGTGAAGGAAGGATGGAAGTGGAGATGTGTGAGGTGAGGTAATGTACATATTACCAGAATAAGAAAATGAGTGAAGAAGAAGGAAGGGGCCACAAGATCAGGGGCTGTGGAACAGGGATAAAGAGTGTAAAGGGGAGAAAGTGAAGGAGGGTGAAAGTAAGGGAGGGATAAGAGCAAGAAGGACTAACCAAGAGTGCGGCAAGTCTGAGAGCCGCGATGAGCAAGGCCAGAGCGAGTTGCTGGCAAGGAGAACCGCCGGAGGCAGATAGGGGACGTGGGGAAATTGCGAGATCTAAATGAAAATAAGGGAAGAGTGAGGCAGGACATGTGCGAGCCGTATGTGCAACCCCGAGAAAAACCAAGGGTGAGAGAAGGAGAGGGCTTACCGTCGGGTGCACGGGTCTCCAACCTGGGAACCGGGGGAGGCACCTCCCGGCCGGGAGGCTGTAGTAAAGGATCGGCGTGCAGGTAGGCAGGTCAGGGAAGGATATTTGTGCAATGCGACCCTGGAACCGGGGGTCGGAGCCGTACGCCTGCTCGATGGCTGTGAAAAAGGGGGCACAGGATAGTCAGGCGGGGAAGAGGCGAGGGGATGTATGGGAGAGGGTAGAGCAATTAAAGCACGAGACAGAGGGCTGATGAGCCTGGGCTTACCGGCAGTAAGAGGGAGCCAGGTCGCGCTGGACGATTCAGAGTACAGCAAGCAGCTGCGGTCAGTGCCGGCATGAATGTGAGGCAGAGCGGGATCAAGGGGGACTTACATAAAAAAGGGAAACGGAAGTGACGTGATGAGTGGGCAAGGGTGAAGAAACTCAGCGTGAAGGAAGCGGCCATATTGGAAGGGGGTAGAAGAGTAAGAGAAGCAATGTGAAAGGACCAAGAGTGTCAGAGATACCAGATTAGGCAGCCATGTAGGTGAAAGATAGAGAGATGAAAACAAGTAATAGGGAGACAGGAAAGGGGAGGTATGGGAGAGCAATTACGGTGGAGGGTATACTGAAGGGGGAACCAAGAGGGCCATAGGAGCAGATGAATGTGGGAAACTGGAGGTAATGACAGCTAAAACCAAAGAACTGAGATGGAATCCAAGGATGGAAGCAGAGAAGGAAAGGAAAATTATGAATACATGGAGAATAAGTTAGAGTAGAGGAAAGGAAGCTGAATGCAGAGCAAAAGATAAAGGAGAATAGAAGGTGAAGGGAATAAGTGTAGGAACCGGCGATACAGTCCCCCTTGATACCGCTCTGCCTCACATTCATGCCGGCACTGACCGCAGCTGCTTGCTGTACTCCGGATCGTCCAGCGCGACCTGGCTCCCTCTTACTGCCAGTAAGCCCAGGCTCATCAGCCCTCTGTCTCGTGCTTTAATTGCTCTACCCTCTCCCATACATCCCCTCGCCTCTTCCCCGCCTGACTATCCCGTGCCCCCTTTTTCACAGCCATCGAGCAGGCGTACGGCTCCGACCCCTGGTTCCAGGGTCGCATTGCACAAATATCCTTCCCTGACCTGCCTACCTGCACGCCGATCCTTTACTACAGCCTCCCGGCCGGGAGGTGCCTCCCCCGGTCCCCAGGTTGGAGACCCGTGCACCCGTCGGTAAGCCCTCTCCTTCTCTCACCCTTGGTTTTTCTCGGGGTTGCACATACGGCTCGCACGTGTCCTGCCTCACTCTTCCCTTATTTTCATTTAGATCTCGCAATTTTCCCCACGTCCCCTATCTGCCTCCGGCGGACTCCCTTGCCAGCAACTCGCTCTGGCCTTGCTCATCGCGGCTCTCAGACTTGCCGCACTCTTGGTTAGTCCTTCTTGCTCTTATCCCTCCCTTACTTTCACCCTCCTTCACTTTCTCCCCTTTACACTCTTTATCCCTGTTCCACAGCCCCTGATCTTGTGGCCCTTTCCTTCTTCTTCACTCATTTTCTTATTCTGGTAATAGGTACATTACCTCACCTCACACATCTCCACTTCCATCCTTCCTTCACTCTCACACTTCCTTGTATTTACTCCACTGCTATTTTTCTAATTTATTGATTGTTATAATTTCCTTATTATCCTTTTCTTCCTCCCTATTCCCCTCCGTTTTTTTCACATTTCCTCTTTCATGATTTTAATTGTTTGCTCCTTCCCCTCTTTCCTCCTCCCCTCCCTCTTACTTCTCCAGGCAACTTCTCAGGCACCTGCTCTATCTATTAGTCCTGATGAGATCACGATATTCTCTGCGGGATTGAAACGTCGTCGACACATACATCCCTAACTCTATACTACTATTTATACTGTTTGTGGAGTATGAGATGTAACCTCTACTGTGACTTGTGTTTATTTATATTCACGTATACTGAAAAGTCACAATTTTAAGTCACTTGCCTGGGGCAAGGAAATCGGCCGATTTCCCTCTGCCTTGTCACGGTTGCCCACGTGTTAATATTGTCTTGTTTCATCTACACTAGCATTAAATACCTATCTTGTAATTTAAACATTTGTTTATTCCAATTTTTATCATGAAATTGTGAAATTTTAAGTTTACATTCTTTTTGTGTGGGACCTTTGTTCTGTAAAACACAACGCCACCCTTGGTCCCCGCTGACTTCCAGGGTTCCTTGTTTTTTTGTTATAACTTTCTAAAAGTGGCATTTTTAGGATTGTGACAAAAAAATCTGACTTTACCACTAAACAGGGTTTTTAATTACAATTCTTTAGATACTATACTCGACCATTCTACCTGCTCCCAATTGCAAGTGCTCATTTATTAAATGTAATAAGGTAACCCAATGTTATCCTATTGGAGAGGTATGCCTTGCAATAGTGAAAAATGAATTTAGGAGTTTTTCACTACCAGGACATGTAAAACTTAAAAGTACATGTCCAACCTTTTAAAAACACTACACCCTGCCCTCTGGGCTTTAAAAAGATTACTGTAGGGGTGACATATGTATTGAAAAGGAAGGTTTGGGCCTGGTAATAAGTTTATCTTGCCAGGTCGAAATGGCAGATTAAAACTGCACACACAGGATGTAATGACAGGCCTGAGACATGTTTGCAGGGCTACTTAAGTGGGTGGCACAATAAGTGTGGCAGGCTCAATAGTAGCTTTTAATTTACACGCCCTGGGTACATGTAGTACCACTTTACTAGGGACTTACAAGTAAGTTAAATACGCCAATTGGGTGTAAGCCAATTCTACCATGGTTAAAGGAGAGGGCACAAGCACTATAACACTGGTTAGCAGTTGTAAAGTGCATAGAGTCCTAATCCAACAAAAACGAGATCAGCAAAAATAGGAAGGGTAAAGGCAAAATGTTTGGGGGAAGACCACCCTAAGGCTGACAGGTCTAACACACTGTTATTGCTATCCCACTCTTTATGAAACATAATCACTGTAGGAACAAAAGCATGCAACCAACTGGGATGTAGACCTGAAGTTGCTACTCTCCCACACATGACTTCGAAAGGTGATCTCCCACTAGAAATGCTTGTTGTGGTTCTCTAAGCCCATAGTAATTCATGCACAGCCAAAAGTAACATCTTTCTTAGTTCAGACAGCACTATGTGCACACTCTACCAAAACATGATTAAATGTTTTAACCGTTGCATTGCTCTGGAGGGCAGTTCTCAGGTGCTTCACACCCCTTTTCTCTAAAGAAAATCACACATGGTATGAGAGGTGAACTGGACTCCATTATTAGTAGGGAGGCATACCCCTTCCTTAACTAGAATTTCAGGCTCAAAACAAATGACAGCATCAGTGGTAGGGTCATGCAAAAACTTGACTTCCATCCATCCTATTAAAAGGTCAACAAGAATTTAATGCAACAGTTGAGGTAAGATCTGAAAGGGAACCAAAAAATCTACACCCGCCTTCTGCGAAGCTGTAATGGGTGCATTTACAGCAATGTCATCAGGTGTCACAGTCACTAATCATTTGTCACTGGATCCAGACTGAAAACATTCACCCTAAAATCTTTCAGCTTCAGTCTATTCTGGGCCACCAGTAATCTTCTCTAATATGCCTTTCGGTCAATGTTGAACCGATGTGACCATTGTGTGCTATTTCCAAGATTTTCTGATGAACCATACTAAGTGCAACAAGTTTCTCACCATTGAACAACTGTCCGTTTATTTCTGACATTTTCCACTTTCCAGTATAGCTGTATATCCTTAGACAACAAACTCTTTCTAGGCCATCACTACCAAATTCTCAAGAACTTTTGTAACTTTGAATCACACCCTGTCCCCAACCTCCATTGCTCTTCACCTCCACAAAATGCTTCATTGAACTTGCAGGCTTCAATGAGACACTCCTCAATATCAACTGCAGACTTTTCACAACCTCCATAGACTGGTAATATTGACTAATAAGCTTATACATTTTAGGAACCTGGAATGTATTCGATTCTGAAATTATATTCCAATACTTTTGTGAGTAGTCTAGAAAAACTGGCTATCGTTTTCTTTACTTTGACTCCTGATAAGATGTCAGCCAAAGGTGTATGACTGGACCTAATTACAAACGGTCTTCCCCATACATATGCTTTGCACTATTCGATAAGCCATACACATGCTAACATTTTGTTCTCAGAATATCAATGTTCTGTTGGTCCTAAAGTTCTAAATGCAAATCCTATAGTGTACTCTCTGTATCTCTGAACGTGGGTCAACACAGCACCCAAACCGAATTTTGGAGTATTTAAAACATTTTATTAAAAGCTGTCTCACATCTCTCATTCCATTCAAATGATCCATTATTTTTAAGTAAAGATTTCAAAGCTTGGGGGCGTGCCTTGATGCTCAATGAAGATGGCCACCTGATTACGGAGCTCTGGAGTGACCATGGGAGTAGTTGGGCTATCAACATCTTTCCGGCCTCCTGACCGGGCCTAAATCACCATGAGTGCAGCAGAACCCTTTCTGCACAGAATAACATAAAAACGGATGCTTTTCCCCTTGTGCACGCTGACTTTCCTGCCATGACGGTATGTGCACTGACAACCTGGTCACGCCCGCCATTTTGAACGCTTTCCTGAGATGAAAGTCGGATATATTTATATTGCGCTTTGTAATTTATGCCTGCATTCTCAATATATGATACTGCGCATCACATAGCAACCATTTGGTGTTGTTGGGAGCACAAAATTCTTTCCACTATTATGCTCAGTTCATCTTCCCTCATTTTCCCCTCACAGGTTATTAGTGCGTACCTCAATATATACTTGTTCCATGTGAGAAAATCCATGAATTTAAGCCTCCGCTTTGTCTCCCTACTTAAACATTAGCAAGCATTGCTGGTGATTTTAGCTTGACTATTCCTGGTCGAGCTAATGGGTAAAACTAGAAATCTAAAACTGAATACGCCTATTGAAGCCATATCTCCTCAATATACTGATGATATCAAAAAATCCTTCTCTGCTCTGGAGTCTACTATGGAGAATCTCAATACTCCTCTTCAAGAAGCTATCCCATCATGCTCATCCTTTACACCTGCACCCTCCTCTAAGGTCCTCTTTAATATTCCTACAACCGCACCTCTACCAACCAACAAAAGATCCAGGAAAGACCCTCCCTCTCCTGTAAAAGCCACTACCTCTATTTCCATGGATATTATCCTAGAAGAAATCCTAGCTTTGAAACCTTACATGGAAGACACTAACAAGAAGCTTCAGCAGCTTGACGACAAGTGGTCTTTAATGGAGAATAGAGTTACTGCTATGGAGCGTCATACATTATACTGCTCAAGATGTTAAACTTCTCCAAGCCGAAGTTACATATCTCCAAAAATTGACTGAAGACTATGGGCCTGATTACAATGTCAGTCGGAAAGCCTCCGACCGATGGTCGGAGGCTTTCTGACCGACATTGTAGGTTTACACTCCAACCGCCGTATTACAATGACTGCGGTCAGAGTGTAAACTGGCCGGGGAAACCGACTCGGTTCCGACGGGCTCAAGGAGCCCGGTGGCCAATCGGAATAGGCTCATAATCCCTTAAGGACGGCGTTTCCACCGTCGGAATTATGATGTCTGTTGCCGACAGCCTTTCCATGTCAGCCTTTCCGACATGGAAAGGCTGTCAGAAAGCAACTTTGGGGGGCCCTAGTAGGGCCCCCATACCCCCTGGCCCTCCGGTTGAGGCCCTATCTTGAAAATCCCTGCACCGTGTGGCAGGCACCATGAGGTGCCTGCCACACGGTGCAGGGATTTTCACAAACTCCCATTTCTCCAAGTGCGATCGCATGCTAATTCGATGTTCGGAACCGCCGACCTATGGTCGGCCGGTTCCCGCACCGAGACGGTGTCGGTCGGAGGCAACTCAGACCGACATCGTAATAAGGCCCTTAGAGAACCGCAATAGACACAATAACCTTCACATTAATGGCCTTGCTGAGGGTGTCAAAGGCTGTCAATCTATTTCATTTTTACAAACATGTATTCCTAAGGTTCTTGTTATGCCAGAATCTACTTCTTTAAATATACAGCGAGCCACCATCCCCAACTATCTTCACACAAACATAGAGGTATTATTGTCTTCTTTCTGGAATAGCAGGATCGCCTCATGGTGATTAAAGCAGCAAAAACTAAAGGCCGCATTACTTGGTCTGGTAACTCATTATTTTTTACTCAGGATATGGCTAAATCTGCAGCTGATAGATAGAAAACGTTTTTAGACATGCACCTGCTCTATGCTCCCTCGATGCCTGTTTTGGTCTCTTTCACCCATGTTTCTTTAAAGTGACGTATAAAAACAAAACAACTATGTACAAAGACCCTCCCCTGTTGCAGAACTTTATAGACAATTATAAAATTGAAGCACTGGATACTTCTAAATTTTGGTACTCTTAATAATACTCTTTCTTCTTCATACTTTCAAATATTTGTCTATGTTAATTTTGTATTTATATTATCTAATTGTTTTGATTCATGTTCTTCATATATATATATATCTATATATATATATATAACTTCAATTCCTGGCTCGCATTCCATCCGTACTCGCAGAGACAACAGGACACGGACTCCACTTTTGCTGGTGCGATATATTTATTGCTCAGTGCTCCGCCATGACGCGTTTCGGCCTATGCAGGCCTTGATCACATGATGCGACTACGTTTCAGTGCTCAATATTTAAAGTGACAAGTACAATATAGATATAGACAACAGACTCATGTTGTACTTAGCATGGTCTCGGCAGAAGACAGACAACTTTTTTTGAGAGTCAGTTTGGCATTACTCGCATAAATAGTTGGTCTATTTACAGATTATAAATATACATTCCATTTCCATGTATAAATACACTAGTAAATAAATACATTTGCATAAAAAAGCCATTAAAATCATGTCTGGCTGGTAAAAGTATTTAAAACATCGAAATGTCTAAAAATACCTAAAATTGTTATCCGCACTGTAAGAAACATGATTGAACTTTTGCCATAATTCATTTCGACTTAATTGACATACTACTGCCCAAGTGGGCCATGTCTACTGCGTAACTAAAGTGCATAAGAAAGTGCATAATATTAGTGCTAATAACCCTATGTCCCACCCGCTTATTAAAAACTAAATATAAACATATTAAAATAAATGTGCAAAGAGGGAGCGCGCAGATTGTTTACATAGGATACCCATACATTTTGTACTGTTAAGCATATTGCATCTGATTCTTTTATATGTATGGATGTATCTCTGGATGGTATGTTTTGTGGATGGCTCCACATGTCGTTGTTTACAGACATGTAAAGAAATCTTCGCTCGCATTAAGTCCATTTGGGCTTTTTGTATCAAGGTCTATGATATAGCGTGTTTCCAGTTTTCTTAATTTAGATTCCCTATTTCCTCCACGTCTTGAATTCAACACTGAATCCAGTACATAGTATTTAAGATGCTCTAACTTGTTCCCATGTACTTCTTTGAAATGACGCGCCACTGGATATGTGGGGTCAGAATTTGTGATGGCTCTGATGTGTTGGAGAATCCTCTTGTGGACCTCTAGCTTTGTGCTACCTACATAGCATAGCCCACAAGAGCACTCCAACACATATACAGCATAATCTGTCTTACATGTTAGAGACATGTGGATAGGGTGGGCTCCTGACTAAAGGGAGTGGTGTATGAAGTTTTGTTAACCCCAAATTTACATGCGCGGCATGTCATGCATTTTGTAAAGCCCTTTCTTTGTGTCAGCCAGTTTGATTTAATTGTAATCTCTGGACTACTGCTGACTATCATGTCTCTCATTGACTTTGCCCTCCTAAATGTAATGGCGGGTCAATTGGGTAACGTATCTCCTATCACCGGGTCATTGAGGACAATTGGCCAATTCTATATATATATATATATATATATCTGTATATGTTTTCTGGATTACACCCTCCCGGTTGCCTCTGGATTCCGGTTGTGTCATCTTTCCCTTGTGGTCTCACCACCCCAGCCATTTCTTTGCTACCCGGTATCTTACATGTATCCTCCTGTCCTCTCAATTGTAGGTATATTTGCCCTCTTTTTCACTTTCTTTTACTATTACGCATTTCTTTATTTTCCTTTTCACATCTTCTCACCTTTTTCTTACATCTTCAGATATCTTCCTCATTTTACATGATCTTCTCTTTCTTCTTCTTTCATGTTGATGACTTCATGTATACAGTTTTTCATTATATAAGTACAATTTTTTCCAACATCTGTTTATGTGTAGAGTATCTTAGTTACTTTTTAATTTGTTCCCTATGACTATACATGTGATTACTTGGAATGTTAAAGGGTTGGGTTCACCCATAAAAAGGCAAAGAATGCTGACTCACTTAACTAAATTAAATACTGACATTACTGGAAACTCATTTTGTTGAATCGGAAGATAAGAAGTTGGTTCGAACTTGGGTAGGCCATGCTTTTACTTCACCAGGATCTGGCAAACGCAATGGTGTTGTAAATCTTTGTAAAAAGACCTTCCATGTTGTATTAATATCACAAGAACTAGATCAGGAAGGTCGTTGGCTTATGGTAAAAAGGGAGTGGTGTATGAAGTTTTGTTAACCCCAAATTTACATGCACGGCATGTCATGCATTTTGTAAAGCCCTTTATTTGTGTCAGCCAGTTTGATTTAATTGTAATCTCTGGACTACTGCTGACTATCATGTCTCTCATTGACTTTGCCCTCCTAAATGTAATGGCGGGTCGTTTGGGTAACGTATCTCCTATCACCGGGTCATTGAGGGCAATTGGCCAATTCTTCGTAATTATACTACAGGGGCTATCCTTTTGTTTGTTAAAGGTCAAAATTAGGCCAGCATTCTCATTTGTCTGTACTTTGTTTTGGATATGTACAGATGTAGTTTCATTGGTCTTCGATTTGAACAGTAATTCAGATCGACTCAGTGCTCGAGTTTTTAAGATGGCTGAGTTAATTGTTTTCTCTGAGTACCCTCGTGCTAAGAATCTTAGCTTGCTTTCCCTTTGGGCTACTGTTAAATCAGTGCAATGCAAGTCTTAGCATCTCCCCGTAGGGGATGCTATGTATGAGGTGTTGTGGGTGGAACCTTCTAGCGTGTAACACCGAGTTTCCCGCAGTGGGTTTGTGATGCAGTCTAGTTTCTATTTTCCTATTTAGAATATAGACCTCTACATCTAAAAAGCAGGCTGATTCTTGACTTAGGGTGGCTGTGAAATGTAGGTTGATATTGTTGACATTAATTTGTGATATGAAATTAATGCCACTTTCCTTGGTTCCCTGCCAAATCACAAATAAGTCATCAATATATCCTATCCATTTCTTAACGTGTGTGTCAAGTACCTCCTTATAGTCTGCTTTGAGGACCAGCTCCTCCCACCATCCCATATGGAGACACGCATAACTGGGTGAGAAGCTGGCCCCCATTGCGACACCTCTAATTTGTTGGAAAAACATATTCTGGAACAAGAAATGGTTATTTTCAAGGCAAAATGCGATCATCGATAGTAACATCTTATGTTGGTACATATGAATTGATCTTGTGTCTAAAGAGTGTTTCACGGCTCTCATGCCATCCAGATTGTGAATACTCGTATACAACGAGGTGACGTCCAGTGTCATTAGCCAACAATCTTCCTCCCATTGGCAATTATGTAACTGCCTTAAAAAATCACTGGTGTCTTGTATATAGGATGGCAATGAGTGCACATGATCCTGAAGGAAGAAGTCTATGTATTGCGACACGTTCTCTAGCAGGCCCTTTTGTGCTGATATTATAGGTCTTCCTGGCGGTTTAGCCGCATCCTTATGTATTTTGGGGATAAAATAAATGGTAGGCATGACTGGATGATCGTTTTTGAGAAACTTATATTCATCTGAACTTAATAGTCCTGCACTCTTCCAGGCAAGTAGTTTTGAATAAAATTCCATTTTAGTAGCCTGTGTTGTTTGAACATTGATTCTACTATAGCATTCTCGGTCATTTAATTGCAACATAGCCTCTTCCATATACTGTGCTTTTGGCCAGATCACTATGTTTCCGCCTTTGTCGGAGTTCCTTACAATTATTTGGTCATTGCTACGTATCTTTTTCATCAGTTGATAATACCTTTGATTGTATGGCTTTATTCGTTTATGAGTTCTTTGAATCTGGTAGTTTAAATTCTTAATTTGAGTAGTTATTTGCTCATTGAAGATGTCTATACTGTCTCGTACCATTATTGGTTGGAAAGTTGATTTTGATTTGAACTCAGTGCGCACTGTGCAAGTAGTATTAATTTCTTGTTGTTCAATGACTGCTTGAGAGGAGACATCCGATTGATGACCAGTATGTTCATTCTGCAGTTCTTGTAGATGACACATAAGTTGTACATCCATTGACGTCATGATGCTAGGGCTTGAGGGTAACGCACTGTGAGTCAAAGACTCTTTGATTGTCACTCTTTTTGTGGAGGAGATGATATTTCTGTAATTTTAATTTTCTAATAAATTTATAGACATCTATTCTCGTTTGAGAATAATTGAAATTGCTTTCTGGGCAAAACGATAAACCAAGTGCAAGTAGCTGTGTTTCTGCCTCATTGAGGGTGATGTCTGATAAATTAATGATGGTATTTGAATTACTGATTTGGTCACCTACTTGTGTTTCCAATTGTTTGCGGGTTTCTTGTTGTATCTCGGTTTGCTGTTTGCACCGTTGCCTACGTCTTTCTCTCCGCTTTTTATTCCTCCTTTTTCTGGATTGTAGTTTTGTGTCCTGGGGCGTAATGTTTGACGCCTGTCTTGGCGTAAAAAATCTACTTCTTCAGCCAAGGACAGTTTTACCGCAGCATGTCCCACTCTTTCCTTGTTGATTTCAGTGTCTGACACGCTTTCTATTGCTGAGCTTAAGTCAGACACAGATGTTGCTGTGTATAATTCATTGCTTGGCCCAGCCTTTTGTTGGTTGGTAAAGCGGACACCCTTCTTGGAGGCCTTGAGTGAATCGTATTTTTTCGAAAAGGTAAAGATTTGGCCAGTTTCGTAGTCTTGCTTATCGCGTTGGAATTTGAAAGCTTTTCTTTTTTTAATAATGTCTTCCTCCCTTTGCAATCTTATTGTCATTTCCTCACGACATTTGGTTGCTATATCTGTTGCATCCATTTTGCTGATCTGTTCATTGATCTCATCTATCTGCTTCTGTAGCTCATTTGTATCTATTTCTGCGTATTTAACTAGTATTTGTACTAGTTTCCTAGAAGAGTCTAAATTGCATTCAGCCCATTCTTTTAGCATGTTGGGGTTGGGGTTTTCGAAACTGGGCGCAATCATAATTCTCAAGCCTCGTGGTATTCTCCCCATGTCTAAATATCTGGACAATGACTTGTGTTCCCACCACTTGGCTTGCTCGTGTTTCATGAGATTTTCCAGTTTTTTAAAAGATTCTTTAATGTTCACAGAGCCTCGGTGGGTAGGATTACTGGTTGCCTGTATTAGCAAGTCATTTCTTGGGGCATCACAGAACATTTCGTCTGCTGCTTCCTCTCTGTTACATAGCGCGTCGGCAGACATGATACTGATTGGCAATGAAACTTAGCGTTGGAGTGTTGAACAACTTGCAACACTCGTACTATGCACACCTCTCACCGGACACTCTCTGCTTGCCTACCTTGGGGAATTCTTGGTGTGGCTCGGGTCCTCCGACCCGGGTCCTGCCGCAATCCTCCGTCGGTGGCTGCCTTTGCCGTCCGAGGGCTGCTGTGGCTTTCTCCTTGCCAGGAGACGTAGTCGATTACCGACACAGCGCCGGATTCAGCTTCCTGCCGCGAGGCCCACATTTGAGAGGGGGTCCGTTAATTCCGAGGAAGCCGTCTCGGAAAGTATATAACTTCAATTCCTTGCTCGCTTTCCATCCGTACTCACAGAGACAACAGGACACGGACTCCACTTTTGCTGGTGCGATATATTTATTGCTCAGTGCTCCGCCATGACGCGTTTCGGCCTATGCAGGCCTTGATCACATGACGGGACTACGTTTCAGTGCTCAATATTTAAAGTGACAAGTGCAATATAGATATAGACAACAGACTCATGTTGTACTTAGCATGGTCTCGGAAGAAGACAGACAACTTTTTTTGAGAGTCAGTTTGGCATTACTCGCATAAATAGTTGGTCTATTTACAGATTATAAATATACATTCCATTTCCATGTATAAATACACTGGTAAATAAATACATTTGCATAAAAAGCCATTAAAATCATGTCAGGCTGGTAAAAGTATTTAAAACATCGAAATGTCTAAAAATACCTAAAATTGTTGTCCACACTGTGAGAAACATGATTGAACTTTTGCCATAATTCATTTTGACTTAATTGACATACTACTGCTCAAGTGGGCCATGTCTACTGCGTAACTAAAGTGCATAAGAAAGTGCATAATATTAGTGCTAATAACCCTAGGTGTCACCTGCTTATTAAAAACTAAATATAAACATATTAAAATAAATGTGCAAAGAGGGAGCGCGCAGATTGTTTACATTGGATACCCATACATTTTTTTATTTTTTTTATTTTTCAAAAACCTTTATTAGAGGCAAGAAGCGTTGACCACAGCATGGTGCCTACATCCCAGAGCGGGCCGGCATCGCAGAGTGACCGATGTCAAATCATTATAGACGGAGAAGGAATACACAGCAAGCCGCCTACAACCACGTCGGGCCGGCCGCGTCAGTTGGGAGAAGTTGAGTTAGTAGCAGCATAAGGTCATGAGCATTTTTCTTCAAAACAACAAACAAGAGAACAACATTACCACTTGTGTATATTTGCAGGTGGAAGATGCCTGTGTATGTTGACGCATTCTGACTATTGAGTTATGGAGTGATGTCATCTGGTGACCTGTCGCTCCCCTTGGGCAGTGTGTCCGGGCCTGGGTGGGGTCTCTCATGCCTCAGTTCACCTCCCTGACATGAGACCCATCCTCACTGCTGCAGGGGTTAGTGGCAAAGTCCGTGGCGGTGGGGCACATATGTAACGTGGACGGGAGGAGGGGGGTAGGAGTTCTGCATAGATGTGTAGTTGCTCTTGACAGTAGATAAGATCTTGTAGCCAATCTTTGAATTTGGGCGCCCTCCCTCTTCCCCATCTACAAGCAATCCGTCTTTTGGCGAGGAGGAGTGCAAGGGAAACGTACCTCTGCACCTTGACGGCCAATGTCTCAGTGTATCCTAAAAGCGTGGTTAGAGGATACCCATACATATTGTACTGTTAAGCATATTGCATCTGATTCTTTTATATGTATGGATGTATCTCTGGATGGTATGTTTTGTGGATGGCTCCACATGTCGTTGTTTACAGACATGTAAAGAAATCTTCGCTCGCATTAAGTCCATTTGGGCTTTTTGTATCAAGGTCTATGATATAGCTTGTTTCCAGTTTTCTTAATTTAGATTCCCTATTTCCTCCACGTCTTGAATTCAACACTGAATCCAGAACATAGTATTTAAGATGCTCTAACTTGTTCCCATGTACTTCTTTGAAATGACGCGCCACTGGATATGTGGGGTCAGAATTTGTGATGGCTCTGAAGTGTTGGAGAATCCTCTTGTGTACCTGTAGCTTTGTGCTACCTACATAGCATAGCCCACAAGAGCACTCCAACACATATACAGCATAGTCTGTCTTACATGTTAGAGACATGTGGATAGGGTGGGCTCCTGACTAAAGGGAGTGGTGTATGAAGTTTTGTTAACCCCAAATTTACATGCACAGCATGTCATGCATTTTGTAAAGCCCTTTCTGTGTGTCAGCCAGTTTGATTTAATTGTAATCTCTGGACTACCGCTGACTATCATGTCTCTCATTGACTTTGCCCTCCTAAATGTAATGGTGGGTCGTTTGGGTAACGTATCTCCTATCACCGGGTCATTGAGGACAATTGGCCAAATATATATATAGGAGGACTGGTAACAATAAATGAAATATTTGCACTGAATGAGGTCTGCACTCGTTTTTCCGAAGGATTGTGGCGAGGAGAGGAATATATATATATATATATATATATATATATATCTGTATATGTATATGTTTTCTGGATTACACCCTCCCGGTTGTAGGTATATTTGCCCTCTTTTTCACTTTCTTTTACTATTACGCATTTCTTTGTTTTCCTTTTCACATCTTCTCACCTTTTTCTTACATCTTCAGATATCTTCTTCATTTTACATGATCTTCTCTTTCTTCTTCTTTCATGTTGATGACTTCATGTATACAGTTTTTCATTATATAAGTACAATTTTTTCCAACATCTGTTTATGTGTAGAGTATCTTAGTTACTTTTTAATTTGTTCCCTATGACTATACATGTGATTACTTTGAGTGTTAAAGGGTTGGGTTCACCCATAAAAAGGAAAAGAATGCTGACTCACTTAGCTAAATTAAATACTGACATTACTGGAAACTCATTTTGTTGAATCGGAAGATAAGAAGTTGGTTCGAACTTGGGTAGGCCATGCTTTTACTTCACCAGGATCTGACAAACGCAATGGTGTTGTAAATCTTTGTAAAAAGACCTTCCATGTTGTATTAATATCACAAGAACTAGATCAGGAAGGTCGTTGGCTTATGGTAAAATTATCAATTAATAAGATACCACTTTTGATTTTAATGTATCTGCTCCAACACACTTTGATAAATCACTCTGGCCTACTATTACTCACAAAGTGATGTCTATCACTGATGACTATTTAATCTTTGGTGGTGATTGTAATCTTGTAATGGATCCTTTTTTTATCGTTCCTCCAAAACTACTTTTGTTCCCTCTTCCATACTCAAACAATTCCCTTCAACCATCAAAGATCCCTTATAGATTAATGGAGAATTTGTAATCCCTTTTAAAGAGAATATACATTCTTTTCTCTTGTCCACTCCTCTCAGTCCAGGAATGATCACATATTCGTCTCTAAGGTTTTATCACATCACATCATACAAGCTGAAATTGGTACCATTTTAATTTCAGATTGTGCCCCATTCATGTTAGATGTAGACCTTCTTCCTCGTCCGTTTTAATAATTTCCATTTATTAGACACTACCTTTACACAATGTTTTGATTCTTTCATAACTGAATGCTTTACGTTGAACGAATCTCCGGATACAGCTTTTCATTTTGTTTGAGATTCCTTCAAAGCTGCCTCTAGAAACTTTATTATTACTTAGGTTTCTAAGAAAAAGAAAGCAAATTCAAAACAAATATTAGATATCATGAATCATATTAAAACACTAGAACACTCCCATTTTTTGTCCAAATCTAAGCCATGCTTAGATGAATTAGTAAAAGCCAAATTTGAGTTTAATAAACTCTCTATGGAAGATACTAGCTCCTATCTTCTTAAATCCAGTGTCAAATACTATGGAGGCCAAAATAAGCAGGCAAACTTTTGCCAAATTATCTTAAAGTAAAAAGCATCTTGTCAAAATAGAAACCATTCGCCAAGATGACTCATCGCCTATTTTCAAGGACAATTACATCTTGGCTGAATTTACCGACTACTATAAAGCTCTTTATAAACAAGAAACTAATCCTCTTCAAATTGACATTAACTCGTACCACTCTTCTATCTTTAAAGAATTCGATTTAAACACTGATTTTTCTTCCTTTGAAGCAGATATTTCAGTTCAGGACATCCACACTGCAATCAGTTCTGTAAAAAAGGCAAAGCCCCTGGGCCTGATGGATTCCCTATCGAATTTTATCTCCATTTTGCCAAAAGTTAATTCCTAAATTACATCAATTATTTACATTCTTTGCCTCTTCCAAATTTGCCACTAGTACTTTTCAAGATGCTTTAATCTGTCTTATTCCTAAAGATAATAAAGATCCTAGATTAAGTAAAATTTTTAGGTCATTCTCCCTTGTAAATTCAGACTATAAAATCTTTGCTAAATTTCTTGCGTTACGTCTAGATCCCCAAACCCAAATTTAATTGGCAGGGAACTATCTGTATTTGTTAAAAGCAGGCATCTTTCCATTAATGCCAGACTTTTCTTTGACATGCTGAGTAAATCTAAACATATAAACATTCATTAGCAGCTATCTCTCTGGACGCATTGTTTCTCATTTACATATGTATGTATCAATCGATCCTCACGCTATTTGTTTACTACAATAGACTTTGAGATAGAGTGTGTGTTTTCCGTTTTTTGTGTGTTTGTCTTGTGTTGTCATTTTTCTTCCCGCAGGTCACAGCACCTCACCTGATAATAACTAAGGCTAAATAACACTACAGTCACACTGTGGCGAATTGCTTATTTTTGCAGGAATTGCGTGTTTGCTCATTGAGGATGCGCAAATATTATTTTTCCGCTTTTTCTCTTTACAGATACTATTTAAGGCATACCATTGGGTATTGTATAAAATGCTTGATTGATTGCATTTCTTCTCACATTGTATATATCACACATTTTTGAGTAACATAGTGTATACAGGAGGGATCCTTGTTAGTCCTGACGAAGAAGCCTTGACGCTTCGAAACATGTTGACTCATTAGGAGTATCCGCACATAATGTAGGCCATCTCCGAACCACGCTTTTAACAGCACCAGCCTCAACTGACCTATTAAATTTTGTATGTCTACGAGGCCAGGTCCTTTTTAAACTCACTGTTTTATTTACCTCTGACCCTCCCTCTCACTACCTTTGCACCACACATAATATTAAATTATTAGTGCTCCCGCATACTTGCAGGTCGTAGCACGCCCCGTCCCGCAGCGGGGCGGGAAGACCCCTATGATGAAGCATGACACCAAGGGCCCTTTTGGTGTGTGAGGGGTATTTTAGCAAACGCAGCGTGCGTCCAACCATTGGAGGACTCACACTTTCCATAATACAGTGAGGAACATACTTGACTGTACCTTCTCTAGAGGTGGATCCTTTTGTTTTGTTACAGACTCCTGCATCACCAAAATGCAGCTGCACTGTATGGCTGACCCTACGGGACATGTCCCTCTACTCAGGATAGGCATGCAGGGTAACGTGTGAAAGAGCCCACCAAGCCCTTCCCGCTGTAGTAAACATGATAGGCAGTGCATGTCAGAGCCCCACAACCACTGACACATACCGAAGCACCTCCACCCACGTGTGCACACCCTGCACTCTCACTCACAGTCTGGGAGACTTACCACGACATTAGGGCCACCATAAAGCCTTGGGTACTGTGCAAGCACCCAGTCTACCAGGACCCCAAGCTCCTCACTGGTGAAGGGACTGGCACGGATCTTCTGAGTCCTCGACATCACAATGGACATGTGGCAGCAGCAGCACGTTGAGGGTGGCAGCCAGCAGTCCCTTGAGGCAGCAGGTGGAGGGTGGCAGCCAGCAGTCCCTTGAGGCAGCAGCAGCAGGTGGAGGGTGGCAGCCAGCAGTCCCTTGAGGCAGCAGCAGCAGGTGGAGGGTGGCAGCCAGCAGTCCCTTGAGGCAGCAGGTGGAGGGTGGCAGCCAGTAGTCCCTTGAGGCAGCAGCAGCAGGTGCAGGGTGGCAGCCAGCAGTCCCTTGAGGCAGCAGCAGCATGTGGAGGGTTGTCAGTCAGCAGTCCCTGGTAGCTGTGGGAATGTGGTGCACCCTCCACACATATATAGGCCCCTGGGGCTGTGTCAGTGGTCCCAGGGTGCTGCTATTGGTGTACCAGGTCTGCCTCATTCAAATACATCCAATGTCCGCCTCCGCGGTGGCGGTGCACGCCTACCGTGATTTTCAAACTCGCATCAGGCTACCGCGAGGCTGCTTCCCATTGGCTGCAAGGGCATGGTCCATGCCGGTGACACACCGTAGGGTCCATGTGCGCGCTACCGCGGTGGTGCATCTTTTGAATGCCTCCAGTGACCGCCTCCCGCGGGGGTGGTGCACGCCTACCGCGATTTTCAAACTCGCATCAGGCTACCGCGAGGCTGCTTCCCATTGGCTGCAAGGGCATGGTCCATGCCGGTGACACACCGTAGGGTCCATGTGCGCGCTACCGCGGTGGTGCATCTTTTGAATGCCTCCAGTGACCGCCTCCGCGGGGGTGGTGCACGCCTACCGCGATTTTCAAACTCGCATCAGGCTACCGCGAGGCTGCTTCCCATTGGCTGCAAGGGCATGGTCCATGCCGGTGACACACCTCAGGGGCCAGGCGGTAGGCACCGCCATATGTCTGCCAGACAGTGCCTGGAGTGACCGTGATTTGGGTAGCGGTGCATGGTGACCGCCATTGTCACATACATATCTGGCGGTGTCCCCTGCGATCGTGCCTGGGTTATGGGCGGTGCCACACCTCAGTCGTCAAGCGGTAGGCACCGCCATATGTCTGCCAGACAGTGCCTGGAGTGACCGTGATTTGGGTAGCGGTGCATGGTGACCGCCATTGTCACATACATATCTGGCGGTGTCCCCCGCGATCGTGCCTGGGTTATGGGCGGTGCCACACCACAGGGCCCAGGCGGTAGGCACCGCCATATGTCTGCCAGACAGTGCCTGGAGTGACCGTGATTTGGGTAGCGGTGCATGGTGACCGCCATTGTCACATACATATCTGGCGGTGTCCCCCGCGATCGTGCCTGGGATATGGGCGGTGCCACACCACAGGGGCCAGGCGGTAGGCACCGCCATATGTCTGCCAGACAGTGCCTGGAGTGACCGTGATTTGGGTTGCGGTGCATGGTGACCGCCATTGTCACATACATATCTGGCGGTGTCACCCGCGATCGTGCCTGGGCTATGGGCGGTGCCACACCACAGGGGCCAGGCGGTAGGCACCGCCATATGTCTGCCAGACAGTGCCTGGAGTGAGCGTTAATGGAGTTGTGGAGTAGCTGTGCTGCACCTAACGTGTCCTCCAGCTCTCTGCATAGGCCAACATGTACAGTGCCCAGTGTCTCAACAATTGAAGGGTCCTCATGAGGTCAAATGCACAGAAGGGACATGTCACTCCACGTCACCAACACATACCATATATGGGTCGCCAGTACATTGCATGGGCACATACACTTGCACATGTCACATGTGCTGTGTAATGACATGTAGACTGTCCAGTTAATGTGTTGCATAGCATATGTAGATAATGGTCAATGTCTGTGTGTGCAATGTAACGCACACTGTTGTCTCATTTTCTGAACTAGGGGCATCAGCAACTGGCACATTGTCCAATGCACATGCACACACGTGTCCCCCACGCTCAGCCGGTGGTCAGTGTGTAGTTGAAGTGTGCCATGTGCAACCTGTTTTGGTAGGTGTATCAGGGCCAGCAACATGGTGTGTTCGGGTAGTATTGCAATTAGTAACATAAAGGCGGGGGATCATACTCACAAGTATGCACACATATCTGTTAGTATATCACACTTTGCATGCGAATGAGCCTGAGGGGTGCACAGATAATTGCTGCTGGTAAGAGGACAGGTGTACGAGTAGTGTGCCTGATGTGTACCTACTTGTGAAGTGCCCTGTCGGTTAATGGTGCATGTTGTAAGACTTGGGAATGTGTCTGTTGAAAAAATTGATGTGATGCACATTTCATGGTCTTCTGCATTGACATCTGTGCACTGTGATCTGTCCTAGGAGGAGGAGGAGGCCCAATATCCATCGTCCGTTCACAGTCCTGGCAGACATGGAGAATGAGGATATAATCTGCAAATTCAGGCTGGACCGACAAACCCTGCAGAACCTATGTGCCATGTTGGAGCCCCACCTGCAGCCACGTCGGACATATCCAACAGCTTTCACCGCAACATCTAAGGTGATGGCATGCCTGCATTTCTTTGCAACAGGCTGATTCCAGCACACGGTCGCAAGTGCAGGCGGGATGTCACAGCCGATGTTCAGCATGGTGCTGAGGGATGTCCTGTCGGCCATGATGCTGTACAAAGACAGATATATCCATTTTCCCAGGGGGCCTGAGTTGGTGGCTGTGAAGGGCGATTTCTATGCCCTTGGACATATCCCCCATGTCATTGGTGCAATTGATTGCACACATGTTGGGCTTGTGCCACCACAGGCACGTGAACAGGTTTACCGCAATAGGAAGCATTCACACTCGGTAAATGTTCAAGTGGTGTGCCTGGCGGACATGATCATCTCACACGTGTGTGCCAAGTTTCCCGGCTCAGCCCATGATGCCCACATCTTGCGCAGCAGCATTGTTCCTCAGCTGATGGCCAATCTGCTTCCTGAGCGTGCATGGCTTGTGGGTGAGTATGCATAGTGGATTAGAGTGGTGTGTGTGTGACATGCTGTTGTGTTGCATTTTGGGACTGCAAGGTTAATCTGTGTCTCTCACACCCAGGTGACTCGGCATATCCGAACCGCCCGTGGTTGCTGAGCCCATTGCGGAATCCCGTCACGCCAGCTGATGTGCGATACAATGATGCCCATGGGAGGACACGGCGTGTGATAGAACGGACATTTGGTCTCCTAAAATCAAGATTTCGGTGCCTGGACCGTACTGGAGGTGCCCTTATGTACTCGCCAGGGAAGGTTTGTCAGAAAGTGGTGGCATGCTGCATGCTCCACAACCTGGCCATTCGCAAGGCAATACCCCTGATCCTGGATGACGATGATGAGCAGCCAAGGCCGCCGCCTGCAAATCAACCCGGATCCAGTGACGAGGGCAGTGGAGAGGAGGAAGGGGTCGACATGCGTCGACAGCTCATCACCCGCTACTTCACTTGAAGGTGAGTGACGATGTAGAAGGGACAAAATGGTCTGATGGTGTTGCTGTTGCTGTGTGGGTGTATGTGAGCTTGCTGACTGCAGCTTGGTGTTGACTCATTGCTGCCTGCCAATGTATGTGTGATTGGTTAGTGTGATACAGAATGTCTCTATGGTGACTCTGTGTAAAGTTTGTAGATCTGAGTACCTTGTTGACAAGTGTTGTGTGATGTGTGCAATGCCACACCCATACAAGTGACTCTTGTTATGCAGTTTTCCCTAGGTCCCTTCAGCATCTCACTTGTTACCTACATTCCATTCCCCTGGACCATGTCCTACACGGTGAAGGTTGCACATCCTGTATTAAAGACGGAGCAGACACAACAACATGTGTGTAAGGTGTATTTATTTACAACTGTGACATGCGAGGGTGGAGAAGATGTGAAGGGGGGAATTGAAGAAGTGAGTTGACAGTCATGGTAGATGAGATACTTGAGTAGTCCCCACAATGATGTGGAGACCCAGTCCAACAGATAGATGCCATTCACATGGCAGTGTGGTGAAGGATAGTCCAAAAGGTCAATGCAGTGGTCTGCCATCATGGCTGGCTCGGGGACTAGCGTTTGGCAGGTGCTTTGGCACGTGAGTCCCCCTGGCCTTTCCTTGGACGGCCCCTCTTGCGCTTGACTGGAGGGGCCACTGCTGCAGGGGCAGTGGTGTCTGAGGACTCACCCCCCTCTGTGGACGCAGGAAAGGATGATGAAGTGTCATCCTGCTGCCCAACAGGGGGAGGCAAAGGGGTAGAATGTTGCGCTTGCCTGTCCCTCAGAACTGCCACTAGCTGCCCCAAGAGGTCCACAATCTGTCCCATGCGTGTGTCCATGGACCTCAGCAGCAGGAGGTGCTCCCGAGATTCTTCCTCTAACCGGCCCTTTCGTCCCTGGGCCTGTTGGTAGGCCCCAAGGACTCTGTCGATGTGGCCCAGGGCTTCCGTCCCAGGATCAGTCCCCCTCTGCATGACCCTGCCCCGACCAGCTGCACTGCTGCCACGGTCCTGTCCGGTCCTCACATTGGCCCGCTGCATCCTCTCCCTGGCCTCCGCAGTCGATGTGGTGGGCTGCTCCACCCCTTGGGCAGGGAGGGTGTTGCGGACAGCTGTGGTGGGGGTGGTGGTGGTGGTGGTAGTGGTTGACACACAGGCCGTGACAGCAGCTGTCAGAGGATGGTCAGGGGCTGCAGCTGATGTGGTTGGGGGACAATGGGTGCCTGGGACTGGTTGCGGCCTGCCACACCAGATGGGCCAGCGTGAAGCTCCTCATCCAAGGAATCCAGGGAGTCCTCATCCAGTTGTCTCTGTTCCGGGGGGGGGACTGGCTCTGCAGGGTGGTGTCATCCTCTGCAGTGAGTTCTTGGTCACCTGTGGGTCAGATGAGAAATGGTCATTGTGTTGCACCCATCAAAGTTTGTGTTAGCAGTGTTACATCAACTGTTTGTACATCCAGCAGTTGTTCACTGTACAAATTTGCATTGACCGACATCCAGTGATGCATTACAAGCTGTTGTGGTACATGCATTACTTGTCCATATTGGGAGTTGTCAAGACATGACATGCACAATATAATTTTTTGACATGGACAGTCTCATGTTGGCATCCTGTTATTGATCAATCATATCGATACAAAAGGGGATGATGGACGGAACGTTTGAGCCAATCAAACACTCACCCCCAGTCAACTGATCTGGGTTTAATCCATCATCATTCTTTAGCTCACTCCACCACCCCAGTTCAGACATGGCCATATGCAAATCATGGCTTGGCAGTTCGGGCTGGACTGTTCCCATGAGGCACAGGGTCAGACTGATTTGCATGTGGCCATGTCTGGGCTGGGGTGGTGGAGTGAGCTAAAGAATGATGATGGATTAAACCCAGATCAGTTGACTGGGGGTGAGTGTTTGATTGGCTCAAACGTTCCGTCCATCATCCCCTTTTGTATCGCTTTGTCGCCCTAAGTTGGCGGGGGTATGCCCAGACGTGGGTCCCTTGCTCACTTTGCCACTGGATTCAAGCAAGCCTGGCTGATGACGGCTGAAATGCCAGAAACCGGTCCTAGGATGCTTGTTTCCGGTCCAGGGAAGACATGGCTTGGCAGTTCGGGCTGGACTGTTCCCATGAGGCACAGGGTCAGACTGATTTGCATGTGGCCATGTCTGGGCTGGGGTGGTGGAGTGAGCTAAAGAATGATGATGGATTAAACCCAGATCAGTTGACTGGGGGTGAGTGTTTGATTGGCTCAAACGTTCCGTCCATCATCCCCTTTTGTATCGCTTTTGTCGCCCTAAGTTGGCGGGGGTATGCCCAGACGTGGGTCCCTTGCTCACTTTGCCACTGGATTCAAGCAAGCCTGGCTGATGACGGCTGAAATGCCAGAAACCGGTCCTAGGATGCTTTTTTCCGGTCCAGGGAAGACATGGCTTGGCAGTTCGGGCTGGACTGTTCCCATGAGGCACAGGGTCAGACTGATTTGCATGTGGCCATGTCTGGGCTGGGGTGGTGGAGTGAGCTAAAGAATGATGATGGATTAAACCCAGATCAGTTGACTGGGGGTGAGTGTTTGATTGGCTCAAACGTTCCGTCCATCATCCCCTTTTGTATCGCTTTTGTCGCCCTAAGTTGGCGGGGGTATGCCCAGACGTGGGTCCCTTGCTCACTTTGCCACTGGATTCAAGCAAGCCTGGCTGATGACGGCTGAAATGCCAGAAACCGGTCCTAGGATGCTTGTTTCCGGTCCAGGGAAGACATGGCTTGGCAGTTCGGGCTGGACTGTTCCCATGAGGCACAGGGTCAGACTAATTTGCATGTGGCCATGTCTGGGCTGGGGTGGTGGAGTGAGCTAAAGAATGATGATGGATTAAACCCAGATCAGTTGACTGGGGGTGAGTGTTTGATTGGCTCAAACGTTCCGTCCATCATCCCCTTTTGTATCGCTTTTGTCGCCCTAAGTTGGCGGGGGTATGCCCAGACGTGGGTCCCTTGCTCACTTTGCCACTGGATTCAAGCAAGCCTGGCTGATGACGGCTGAAATGCCAGAAACCGGTCCTAGGATGCTTGTTTCCGGTCCAGGGAAGACATGGCTTGGCAGTTCGGGCTGGACTGTTCCCATGAGGCACAGGGTCAGACTGATTTGCATGTGGCCATGTCTGGGCTGGGGTGGTGGAGTGAGCTAAAGAATGATGATGGATTAAACCCAGATCAGTTGACTGGGGGTGAGTGTTTGATTGGCTCAAACGTTCCGTCCATCATCCCCTTTTGTATCGCTTTGTCGCCCTAAGTTGGCGGGGGTATGCCCAGACGTGGGTCCCTTGCTCACTTTGCCACTGGATTCAAGCAAGCCTGGCTGATGACGGCTGAAATGCCAGAAACCGGTCCTAGGATGCTTGTTTCCGGTCCAGGGAAGACATGGCTTGGCAGTTCGGGCTGGACTGTTCCCATGAGGCACAGGGTCAGACTGATTTGCATGTGGCCATGTCTGGGCTGGGGTGGTGGAGTGAGCTAAAGAATGATGATGGATTAAACCCAGATCAGTTGACTGGGGGTGAGTGTTTGATTGGCTCAAACGTTCCGTCCATCATCCCCTTTTGTATCGCTTTTGTCGCCCTAAGTTGGCGGGGGTATGCCCAGACGTGGGTCCCTTGCTCACTTTGCCACTGGATTCAAGCAAGCCTGGCTGATGACGGCTGAAATGCCAGAAACCGGTCCTAGGATGCTTGTTTCCGGTCCAGGGAAGACATGGCTTGGCAGTTCGGGCTGGACTGTTCCCATGAGGCACAGGGTCAGACTGATTTGCATGTGGCCATGTCTGGGCTGGGGTGGTGGAGTGAGCTAAAGAATGATGATGGATTAAACCCAGATCAGTTGACTGGGGGTGAGTGTTTGATTGGCTCAAACGTTCCGTCCATCATCCCCTTTTGTATCGCTTTTGTCGCCCCTAAGTTGGCGGGGGTATGCCCAGACGTGGGTCCCTTGCTCACTTTGCCACTGGATTCAAGCAAGCCTGGCTGATGACGGCTGAAATGCCAGAAACCGGTCCTAGGATGCTTGTTTCCGGTCCAGGGAAGACATGGCTTGGCAGTTCGGGCTGGACTGTTCCCATGAGGCACAGGGTCAGACTGATTTGCATGTGGCCATGTCTGGGCTGGGGTGGTGGAGTGAGCTAAAGAATGATGATGGATTAAACCCAGATCAGTTGACTGGGGGTGAGTGTTTGATTGGCTCAAACGTTCCGTCCATCATCCCCTTTTGTATCGCTATTGATCAATCATATGTCATCCATTTACGCGTATGTGTCACTTGTAGAGCCCTTGCAGCGGTTTACTCTGCACAGTGAGTGACCATTGTAGTTTCATGCATACCTTTTCAATGTGGTGTAGATATCTGTATTTGCAATTCCAGACATGCTTAAGTTTGCTTTAATTAGATCCTAGGTGGTCTGGACCACTGCTACTGTCAGATGGCATGTAGTGGTGTGCATGGTTGTGCTCGGAGTTCCATCTACATGTGTTTCAGTCATTCACACTTTGGTTGCTGTCACAGTTTCATTTTCTTAGGTGTGTGCACACTATAGTTGCCAATACTATCTGGGTGTGCAGTTGTGCATTGAGAGCCCTGGTGTCCTATGCCAACATGTTTGTTTTAATGCATATCTGGCTGCATGTTGTGGCTGTTGATATGTTGTGTTTGCTGTGTTTTCCTTGTATTTGAGAGACCTCTCTGTGTGTGTATGATGAGGGCTTCCATCTTGGTCTAGTGTGGGACAAGTCAGCATGATATGTCCACATGCCAGTTCTTTTGAAGTGTACATTGCAATAACTGACACATGCATGTTGGTGCCAGGAAGTAATGGGTCTTGTGTGCTGGCGGTCAGGTGGGCCCGTGTGAGTTGTTGTGCAAGCTTCCCAGCCCCACACACCCCGACCTGTGAGATGCGGTTACCTACCTGTGAGTTGGGTGGGTAGCATACATTGCCTGCCACATGCTTCTTATTGGGGGTGTAGTGTCCCATCCTCCATAGTGGTGGAACAGCATGCATGTTGCATTTTGTGGGACGGATAGCCAAACACACTACACCGTCTCACTGTGTAGATGGCTAACTACCGTTTGAGGTGAAGATGAGCAATGACATGGCTATGTGACTTGGTAGAAATCTTTGGATGGAATGTGCGTGTGGTGAGCATGATGTGTGTGTGGCTTTTTGTACCCATTGATTTCAGATTACATTTGGTCATGGGGTATAGCCCACCATCACTGTTGTCCCAGCTATCTGGCTGTGGGGTTCCCCCGACATTTGAAGGCACAATAGGGCAAGGGGTATAGTCTCGTAGCACAGTGGTGACATACAGCAGGGTGAAGATCTCACCCAGCATACATTTCCATACTGTCATGGTTTCATGGTATTTGTGGACCTGAGAACATGAGCACAGTACTGGTGAAGCAGTTGTTCCAGGGCATCCATACACTGACATGTTGTGGTCAACAGTGGTGTGTGTGTGAGATGTACTCAGCCCTGTGCAGACAATGTGTGGTTTTGGGGCCAGACTATACCAGCACTGTTCAGACAGACAGTGTGAGATGTGAACATTGTCAATGCATACACACATTGGTGGTCCAAACAAGACACCTTTGACAATTTAATTCAGACAAGGTGCTGTTCTGCAATTCAGTGCAGCACTGTGGTAGCTGGGTGTGTTGCAGGACATTTGGGATGTGCTTAGTTTAGCATTGTGAGTCCCAGCTGCAGTGTAGTTTTTGGGTGCACTGCACTTCCACTGTTTACATTGCAACACTGTGGTATGACATGGGTGATTTGCACTTTGCCATACAAACGGCCAGACACTGCTGCAGGGCAGCATGATTGTTGTTAGTGTTGCAGTGTGTGATGCCTGGCACAGTGTACACAATGTGGGTCAATTTTGAACAGAGACTTGTGCATGGTGACTACAACACAACTGTTTTGCATTATTTGTGTTGGTGACTGTGGACTAAGTGGCATGGTGTCATGTGCGGCTGCACAGACGTCACATGCCTATGAGTGGGACTAGTGCTCCATCCTGCTCAGCTGTGGGACAAGGGGGCCAGGTGGGAGTTGTAGTGCAGGCCTCCCAAACACTCACCCACCTCCCTGTAAAGATGGCTACCTACCTGTTAGGTGAGGGTGAAGCACACAATGGCTGAGGCATGCTTCTGGGTGGGGGCAGTGCTCCATCCTGCTCAGCTGTGGGACAAGGGGGCCTGGTGGGAGTTGTAGTGCAGGCCTCCCAAACACCCACCCTCCTCCCTGTAAAGATGGCTGCCTACCTGTTAGGTGAGGGTGTAGCACACAATGGCTGAGGCATGCTTCTGGGTGGGGGCAGTGCTCCATCCTGCGCAGCTGTGGGACAAGGGGGCCTGGTGGGAGTTGTAGTGCAGGCCTCCCAAACACCCACCCTCCTCCCTGTAAAGATGGCTGCCTACATGTTAGGTGAGGGTGTAGCACACAATGGCTGAGGCATGCTTCTGGGTGGGGGCAGTGCTCCATCCTGCTCAGCTGTGTGACAAGGGGGCCTGGTGGGAGTTGTAGTGCAGGCCTCCCAAACACCCACCCACCTCCCTGTAAAGATGGCTACCTACCTGTTAGGTGAGGGTGTAGCACACAATGGCTGAGGCATGCTTCTGGGTGGGGGCAGTGCTCCATCCTGCTCAGCTGTGGGACAAGGGGGCCTGGTGGGAGTTGTAGTGCTGGCAGCATGTACACATGTCCCCATGGTGATGTTGCTAACTACCTTTGGGGGGCTTCAGGGGGAGTGTCTGTTGTATCTGTGAGAGATGTGTTGGGGGGAGTGTTGTGCACATGAATGAATTTGAACCTAGGAGGTATTATTTTGTAATAGTGCAAGACAGTACATTTGTGTGATGTTAGGCATTTGTTTGTACTTACCAGCCTCCACTCCCCCGGGTATTCCTGAGAGACTCTCTGGATGTAGAATGCCAAGCACCTTCTCCTCCCATTCAGTGAATGTTTTGAGTGGAACGGGAGGGCCACTGCCTATCCTGTGAGCCAGCTCATGGTTCTTGGCTCTCTTCTTTTTGACCACTGCCTTCAGATCGTGCCACTTCTTCACGATTTCATCTCTATTGCGTGGCACGGTCCCTAGTGCATTGACCTTCTCTACTATCCTTCTCCACATTTGCGTCCTTGTTGCTAGTGGTGTCTGTTGGACCTGGTTACCAAACAATTGTGGTTCTACCCTGATTAGCTCATCGACCATGACCCTCAACTCACTCTCACTGAATTTGGGCATTCTCTGTGGTGACATGGTGTGTGATGTGTCAAGGTGTTTAGGGTGCAGGTTTGGAAGTGGTAGTGGTGGTTGTGATGTGTATGGTGTGTGCTGTGCAAAGGTGTTAGAGGTGCAGGTGTGGAAGTGGTGGTGGTGATGTGTGTGTGTTGTGCAGATTTGCCTCTCCTGTCATCTGTGGTGGATGTCCCCTCAGTTGTGGAGTTTTGCAAAGGATTGTGGTATGTTGGGGGCTGGATTTATACTGGTGTCTGTGGGTGTGTCAGGATGGGGTATTGGTAGCAGGTGTGGTGTGTGTGTGAACCTGGGATTTGTAGTTTTGGAGTTTACCATGGGGGTGTGTCTTTGGGCTGTGTTAGCTATCTTTGGGTGCATGCCTTGTTTGGTTGGTGCACTTTGTTTCCATGTTGTGTGTTTTTCTAGCGACCGCCATTTTTTTAACGGAGCGTCCGCAGTGGTGGCTCGGCTACGGCGCTTCCGCCGTCTCACTGATTCTTCGATGTTGTCGACCGCGGCGGTCGGAAACAGCGCACTGCACCGCGGGGATGTCGGGAATATCATAATTTCGATGGCGGTGTCTCCGCTGTGGTTGCGGTCGTTTGGGCTGTTTCCGCTGCAAAACCGACCACCGCGGACGGGTTTGGGCCTTCTCCGCAGGCGAACGGCGGTTTCTCGGGTCTCCTTTCCGCCGCGGTTGGATTTTTACTGCCGAGGATCCTAATCTAGCCGTCGGTTTTCCCGTGGTAGCGGCGGGCGGTGTTTTCCCGCTACCATGTCGGTCGGTTGTTTTTCCGTCCGCCATCGTAATGACCTCCGTAGTTTCTTTCACTCTGGAAATACAGTTATCTTTTCTCAAAACTACACCTTTTTCCATTAATATTGTCAAAACTTTCTCAACAGTTTTGTCATGTTTTTCAATCCTGCGCCCAAAAAGTAAAACATTATCCTGGAAAGCAACTGCATGAGTGACATTCTTAAGCATATGAGAAACAACTCTCTGAAAAGTTGACCTGGCTGACGCTAAAAAACTGGTATGTGCCTTTGTGTGTTATTAAAGCAGCATAATGCCTTAAGTTGGGTTCTAACATTTGATGATATGCCACTTTTTTGTCCAACTTTGTGTACCAGGAAACACGTCCAACAATTATTCTATGCAAGGAAGAGGATAGATCGCTATCAATATCACATCATTAAGACTCCTAAGTTCTCTGCACACTCTCAAATTGCCAGTTTGTTTTCAAGCTAAAACGATTGCGGAAAGTCGCAATGTTGTGTCAAAAGGTTTTATTACACCCTGTACTAACATATCATCAATCTGTTTTTTCAGGTCTCCATGAATGTTGAGAGGTACGTTGCAGAATTTATGTTTTACAGATGGTGGGGGTCTGATCACTTTTAACTTTGATTACCTTTCATTCCCTTCAATGTTACCTAACCCACCTGAGAACAATCATTTGGAACTATTGTATGAGGACTACACTATATTGTGTTCCACAAAATAAACTTGTACTTTCTTCCCTGATGTCAGAATCTTCTTCAAGCCTGAGTGATCCACCATCCGAGTCCTTTTTACTCCCTTTTTCACTACATAGACTTTGCCATGAATACTGCAATCTTTGAAGGTTATGTTAACCCAAACAAACCCATTCGATCACTTTTGCTTTCCTCAAATGCCACAGTTGCTACTTGAGGAAGAAACAAAATTTTATGTTTTCATACCCTTTTATAATTTTACACTGAAATGATGGCAATCCTTGCACCTGAATCTAGTAATAGATCAATGGGTTTGTCATTGTAAGAAATGGGGTTACTGGTTAAGGGGGTGAAACAGCAGCAACCACAATCCTTGTTAGGGTGAGGCCAAGCAAACCCCAAATTAATATTTGCTCCACCCTCTGGTAGTTTGGCAAAGAGCAGTTAGGCTTAACTTAGAGGCAATGTGTAAAGTATTTATGTAGCACTTCAACAGTAACGAAATGAAAAAAAAACACAAGGAAAATTCCACACCAATTTAGAAAAATATAGTTAATTTGAATAAATATTACAAGACCAAAAACGACAAAATTACCCAATCAGCAGAACCAGAGATATGCAAATTTTAAAGGCTTCAGTAGAAATAGCACAAAAAAAACAAAGCACCAACTGTGGATATCTGGTCGCACCGAGACAAAGTCTCAAGTTCAGGCTAACCACGATGGAGCGTGGGTCGGCTACAGGGACTCAGTTAGGCCCGCTGAACAATAGTACCTTTTTTTGTGGAGTTTTATATAGCGCGCACTAGCCCCGAAGGTATCAGAGTGCTTTACATGAGCACCAGTTACGTTACAGGCGGACACATATATTTTTGTTAGGCACGGGTAGATTAAGTGATTTGCCCAGAATCACAGAATGTTGAGCATCCTTGCTGAGACTTGAACCCGGTTCCCCAGCTCCGAGGTTGACCGCCCTAGCCGTTAGGCCACATTCTCTCCCTTAAATCCTGGGTTGCGATGCATTGAGAGGTCCTGGGCGAGGATGTGTCGTGCAGCTGAGGCAATGCGACTGTTCCGAAGAGCAATGAAGCTGCGATGCAAGGTCCTGTGCCGTCATTTAGGATCCCATTGATGAGGACTTGCGATGTGAAGTCCAGCATTGGTGATGCGCCACATAATTGAGGCGATTCGCTGGTTCCGAATAGCTGTGAGGCTGTGATGCGTGAATCTGCATCGTCGTCGAGGCTGCTGTGAATGAGGGCTTTGCATCTGGAAGCTTTGCACAAGTGGCAGTTCCGATGCGGGCTGCAGAATCGATGCTGAGTCTGGGTGTTGGTAGAACCTTCGCAGCAGAGGCGATGCATTGTGAACCAGGTTTGCAAAAGAGCATTGAATATGCCCTGTGCAGTCCTTCTGGAAAAAAACACGAAAACCAACAACGTATGTATACCTGTGGTTTCCATGTTTTAGCCCATTTCTACCAGAATCCCGCAAATCATACGGAAGAACTGGCACCTGCTCAATGTTGGCCCTATGAAGATGCCGCAACCACTGTGTGCATTCCATCCGTCTCCCAATCTAAGGGACAGGCTGGCCCATTCCCACCCTAAAGATCAGAAGGTTAAATCCTCAAACTTACCCTCTGGGCATTTCCCTTGTGGAGGCTACAATGTATGTAAACTCACTGCAACATCACAGTGTTGTTTTGAGCAATGGCCGCTCGTGGTTCCAGAACAAGTTCAGCAATTGTATTTCAAGCTTTGTCTTACTTGTAATCGAGGCCTGCAGTACATTGGTCTTACTATCTGCAAGGTAAAATTTAGAATACAAGAACACATCAGTACCCTTAGGGCAAGGAAACTTACGACCTGTTTGGTGAAGCACTTTCAGGAACAGGGGCATGGCCCCCTGGACTTTAAGTGGACGATCCTTGACAAAATGGAAAAGAGATGTACGGGAACAAAAGAGGCACTATTCAGGAAGGAGGCACGCTGGATTTTCACTGAGCAGAAGGATAAATTGGGCCTGAATGGTAGAGTTGCACAAACTTCGGGGTTAACCACCATTGTGAGGGGGGCGTGGCTTGAACGAGAACCATGGCGGCTGCGTGAGCGAGTTGCTCCGCGGAGGCCTAACATTTATCCTGAAGAAACAGCCTGCAGCTGGTGCCAAGGCGATATTCGAACGAGTAGCCGAGGACCGGAGAAGCAGAGGAGCAGGCTGAGGTGCGGCGGAGGGCGATCCGCTGCCCAATGATAGGAGCGGCCTGAAAGCCGCGGACTAAAGTACACGAGTATCCGGATGGGCGTGGTCGGAAGTGCGGTGCTCTCCGCAGAGGAGCAGACTGACACTGGGCCCGGAAGAAGCATCGGCGGCGCCCTGGAGATGCGACGCTGCTACACCGGGTAAGCTGGGGCACCCGGGGGCGAGAGAGCCGGAGATGCAGGTCTTGACACCCGTGGAACAGTGACATACGGCCGGAGCGAGCAGGGCCGACTGCCGAGGATGTGGGCCTAATGGTGCGAGCTTTGTGACGTGTTGGGTGGTCCGCCCGGAGCTGATCCACAGTTGAGGCTCACGGTGTGGCGGGCGGCCCGGGTGCCGGATTAGGTGCTGGGGACGCCCTGGCCACCTGGCTATAAGAGGAGTGGTGCTTTGGCCTGGGAGGAGCAAAGGGAAAAGAGGGCCCGCGCAGTAATGTGGCCGGGAGCTACGGGACCCCTACCAGATGACATGGCCTCATGAACAGAGCGCCCGAGATCTGAGGCACAAACGGAGGAGTGTGTGACTGGTGGCAGGCCCTGAGGAGAACAGAGGCGGCGTGGGGCCCCAGAGGCGGCCCCCCCTCTCGTCTCTCCCCCCGGACCTGTGGAACACACTGTGGGAGGTGCCGGGGCACTGCAAGGGCCAGGCTTTCAAGAACATTACATTCCGGTTCAGGTTAGGGAAGAAGTGGCCTGGATATGAAATGAAATGAAATGAAAATGTTTTTGTATAGCGCATGGCTACCCGGAAGCATCCCAGCGCTGCGGAAGTGAATAGAGGGCAGATGGGATTACGGGAATAGCCAAGTCTTCAGATGTTTACGGAATATCAAGTGGTTGGTTTCCTTGCGGATAGTGAGAGGGAGGGAGTTCCAAAGTTTGGAAGCGTTATAGGAAAAGAGGCGGCCACCTGTCCGTGCCTTCTTAATTTTTGGGGTGTCGGCCAGGGAGAGATCATCAGAGCGTAATTTTCTATTGGCTTTATAAGGTTTGATCAGGTTTTTTATAATAGGAGGACCCTTGCCCTGGAAGATTTTGTGCGTGATGCAAAGGGCTTTAAAATGAATTCTTTCCTGTATCGGGAGCCAGTGGAGTGATCTTAAGGCAGGCTTTGCAGAACACCGATTTTTTGTGCCTGTGAGAAGTCTTGCTGCCGAATTCTGAACCACCTGTAGCTTAGTGATGACTGATTTGGGGGCCCCCAGATAGAAGGCATTGCCGTAGTCTAATCTGGATAGGATAAGCGCCTGGATTAGGAGCTTTCTAGAGGGGCAGGGTAGGAGAGGCAGTATTTTCCGCGTGGTTCGGAGCAGACCATAGCAAACAGCGGCGGTTTTCCTTGCTTGGGTTCTAAAAGTGAGGTCCTGGTCGAGCCAGATACCCAAGCTCTTTATCTCTTTTTTTGGCAAAGGAGCTGGTCCCATACAGGTCGGCCACAGAGTGTTGGGGTTAAATATTGATTGATCGCCCAGGATAGGAACCCGGATACCCCTTTGAGGTGAACCACTGTTGTGGCGAACGCTGGGGGGACGCTGATCCGTCTCAGGGCCCTGTGCCCGCCCCCCCTGAGAAGCCCTCTTCGTTGCGTACTGGAAACTACCCTGTAACTCTATGCAGGGCGGCTGGGAGGGTGCTGGCCATGATAAAGGTACACACTAGGATTGTCCAGAAGTAGCCAAGCCGGGACACTTAGTAAAGTGCGGCAAATCTTTGGGGTGGCAAAAAAAAAAAAAAGTGGACTGGAGCGGCGGGACAGGGGACAGCAAGACTCCCCCTCCCCCCCTGGGCAGTGACGCCTGGAGAGGGGGACTGTGAACTCTCCCAAGAGGGAGCCTGCAGACTCTTTGGTCCCGGGGAGGGGGTCTCCTGGGATCTGGACTCGCTCTCACCATGGGCAAAGCACGGCAAAAACAAGGGGGTGCTCCCGTGGAGGAGAATGAAACGCAATCTCCACTTATTACTGACGACACTGAGGACCTGGGACTAGCCGACCAAGCCCTCCATAAACACCTCGATAAATTACTGGCGGCTATTGTAGACACAAAAACAGCATTACAACAGGACATAGGGGCGGTCACTGTTGGTCTTGGATTGCTACAAGCAGAACGTCGCAAATTGGTAGATAGGATGAAAATAGTTGAGCACACAGTTGAAACGATGCAACCAGAATGTACGTCCACATCCAACCAGCTTGAGGATCTAGTAACGAGAGTATCTATCCTAGAAAGACGGGCGGAAGATGCTGAGGGGCGAAACTGACGGAATAACATACGGGTGGTTGGTCTGCCCGAAAATAAGGAGGGCACGGACATGGTGGCCTTCATGGCAGAATGGTTGAGGACTGCTTTGGCCCCGGGGCTACTCACGCCCTTCTTAGCACTTGAGAGAGCGCACAGAGTCCTATCGCGCCCTCCGGCCCCGGAGAGAACTCCCCGATTGGTTGTGGTGTGCCTACTACACTACAGGGATCGCGACATCCTAATAAAACAAGCCCGCACCAATGGACCTTATCCTATGGACAACAGCAGGGTGTCCATATTTCCAGACTTTACAGCTAAGGTGCAGGCCCACCAAGCATCCTTTCTGGAGGCCAAAAAGGCATTTAGGGGGGAAGGAATTAGATACTCCTTAATTTTCCCAGCGAAGCTATGAATCACCCTTGATGGTACCACACACTTTTGCGACTCCCTGGAGGATGCGTGGACCTGGTTGGAGAACTTTAAGAAGGGCAGCCCTATGGCTCAGGACAAGCCCCGCGGCTCCAGGCCACCTAAGCCACAGCGGAAACGGCTACGGAGCTCGAGCAGGAGAACCATGCTGTGGAGGCCATTGGCATCACAAACGGCACAGGAAAGAAAAGCAGCACTGCAAGCTGTTGCTGAGGTCTTGACACAACAACCGGAGAAGAGTAACTCGGACAAAACTTGTGCTGGGGACTCTGAATCAGGGGCCTCAGCTAGAAGTGACAAGAACATGCCGGAAGTAACGCCACAGACAGCCGATGACATTATTTAAGCTGGCCAACGGGCCCCGGAGTGGAAAAACACAAGCACGGGACAGATGAGGCCCATGGGTTCCAGCTGCAGGACGGAATCAAATCCCTGTCGGTAGATATTGAGGCCTGAGCAGATGTGGTACGCAGCGACTAACACCCTATGCACCCCCACCAAGATACTCCCGATTGGATGGGACAGTGGGACAATCTTGTACTAATTGTTTTCTTTTTTTTCAGGTTTGGGCGGCCAACTGTTATTGAGTTGCCCGGGGGAAATGGAGCTATTTGTCGGGGAAAAGTGGTGGTCTCTGTCAGATGGTTCCTTTGGTATGTCAGGGAGACATAGTCCACAACGATTACTATCATGTCACTAGTACACCATGATATTAAGATGCTCTCCTGGAACGTGAGGGGCATGGGGTCGATGTCCAAACAACATAAAATACATAGCTACCTCACACGCCGGGGCATCCAGGTAGCGAGGCTGCAGGAAACACACCTCACACTGGAAGAGAGCGCCCGACTTCGCCATCGATGGCGGGGGCACCTGTATGCCACTACATATTCCGCATTCTCGAGGGATACCCTAATATGGATCAGAGCAGGCACCCCCATTGATGTGAGTAAGGTACTTTCAGATCCGGAGGGCAGATATGTCCTAATACAAGGAAGGACCCTAGGCAGGAAACTCACACTTGGGAGTATATATGCACCAAATCATGATCAGGTCCAGTTCCTGCACAGTTTGTCTAAGCACCTCTCCATACTCGACACTTCCCACATGTTGCTAGGGGGGGATTTCAATTGTGTGGCGGATATTGAGATGGACAGGTCAACCCCCCGATGAATGATACACCAGTAGCCAAGGTGACTAGGGGATTTCGAGACTGGCTGGCGGGATGGGATATGGGGGATATCTGGAGACTACAACACGGGCGTGTCAGGGGCTACTCATACTACTCACATTTGTATAAGTTACATACCAGGCTGGACATGTACGCCTGCTCCAACAGTCTGGGACAATCCGTCACCCATACAGAATATCTGGGGCGCACTGTATCTGATCACAATCCCCTGTTGCTGTGTTTTCGCCCTCTACTGGAGCCCACGTTGACTCCCACATGGCGACTGGATCCTGCCCTCCTGGAGGACAGCCCGTTTTGCGAGTGGCTGCAAACAGCCATTACATAATACTTTCAATTCAATCAGGGCATGGCCACCTCCAGGGCAATAGAATGGGAAGCTTTTAAGGTGGTAGCACGGGGACAGTGTATGGGCCATGAAGTAGGGATATGGAAGGAAATTCTGGGGGAAATCGCCAGCTTGGAGACTCAACTACAGGAGGGGGAAGCCCGTTTAGTCACGGATGAGGATGCCCAGGATGTGTTGAGGGACCTTGGACAAAAATATGATGAAACTCTAGAACGATTGAGAGGGTTTGATACATGGGACTACCATGGACGGTTGCATATGGAGGGAGGTAAAGCGGGCAGACTGCTCGCCTGGATGATCTGGCCCGAACACGGGAGAATTCCTATCTCCCAGATACAACTAACAGAGGGGGGGGGTCACACACCATCCTAGAGAAATAAATTATTAATTCCGATCCTACTATTCCCAATTGTATTGTGAACCTCTGCCGCAACAGAGAGAGACCATAACAAACTACTTGCCACCCCTTCCCCTGATGGTAATATCACCTGACCATTGTGAGACCCTGGGGGGCAGGTTACCGAAATAGAGATAAGGGCAGCACTGAAGGAAATGGCCTGAGGGAAAACTCCTGGCCCGGATGGGTTACCAGTGGAGTTTTATTCCAAGTATGCCCAGATTCTAGCACCAAAACTAGTGGAGCTGTATGCAGAGGCTTGGGGAAGGGGGGAACTGCCCTCCTCGACCAGGGACGACCAAAAAATTACACCCCCAGGTGTCGGACTTCCGCCCACTCTCGATACTTAATGCAGATTTCAAATTCCTGGGTAAGATCCTGGCCTCACGTCTACTCCCCCATATGACCACCCTAATTCACATGGACCCGAACGGGTTTGTGCCGACCAGATCCACCTCTGGGAATCTATGGAGACTGTTTTCTGTGCTACATCACCCAGACAGACACCAATACTCATAGGCACTGATTGTATCAATAGATTTAGAGAAGGCATTTGATTCGGTGAGGTGGGACTTTCTCGAAAGCACAATGGAAAGGATGGGACTGGGGGAAGGCTGGATTAGATGGGTGAAGATTCTATATACACTCCCGTCTGCGTGAGAAATGACGAATGGCGTGATCTCAAAATCCTGTCTCATACTCAGAGGAACTAGGCAGGGATGTCCCTTTTCTCCGTTGCTTTTTTCAATTGCAATAGAACCCCTGGAGACAGTTTTTCGGCAACAAGAGGCCGCCATGGTGTCCGGTTGGGACCTAGGCCCCACGTGATCTCCCTTTATGCAGATGATTTGTTGTTGTACTTGAGCGACGGGTGCACAACAGGCTCTGATCATACTGGATGAATACGCAAATCTAACAGGGCTTAGAATTAATAAGGCTAAGACATATGCCTTTCCTTTAAAGGAAGGCCGAACGCAGCTGTAGACCATCCCGACAGGCCTGGTGTGGGCCCCCTGCTCGTTCAAGGACCTGGGAGTTCATATTTTTCACAAGTTAAGAGGACATGCACGAGGGAAACCTTAATCCAACAGTTAGAGCATTGAAAGCGTCAGTACAATTTTGGCGCTCCCTTAAGCTGCCACTGATTGCTAGGGTTGCACTCTCGAAAATGATTATGTTGCCTAGACTGTTGTACCATTTTGTGAATCTCCTGGTGGTGATGCCACTAAGGTGGTTCTCTGATGTGAACCAACTACTCCGAGAATTGATTTGGGACGGGGGGGTGAAATAAGGTAGCTCTGGACATAGTACAAAGAACCACAGAGAATGGAGGGTTGGGGGCCCCTAATTTCGAATTGTATTATCTGGCGGCTCAATTGCAATGGCTAGCTCAGGGAGTGGACGGTCGGAAGTGGAATTAATGGGAGAAAGGCTCGGGAGAAACAGTCGGGGACAGTTAGTGACTACATTGATACACCAGAAAGTGAACCTCCTACACCCCAACGTGCTGCTGAAAGCAGCCTTGTATTGTTGGAAGAGATGCCTCCGGTGCACGGAGAAGGGCCACCCATACGCTCCAGAAATACCACTCACGGGACTACCATATGGGAACCCGCTGGCCCCCTACTCCGAAACTAAACTGGCGGTATGGACGGAAGCGGGGATAACAGTGGTGGGAGACTGTTTCCATCTCAGAACATTGATGCCTATGGACGAGCTAATATCTCAACACGACTTGCCACATGGACAATTCTTGACTTATAACTCCTCGACGCAAACATTTCGAGACTTATGTCGAGGGGGGGGGGGGTTTACTGAGCCCCTCACACACAGAGTGCTTCAAGCGCTTCTGACTTTGGGGGCTGCCCGGCATCTAGTGAAGTGGTTATATCAAGCACTTCTTGAGTCAACTAATAAACAGCTAGACCGTACTAGAGGAAAATGGGAGGGGATCATTGGGAGACCCCTAACAGACCAGGAGTGGGCACGACTACTGAGGGGGCCCAAGAATGTATCAAGAAATTCTAATTTCAAGACGATCCAATTTAATTATATACACATGGTCTACCTGACCCCCCACAGACTAAATGTGATGGGAAGGGAAAGCGACAGAGCCTGTGCTAGATGTGGATTAATAGACGCTGGCTTTGCACATATGTTATGTTATGTTATGTTAGCCGGTATTTGTAAAGCGCACGGCTACTCCATGGAGTGTCCCGGCGCTAAGTCTCATAAACCCGACAACACAGAGCCACACACATCCCCCTGGAAACTATAGTTTGAAAAGCCAGGTTTTGAGTTGTCTCCTGAAAGCGAGGAGATCCTGAACCTGTCTGAGAGCGATGGGTAGGCCATTCCAGAGTCGAGACGCCACCACTTGAAAGGATCTGCCTCCAATCCGGGAGAGCCGTATCTTCGGGTGATGGTCAGACACTTGGCAGAAGACCTCAACGTTCGACAGGGAATATAGTGCTGGAATCTTTCCCCAAGGTACGGGGCACCTATCTTATGGAAAGCTTTAAAAACAAGCACCAATGCTTTAAAATGAATCCTCTTCCGTACCGGGAGCCAGTGTAGGGAGGCCAGAAGAGGGGACGTATGTGTTCTAGGCCCGGCCAGAAAAACAGCTCTGGCCGCCACGTTCTGAATCACCTGTAGGCGGCCGAGTAAGTAATCCGGAAGGCCAAGATACAATGCATTGACGTAGTCCAGTCTTGACGCCACCAGGGCCTGGACTACCATCTTCCTATGGGAGACCGGAAGCAAGGGGAGAAAATTCCTTAACATTCGCAGAATTCCAAAACAGGTCCCGGCCACTGATTGAATCTGCGCCTTCATAGAAAGAGAGTCATCAAATTTGACTCCCAGATTTTTCACGACGTTGACCGAGATAGTGGGCGGGGCCATGTCTTGTGGCCACCAGTTGTGCCATGCTGCACCGGGATGGGAGCCAAAGAACATGATCTCTGATTTTTCAGAGTTACACTTAAGTTGAAAGTGCCTAAGCCATGAGAACACTTCAGACAGACAGGTGTTGATCTCATTCCCATTTAACTCAGTGCCCCTCTCACAGGTAAACAGCAATTGTGTGTCATCAGCATACAACACTATTTTAGCCCCATGTTTCTCAGCTACAAGTGCAAGAGGGGCCATATATAGGTTGAACAACGTTGGGCTCAGAATAGAGCCCTGTGGTACCCCTACCTTCATGGGGGGAATTGGAGCCGAGAAAGGCGGGGACCAAATAGTTTGCTGTCGGTCCTTTAAGAAGGAACCAAACCATGTTAGTACCGTGCCTCCGATACCACCCTCTTCAAGCCTTCTAAGTGGTCCATTGTGGGGGACGGTATCGAAGGCCGCAGAGCGGTCCAGCAACACCAGAGCCGCCCTTCCCCCTTTGTCCAGTGTGATTTTAATGGTCTCAGCTACTTCTAAAAGGGCTGTTTCAGTGCTAAAATTAGCTCTGAAACCCGATTGGCTGGAATGCAACAGACGATTGGCCTCCATGTAATCAGTAAGGACTGAGTTGACATATCTCTCTAGAACCTTAGCGAAGAAGGGTAGAAGAAATATGGGCCTATAGTTGCTAGCGATCGAAGGATCAGCTGTGGCTTTTTTTAAAAGTGGAAGAATTTTTGCATCCTTCCAAGTTTTAGGCATTTGCCCCACCTGCATGGCAGTATTTAGAACAGAGTTAACCACGGGGCTAATCACCTCAGCAATAGAAGACAAAACTTTGGCAGGACAGGGGTCTGTAGGGGAGCCGGATTTGAGAGTTTTCATTATGGCAAGGGATTTCTCCAAGGAAATGGGCGGAAACTACGTAAGGGAAGGTTTGGCATTTCCGCTGCCAGTAAGGGCCAGCCACATGTCTTTTGCTACTACTGGAGCTTGGGCTAGAAAAGAATCTTGGATTATTTTAATCTTGTCATGAAAAAAACAGGCCATCTGATTAGTCCACTCATTACTGGGGACAAAATGGCTGCTGATGGCTGCAGGGGATGAGAAGTCTTTTACGATGTTAAAGAGCTCTCTGCTTTTATTCCCCGCCTGCGCAATTTGGTTGGTCAAGAAGAGCTTCTTCCCCTCCCGAACTTTCCTGTAGTGCACTTTCAAAGCCTGTTTATAAACAGCTTTATCCGCAGGGTTATAATCAATTCGCCACGCTCTTTCCAGGCGTTTGCACGCACTTTTACTTTTTCTGAGTGCCTCAGTGAACCAGCAGGCGGAGGCTCTCTTAGTATTCACAGCTCGTGTGGTAGGAGGGGCTAGTTCAAGGCATTCCCACATATGACGTGGGAATGCACATATCTACTGGATTTTTGGGGAAAAGTCCTGACCGCGATTAAGAAAACATTGACCCGGGTACTCCCGAATACACCAGAGATATGTCTATTGGGCCTGTTCCCCAGACCCAAAGCCAAGAAAATAGGGAATAGATTTACGGACCTAGCTCTGGTCCTGGCAAGAATTCAGATTGCGCAGCATTGGACAGCAGGCACCGCCTCTTTGATAACGACATGGGAGAAAAATGTGGATACTTGATCCAGGGCGAAGCTGAGGGCCCTTCAGAAGGATGATTTAAGAGGTATCTGTAAACACCCCATCGCGGAATTATGGGCGGAAGTCCTGAGGGATTGGGAGTCTAGTAATACGGAAGAAACAGAGGGTAGGGACACAGTAGAGGAGGAACTGGGAGTTGGCACCCATGATAGGGGATCCGTGGACCCATCCAGCTCCCCTCTCCTCCCCCCCCACTTTGGCAAACATATAATCATATAATCATACTGGCGAGATCTTGAATTAGGAGCCATACGTTAGACTAGAAGACATACATGAGAATCTATAACTCATAGCAGATAATAATAAGAGACATTACACCAAAAAGTTTACGTTGGATTGTTAGTTGTTAATAATTGGCGAGACGTGAATGTAATTGGTTCTTTTTTTTTCGACTAGGAAGATGAAGAATCTCCCTTAGGTACATATATGACACAGTACGGAATGTAGGAGCAAATACAACCATGGCAGATTATGGATGGGAGTGTATATCAGGTGTATTTCCAAGAAACTCCGCTCTGTGCAGGTTGCCATGCTCAAGAATGTTATATGATTGTTCGTACTTGTGAAGTGTATTCATACAACTATAAAATGCCAATAAAAACATGCTTTGAAAAAAAAACACCATTGCGAGGACGTCTAAGCCCCACTGTGGGCGACAGTATGGTGCAGGTTAGGATGCCACAACACTTATGGCAAAGAGAGATGTCGTCTGGTGTGTGTTCCTCCTCCTGTAGAGGTACGAGCTGCACATGTAAATATTTACGCAGGATGGGTCTGCAAGAGCTATGTGTATCCCGGCTCGAATGCACTGGAATGTACAGTAATGGTGTCGGCCTATGACAGAATGGACACTGAACATATAAGTATGGCATAATGATCGATATTGATGAGATGATGGGGGTTTCCCATTTGTTTTCATTTATGTTACACTTGTTCACATGTTTCTATATTAAAAGAAGGTTGTCTTGTAAGCTGACCAGTGACCTATTCCAAGTTGTTAGGGGCAGCGAGCCGTGCTCAGTACAGTGACTGGGCGGCCATACAGGGCATTTAATTATTACGGCTCCCTGATGAATTGCCAGTCCAGTGACTGCACACAAATGAAGGACATGCGCGCATAGTTTAAAATATAGAGCTGCCGCGAAAGTAATGGCGGTGAGCTCGATAGAATCTCAAGCCCCTACCTAATGTGGCACTTCTGGCAGTTAGCAGACTAGTGATCATACGCTAAAGGGGGACACGCCCCCTTGGCTTCAAATTGAGCCGCCGCGAGTAAAAAGGCGGGTGCTATGAGAGATGGGTTGCCGACACTGGCAGTGAGTGATGTGGAATTTGTTTGCCCCCCCAATGTTGTCATGCTGTGTTTCCGAGACATGAATAGAGATGGAATGTTCGGGGGCTAAGTTATTTTGCTTTAGTGATGTGTGGAGCCCGATGGGGGTACTTTGAGTGTAAACGGCAGCAGTGGGGATGCGTTGTTTCACATGTCACTGTTATCCCATACTGAGAATTCACGCTATCACTATTAGGGCTGACTATTAGGGCTGACTATTAGGGCTGCTCCCAATATTTAGCCTGTATGTCAAGTGATAGCAGTGTGGAACAGCCACTGTGCACCTTGGTGGTAATTTTGGATGGTAACAGAAATGCTACCACAATAGAATTCGAGGCTGCATGATAAAGGATATACACCCTGACATCTGTTAAAGGTAGTGATGTACCAGTAAGACTCAGTGTAATGATTGCTAGAAACAGATTATATAGGTCCTCTGAAAAAACATATTTTCCCCCCTTCAGGTAACCACAATTGTTTCCAGACACTCTCTTCCTATGGCCTACTGGTAGGCTGTCACATGGAGGTCATATGGTAAATATCCCAACACCGCTTTGTATTTGAAATATTTGGTATGCTCAGGGTATTCGTTAACCCTTGTGGGACATGATTTGCATATATCTCATCTCCTGTTGTCTGTCCACCTCTTCTCTTCTTTTCAGTACAGGTCCGGTGCATAATTGGGTTATCATTTGTCCTCATGACCTGATGAAATTGCCAGGAAGTTGTCATTGATGAAATTGCCAGTAAGTTGTCATGTGGTAATGAAATATGTCGGCCGTTCACATTAAAATGGTCTAAACATGGGATTTGGTTTTAATCGTGGGTGTGGGCATGACATAAAGACACTTGCAAGATGCCACATATAACTCTTTTTAGTGTGTTTGTGAGGAAGACAGTTTTTCTTACTTTATGAGCACCTATGGTCGCTAACGTATGTGTGTCATACTGGATAGGGATACACACAAATAGCACCTTTTGATTTAGTCTAGGTGTTGGTTCCTCCGGTTTATAGGAAAGCTGCCAATGTTGGGAAAGCGAGCAAATTGGTGAGTAACAGCAAAGAGGCTCATGGTGGTTGCTTACGTGAGGCGCTTCCTATATTTTATATTTGCACACAGTCAGTTCTTGAACAGTACCGATGTGAATGTCCTCTGTCACCTGGCCTGACCACAGCATCACCCATAGGTACAGGGGTAGTCTCTATAAGGGCATTGGAGTGTGACCTTCCCCTAACAAAAAAAACTTTGATGCTAGGGATACCTCGTGAGCAAGATATAAAGTGTGATTGGTTTGTCAAGGGCATTGCTGTTAATATAATCCTGCCTTCCCTGTCCTGGCTCCAGACTAACTACAGGGGATATGCAGCCCTTTGTGTGGAGGCAGGACACAGCCTATTCAAGTGAAAGTAGGGCTGTGCTTAGCTCCACCCTCCCATCCTTCCATGGATGGCCCATCCAGGCACACCGAAGCTCTCTATTGTGTGTGTCTGTCTAAGAGGAATACATAAAGCCCAACTGTCAGCTACACCTAGCCATGTGACCCAGAGAAAGGCTGCAGGCACTAAATGGCTAAGGCTGGAACATGCCAACTTTCTTAAAGTGACATTTTAAAAATTGTAATTTAGAATCTGACTTCACCATGCAAGAGGATTTTTCATTACAATTCCAAAGACACCAAATATGAACCGGTTACCTACTACCATTTGGAAATTATCACTTCCTAGGGGTAATAAGGTAACTCCAATGTTAGCCTATGGGAGAGGTAGACCTTGCAGTAGTGAGAAATTAATTTAAGAATTTTCACTACCAGGACTTGTAAAACTAAAAAATACATGTCCCACTTTTTAAATACACTGCACCCTGCCCTTTTGGGCAATCCAAGGCCTAACCTGTCCGACTGACGCTCCTAACTCCAAGTCGCCCAACCAGCGTTCCCCCTACTGAGTCCCCCCAAATTGATGATGACTTTGTTTTCCTAGTCAACCCACAGCTTGGCATTTATCTTTGGCATTGTCTGAGTCTTTCTATTCTCCACTGGAGTTGTCGCCTGATGCATTGGGGACTGAGCCACGACCTGCCACTGCGCAGCCCTCAGCCTCTCTGGTCCGCTGGCTGCCGCATAAACCCGACCGATGATCCTCCTAATCGATTGCGCACCTAGATGGCTAACAACTAGGTCTTCCAAAGAGGCCCCGATGAATGGGCTACTGTGTTCTGCCTCCTAACGTTTCAATCCAGCTGAGGCGCCCGAAGGTCCTCCCACCCGTTAGTCGACCGTCCAACGTTCCTCCCGACCAGTCCTCTCCAAGATGGTGTCGACCAGATCCCCACTTAACCCACTACCCTAGGTTTCGCTCTGACCGAGTTGAGGCCATTTGTATTGTCAGCTACTTTGGAGTCCACGGGCCCTATTTCCTCCTGTCCGAATAACTTGTCTCAGATGGTGCGGCGGCCATCTGTCCCAGCTGCTCCCGGCCCCCCCTGAAGCCTGTGGCTGTGCCCTCCTGCCGCACTCCTTGCGGCCCATCTGACGCTGTTCCCTGTGCCATTCTGGGGCCCACGATTACCAATCCTCAGCCGGACCGGAAGGCTGAGTCTGTGACCCCGATCCCGTTTTTTGCCTACGTCCTTGCCTGATTCCCGAGCGGCTTTCTCCTCCCTGAGGACGATTCCTGCCTGCTGTTGTGACCCCTGGCTCTCCCCAATGAGACTTTTTGGTCATACCCCCTTGTGCTTGACATTGAGGCCTTGTTCTATGTCGTCCTGAGCCCCCCTTCAACACCCTGGTCTGATGCTAAACTATCTGCGTTCAAATGATTATGTTATTAGGTGTTTTCACTCTGCTCCACTTTTAAACTTGACTTTCCCTCACCTTGGTGGCCCTATAGCCTCACAGGTTACCTTTCCTGCTGCTGTCGTGTTTGGGACGTACCCCCTGGTGCCTGACCTCAAGGCCCTGTTCTATGCCGTCCTGAGCCCCCCTTTTAATAACACTGAATTGATGACTATAATTTGTGCTCAAACGATTATGTTCAATTAACTTCCAGACAATTTCCCTCCTGGTATTTTAATTCAACCTGCAAGGTTGCACTCGTGAACCTCTAAGATACTATATTTATCGCAATTTTTTGACCTTTTACCTCGTTAACTCTCCTCTGTCTCTTCATTGAACTATTACCCCCTCTTTCCTCCTCACTCTCTCCCTCTCCCCAAGTAACTCTTCATATAGTATTCACCCCTCCCCTTCTTACATCCTCTATGCTTCCTTTTTCCCCCTCCCCCACCCATAATCTATCGTCTTAAAATCGCCAGACTTCACATCAGTGATGCTCCCCTCATTGTAATTCTCTTTTTTACCGCGTATCTTTCGCTGACTAACTCAGCCACCCTTCCCCCCCAACAGTGACGCTCCATCTCTCTTACTATTTTACCCTCCAGTTCTTTTACTTCCCCTCCTTCTTATTTTCTATATATCTCTCCCCCTCCTTCTCTCCTCCTAGTCTTCATCATACGACCCAATCATGTCCCCCCCTTTCCCCTCCTCTCTCCTCCCGATCCTGCACTCACCAGACATGGCCCCAACTCATGGAACATCTTATACCCTTCCAACCTCTCTAAAAATGCCAAGAAAAATTTTAAACATAAATTACTGATTCGTCACCCAGAAACATTAATAGCTGATACCTACCTCAGTCTCACCTCTCCCATTAAATCCAACTACATTTTCTTTTCCAAACGCCCCTCCAAATGGAAAAACACTTTCCTTCACCACCTTACAATCTCTAAATCAAGTAACATTCCATATGGATTCAAATTGTCTACTACACCATCCCCAGTCTATCCGGTGAAATTGACATTTCCATCTTCAAATCTGGCAATATTCTCATCCAAGCCTCTGTTTACCACCTTAACCTCTTTGAGAACCATTTTAGTACCTTGACCTACCAACTCTCTCTACCTGTTCTAAACCCTTCCTCAACCCAACTGCCTGACGCCCTTATGTTGCCTCCTACCCCACGGGATCTGTCCCACCCTCCCCTACACGTCAAAGCCGCACATGCCGTCATGCCAACTCTCACTCCCTCTAACGACCAACCACCTCCAACCCCTCTCCCTACCTCTAACCCCACTCCTATTTCCCTACCTCCTCCACTTGAATTTCCTACTTTACCCTCCCCTTGGCCAATCTCTCCCTCTCCTAACTGTACTCCTCCCCCTCAACCTGAAGTAGCTTATCCCTACATCCCTCACTCCCACTTATCATCTCTTTCCACCTGGACTGACTCTATGACTGACACGCCTTGCTCCACGCCTAACACTTTCCCAAACAGCCGGAACACTTTTCTGACTCCCCCCCCCCGGCCTCTCTCCCCCTCCGCTCATCAGACTCCCCTCCCCGACAAATACAGAACCCACTTCATCCCCCCCTCCTTTGCAACTGAACCCCCCTTCAATGTTCTAACTCAGACTCTTACAAACATAGAGCGCAATCTCTCAACCCTGACGACTGAACTTGCACGGCTTAGAGAGGATTACAACGCCCTTAAATCCTTGCCCTTCCTTAATCACACAGACTCCCTCTGTGCCTGCTCCCAAAATATCCCCCGATATAACAGATGGAGACCTACACCCCTATGAAACCGATCTCATAGGCCTCTCCGCGCTGTGAACTACCTATCCACTTCTGACCTCATTGACCTTTGCAACTCCTACCTTCCTAAACCTTCGATTTCAGACCTTCCCCTCCCTTACGCCAATATCCCAGAGATTGTGGGTACTAACAGAATCCCTTCCGCTCACATCTCCCCTAGACCCCCAGCTCAACTTACCACTATCCAACCTTGTAATCTTACCAAAGACGACCCTAATCCCCTCTCTTGCATGCTCGTGAACTGCCGATCGGCTGTCTGACATGCAACGGAAATATCAGAAACCATCCTCTCTGAAGCTATTGACATTGCCTTCCTTACGGAAACCTGGCTCAATGACCACTCAACAGCTTTTCTTGATTTACTCACCCCCACCGGTTTCTCTATCATTAGGAAAGACAGACCCATCAGAAAAGGGGGTGGTCTAGCTATAATCTATAAAAACGAACTTCAACTCTCCCTTTTAAAAGACTCGGACCACCTAACCTTTGAATACCTTAGCGCCGAACTCATGGCATAGGGCTCTCCCCCTATCCGCCTACATAACATCTACCACCCTCCAGGTGAACCTCTTCTCTTCGCTGACGAATTTTCTGACTTCCTTACACAATCTTCACTTTCCGACTCAAAAAATCTCTTCTTAGGAATTTCCAACCTGTGACTGAACACGAAGTCCTCAACATCATTTCCAAACTTAAGCCGACTTCACACACCAAAGATCCTCTCCCTTCTAACCTTGTCCAAGATCTTAAACACATCATTGCCCCTTATTGGACTTCTATCATTAACACCTCCTTTGCCACGGGTTGTGTCCCTGACTCTCTCCAGCTCGGTCAAATCACTCCCATCCTTAAAAACCTATCTGCTGACCCTAACGACCCTAACAATCTCCGCCCTATCTCAAACCTCCCACTCCTATCTAACGCCCTTGAAAAATGTGCTCTTCGACAAATGGATAATCACATCTGCAATTTCAACCTACTTGACTCCTTGCAATCCGGCTTCCGAAAAGGATGCAGCACAGCATCCGCCATGCTAAATATTGTTGATGACCTCCACCGGTCCCTCGCCAATGGTGAGTCCTGCCTACTCATTCTCCTTGACCTCTCTGCGGCCTTTGATACAGTTAACCATTCTTCCTTACTAAACTCACTTAAAACTCGCTTTGGCTTTAATGGTCTGGTCCTCAAATGGTTCTCCTCTTATCTTCAACACAGAACACAACAAATCAAAATCAATGACTGCCTCTCTAACCCTACACCTGTCTCCCTTGGTGTCACTCAGGGCTCTATTCTCTCCCCCCCCTCTCTTCAACCTCTTTATGGAACCCCTTACCCTTATTCTGAAACAAGCAGGAATCAACTATCATCTCTATGCCGACGACACCCAACTTTACTATAAGATTAGATCCCACTCTGATATACTTCATCTAAACAATTCCCTGAGTAAGATCCAATCCTGGTTCTTCTCCAACCACCTCAAACTTAACCGAAATCATTCTCTTCTCGCCTAAAAACAACAAGCTCCCCATCCAAGACTGGCTCTCTGACCTTAATGCCCTTAACTGCACGCTCTCCTTATCAAACTCAGTGAAATCACTTGGTTTCACTATTGATAACAAACTCACTCTTAACGACCACATAAAAAACTCGGCTAAAGGAGCTCTTTTCACTCTCCGACATCTTAAAAAAATCAAACCCTTCATTCCTTCTGACCACTTTAAATGGGTTGTCCAATCTCTAGTTCTCTCCAAAATCGACTATGGTAACGCTATCCTCACCGGAACCCCCAAAATACACCTTGCCCCCCTCAGATCTGTGTTCAACCTAGCGGCCAGGCTAATCACCGACTGTAAACGTTTCGACCACATCTCCCCAGCCCTCAAGGCGCTCTTTTGGTTACCCGTTGAAGGAAGATCCGCCTACAAGACTGTATGCATAACCAATGTTCCCTCTAATTTTTTTCCTCTGTGTGCGGCAGTGTAGGGTCTCTGTGCGCTGCTGCCATGGCTATGTGCGCCGTGTGTGCAGCGCCAAATATCACTTCAAACGTTTGCTTAAAACCCTAGCAGCCCAGCTCTGTTAAGAAGAGACATTTTATTCCTCTGTCTGATGTAACATTTCCTATACATTGATTTACACACTATGATTCAGTGTCTCTGTGTAATGTGTATGCGATGTAAAGTGCCTAACACCTTACACTGGTATGAGTGGCGCTATTAAACAAAATAAATATGAAGGAGAGAGGGATTATGGAGACTTGAGGGTCACTGTTAAAGGTTGGTAATGAGAGTATCCGTGGCGGAGGTGGTCATTGGGGCGCCAACAAACATTGTCACACCATGCGCCACCAGCACTAAAGCCGGCCCTGTTCAAATGGCACTAATAATGATAGTGAAATTATGAAAACATCCCACATTGCAATTTGAAACCTTGGCAGCTATGTTGCTGCATTTCTTTTCTTAATAGGGTTGGGCTGTAGGGTGATTGTGTGCATTTGTTAAGGTTTTCGTGTTCATTGCAGCTCATGATGGGTGCTGCGATTAACATGAAAACTTTAACATATGCACAGGGACATCTTAAGGATTTTGAGTGCCTGGGCCAAACTTATTTCTGGGGCCCCTGATTAGAACAGCTTTGGATTTATGATCCAATTTCAGCTTTTTCATGTCCTTTTTGGCCAGGTCACCGACACTGCAGAGGCACACTGGTCCAAATTCTAAATGTGCTTCCATCTAATATTCAGGGATAGTGGTATGTGTTTTCAAAATTGTAACATAGCCTGAAGGAAAAGGAGAGGAGACTAGTGAGAAATAGGATTTAGTGGCAGAGAAAGGGGGAGAGAGGAACAAAGTAGAAAGAAAGTCAGGGCTCAAAGACGAGAAATGGGGAAGGGGTAATGGAGAAATTGGTAAGAGAGGGACGGAATGAGAAAGGCAGCCAGAGGCTTTGGAGAACTGGGAGGGAGAACGGAAAACCGGTAAGAGAGAAAGCAAAGAACAGGCAGTGAGAGGGAAATGGAGACAAGAATGGGATGGGGAGAAGGGTAAAGTGGGTAAACGTGGAGCGGGACTGATATGAGGAAGAAGAAAAAGAAGAGAAGGAGACGGCGAGAGCAGCTGGGGAGTGGAAGAAAAAAGGACAAAAGATATGTCAGAGAAGACAGCGAGTGTGGTATGGCAATGCTTCAGAAGTGTTCAACGTCACACATTCCAAGGGCTTTCTTAGTAAGGGCGTTAGAGGGAAACTCTGCTCTAGATATTTATTTTAAAATGGATTTTAAACACTTTTTGTTTGTGGCGTTAAATAGCTCGCTTTAACACCGTCCTGGCCATCTTTGTGATCTGTGGGATCCTCCTTTGTAAGAATCTGGGAGGAGAGCTCATCTTGCATATTGGTGTAGGTGGCAGTTTAAAAAAGCAGCTAATCAATAACGGAATCGAAAATTGAAGGTATTCTACATTTAAAGTATTGTTCTTCTGGCAAGTAGATTTGTGTTGTTTTCACTCGAGCTGCAGCGCTTAGAGTTGCTACCTCCGCCCTCTCCATATGAGTTCTTATTCCGTTTTCTCACGGTCCTACTCTGTACCTCGGGAAACGTAAATTTGCCATTCTGGGGTGAGATGTAGCCCAGCTCTGTTAAGAGAAATTCAGCAAGTCTACAAACATGACGTGTGCTTATCACGCTGTGTTTGTAGAGTTGCTGCATTTCTCTTCTTAACAGAGCTGGGCTGCGGGGTGATTGTGGGCCTTTGTTAAAGATTTCAGGTTAATCGCAGCGCCTGTCTGGAGCTGCAATTAACCTGAAAACTTTAACAAAGTCACACAATCACCCAGCAGCCCATCTCTGGTAAGAAGAGAAATTCAGCAAGTCTACAAACACGACGTGTGCTTTTCACGCCGTGTTTGTAGACTTGCTGAATTTCTTTTCTTAATAGAGCGCCGCAGCTGCAGGGTGATGGGCAGATTGTGTGCTTTTGTTTAAAGTATTCATGCTAATTGCAGCTCGTGACGGCGCTGCAATTAACATGAATACTTAAACAAAAGCACACAGTATGCACCGCAGCCTGGCTCTATGTGGAAGAAACACCCGTTTTTCACACCGCTCGCTTTTTAAAAGCAGCGGCGCGAACGTTCTCGTTTGATGTGCTGTGTGTGTGCGCGCTCCACACACAGCACTGCGCGCTACATGTAACAGAGGAGCGCGAGCGCGCATGCGCGCACGTTATTGGGAACAGTGTGCATAACTGACAAAGCCCTTCACCAACAAACCCCGTTGTACCTTACTAACAAACTCAAAAATGCTGGCTGCTCCCGACCGATGAGAAGCACTAATGCTCTACTCCTCGTCCCCCCCGTTAAAAAAGAAGACCACACAATCTCGCTCCTTCTCCGGAAATGCCCCGATCATCTGGAATGCTCTCCCTAGGGACTTGCGCTGTAACCCCTTCTACCTCAGCTTTAAAAAAGACCTCAAATTTCACCTTCTCAATAAATATTGGGGTCCATAACCTCGCCTCTGACCCTTTATTCAACTTCCCCCGCCCCGGTTCCACTTTCCTTTCTTCCTGACTCATTCCCCTCTCCCTCTTTTTGATTTATCACCCTCTAATTCACCCCCCACCCCACATCTACGACCCCAGCTCCTCCTTCAATCGCCCTCAACGTTACTTCCGGTCTCCACAATTTGTTCTCTCCCTTCTATATTACTCTCAACCTATTTTTTCCCACCAACGAGCCTTGAACTTTTGTTCCCACCTCACTCAACAATGAGCTGTTCTTTGTGTTCTTGTCATCGTATAAAAATAGCTTTTCATGATAGCCTCTTCCCATGTAAATAGCCTTTTTTGCTAATTTATTATTGTTTCCGTGTTAATTAGTCTTTCCTGATAATCTCTCTTCATGTTAATAGCTTTTTGCCTTTTTGTTCAATTTAATAATGTGTTTTTTAATCTTGCCTATCTGTAATTCTATCCTATTGAACAACTGTTTTTTACTGTAACGACCAATGCTCATGTAAAGCGCTCTGATACCCCCGGGTCTAGCCAGCGCTATATAAAACCTCTCAAATAAATAAAATAAAATAAATAACCTACGGGTGACATACATGCATTAAAAAGGAAGGCTTGGGCCTGGCAAAAGTTTCATTTTGCCAGGTCGAAATGGAAGTTTAAAGCTGCACACACAGGCTGCAATGGCAGACCTGAGACATGTTTAAAGTGCTACATAAGTGGGTAGCACAATCAGTGCAGTAGGCCCACTAGTAGTATTTACAGGCTCTGTGCACAGGAAGTGCCACTTTACTAGGGACTTACAAATAAATTAAATATGCCAATTGGGTACAGGCCAATTCTACCATGTTTTAAGGAGAGAGCAAAGGCGCTTTAGCACTAGTTAGCAATGGTAAAGTGTGCAGAGTCCTAAAGCCATCAAAAATGAAGTCAGCAAACATGAGGGTTAAAGGCAAAAAGTTGGGGTGTTAAACAACGCCAAGGATGGCAAGTCTAACAGTCTTCTATTACAATTTTGACATGTGGATATTCATATCTTTTATCAGGGTCAGTAGTGATTTTGTTCTCCCTACACCAGCTACTAAATCTAATTCATCCATCTTTTGTTCCATTATGCAGTCATGTGCTGATTGCCGTCATCTAAAACACATTGTACTTCGGTTCTTTTTCCACCCCTACAGACTTTGCTAGTGTCTAGACTTGCCACATTTGTGACAAATCTATCCAATGGCAGCAGAATAAAGGAAACTGTCTACATGAGAAGTAGGTCCACACATATAGCAAACAGCAGGTTTGTTGAAATTTTCTTTGATGGGTACTTTATATCTGCTCTGCCCTGTGGATTTCTAAATCGTGGACTTTTGATCTGCACATATGTGACAGTGGTTTAGACGATGGTGAAGGTACATGTGCATAGGTTCCTCGTGTGTGACATTTGAAATACCAAGATGTGAATAAACATTTTGACCCAAGAAATAGAATTGTAGTTGCCTAGCATCTTCCTGGGACTTCTCAGTGCTGTGGGCTATACCTACAGCTTTGTCTAAACTTGTGTTTTTACATCAGCAGATGTTCTTGTAGGTACTAGCCTCTTGCTAGTAATAGGTCCTCAATAAGTTGTGAAGTGAATGTTTCAAATTCACAATCATATTTTTGTTTCTTTCTGAGCCATATCTTTGTCCATTATTAGCTCCCAAATAAACATTAAAAGCCCTAATCAATGTTGTCCATTTAATTGGTGGTTTGCCCAGTTCCTGTAGGGAAAAAGGGGGTGGCATTACATTGCTTGAGGTAACCATATGCGCAATGGATGTTTAAGGTCTAATAATAAAACTGAAATAATATTGAGTATATCAATAGTAGCAGATAATATGTGGATCACTGTGATAGCAGTGATTCGCACACTCACAAATTTTGAAACTCCCGGTGTGTGAATCACTGCGGAATGATCCACATCCTGGTATCTTTCACGGTGTTTTGTAAATATTCTGCCTTTAGTGTGCGAATCACTGTTAAATGATCCACACTTTTATTATTTTATTTTTTTAAGTAATTGAAGGTTCCACTACTAGTTGTTAGAACACACTTTGCAGTTTCTGGTTGGCTGGAGATATCCGTAAGTACACACAAGTGTGTCATACATGGTTGGGGCAATGCTCTAGAAACACTGCTAGTGGCGGGTGCTACTTGAAGGCTTGAGGTGGCGCACACTTACACTGCGCATCTGAAAGTAGAAGCTCAGCACTCCAGAAGCGTGTGAAGATGAAGCGATCGAGATGCTGACATGAGCCCGACAAAGGTAGCAGGTAAGGCAGGCAGTGCTTAATTTGAGGCGGTGGTTTCCAGTGCTCGGCACTGGCACTTAATTGTCAACACTGGCGCTTGTGGCAGTCTGCCACAAGGTGGCGATGTCTAGCTAATTTAGAGATGACCACAACAACAGTTAGTTATTCATTCATCATACATTAAAAATGACTATTACCTGCCGCCCAAGCCATTCTTACAGCTTTGGGGGCCTGAAATAGTAAGAATCAACACACTTGTAGGAGTGCGATGGTCAGTAGTTCTGTTGTTTCTTTCATTCTCAGCGCTGGCAGGGGCAATGTGTGGTGCAAGCTTCAATGGCCTTCTTCCACTTATGCTTTTTTTACAAATTAAGCTCTACTGTCAGGGCTTCACTAGGGAGAGTGTGCGTGGAAGCTCTGATGCCTTGCTCGCGCTCAGTACAGAGAACCTTGAAATACAGCAATGTGATAAATTCAAATGTCTTGTAAAAGCAGGTTGCGCTAAAGCAAGGATGGTATCCTTAATTTTCAAAGAAAAAGTACTGTTAAAAATAAAACACGGTGGCGCTAGAGGGCCGGCGAACAAGATGGCCGCTCCCTAGGGAGGCTCTGTTAGCCCGGGAGCAATATCCGCAAGCATCTGCGCCTACCAGGCAGTAATCAAACCCAAACCTGCAGGATATGAGCGGGGAAACCATTGGCAACTCCTGATCTCCACAGTACGAATATCAGCGACGGATTTCAGGGTGCAAACGGCGTCCGTGCTGCGAGAGCGCGGCCTGGTTACAAATGGCGGCGTGAGCGACAACATAAATACTCGCGGAAACCTGAAGTCACAGAGAGCAACGAACAAACGTGCTAGCCCCCACCTGTGAATGATCCACGATCCCCAGGCGCGAGGTGAGGAGCAGCTGTGTGCCTGGGCCATGATCTGCGCTGGGGAGCACCCCCTGCCGCCCGCGCCTGGCGTAGCGCTGAGCGGGGCCTGACCGCGGCCCGAGTTGGACACCGCGATCCTGTTGCTGCGATCCCCTGGGAGTCAGGAGCCGAGACCGGCACTGAGGCGGGGGAGGCATCGGGACAACCCGTGTGGTATGTAAAGGCAGCAAGCAGTGAGCGGGCACGCCGACCCCCTCATAGCTGAGGCATTGTGACACCCGGAGCTGAGACCGGTACGAGCGGCCTGCTCCTACATCCCCAGGCCGCGGAAGCGCTGTGCAAGGCCTGGCCGCGGCCTGGACTAACTACCAGCTTCCCACCCCCCACGGCCTCTTGGAGACGGATTGCCTGAGCCCGCTCGGCGCGGGGAGGGGCACCGACCCGTGTGCTGCGTGTACCGCCATCCACCTGCCGCTTCCAGAGGCCATCAAAAGAAAAGGGTAACTATTGGCGGCGAGTGCTGGGGGGTGCGCGGGCAGCCACTGCGGGGACCTGCGAGAGGAGCGATATCTCTGCTGCGCGTCCGCGCCGAAGTACGGCCCAAACAATCATCCTGGGTTCCCACCTCACCAGGGAACACACATTGGCATTCGCCTACCCCAAACCACGTAGGGAAGCTGCAGAAAAGAGGCATCAGCTTTAAAAGAAGGCTCCAAGGTACAACGTTGATCTAGCTGCAGAAAAGGACCAAATTAAGGTACGTGCGATCACCCTGCGCCCCCATCCTATAACTAAGGCGGAAACACAGAGCCACTCGCCTTGAGGGGATTGACTCCCGAGACCTGAGGCCTAACAAAAGCAAACCCGTGCCTGAGGTTTGTGTGGTGACAAGAGGCGACACAGTTGGCATGCTAGACCTAAGCACACCCAGCCGCTTCGACTATACAGGCCGACCAGGGCAAAGGAGACCCAACCAAATTGCACAGACGCACTGGGAACCTACCACTGCAAAACGAGCGAGCTAAGTTGGGGACAGTGATTTTCCGGCTCCCCGGGGATCCCGTATGCCCACGCGCCCACTGCGGCGAATCGCAATAGACACTGCACATAAGCACAAAGCAAAAGGTTCATACCCCCTGTAGTCGCGCTGAGACAGCGCATCGCGACTGCTCCAACTACCGGACCGCGCCATGGGCCGCACTGAGGGCAGACAATCAAAGCTACCCTTTTCTGCCAGGAAAAATGCGGCAGAGGAGCAAGACGACTCGACACCCCATAAGGACTCGGAAACACCAGCTGAGACCTCCTCCCAAGATACAGACATCAAGGAACTGCTGCTAACAATGCGTCAAAGCCTTACGTCCATTGAAACTAAGATGGACGCTATGAACATGAGGATGGACTTCATCACCCAAAAGCTTGACAAGCACGATGGCCGTATTGTAGAAGCGAAACAACGAATCTCAGCCGTGGAGGACTCCTCAGCAGACAGCAGTGAAAAGATCTTAGGGATGGAGAAATTGTTGAAGGTCATAGCTGCCAAAAATGAAGATCTTGAGGCAAGATCTAGAAGGAATAATTTGCGTATCGTAGAAATTGCCGAGTCCACCTCCACAGGGCGCATGGAGGACTATGTTGAGAAAATGTTGCTGAACCTCTTTGGCGCTGATGCATTCTCCCGAGTTCTAATCGTGGAGAGGGCTCACCGCTCTCTCGCCCCGAGACCACCACCAGGGGCACCACCCCGCCCCATCGGGCGCGGATATTGAATTATAATGACCGGGACACGGCATTGAGACTCGCCAGGGAAAAACCAGATTTAAGCTTCAACGGCAACAAAATCTCAAACTACCCAGATTTTACCTTCCAGGTGCAGGAAGCGAGGAAAAAGTTTCTCCCCATCAAAAAGAAGCTGCAACAGGCGGGGTTTCCATACTCCATGATGTACCCCACCAGGCTGCGAGTCCAGCACCGAGGCAAAGCTCATATCTTCGCCAATCCACAGCAGGCCCAGGACTTCCTAAAAACTAACACGCAACACTCCCCCACACCCCGAGATGAAAGGCGGGGATCGGGGAGGTCATCCCCGGAACCTACTGAGGAGTGATGCTGTCAGGACACACCGCTATGGGAGATCCAGGGGCCAGTAAGGCAGTGACTACTGCGGAACTACAAGAGAACTGTTGATCAACAACTATTGACTCTTATACCCTTTCAATTGTTGTTGCTTACTTAATCACCTAACCAATTGTTAAATACTGCAATCTAATAGCTATCTCCCGGGCTCCCTCGCTACCGCGAGGTGCGCTGACGGTCCCTCTGGCGCATATCCCCAGCGGGAAACCCCCAAATGGTTCTTACTTACTCTATGACACTTATAGAGCTACTGTTATATCTAAACATTGTTTGTTACCAAATGCGAGTCTTCACTAGACCGGTTGTTAGTTGGGAGGTTGGGAGTTCATTCGCCTGTGGGGTCCGGTTACAGGTGTGGGAGGGGGGAGGGACTTGTTGGGAAACGTTTCATGAGAAAGCATTGCAATGTATTATTATGAATATACGCTGTGGCAAGTATGCAATTCACAAACATGACTACACATAACATTCTAACGATAGGCACATATATAGGACATCTACACCACGCGCAAGATGATGGGTACTAGAGAGCTCGCTACGAGACCAATTATTCAATGCCTGACATGGAATGTACGGGGACTTGGAGACCCGCGCAAGAGAAGGTCAGTCTTAGGATACCTAGATCGGCATAGGATCCAAGTAGCCATGCTACAAGAAACACACCTCAACCCGTGAGCGCCCATTACTTTTGGGAGGAGATGGCCAGCGCACAGCTGCTTTTCTTCCTATTCCACCTATGCTCGGGGCACGGCCATAATGATCAAGACAGGGGTGAACTACCGCCCAATAGGGCAACACCGAGATATAGACGGCAGATATTGCATGATGTGGGGAAGACTCGTAGAACATACGGTCACTTTGGTATGTTGCTATGCACCCAACGTTGACGATCACGAGTTCTTAGCTAACCTATGGGCTCGCATTCTTGCAATAGGCTCCGGGTTTATAATATGGGGAGGCGATTTTAACTTGACACTTGAGCCAGCACTAGACCGGCATCCCTCACATCTGCACTCGCACCCCCACTCGTCCAAGCTGCTCTTCGATATAATGCCGGAGCATCAACTATTTGATGCTTGGAGATTTCAGAATCCAGGAAAAAGAGAGGGCACGTTTGTATCTAGTGTACATGCTAGCTGGTCGAGACTAGATTTTTGGCTCCTATCATCCGGGCGCAACACATGGCTAAAAGGGGTATCACACCTAGCTAGGACTTTATCCGATCACTCCCCAGTACTGCTGCAGCTAATCCCACCAGGCAACCCGACCCCATATTTGTCATGGAGATTGCCACCCACGACACTATTAGATACAGCCTTCTGCGAAGAAATACGCCAAGAGATTGAGGAATATTTCCCACGCAACATCGATAGTGTGGAAGAGATAGCAACGGTTTGGGAAAGCTTCAAGGTTACACTGAGAGGATTGTGCATAGCAAAAAGCGGGGGAATTCTGAAATCTATTAGAGGCACCCTAAATAAGCTGGAAAAAGATATAAAACAGATAGAACAGACTACCGCACACAATGCCGATCCTCACCTCACTGTGAAATTGAAGGAACTACTCCTAGAATACAATGAAGAGGCAGAGCGAGAAGCTAAATTCCGCTCGAAGTACTGTGTGGCGAGGGCGTTCGGGGAGGGAGAGCGACCAGGAAAGGCATTAGCAGAAGCGACCAGAGTCCACAGATTCACAAATCAAGTGATGGAGATAATTGACGAAGTGGGTACCAGGCATATCGACACCAAAGAGATATTAGAACTATTCTCTAATCACTACTCGGCTCTCTACCGCTCCTGTGAAAACGATGCACTTGATGTGGCCTCTTACTTTGAGGACACAGCGCTAGGCTGGATCAATGACTCCTGACGAGAATTTCTGTCAGCAGACATTGAGGAAGACGAAATTCGTGCAGCCATAATGGGGCTGCGATCTGGCAGGGCGCCCGGACCGGATGGGCTTCCTGTCGACTTCTATAAAGTCTACATCGACCTGCTGGTTCCAATACTTAAGCAGGTTTTCGAGGAGGCTTCGGAGAAGGGCATTCTTCCTCCATCGATGCGCCAGGCTAGAATAATCTCGCTTCTCAAGCCTGGTAAAGAGGCAACCAATTGCGATGCCTACAGACCACTGTCGCTTATTAATTGCGACACTAAAATCCTCGCCTAGGTCATAGCCAACAGGCTCTCATTGTTGATGGAGGGGCTGGTTCTTCCAGATCAAGCTGGGTTCGTACCGGGAAGAGCCACGTCACACAACCTCAGAACCACATTTGCACTATTACACGACATTGACCCCGATGACTCAGCTGCGGGAATCTTCCTGGACGCTACGAAAGCGTTCGATTCCTTTGAATGGGGCTATATGTTCTCAATACTTGGCAGAATGGGCCTCCCCCGCCCATTTCTGGGGTGGATAAAGCTGCTATATACTAAGCCGGAGGCAATAGTGCAAATCAATGGACTACATTCCGACTCGATTGCAATCACTAGGGGCACACGACAAGGATGCCCATTATCTCCCTTGTTGTTTGCCCTGTCCATTGAACCACTAGCCACAAAAATCAGACAGCATCACAGGGAACACGCCATACCATATCCCCCCTCGTCAGATATTGATATCGCTCTATGCTGACGATATCACCCTCTTCCTCCGAGACCCAAGCACGAGCCTAAATCCGATTCTTCGAGAATTTATACGATTTGGCGACTTATCTGGCATTAAACTAAATTGGACCAAATCCCAAATCTTTCCGCTTACCCCCAGCACTGCACGATTTACTCCAGACTGCCCGCTAAGCTGGTGCGATCAGGAAGTCAAGTATCTCGGGGTGGTCATTACCAGAGACAAAGATGCAAAACTACACGCCAACTATGGCACAACAATAGAAACTATCCGGTCATGGATAGACAGATGGATAAAACTGCCGTTATCACTAGCCGGGAGTGTGGCACTAATGAAAATGAACATTTTACCTAAGCTCCTCTATCTATTTGTAAATATACCATATTACCCAGGCCGACATTTCTTTAATACAATCCGGTCCCTCCTTATTAAACTAGCATGGGGTGGTAAGCAGCCCAGATTGAGCTGGAAGGTCTTGACACAACCATTCTCCAGAGGCGGGTTTGAAGCGCCCGATATGGAACTTTACTATCTCAGCGCGCAGGCACATTATGCCAATTATTGGTTACACCCCCCACCCTACATGCCACACTTAGCCATCGAACAGGGATACATGAGGCCCACACCCTTTCAGTCCTTTCTAGGCACAAGAGTCCCAGGGGAGGAAGTGAAATTTCACACTGTGAGCTGCACGAATTATGCATGGAAGAGGCTATCCAATATAGTGGGTAAGCCAGCGCTATACTCCCCGCTCGTGCCACTTCTGTACTTACCAAGCGCGCCAGTCACACAGGAGGGTGCGCGTCGAGACATGTTCCAGAAGCATGCCCTTACGACATGGGGGGATCTCTACCAGGAGGGACAATTCAAAACTCAACAGGAACTTTTACCAGGCGAAAGGGTCACACCGCTAGAGATATTCCTTTACATACGTCTAAAACACGAAATACGAGCAAACGTCCCTGGGTTCCCGTCTGAACCACCGGTATGCGAAACCCTACATGCTACACTGAAATTAGCTGGGCCCGCCCATGCCGTATCTAGAATATATCGAGCGGCACTGGGTGAGAGGCCACAGGGAACACACAGGGCTTGAGGAGATTGGGGTACAGATCTCGGGGAGCCACTAACAGACGAACAATGGACGTACTGCTGCCTGCAAACCAAGGCCATCACCGCAAGCAGCAGATTACGCATCACTCACTTTAAATTCTTGAACAGAACATATTATACCCCAGCCAAACTACACAAGCTTAACCTCAGGGAAGACGACCGCTGCTGGCGATGCAGGAGGGAGGGGGCAGATTTCATACACCTTGCATGGCACTGCCCGACCATAGGCAAATACTGGGAGGAGGTACTCTCCAAAATGACTGACCTAAACGTCCCCAAAACCGCCATGGTAACGCTGCTAGGCTAACCAGCAGACATACCTCGGACATGCAGGAAATTCGTCTCATTAGGACTATTACTTGCTAAACGCCGGCTGGCGTGCAGATGGGGCAGAGGGCGAGCCCCGAAATTCAAAGAATGAACAACCGATTTCATATACTGTAGGGACCAACTTACCACATATGCTGAACTTCTCCCAACATCCTCCCGCCCTAGAGACATATGGGAACCGCTAATAACTTACCTGAGAGTAGAGGCTGAGGATCAGGATACAAACCTGCAGGGCTGTGCAGCATAACGACTGAGACTAAAAGGGAATCTAGATAAAGGGGAAAACACATACTGTCCTGAAGGACCCACTCCCCCGTTTGAACCCAATACACTCATTTGGGACATAACCAATGGCGGATAATAGGTATCAATGCTGTACATCAGAACTTATACCCATGTTACCAGAAAATGAGAAGATATTATGTGCTTTAAGATATGTACTTTGCTTCGTTCCATAAATGTGTAAATATGCAATGTCTTGCCTTGATTACTGTACTCATGACTTATTGTTAATGTTTATAAACTCCAATAAACAGATAAAAAATAAATTAAAAAAAAACACAATGTGCCAGGAAGCCTGAAGTCCAAATAGCATTTATGCCAAAGTAGCAGGAAGGAAAACAGAAGATCAAAGAACAACTGTCATTTCAACTGACAAGGGCTCTCGCTAGAAAACGGTCAGTTATAGCTTAGAGTTAAAAACATGTAAAATCCACTTAGTATATTTACAGTTTATCTTAATAGAAGTCAGTGTAACGTGACCACATGACAGCAACTTGTTATTCTCAGTGAAAACTTATTTAATGTGCAGGTGTCAGGATCATCCCCTCAATGAAGCACAAGACCGCCTTGAAAGGGATATATTAATCATACACACAATAGTAGCTCTGTTATTTTCACAAAATGCCACTTCCTTTCAGGTTTTGTATTTTTTTCCGGAGTTTTATATAGCGCGAACTTGACCCAAAGGTATCAGGTATCAGAGCGCTTTACATGAGCACAAGTTGCGTTACAGACGGACACATTCATTTTTGTTAGGCACGGGAGATTAAGTGATTTGCCTAGAATCACAGGATGTTGAGCATCATTGCCGAGATTCGAACCCGGTTGCCCTGATTTGATATCGACAGCCCTAGCCGTTAAACCACATCCTCACCCCAGGTTGTCTACATGTCAATCAATATGCTATAATAGTAACTGAAGGACACCTCTCAAACTGCTTTGACATCAGAAAGTGGATGAAAAATGATTTCCCTCTCTCCTCTGACTTGTTTGCTTTAACAATAGGACCTGTGGCTCAGAAACTGAGTATGGAAAAATATATATTGCCCTTTACCTGCAATAGGTTTGAGCTAAAGTCGAAATTATACACCATTAACTTAATCATATATTTTGGCAAGGTAGAGAGCATGCTACAAGTGATCCCTTTAATTATTCAAACATTTGGTGCTTTATCAGGATACAAAGTTACCCAAGCCAAGTGGGAACTAATGCAGTGAAATAGTGCAAATCTACACGGACTGATCAAATCTAAGATGAAATATCTATGAATTATAATAGTCCAAAATGGGAGAAAATGAAAGAAGCTTGTTGAAAGAAGCTAGTGGCAATTTAATATTAACAGAAGTCAAAACTTTAATCAAGAAACTGGATAGATTACATTTGGCCCTAATGGTTTTACACAAGTTTAGCTTTCTTTTCAAGACCTTCCTAAAATACCAGGGCTGACTTTTTTCAGAAAACTCCAGGTGGAAGTGTCCAGGTTTTTTGGGTGTCTAAACTCCTGGACTAACTTGGAAGAAGTTCATTGATTGCTAGTTGAAGGTGAATGGGCTTGTCCTTATTTTAGTTTATATTACTTGGGAGTTGTAGGAACCTCTGGGTGGGAACATAGGCTATGCACAAGGGAAGAACTGTTTCCCCATATTGGATTTTGGGAATAATTTGCACCGTGGGATTGTTTGCGGTAGGGCAAACAGGAATTTCTGCAAAAGTTGGTACAGTTGCCTCTGGGAACTTTTACCCGATTGAATAGGGAAGATCCAGGAGTCACCGCCCACCCAGTAGCTGGTGCCAGATATAAATGTAGCACCCCAAGGTACCATCTTTAGAATACTTACAGGACCTGCGGAAGATCAAATGAGGGCTGGACCTGCTGTTTGTGCCCTGAGAGAAGCCTTGAAGGACTGGACCTTCACCCTCTTGTACCCCAGACAAAGAGGTGGACTCAAAGGGTCAATTTGGCTGAAACCCTGTGTGGTTACAGAGACATAATGAGCTGCAAGAGACCTTTTCCCTGAAGTGCACAGCTGACCAGTGGCACCTCAACCTGGACTGGACTTTGCTGTTGGCCTTTGCCCGACATGCTAACCATCTCTAAGTGCCTTCTCCTACGGTCCTGGGGGCCTTAGAAGTGTGCTAGTGTGGTTGTTTGAGCACCAGAATACTGTTTGTAACGTTTTGAAAACTTTAGCTTCAGACCTTCAGTGGAACCTGCCGTGAGAAGTACCTGAGCTGCAGTTCCACAACTTCTGACTGAATTTCAACTTTATCCCACTCAAATATCTCTGCACCTCAGAAAAACAACTAAGTCCTATTCTTCTTTGGGACATAGAACATTTTCAGTGAGAAATCTCCAAAGCACCTGAGCGCCATCAGGACCAACTTTCTTCTAGTATTTAGCAGTGGCTTTGGTTTCAGCAGCATCCCACAGTGGGAGGATTTTTTCTTCTCAAAAAGTGACAAAGTCCAATTCTGCGCAAGGGCTTAAAAGTTGGCCTAAAATTGGGCCTGTGTCTTGGTCTACCACTTTCATAGACTACAACTCGTACTTGGGGCCCGATTTAGAGTTTGGCGAAGGGTATATTCCATTGCAAAAGCGACAGAGTACCCCCGGCGCGAAACTGAAGAACCGTCCACCTCATATAGAGATAGGGGGACCTGCATGATGTCAATGGCGAAGACTACTTTATCTCTGCTGCCGAGATACACCTCCGACGGGCCGACAGAGTAAGGGCCACCAGAGGTTTTGCCATTTGTCTGCCCGTCGTATTTAGAGTGGGCAAACAAATGGTGAGGTTGTTGTTTTGCCCGTCACTGCCAGAGAAAGCCTGGCGGTAAAGGACAGTGCTAGACAGCTCTGTCAAACTTTCAGTGCAAACAGGAGATGTCTGCTGGGCCGGTGGGCATCTATAAATTTGGCAGCGGGAACTCCCTCAGGGCGACGGGCTACTTTGCTCCTTTGCCCTGATGGAGTAAATCCTGTCCCCCAAACTCTAAATCGAGCCCTTATTTCTTTTTGGTGCTATTTACTATTTGTCCATAAAACTTTAAATATTTATACCTCCATTCTTCCTCATTGGATGTTTGCCATTTTGATGTCATTTTTTATGAAATATTACTCTATTGTTCTAATCTGATTTGGGATTTTTAGTGCTTGATGTTTTGACTTTATTACTGTTTTGATATTGCAATAATACTTTGAACATTGCCCTAAGTTAAGCCTTTCTACTTAGTGCCGCAGCCCCCCTGGGAGGTGAGCTAAGGGTAATTTAGTGACTTTGAAGGTTCACCATGACAAGGAGTGTTAGTATTAGTTGAGGTGGGCAGTTGACCACCCTAAATAATAATTCACATTCTTGCAGCAGCACATTTAAAAGGCTGAGACCATTTCTTGCTGTTGCTGAACTAGAGGAAAACACTATTTGGGCAATTGACAAAACTCTCCATTTAGATAAGGGTATTTCTGCATAGGTTCTCTGACATCAAAGTTTATATTAAAGCTATATTCAGACATTAGGAGGCTGGATTTCTTTTTGGAAAGAGATTAGTGTTTTTTCCTGGATGCCCTAATTTTCAAATTATAGACCTTTATGATACTCTGGCCTGTACAGTACATTGAGTAAGGATAGTATAAATACTGACTTAATTCTAAGAGCATTTAGAGCTGCTATCAACACCATAAACAATAAAATAACACATGCAAAACAAAGAATCAGTGCAGTTGAAGACTCAACCAACAACTAAGGAAATAAAAAGGCTACAACTCTCTATGAAACTCATGAAAAAAGAGATCGCCGAACTCGAAGATCGAAACAGAAGAGGGAACCTAAGAATCTTTGGTATTCCCAAGGGCTCTGAAGATTCATCAAATTTATGCATATCCTTCATCAAGGGTTGGCTCCCACAAGTTACGGGCTTAAAGTTTACGAAAGAATTCGAGCTAGAGAGAGCCCATATGGTTCAACTTTCAAAACAGCATCTGAGAACATAACAAGACCAATAGTATGCAACCCCTTGAAATTTCAACATGTCGAAATGATACTGGCATAAATGCTACCATATTTCTTCGAATGGACATAAAATCCATATAGCACAAGATTACTCCAGAACAACTGTTAAAGTCAGGAAAGGATTCCTGGCCCTTCGAGGCAGATTAAAAGACATGAAACTCAAGTTTTCGTTTGCAGAACGGGTGAGATTCAAAGTGTCACTAAACATCAAGTTCCATACCTTCGATGACCCGAAAGACCTATAACTCTCCCTAGACGAGACTGCTGAACAAAAATGGAACTCTCGAGAGCTACCTCTAATGAAAGAAAATCGTGATGGACCCATTAGTGATCACTTTCCCCTTTACCTTTATAATTGCTCATACTATTTAACGTGTGAAACATGAGATCAACATATCTTACATTAATCTTACATTAATTGCTACCAAACATTAATTGCTACCAAACTAACCAAGACCATTGTTTTTTCGTACCATTCCTAAATAACCTCTCTGAAAGAATGCTGAAACTTAAACCTATTAGATTCAGAAATAACGGCTTAACCATAACTATTGGCACCTTTAGTAACCCATCTAGACCGTGGCAACTAGTTATATTATCCCTAAATAACTATAGTAAACAACCCGAACGTGTCTAAAGTGTTCTTACTCATGTTATACTATGTTGTACAGTTTTCTTATGTTATACTAACTGCTCCAAGCTGGAGGACGGGTGCACTTCGTTGCCACCTCCTTTGTGTTCAATGGTTGTGGGGAGGAGGGTGGAAGGGAGGGACAACGGGGGGGATTGTGGGTTTTGGTTTTGTATATTTCTTGCATTACTGCTTTTGTCTTGTTTTCACTCCTTAATTTTTCTCTACTCCTAACACAATACCACATAACACCATACAATCTCTTCACTTACAGTACCATGTGCATAATCTCAATAATCTCAACCCATTTTTGGGAAGGACTAATTTGCTCAACCTTATTGCTATCACTTGATACTAAACTCATGTTGTACACCCAACGTCACAATCTCGAAGAGGAAAAACACAACCACCTACACTTACCACCAAGGCTAGAGGCTATTGTCTTCAACACATACTGTAACACTTTAAGACTATATGTAGGCCTGCTCACTTTAGTTTGGCTAATTGAACCATCATCATTCACACCGTTAACATGACCACACCGACACTCACAATCTTAACATTGTCTCTCTAAACATTAAAGGACTAAATAATCCAGTAAAAAGACGAAAAATAACAGACTATCTATACAAATCAAAAGGAGATATTATTCTTCTAAAAAAAATGAAAATTACTGATAAAGAAGCTACGAACTTCACAAATAATTGGATTCCAGGGGTTTAGTGCTCTCCTGCAGTACAAAAAAACTGAGTTATTATTTCAATTCATATCACAAAGGGAGAGGGGAGGAGAGAGCACCCACGGACTCCTCCTGTACATGAATTAGTTATCACAAAAAGCAGCGTGCCAGTATCGCGGATACATAAACAATATTCCGTCCTGTGTATTAGAGGGGATCTTATCCGTAGCAATTATCTAGGAGAAAGGGTTGAATATCATATGAGGGAAGCCATCCTTAATGGAAGAAGATGTCTCACACACATATTAGTGTCATGCTTCATCATAGACATCCTCTCCCCACCCTGGTAAGATGGTACTACCAGGACGGACTCAAACCTCCACGAAGACTTGGGGATTGAGGGAGTTCTTACATAAGACTTACTGAATAGAAACGGGATTCAGATACTCTAAAAATACCTCAAAGTTCCTCGGTTATTACCTTTATTCGTGAGCACTTCGGGTATAGTTAAAACAAAAATCAACAAAACAAATAATGCCGCATTATTAAAACTTGAGGAAGAAATCAAACAGTTTGAGTTAACACATATCAAAAACTTAGATAAAAACACTCTCTTCCTACTTACATGTAAAAAATATGAGTACAACAGCATAGTAAGAGAAAAAGATGGAGTACGGATCAATAAATGTAAAGGCCTTAAACTCTGCGAAGCCAACAAAGCAGGCAAAATGTTGGCCTCCTACCTTAAACACAAACAAGACCAAAAAAAGATATCAGTAATTAAAGGTAGTAAAAATGAAACCCATACTAACCTCCAAAAAATCCTGGACACCTTCACAACATGTTATAATTTACTTTATTTGGAAGACCAAAAGATTACACTGGAGCAATGTAAAAACTATCTAAACAAACTACAAATACCCCGCTTATCAAAGGAAAACAAATTGTCTTTAGCCAAACCAATCTCCGTACTAGAAATTACTGAAGCAATTAGCACACTTAAAGAAAACAAAGCTCCTGGCCCTGATGGCTTTACAGCCAAATTCTATAAAACATTTCACCCAATCACTCCAGACAACCATGCTAAAACATTTGAACCTTTTTGCAGAATCTCTTGCGATCGCAGGTACTGCAGCAGAATCCAAATGGTCGTCAATCCGAAAGAAGGAAAGGACCTAGCACTCCCTTACTGGCCGATCTCCTTGTTAAAGGATTGCAAAATATACACAAAAATACTAGCTAAGCTCCTAGACCTCTTCCTACCAAAATTAATGAATAACACCCAAGTTGGATTCTTAAAAAACGCATGTCTAATGACAACACTCGACTTCTATGCCATGTCCTCGACAAAGCGAAATCATCTACAGCAGCTTCTGTCGCAGTAGTCCTTTACGTTGAAATGTGTTTGACAGGGAGTCATGGACCTTTCTACAACAAACCCTAAAAACATTGAACCTGGGGGATGAATTTATAAAAATGGTTATGGCTACATATAGTAGCCCATCTACCCGTATTTGCATTAATGGTTCACTATCCCACCTACTCAAACTAGAAAAAGGTACCAGACAAGGCTGCCCACTCCCTCTCACTTCCTGCTGGCCCTGGAACCTCTCCTACTTGATCTTGATAACAACCCGGAGATAGCTGGTTTCAATTTTGATGAAAAATAGTAAAACTATCTGCTTATGCAGACAACATCTTAATAGTTACTGGTAGCCCTAGCGTATCCATTCTTGCTCTCATGAAAACCATTGACCTATACTCAGGAGTCTCCAGGTACAAACTGAACAAAGACAAATCGGAAGTCAAAATCTCTTAACCTCCACGGCACAAAAGACCTTCTTGGTAACTCAGGCTTAACATGGCAACTTCACTATATTAAATATCTAGGTATCGAGTTTGGTTCTGACTTGATAGACACCATCAAACATAACGAAAAAATTGCCCTTCAAAAACAAAAGACTTACTGGAAAGTTGGTCGCCCAAATTCATCAACGGGTGGGGTCGAATAGAAACTATAAAAATGATGATCACCCCAATAATCAATTACCTAATTAGCATGCTTCCCTTACTGCTCTCAGAAGACTTCCACCATAAACTAGATAAGTTAATTACACATTTTATATAGCAAGGCAAAAAAGCAAGAATAGAGTTTAAAAAAACTATGCCTGCCCCACACATTAGGTGGCATCAACCTCACCAGCTTTCAAACTTATCAGACAGCTTTCCTAGCCAAACAAGGAACTTACTGGTTCTTGACCCCTGATAACTATATCCTCACCTGGCTGGAGGTTGTAAGACCCATTTTAGGAAAATTAGACCCTGAAATCCTGATCACAATCAACTGTAAACTCCTATCCAACTATAGACATAATATTAAAAAATACCAGGAATGCTCTGTTGAAAATTGTTAAGAAACTGCCTTCACAGTTGAAATTCTCAAAGCTACAGTCACAATACCACTTAGAGAGTCAACAATTTTACAACCTCCTCAAACTGAAAACGGCCATCACCACATCTAAACAACACTGTAACGATCCGTCCCTTCCATCCTTCATCTACAAATTTAATAGTCTCGGACACCAAGTGTCCTAACTATACAAACTACTACAGCCTAAAGTGTCCAAGGATAATAAAAGAATATTGGCCTACTCACTCAACTCCCACAACTAAGACTGAATGGGATGCCATTTGGAAATCCGTCACCTCACAGAAAATCTCACCAATACTCTCACAAACTAAATTTTGGCTATTCCCGCCTACACTCCCTGAACATTCTAGAGAGCCCTGTCTGCTGGAATTGCAATAAGGAACAGGGAGACCTATCCCACTGCAGATCAGTTAGTCTCCTTTGGGACAATATTTTCTCCTTTATCTCAAAACTATTTAATATAAACCCTAAAAAAGAATTCTCCTTTCTCATAAAAGGCTTCCTCGATCCGAACATCAAATGCCTTGGTGATCGGCTTCTACTTGATCTCCTACTGTCTGCGGCAGTAAAAATGATTACCTCAAATTGGAAGACCACACAAAAAGCCTCTTTTCAATCCTGGGTCAACTGGGTATCACATATCAGAGACGCTGATAACGTTGCCCTGCAACATTCTCCTTGGAAACAACATCATAAACCCAAATGGAAATCCTTAGACAACTATTTTGCCACCCACAAACCCCCATAGGCTGTGGAAATTCAACACACAACCCACAATATGATCTGCCCAAATCTCACCTACCAGCGCTAAAAAACACATACATCCTGAACACTCTCCACGATCCCCCTACATCAACTCAATCCCACACCTTACCCACCGCTGCTCGACGTACTACTCCACTTTCGAAATCTAGCAATCTGTACACTCCGGTATTGTGTAAAACGTCATTTAAACTGCTTCATGCTGATGTAACTTTTTTTCTTTTTTCTAAACATCATTTTGAACTGATAATGAATTTATACTTACTTTATTACCCCTTCATTTGTTCAGCCACATTTTGTTATATTTTGCTTTTGCTGTATTCTTCACAAAACTGTAATAAAGATTGTGTTGAAATTTTAAAAAAACATTATAAAACAGATAATGAATATAGATTAAATTTATGGTTTGAGTATGTGCTGTTATTTAATGCTTTTAGGTGTTCTTACTTATTGTTGTACATATTGTGAGGTCATTAGCATTGTATTTGGTGTGTGAGATTATGTAAATGACTTGTGCGACATATGCACTGCAGAGCTAATGATAACTCGCAAGTTCCGATAGTTTGTAGGTGTTGTTTTGTAACTACAACTTCACTTTAACTGTATTGTTAAATAAATATATTTATATATATATATGCATACATTAAATGTTTATTTATATTTATACACACACACACACACAAACATTTAATTTATGCATATATGTGTATGCATATATATATAAATATATTAATTTAACAATACAGTTAAAGTGAAGTTATAGTTACAAAACAACACCTACAAACTATCGGAACTTGCGAGTTATCATTAACTCTGCAGTCCATATGTCGCACAACAGCATGTAAACTATCTCACACACCAAATACAATGCTAATGACCTCACAAAACAATTTCAAAACAATCTTTATTACAGTTATATATATATATATAGAGAGAGAGAGAGAGAGAAGAGAGAGAGAGAGAGACAGTGTTTCACATTACTTTATCATTCTACAAGTATACAATGCGGAGAATCTCTTCATTTTTAAATGTCTGCTTCAGTCTTCTAATAACTACCTAGAGAAGGAAGCCCCGTGGTTCTGAGAACTAATAATCAAAGTCTAAGAAAGATAGCCACCTTGCAAAAGCTGCACATTTACTCTGTTGCTTATTGTTAGGAAACCGTAAATAGTTCCCTTTGCTATCTACGCATCTGTCTTTACTAGGAAAACAGTTAAGACTAATGTTTTGGATTTTGGGACTTTGTCAGCTGCTTTTACTTACTCTTTTCGGTGTTTCTGGATGTCCTGCCAAAACATATTAGTTTGTTTATATTTTCACTAAACTGAAAGACGCTAAGAGCATTTACATTGGCACCCATGCCTTTCCACAAGATATTCTTTTGTGCCAGACTGCCTTGGCAGTGGCAGCTAGGTTAAGCAATCAGTGATCTTACTTTCATGGCAACAACAATGTATACCGCCTCATCAGTTTACTTGCTATTGATTGGTTCTTCTTATATTCACTACGATAGAGGAACAAGGTCAGTTAATTCTTATATACTTGGTTTCAGGCTAAAATAAAACTGATCAAAGTTAATTAAAATTACAATGTGATCCCTTTTTAGGTGTGCAAGCTTATTTTGAGTTGCTGGCTTTTACTTGGTGGCTCACAAAGATCTCTGTCTTCAGTGTTTGGTGTTTCTATGCCTCATTTCTGAATGTCTTTTACATTTAGTCGTTCTTAGCTTTGTAATTATAACATAAAACTGATTGGTTTGCTGGTTTGGCTATGAGCTGCTTCTGGATACTTCTAACCGCAGGTTCCTCACCTTGTGAATACCCCCGAGGGCCAAACTCGATGCAGAGAATTTTCGCAGCAAATCCCTTGTGTGTTGGTAGGTGGCATTGTGTGGGTCTGCGTTGAGTCCTTTCTACCCTGGATGTGACGTCTGGGCATTTACATAACCGCCACCTCTGTACACTGATGTCAATTCATTCCTTTTTGTTCAATCAATCAATTAATCAATCAAGGGTTTGTATAGCGCCAGCTACTCTCCCGTAGCGGGTCTCAAGGTGCTGAGGGGGGGAGCAGAGGAGGGGAGGGTTCGCAGATCCGGGAGGTTCACTGAGTTCCATTGAAGAGCCAGGTCTTGAGATCCTTTAGGAACTTGGGAAGCAAAGCCGTCTGTCGGAGGTGTAGAGGGAGGGAGTTCCAAGCCTTGGCCGCGAGGAGGTAGAAGGACCGCCCTCCTCTTCTGCTTTTCTTAATCCGAGGTACCGCTGCAAGGGAGAGCTGGGCTGAGCAGAGATGGCGCCGAGGAGCATGGAACACGAGGTGGTGGTTCAGGTTGGTGGGTCCGGTGTTGTGGAGGGCCTTGTGTGCATGGGTGAGGAGCTTGAAGGTGATTCTCTTCTCGACGGGGAGCCAATGTAGGGTCCGTAGGTGCTGGCTGATGTGGCAGTGACTCAGTAGGTTGAGGACTAGTCTGGCGGCGGCGTTATGGACGTTCTGGAGTTTGCGGGTGAGGTTCTTGCTGATTACCGGCATAGAGTGCGTTGCCATAGTCGAGTCTGCTACTGATGAGGGCGTATGTGATGGTTTTCCTGTATTCGGGGGGGGTCCACTTGAAGGTCTTGCGGAGAAGGCGTAGGGTGTGGTAGCAGGAGGAGGTGATGGCGTTGACCTGGCGGTCCATTTTGAGTTCGGAGTTCAACATGATTCCGAGGTTGCGCGTGTGGTCCGTGGGGGTCGCCTAGGGCAGGGGGCCACCAGGTGTCGTTCCAGGCGTCGGGTGTGGGCCCATGATGAGTATCTCTGTTTTGTCCGTGTAGAGTTGGAGGCAGCTGTTCTTCATCCAACTGGCGACGGCTTCCATTCCGTCTTGAAAGTTGCGTTTGGTGGTGTTGGGTTCGTTGGATAGGGAGAGGATGAGCTGGGTGTCGTCTGCATACGATGTGATGTTGAGTCCGTGGGCTCTGACGATGGATGCGAGTGGGGCCATGTAGATGTTGAATAGGGTCAGGCTGATGGAGGATCCTTGTGGGACTCCGCAGGTGGTCGGGGTCGGTTCTGAGAGGAATGGGGGGAGTTTGACTTGTTACGTTCTGCCGGAGAGGAAAGAGAGGATCCAGTCGAGGGCCTTATTCCAGATTCCTGCCTCATGGATTCTGCGGGCTAGGGTGCGGTGAGAGACCTGTCGAATGCCGTGGAGAGGTCGAGGAGGATGAGGGCCACAGTCTCTCCTCTGTCGAGGAGGGCGCGGATGTCGTCTGTTGCTGTGAGGAGTGTGGTTTCGGTGCTGTGGTTTTTCCTGAATCCTGATAGGGATGAGTTGAGGATGTTGTTCTCTTCAATGAAGGCGGCGAGTTGGCTGTTGACAGCTTTTTCCATGTCTTTGCTTGGATAGGGGAGGAGGGAGATCGGTCTGAAATTCTTGAGGTCAGTGGGGTCCGCTGAAGGTTTCTTCAGGAGAGGGTTGATCCCGGCGTGTTTCCAGTCGTCGGGGAAGGAGGCGGTCTCGAAGGAGCAGTTGATGATCCGTTGGAGTTCGGGGGCGATGATGTCTGCCGCTCTGCGGTAGATGTGGTGGGGGCAGGGGTCCATGGGGGCCGTGGAGTGGGTGGTCTTCATTATCCTCAGAGTGTCTTCGATGCTGAGGGTGGTCCAGATGTCGAGTGTTGGTTGCGTGCTGCTGGGGGCCGTGGGGGGTCCTCGTGGGGGCGTTGTCGTCGAAGTTGTTGTAGATGGTCTTGATTTTGTGATGCAAGAGAGCGTTGAGTCTGTCGCAGAGGTCTTGGGAGGGAGTGATGTCTGTGGACTCGCTGTTGGGTTGGGCAAACTCTTTGATGATGCCGAAGAGTTCTTTGCTGTTGTGAGCGTTGGTGGAGATTCTGTCCTGTAGAACTTTTTTCCTGGAGAGTCTGATGAGCTTGTGGTGAGCCGTTGTGGCTGTTTTGAAGTTGTCGAGGTCAGTCGGGCTTTTGGAGCTTCTCCACAGTTTTTCGAGTCGACTGCAGGTGCGTCTGGAGTCTCGGAGTTCGGTGGAGAACCAGCTGGCTTTCTTTGCGTGGGGTTTGGAGGCTTTCTTGAGGGGGCCGATGATGTTGGCGCAGTTGGTGATCCTTTTGTGTACGGTGCGGGCGACGGAGGTGGGGTCATCGTGTGACCACATCGTGTGTGGCGGAAGGAGCGGAGCTGCTGAGGGTGGCAGTGAGCTGGTCGTCTGGGATTTTGTTCCAGTTCCTGCGTTGGAGCTGATGCAGGCGTCTGCAGGGGGTGTTGGATTTGAAGGTGAAGTGGATGCAGCGATAGTCCGTCCATGGGAGTTCGAAGGTGTGGCTGAAGGTAATGGAGTTCCCTGCTGTGAAGACGGGATCGAGGGTGTGCCCCGCTGAGTGCGTTGGTTCGGGTACGATCTGCTTGAGTCCGATGGTGTGGAGGTTGTCCAGGAGGACGGTGGATTTGGGGTCCCGGCGCTTGTTGAGGTGGAAGTTGAGGTCTCCCAGCAGCATGAAATCGGTGGAGGTGATGGCATGTGGCGTGATGATGTCGGTGATGGAGTCGGGGAAGGGAGCGCAGGGTCTCTGGGGTCGGTAGATGAGGGTGCCTCGGAGGGTGGAGGACGGGTTGTACTGGATCTTGAAGTGGAGGTGTTCCATCAGGTCTGTGGGCCCGTCGGAGCAAGTGCTCAGTCGGAAATTGGCCTTGTGGGCGATCGCGATGCCTCCTCCGGGGCGGTTGGGGCGATTTTTCCGGGAGAACTTGTATCCTTCAAGATTGGCGATCGCGATGCCTGGGCCAGAGGCGGCGTTAGTCTAGGTTTCGGTGAGGAAGGCGATGTCCGGGGCAGTGCTGTCGAGGAGGTCCCAGATTTCCGTGGTGGAGGGAGCGGATGTTGAGGAGGATGCATCTCAGGGCTTGGGGTGCAATGGCGTTGTTGCTGGAGGGCGGTGGGGGGTCCTGGGTCTTGGCGAAGGTGAGGGAGTGGTGGCAGTGACGGCAGGTGAAGGGTCCGTGGGTGTCGAGGGGTGAGGAGAGCTTGCAGTTGAAGTTCTTACTGGTGTTGAGTTCGTGGAGGGCCGAGGAGCTGTAGTTCTGGCGGGCTGGCAGACCAGGGTTCCTGGCACTGGTCGCAGTTGGGTCGCGGACGGGCGCAGACGGGCTTGCCTTTGGTAGCCTTCGGCGCAGCGTCCGCCATTTAATAGGGAAGGAGGGAGGGAGACGTAGCTGGGAGGCGGTAGCGGGGACCTGCGGGGGGAGGGGCCGCGGGGGCAGCAGCGGCGGGAAAAGGCAGGCAAAGAGGGCGGCGAGACCGGGCAAGGGCAAAGGGAAAGCCTAACAATAGAAAATAAGCAAAAACGAGGAAGCTGCCAGATAAGGCAAAAGGAAAGCCAAGCAGAGGGATTAAAAAAGAAAGCAGGAATTACCAGGAAGGAGCGGCAGGGATGCGATGCAGGGCGGGGGCCGGCCTCGAACTGGGGTCCGCTTGGAGTGGGAGGCAGAGGCACAGGTGGAGTTACGCGCCTGGGAGAGCAGTGTCCTGGCCGAGGTCAGGTCAGGTTCCTTTCAACGTGGATCCAGAGCTCACACCATTGTGTTCTGTCAGACTTGACAGAAATTTTCTTCTTTCAAAAGTGTTTTCCAGTGTGCTATGGACATGTCCTCTCCTAAGGTGACAGGGTTCAAACCGTGCAAGGACTGCCACAAACAGATGTCAGTGACAGACCCTCACAAGGTCTGTCTCTAATGTCTGGGCTTCAAGCACGACTCAGCTTTGTGTGATAAATCTGCCTCGATAAACTTTAAGGCCATCCGAGACTGTTATGCCAAGTTGTACGTTACAGAACATTGAAGTCCAAAGTAGGGGAACACCTTGGATACCTCCAGGCCACAAACTTAGACTCCCTTTCCGGAACTGGTTCCGACTCTCCTTCCAATTCAGCCCAACTTCCATGGCCCTGCTGCAACGCTGCAGCAGTGAGGGAGTTCAAGGATGCTATGGACTGAATCTTCGCTACCTGACTGGATCCTTCAGGCACGCCTTCGAGCCTCAAGGATCAGAGTGACCTCCGGTTGGAATACTGCCAGCAGATCCATCCCTGAGGATACGCTGTGGCCACCAGCTGGTATACCACCGGCGGATCTGTGTCTGACTGTGCTGCTTGCCCTCACTCCAAGGTCCGCCCCAGTTTTGGGCCTGATGCAGATACTCATCATGGTGCCACAGCTCACTGCCAAAGAGATGACGACACCTACCCTGGTGTAGGAGCTAATAGTTCTTTTGGATTCGGAAGTTAACCTGGAGTGTCTTCTATTGACGTTGCACCGACCTCGCATATACCCACACTTTCACCTCATCTCTTTGGAGATAAGGCGGACTCAGCCCTAGAGCACATTAAGGACTGTAAAGCAACAGCGCAGCAGTATCCCCAGCAGCCTCGCCCCTTACAAAGCTTCGGAAAGGGGTACCAGCAAAGGGAATGTTAAACCAAGCCTCAACAGCAGCAGGCCTTCCAAGCCTTTCGAGGCAGAGCCAGTGATCCAGCTGTCAGTGTCCCAGTCCCCAGGGGCAAATATCTACCTAATCCTCTGCTTCTGCCCCTGCAGCTTCTGCAAAGCTGCTTAAAGTCACCCTCAGCAGCACACAATCGCTCGGTGGGAGACTGCATATGTTACCTCCACGGGTGGAAGAGCATCACATCTGAGCAGTGGGAACTCCAAATCGTGCAGAGATACTCCCTCACAACTCACTGGCAAGCCTCCCTTACCACAAAACCTCCTGGAGGACCACAGAAGTTCAAGCTCTCTTGGCCAAGGGAGCCATAGAGAAAGTGCTGCCATCAGATATCAGGACTGATTATTCTTGTTATTTTCTGGTGCTGAAGAAGGATGGTGGCCTTTGGACGATCAGCTCTGGGTGGGTTTTCGTCAGGTGAAAAAGGGTGAAACTATGCAGAAGAGAACCGTCTCCAGATGGATTGTCTTGTGCATTCAGATCTGTTATGGGCTATGGGTATTGTGTAAAACGTCATTTAAACTGCTTCATGCAGATGTAACTTTTTTCTTTTTTCTAAACATCATTTTGAACTGATAAGGAATGTATACTTACTTTATTACCCTTCATTTGTTCAGCCACATTTTGTTATATTTTGCTTTTGCTGTATTCTTCACAAAACTGTAATAAAGATTGTGTTGAAATTTTAAAAAAACATTATAAAACAGATAATAATGAAACAGCCTCTAGAAGGTCTTTGCGCTCATTCCACCAGAGCAAAGACTGATACCACTGCGCTGGCATGGTGTGCTAGACTTGGGCATGTGCCAGGCAGCTATGCTGGAGTCAGTTCACATGTTCATGAGACATTACTGTCTGGATAACCAGGTCCGACGGGAGGGGCATTTTGCCCAGACTGTTCCACAGGATTTCCTGGCATGAGTCATTCCACAGACCCATCACCTGGGGAGATACTGCTTGTTTATATATTCATAAGGTCTGGGGTTAGAAGTATCCAACAGGAGAAAACGTTACTTACCTTCAGTAACGCTCTTTCTGGTGGATAATCTATGTTTTTGCAGATTCTTCACATACCCACCCTCGTCTCCATTCTGTGGAATAGACTAAATCAGTACATGTTAATACGATTCCACTTTGGAGATCGGCACACTGGTATAATTTGATTTCCAATAGCTGTGTGTCCAATGGCACGGACAGAGAGCAGAAAGAAACTGACATTAGCAAGCGGAGGTGGCGGCCACAACGTCACATCTGGGGCGGGGCGGACTTGACATGGAGCCACACAACAGCACCTACCAATGCACGAGGCAAGTGTTGAGATAATTCCCAGGATCCAATCTGTCTCCTGGAGGTATTCATAAAGTGAGGAATCAGCAGTAAGAATGAGTATTAGCCAACAAAAAGAGCATTACAGAAGGCAAGTAACTTTTTCTTCTGCAACATTTCTTTCTTTCTTTAGTGTTTTATATGGCATGAACGGTCCATCAGAATGATTTACATACACCGCTGTGCAGAATATACATAAGCTGTCAGGTGAGCGAGAAAGAAATCTTATTCGAGATGAGTCGTAGTGGATAATCTTCGCTTGGAGTCAAACTCGGGCCTGGAGTCAGAGGAAAAATCTCAGGGGCATATTTACGTTCCCTGGCGCATCCCTGCATATCAGCAGGGATGCGCCAGGGAAAATGCGTCACGCAAGTTTACCCTTGCGCCACGTCCGATGCGCCGCATTTAGAATGCGGCGCATCGTGGCGCAAGGATAAGCAGATGCGTGACGCATCTGCCGGCGGAAGGTTGGCGCAGTGCTGAAGTTGTGTCGCAAGTGCGACGCAACTCCAGCACTGTTCCAACCTTCCCTATCCCTAACATGGTGCGTCAATACTTACGCCTGCTTGAAGCAGGCGTAAGGATTTGACGCACCAGCATCGGAAAAGTGACTGCGTGAAATCTTGTAGATTTCACTACGTCACTTTGCCGAGGCGTTCCTGCACCGGAACGCCCCCCCCTGCGCCGGTACGCCCACATGAAACCTGACGCAGGTTTCATGTGGCGCAGGGGTTTACTACGTGACGCATCTCCCTAGATGCGTCACGTTGTAAATATAGCGCAACGCGGCGCATGGTTTGCGTCGCCGCTGCGTCACATGCGTGACGCAACGGCGCCGCAAAAGTGGCGCAAGGGGCTTGTAAATATGCCCCTCAGTGAGGCAAAATAAACCCCCTGTTGCAGGTAGGGATTCCAAACAGGCTTTAGCTATAATCAGAGGAAAGTCAGCAGTTCACTGGAAACAATATAGTGTGAACAACAAGTAACAAAGTTGCAGCAAGCTGAATCCCAAGTCTGGTTATAGACTAGTGCTCACAGGAAGTGTCACAGGAAATAATTATTCATCAGAGAGCAGGGAAATATCAAGGTGTGCCAATTATAGGAACAAGATTCCAGTCCTAAGGTAACTTTCGGACTTGAGTTTGAGTGATATAGGAAGGCTGAATCTGGACTCAAAAAGAACAAGTGGCAGCGGGGAAGAAAACAACGCATGCCAAAAACAACAAGCAGAAATGCCCACTGAGCCGGGAGCTGAGTACGCACCAACTCAAGTGTGCCGCTGCAAAGAAAAAGGTAAACAGAGTGACTAACATAAGCAGATCACAAAAATGTCTGAACAATAAATCGGCAACAATTACAGGGATGCACAGAAAAATATAGGGTCAGGGGAAAATGGAGCACTTTTAGAGTACATACAATATATTATTAAAACTGATGTGTGAATACACAAACACTGCGGCAGGACTCAAATCTACAAAGAAGTTATCCCATCGCTAGAGGAACGAAGGAAAGAAGTGAAGGTACAGAAGGTGTTAGAATTCGTTTTTTAAATGTAGGTAGAGAGGTAGTTGAGTGGAGGCCAGTGGAATAGAATTCCTGACTTTAGTAGCACAGCTTGAGAAAAACTGGTTTAAGGTATGTTTTTATTGAAGACTGGAATTTCAAGTAAAAGGGTGTCGGAGCTGGGAAGTTGGCAGGGACCTCCGGAGGGCTTCAGCTTCATGGCCAGGTAATGAGTATAGGAGGTTATGTACCAAGAATGCAGGTTTATATGTAGATCTAACTTTAATTGGGAGCTTGCTCAGAAAGTGCAGGCAAGGAGCAATGCAGTCAAATCAGGCAATCTGGCTTTGAGAGTCAGCATGAATTTTAGGGATACCAGAGCAGATGGCATTCCTTAAGTCTAATTGTGGGATAACCGGGCCTTAAACTGCCTCTCTGAGGTCCTGTAGAGAAAGGATCATTTTATCCCCTGAATATGACTCAACTGATGATTACATTTTTACTCATTTTGTTTTTGCATTTGTGAAAGCTAAGTTGTCAAGAATGTATCCTAGTAATTTGGAGCTTTTATTAATAGTCCGCAGTCCTGTCGTTTTGAACCGGACTGAAAGAGGAATGAGGTGAAATAAATAGAACTCAGTGTGTTAGGATTGAATTTTAGATGATGAGCAGTCATCCAGGACTACGTGTTGTTTAGGGTTGAAGCCATTAAGGAGATATCTGCTGAAGAGGAAACCTTGATATAAAGATGGGTCTCATCAGCATATTGATGATACAAAACGCCAGACTCTTCGATCATATTACCCAGAAGTTTGAGCTACAGATCGAAGAGTGCATCCTTACGGAACTCCCTTTGGAACAGGAAAAGAGATTGAGAGATCATTTTGATCAGTTGCAACCAACCCAGAACACTGCCTTCCAAACCCATGCAGTATTTGTGAATGTGAATGAGGCTGTCTTGGTTAACAGTATGAGAAGCTGCTGATAGGTCTAATGAAATCAGCAAAAGAATGTTCTTGTTCTTTACCCCATATAAATTGACTATTTTTCCTTAACAAACATCACAAGGGTTCCACCTTTTTGGAGTAATTGTCAATAAACTTCGAATAAACTTCTGTTAAACCCAGAAACAATAGTAATTGTTCCCTAATTTGTGGTACAGGAGCATTCACAACCTCCTGCGCATGGCTCTACTTAGGTTTTTAAACATTTCTGGTGCTACAATGCATAATTACATTAAGGGTTAAACCATTCTGTTCCAAATGACAGAGCACCTTTCATAAATTGAACAAATGGTGTTTCTCACTCTTGCCAAAAACAAGTATAATGTCTTCAAATGCAATTGCCCCATCAGTGCCTTCTACAGTTTCTCTCGTCAAACGCGGAAAAACTGACGCTGCCCTGGCTAATCCAAAAGACATTCTGAAAAATGGAAAAATGCCATCAAGAGTTACAAAGGCTGTTAAATGTCTAGGGGGCATATTACCAAGGATTTGCGATAATTATCACAAAGCGCGCTTAGCGCTGTTTTTTTATCGCCGGCTATCGCTGGATTTCATCGCGGAGATAACGCGTTATTATCAACGCTTATCTCCAAGGCGATAAAAATCCAGCGATAGCGGCGAAACCCAGCAATAGCGCGAGAAATCCAGCGATAAATTCACTGCGCTAATGAAAAGCTTGCTAATAGGCCGGTGAGGACTTAACCTTACAATCCACCTCCCATTGACAAGATGGTTAAGTCAAGTTTTTAGCAGGTGTTAAATTCCAGCGATAATCGCGGTTAGCGTGACTTTTTTTATCGCTTCGCGGGCATTGATAATAGGGGGAAGTTGTGTTTGCGACTGTTTGCAGTTGCTTTTAGTTGGGAACGCCTACTTTGCATGTCATTAGCGATAATTATCGCTGACATACAAAGCGGCAACAAAACGGCCGCTATCGCCATTAAGCTGTCGCTAACAGGTGTTAGCAACAGCTTGCTAATAGGGAGATAAAAATATCGCCGCTTTATCGGCAAAAAGTGCAGCTAAAGTGGCGATACTGTCCTTGGTAATATGCCCCTCGATTCTTAATCCAGGTCAACTTGTTGATAAGCGCTGGGAAGATCTAAGGTCGAAAAAAACATAGCCCCATCCAATCCCCAGCTCTAACTTCCATTCATAGAATCTTCAACCGAACATTCCATTAACTGTTCCCACGTACTAAGTCATAACTAGAAAGCAACACCTTATCTGCTCCCAATTGAAAGTTACCACTTATTAAAGAGAATTGTGTAGCCCAATGTTATCCTATGGGAGAGGTAGGCCTCGGAAGTAAAAAGAAACAAGCATTGGCATAGCCAATAGGTCTCGCCTTTGGGACCTTATAAGTGTTTAGCCAGAGGGAATGGTTTTGCCAAAGTCTTTAAACTAGGTTGTAGAGCAGTGTGGCTGCTGTGCAGCATGTTGAAAAGTTATAATAAAAACGTGTTATAAGCATTTTTCTTACCTTATATATAACCAAGAAGACATTATGTACAACTGACAGACACAGACAGACACACACACAGACACAGACACACACACAGACACACACACAGGGTATAACAGACCTGCGCCTTTTAATAGACCATGATAGTAATACTTGCTTGGCCAGGGAGGAAGTGAGAGTTTGCCAAAAGGATGCAAATCAGCTCAGAGAAGTAGACTGGGTAAGAAAGCAGGCTCCTAAGGAAATCATGACCCCCTAGACAGGGGTTATCCTGGGAGGCCAGAATTACGAAGCAGTGTTGACAACAATGTGACAAGAAAAGACAGATGATGGATCATAATGCGCCACAATTTGTGACAGTATTAGGATTGTCACTTCTGCACCTAGAAATACGGGCAGGACAAAATTGCACCTCACTAGTACCAGTTTAAAACCTGAACACTGCAATCGGCCACCAGCTGAAAGGACACCAGTTAACACTTGCAAAGAGTCTGCCATTGCGCTCTTTAATAACCTTTAATCAGTTTGAGATTAAAAAAATATATTTTTATTGGCAAAGTCTGCTAGTGGTGCAGAAGATGCTGCATTACGTGATGAATCCATAATCATGCAGAAAAGGGCCAGTTTTGCAACATTCCAGTAGCCCGGAGTATAGTTAAATTACAGTCACGTTGATGCCAGTGCCCGTATTACTTACTATCGATCCCTCCTTCACAACTGGTTGAAGTGTGCCTGCAGTTTACACGAAACTCGAAAATGCAGGTGTCTGAATGTTGTCGCATTAAACGACAGAGAGCGGCTCTCACAAGCATTGCTCCATGCCACACATGCGTCCAAAAGCACATCCACTGTCAGCAAGTGGAGCCTGGAGCCCTGCTAGGGCTCATGGTTGTATCGGTGCAGTGAATCTGCAGGCACAGAGACCAATGAAGCAGCAACAGCAGCATTGTTCCTCAGAGGGAAACTGAACACACAGCTGAAGACACCACCAGAAAGGGTAACATAAGCCCAGTCAGGTTTAAAGCACAACCATTTCATTGATCGTCGCGGCCAAGCGAGAGAGTAAGTGCGCAGACTGGCACTCTGTAAAACTTGTCCTGCTATCTGCTGCATGAGCGCTAGTCACAAGCTGACACCACGCAAACTCCACAGCAATGTAAACAAGTGATGCCACACGCAAGCAGCATCGCGATCGGCGGTCTTCACTTTTGAAGCACTGCACTCGTGCTTATGGCGGCATCCACCTTGCGGGAGCGAGCAGCGGCCATATGTTTGTAATTAACGTGGCCGCGCCGCTACTCGCTCCCGCAAGTTGGATGCCACAACAAGCACGATTGCAGTGCTTCAAAAGTGAAGACCGATGGCTAAAGGCCCTCCTAGAGCAGCGCATGCGTGCTGCCTAGGCGAGACCTAAAAACGAATTGAGGAGTTTTTCACTACCAGGACATGTAAAATTTAAAGTAAGTGTCCAATTTTTTAATACACTGCACCCTACCCAATGGGCTGTTTAGGGCCTACTCTAGGAGTGGCTTATATGCATTAAATACAGAGGTTTAGGCCTTGCAAAATGTTTATTTTACCAGGTTGAAATGGCACTTTAATGTCTCAGGCCTGCAAAGGCAGACCTGAGACAAGTTTTAAAAGGCTACTTAAGTGGGTGGCACAATAAGTGCTGCAGGCCCACTAGTAGCATTTCATTTGCAGGCCCTGGGTACAGGTAGTGCCACTTTACTAGGGGCTTACGAGTATATTAAATGTGCCAGTTGGGTGAAAGCCTATGATACCATATTTTAGGCAGAGAGCACAAGCACTTTAGCACTGGTTAGCAGTGGTCAAGTGCACAGAGTCCTAAGGGCAGCAAAAATGAAGTCAGCAAAAACAGGAGGATTGAAGGCAAAAAGTTGGGGGCCAATCACACCAAGGATGTCAAGTCCAACAAATATACATTAAAAATTACTAATAACTGCTGCCCAAGCTATTATTATAGCTTTGGGGGCATGGAAAAGGGTGGTGTAAGCCGCAATGGCCTCTTGACAAGGCCCTGCCACTTATTTTTTTTTACAAACTAAGCAGTGGTGTTAAGTGTTTTAAAGCCCAACTTAACTGTGTCAGTTTATGCTCTTGAGCTTGCCCATATTGCAAAAAATGTAAGTCTTTGTGGAAAATATTTAAAGCAGGAGATGTGATAGTGGACATAGTACATAATACAATTTGAAAGCAATTAACAATAACTTTAAAAGTTTTTTGTTGAATTTCCCTATCGGCTTCCATAATTCTCTTCTTTTATAGCTGCTTAGATTATTATAGCTATGAACTTTTTATTCTTTACAGGTTGTGGTCCTAAAAGAAAACTACTCAAATCCATATCTTTCCTTATTTTTGGCATATGTTTTTCAGAACATTCAAACTATGGGGTCGATTCCGATTCGGGCCGGAAAAAGCACTGACCGACTCGGATCCGGAAAAAATACCGACCGACACGTACCCGTGGCGCCCGACACGCCAAGTACGATGCAAGGCGCGAAAAATCCGACCGACACGTAACGAAACCAAGTCGACCGACCGAGCCGCACGGAAAACAGCAATCCGGCCGGAAAAACACGCGAATCCAACCGACCGACACGCACCCGGAACAAATCCGACCGAAACGTACACGCTAACTCCAAACCGCTAAGTACGATGCAAGGCGCGAAAACCACGAGCGAGTCGGACGGAGGACAAGCCGTACGACCGACACGCATACAAAACCGAGCCGAAGCAACACAAAACACCGCGACCGACGCGTACGCAGCATAGAAAACTGCACAAACACAGCGTGAACGAAACGGAGAACACCGTACGAGACCAATGCAGGGTCCGACTCGGTCACAAGAACGTTTCCAACATACACAAACAGCACAAAGGAAAAATCACCCAAAAAAGGCCAAACAAGCAATTACCAAGCCAATAAATACTGGGGGGGTGGGGACAGAGAACAAAGACACACCCACAACTCCACCTATATAAAGGACACAAATCACTACCATGAGCCTTTGCAAATGCCATTCCACTGCCAGCACCCAAGAGAAAGCAACCACACACCCATAGCTCATCCCTCACACAAGCCACACACCATCAGCACACCAACAAATACCTACCTCACATACACCCAGCAAAACACACACTCACACACCCTCACCTGCACACCAACACACACATCACTCACCATCACCACCCATCACCATGCCCCCCAAGAAGAATCACAAGTTCCTAGATTGTGAATTGGAAGTCCTGGTAGACGAGATCCTCAGGGTAGAGCCACAGCTGTTTGGCGCACTGGTCCAACAGACCCCCATCTCCCAGAAAACCAAGATGTGGGAGAGGATCATCAACAGGGTGAACGCACAATCACCATGTCTGCGCACAAAGACCGACATCCAGAACAGGTGGTATGACGTGCGCAGGAGGGTCCGGGAGCTGCTCAAGAAAGACTACCTCATCAGCCAATACACCGGCAGTGGCCCTCCTGCCAAGCCAGTATACCTCAGGCCCTGGGAGGAGAAGGTGCGGGCCATCCTTCCGCCAGTGAGCGTATATGGACTAGAGAACATCCCAGAGCCTGGTGAGTACACAACAAATGTACACAATATTCTGCCACAATACACACACACATCACTGTCAAGGGGAGAGTCAAACCATGCACTCATAGCAATCACACAGCAACCAGAACAGAATCATCCCAAAATGTGTATGTCAGTCAGAGAAACACAACACATGCCATCAAAAAAGTCACATCCAACTGTGCCAACACATGTACAAACACAACCACAACTACAGCTAGGCAGTGGCACAAATAGAACTAACAAACACATCCACACATGTAGCCACCACAACAACACCAACACACAGTGAAGACCACTCAAACGAAGGAATTCTGTGTATGCTGGCCAAGTCAGTGTAGCCAATAGCATCATGGGAGTCGCAGTCACACATATTGCCCGCCCCAAAACTGTCCCATCAACACCACCATGAACCATGCGCACATCACAGGGAGTGGAGAAGGACTCACAAGATGGCTGACACTGGCTACTACTGTGGGGAGCACAAGGCCCTGCTGCCAACTGTGCACCAACAAACAGCAGGACACCACTGAATGACATCCTGAGAGACAACTTCCACTCCCTGCAATGCAAGCACGTTCCATGGTGGGATATCTGGCTGGCTGGGTGAGAAGGGGGACTTGCAGCACTGACTATAGTCACCAGCACCTCCCCTCACACCCCCCCAACACAAACTCCACAGTACCCACCTGGTAGAATGCAATGCCCTCCATCCTAACACAAGATCCCACAAAGCACCACCACCCTGGGTTATGTTGTGTGAAGCACAGGGACACTCTTGGGACTCTTAGCCAAACAACTGCCAGGACAACACTCCCAGCCATCCTGTCAGCACAGCCAGCCCACCCACCCCACAGGGAAGCAGAGTCAAAAGGAAGGAAGCATGGGCATGCTGGGAAGGGGGGTGGAGGCAATAGCATGATGGGAGTCGTAGTCACAGACATTGCTCAGCCTCACAACTGTCCCATCAACACCACCCTGAACCATGCTCACATCACAGGGAGTGGAGAAGGACTCACAAGATGGCTGACACTGGCTACTGCTGTGGGGAGCACAAGGCCCTGCTGCCAACTGTGCACCAACAAACAGCAGGACACCACTGACTGACATCCTGAGAGACAACTTACACTCCCTGCAATGCAAGCACGTTCCATGGTGGGATATCTGGCTGGCTGGGTGGGAAGGGGGACTTGCAGCACTGACTATAGTCACCAGCACCTCCCCTCACACCCCCCCAACACAAACTCCACAGTACCCACCTGGTAGAATGCAATGCCCTCCATCCTAACACAAGATCCCACAAAGCACCACCACCCTGGGTTATGTTGTGTGAAGCACAGGGACACTCTTGGGACTCTTAGCCAAACAACTGCCAGGACAACACTCCCAGCCATCCTGTCAGCACAGCCAGCCCACCCCACAGGGAAGCAGAGTCAAAAGGAAGGAAGCATGGGCATGCTGGGAAGGGGGTGGAGGCAATAGCATGATGGGAGTCGTAGTCACAGACATTGCTCAGCCTCACAACTGTCCCATCAACACCACCCTGAACCATGCTCACATCACAGGGAGTGGAGAAGGACTCACAAGATGGCTGACACTGGCTACTGCTGTGGGGAGCACAAGGCCCTGCTGCCAACTGTGCACCAACAAACAGCAGGACACCACTGACTGACATCCTGAGAGACAACTTACACTCCCTGCAATGCAAGCACGTTCCATGGTGGGATATCTGGCTGGCTGGGTGGGAAGGGGGACTTGCAGCACTGACTATAGTCACCAGCACCTCCCCTCACACCCCCCAACACAAACTCCACAGTACCCACCTGGTAGAATGCAATGCCCTCCATCCTAACACAAGATCCCACAAAGCACCACCACCCTGGGTTATGTTGTGTGAAGCACAGGGACACTCTTGGGACTCTTAGCCAAACAACTGCCAGGACAACACTCCCAGCCCTCCTGTCAGCACAGCCAGCCCACCCCACAGGGAAGCAGAGTCAAAAGGAAGGAAGCATGGGCATGCTGGGAAGGGGGTGGAGGCAATAGCATGATGGGAGTCGTAGTCACAGACATTGCTCAGCCTCACAACTGTCCCATCAACACCACCCTGAACCATGCTCACATCACAGGGAGTGGAGAAGGACTCACAAGATGGCTGACACTGGCTACTGCTGTGGGGAGCACAAGGCCCTGCTGCCAACTGTGCACCAACAAACAGCAGGACACCACTGACTGACATCCTGAGAGACAACTTACACTCCCTGCAATGCAAGCACGTTCCATGGTGGGATATCTGGCTGGCTGGGTGGGAAGGGGGACTTGCAGCACTGACTATAGTCACCAGCACCTCCCCTCACACACCGCCCAACACAAACTCCACAGTACCCACCTGGTAGAATGCAATGCCCTCCATCCTAACACAAGATCCCACAAAGCACCACCACCCTGGGTTATGTTGTGTGAAGCACAGGGACACTCTTGGGACTCTTAGCCAAACAACTGCCAGGACAACACTCCCTGCCATCCTGTCAGCACAGCCAGCCCAACCCACAGGGAAGCAGAGTCAAAAGGAAGGAAGCATGGGCATGCTGGGAAGGGGGGTGGAGGCAATAGCATGATGGGAGTCGTAGTCACAGACATTGCTCAGCCTCACAATTGGCCCATCAACACCACCCTGAACCATGCTCACATCACAGGGAGTGGAGAAGGACTCACAAGATGGCTGACACTGGCTACTGCTGTGGGGAGCACAAGGCCCTGCTGCCAACTGTGCACCAACAAACAGCAGGACACCACTGACTGACATCCTGAGAGACAACTTCCACTCCCTGCAATGCAAGCACGTTCCATGGTGGGATAACTGACTGGCTGGGTGGGTGGGAAGGAGGTCCGGCTGTCAACCAAACACAAGCAATGCAGACCATGTTCACACCCCAGAAAATACATAGAAATGCCCAAATAATGCAGGACAATGTGCCACACCAATATCAACCCCTGACTGTGACGACTTAGGACAATGCAATGTACAGGCCCGCACCCAGAGGCACAGTCACAACTGTCATGTGTGTCAACCATTGATGCCTGCAGAAACATGACATACATTGTTTGTGTCTCCCAAAAACAGGTGATGATGGGGACACAGCAGCAGACGCTGAGGAGTCCCAGTCCCAGGCTCAAGAGGATGCCGAGCTCACTGGCGTCGTACAGCCTCTGTCCTCCTCGGACAATGAAGAACAACCTGGCACATCCGGTGCAAGTCAACATGCAGCACCAGCAGGACCACCAGCTGCAGCACCAGCAGGACCACCAGCTGCACCCCTGCACCCACCCCTACAACGATTGTCACCACGAATACCATCCCTGCCGACATGGACAGAATAAGGAGCAACACCAGCACAGTGACCCTGGACCAACCTGGGGCCATGGACACCACCACCACCACCAACCCCCAAGGTGGACCAGGGTTATCTGTGCGTGCCACTGCACACACTGCACATGTCAGCAGGGGTGGTGGGAGGGGTGGGAGACAGAGGTCGCTGCTTGCAGACGTTGCTGGTGTGCATGACGACCCACAACTGGTACGCATAGCTGATGCGTACCAGTCCAGCACCGGAGAGCTCAGCCAGGTAGTGGGGCTCCTCAGAGACATTAAACAGCAGCAGGCTGCCCATCATGCCCGCTTGGACTCCCACATGTCCCACGTGGAGTCACACATGTCCCGTGTGGACTCACACATGTCCCGCGTGGAGTCCAAGTGGGATGCACTGCATGAGATGACGGCGGTGCACAGGGACATTTTACAATGCCTCCGCCAGATGAACAGCAACCAGTCCACACCTCCCTGTGTGCCAACAACATCTGGTGCCGAACAAACTGCAACTGCCACAGGGAGGGAGGAGGACTCTGGCGGAGAGTCCCCTGCACCGCAGCAGCCTGCACTTGAGGGCCCCCCCCAAGAAGAGGGGTCGTCCGAGGAGGGAAAAGTGAGAGGCCGATGGCCAAGCGCAACTCCCAGGAAGCCTGAACCTGTTCTGGATGTTCGCCTTTGTGCACAGACTGTTCACCCTGTTGACGGCAACACTACTCCCACACATTGCATGGGGAGTACAAGTTGGACCAATGTGTCAGACAACTGTGGCCCCGATACTGGGGATCCTGTCTACCCGGACTTTCAATTCACCTAGGAACTTGGGATTGCAAGATTCATGTACAGCACAACCCATCCTATGCACTATTAACACAAATGTATCACAATAAACACACTAATACACCATACTTGCCTCTGTCGTGATTCCAACGTGGGTGCTGTTATGGGGATGATGAACTGCAAAATTACACTGTGTATGCGAACTGCAACAGCAAGGACAACACAGGCATGTGAGTACAGGCAACGTGACACACATGAGGGAGACACACCACCAGGGCTACACGACACATACACACCTAGGCCATCTGACTCATTGCCTACACTGATGTTGCCAGGGAAGACGGTGCAATGCACAGACACCACACCCATTCCCAGTTGTAGTCAAGTAGCCCACAGGTGCAGTAAGCAAATGGCAGTCAAATGTGTGACCACAGACAACGCACATCACAAAGTGAAGCACAGGTTTATTACACAGTTGCAACATGCCGTAACCACTACAGATGCAAGGTAACCCCACCTGGTAGCGGGCACACAGTCAACAACTGTAGACGGAAGGAAGTCCATGGGTGTGGCGCACATCACCTGTAGGGACACAACAGCTACCAGCCTGGATGTGCAATCACGTCGTCGGTGGACACAGTTGACCAAACGAATCTGAAAGTACCCTGTGAAGGACAGAAATGACACACAGTCAAAAGCAATGGAGTACAGGACAGAATAGCAAAACTCATGCACAATACATGTTACAAGATACCCACCCAGAACCAAGTTAGCATGTCAACACTGTTGGGGAGTACAGCCCACCTGTCACCACACATCGCAACACACATCCAGTCAAGTAGCCCATGGACACACTCCAACAGCACCAGAGCACCACCCACACATCATGCCAACTCACATCATTGACATGACACCTCAGGATACTCACATTCAGCTAAAGAAGTTGGTGATGAGCTGTGTGCGGACATCACCATCACCATCATCATCATCATCATCGTCACTGGCATCGTGGTCCAGGCCAGGATCCTCCACAGGTGTCGGATGTTGGTCATTGTCATCCTGGATGAGAGGCAACTCCTTCCGCACTGCCAGGTTGTGGAGCATGCAGCAGACGATGATAATCTTGCACACTTTCGCAGGGGCATATGGGAGGGACCCTCCGGTCTTGTCCAGGCAGCGGAAGCGGCTCTTCAGGAGACCAAAGGTCCGCTCAATCACTCTCCTGGTCCGACCATGTGCCTCATTGTAGCGCATCTGGGCAGGTGTCACAGGGTTCCTGAGGGGTGTCAGCAACCACGGCATGTTGGGGTATCCCGAGTCACCTACGGACAGACAGGTGCACATTAGCTGACTTGGAAAAGTGGGCGGAATACTACAGATCAGATCACACACAATGGCACAAAGTCAGTACACACCGACAAGCCAGGCACGCTGGTTCTGCATCTGTGCCATCATCCTGGGGATGCGACTACTCCTCATCACAAAGGCATCGTGTGCTGAACCAGGGAAACGGGCACACACGTGTGTGATGGTCATGTCTGCAAGACACACCACCAGTGCACTGACCGAGTGGTAGTGCTTGCGGTTCCTGTAGGCCTGCTCCTGGGCCTGTGGTGGTACCAAAGCCACATGTGTCCCATCAATGGAGCCAATTACATGCGGCATCCTCCCCAGGGCATAAAAGTCACTCTTCACGTCAGTGAGTCGTCGCAGTCTAGAGAAATAGATGTACCGGTTCAGGAAGAGCAACATTGCCGCCAAAACATCGCGGAGCACACGGCTGAACATGGTCTGTGACATCCTACCAGCAGTCGCCACAGTATGTTGGAAGGTACCGGTGGCAAAGAAGTGTAGGGCTGCCATCACCTTCACCTTGGGGGTCAGCGCTGTAGGATACGGCCGGCCAGGCTGCAAATGTGGGGACAACTGCACTGCCAAATCCTCAATCAGCTGCCTGGTGAAGCGGTACCGTCGGATGCTGTCCCGTTCCACCATCGTTGCCAGGTCTGGGAATGGCCGATGGACAGCAGGAGCCCTGCAGTGCAGAGGAGAAGTAAGCAAGATTGTCAGTCACCCCACATATGCGGCATTGAACACACTCAAGATCCCAACATACATCATTATGAGGCACAACTACATGAAGTGTGCAGTACCGGAAGGACATGTATGGTACATACATGGCCAACATCTGTCAACACGGTCCTACAGGTGGCATCAATTTGTCCCAGGTTGGCCCATTGGATATCATGATGCCGTGTCACAGTTCCCATCTCCTGCTGCCGTGTCACAATCACCCCCCACAGTGACATGTGAGGACAGATGTGCCCCAGGCACCACAGCTCAACGACAGGTACATTCCCAGGGACCCTGTAATGCCACATGGACACTGGCATCACATGGAGTATCATGTGTACACCACAGCAAAACAAACATGACCCCCACAGGTAGTGGCCCCACTTGCCACGTCAGGACAGACATGGACGTCTGTGACACACACGCACAACATCAGAGTCCATGCACACACAACGTGGATGTGGAGACTGTCTCCCATTGTGCACATGAAATCAGAGACATTGTAAACACTACATGCACAAAGACTGTGGAGGTCCATCACTATTGTGCCACTGGGACACCCTGGCTCAAACATACCGTCCCACATGGGACTCACGGGGTATGTGACATGACATACACAAACACCACTGTGAAATGTGACCATGGCACATGCACAGATATGAACAGTTGCACATCACAGTGGTCACGTACACGTAAACACCCAGGATCCTGTCCCCATGAACACGTGCACAGCCTGGGGGTGGCTGCCCACAGGTGACACCCACAGGACAACATGTACACCAACATACACACAATAGGAAATGCAGCCTTACATGCCTTATGATAAGGTTTGGACAGGCTGTCGTGATGTAGGTGTGCCCCTCACTCCCTGGGAGCTATCTGTGGCTGGCATATGTCCATCTGAGACAGGCATGCTGACATATGCCAGTCACATGTACAGTGATGCGTTGTACTGCAATGGACCGATCGGTGCCTCCGGCCGGCCCATTGCTTTCAATGTGTGCGGGTACGCGTTGTACCCCTGTGCGCGTTGAACTGCAATGGACCGATCGGTGCCTCCGGCCGGCCCATTGCTTTCAATGTGTGCGGGTACGCGTTGTACCCCTGTGCGCGTTGAACTGCAATGGACCGATCGGTGCCTCCGGCCGGCCCATTGCTTTCAATGTGTGCGGGTACGCGTTGTACCCCTGTGCGCGTTGAACTGCAATGGACCGATCGGTGCCTCCGGCCGGCCCATTGCTTTCAATGTGTGCGGGTACGCGTTGTACCCCTGTGCGCGTTGAACTGCAATGGACCGATCGGTGCCTCCGGCCGGCCCATTGCTTTCAATGTGTGCGGGTACGCGTTGTACCCCTGTGCGCGTTGAACTGCAATGGACCGATCGGTGCCTCCGGCCGGCCCATTGCTTTCAATGTGTTCGGGTACGCGTTGTACCCCTGTGCGCGTTGAACTGCAATGGACCGATCGGTGCGCACCCATTGACAATGGGCTTGCCTGGCAACGGACGCGTTTTCGAATTTCGAACGAGTCGGTTGCTGGAAAATCAGTTGGTCACCCACAACAATGTTGCAAAATCATGTATGTCATGAAGTTGAAGATTTGAAGGATGCTGTGGGCGTGTTTTGGTGCTGCTATTCCATGGATTGGCCAGATTCAGAAGATGCAAACGACTTGGACCTATCACTTTGGACACAAGGGACAGTATCTGCCTCTCCAGCACATATATATTGCTGGCTGTTCCCCTGAGAGCCCACTTGCCTGCACTACATGCTCCAAGACGACATCTGCCACTGCACTGCTGCTGTCTCTGCCCCTCTGGACCCTGCAATGGCACGTACTGTGGAGAGAGCCCCAGCCTTCAGCCTTGAAGAGAACCAGGCCCTGCTGGACAGCCTACTTCCACAGTACAGCAAGCTGTATGGGACACCAGGGGAGCAGGTGAGTGTCCTGTGCACTGCCTTTCTGAATGTGCATTTTGTCTGACTAGCAAGGCTGAGAGTCTGCACGCCACTGGCTAGCAGGCTCACTGAGTAGTTGTCACCCCCATAGTGTGTAGTGACTTGCACTGGACAGGTATGGTGCAGTGACAGTGCTTCTGAACAGGGTTTTACTCCCCATGCAATGATACCATGTAGTGACTTCTGGAAAACTGTCCATGGGCAGCCGTGCACTGCCTGTGTACACCATGTGCCCCTGTGATTGCGACATGTATATGCAACTGTGTCATGCACGGATATGTTGCATGTGTAGTAATGGCCTTATCACTTTGTCATCCTGACAGGCTTCTGCCCATCGGAAGCAGGAGATCTGGAAGGACATCGTCCGGGCTGTCCGGTCCGTGGGGGTCTACAAGCGCCGGATCCGCAACTGCCAAAAGAGGTGGCAGGACCTTCGGGGCTGGACCCGGAGGATTGCACGGGTCCAGCTGAAGCTGTCGCCTCCTCGCAGGAGGGGCGGAACATGGACCCTGACCCCCCACATGCTCAGGATCCTGGCGGTGGTCTTTCCAGACCTGGATGGGCAGCTGAAGGCCAGAGAGCAGCAAGGAGGGGGTGAGTCAAAGACTGCACTGTGAACTCTGTCTAACATGCTATGTGCCCTCCTCGGGCCTGGTTAAACTGCCACAGTACAGCAGTCATGTTGTCCAGGAGCCATGTCCCTCTATTGTGCACTGCCCACTCCTCATCTGATACCCAGGTGTGGCCCTTACATGCAGGGAATTCTGTCACTTAGGACTGTGTCCTTGCAGTTTGCTTGACTCAAGGTGGGAGACAGCATCTGTTTCCCTGACTCTGTGGTGGGCATCATGGGTGGGTCCATTGCTTACACAATGCCTGTATTCTGACATGTATTCAGCGTGTTACTTTGATCTGTGGTCCAATTGCTGAGCTGATCCACCACATGTGGCTGGGGTATCTGGCACACACCCATGCTGCGGGTGGGAACAATGTTTGGGCCCCAGGAGTATGTATATGACGTGTGTCACACATACTTAGCCAGCTGCCTACAGTCCAGGGCTCATCCCTCATTCATGTGGGGCTGGACAGTCATGCCTACTCCAGGCCATACAATACACTCTGTACTCCCACTCCCGTGTATCAGCTGACACATTGTGCGCAGTGATTTGACCCCTCAGGTGTCTGCCTCTGTGTCAGTGTGCTGTGGATTAGTCGCCAGGACTGCTGTGGAGTTTCTTGGTAGGGGCTCAGCATGCCACTGGAGATGTGACCATAGGAGACGATACTTGTGTGTCACATAGGTGTCTGATCAGCTGCCCATGCAGACTGGGGCATGTGAATGTGAAGTTCAGGCAGCTGTTCCCCATTCACAGCAGAGTGTGAGGGGCTCAGGTTCAGAGGGTAGTGTCACAGGTCTCCCATATGTCCAATAGGTATGACCTGGACAGATGAGGGTTGAGAGGATGTGTTGTGGGGGGGATGTACATGTGCACTTGTGCAGCTCCAGGACTTGCATTCCCCATGACCTACTATTGTGACACAGTGCAGAGTGTTGTTGTCTGGCTGCAAAGTCATACATCACTGAGACAGTGATGTATGACTTTGCAGTCATGCCTCCGCCATGGCATGTGTCTACTGATTGGTGAGCCTGCAGGGGAGTGACATGTGCTACATGCACACCATAGTGGCGCTGGCTATCAGGACATGGGTGCATCATGGTGTCTGTCGCTGGTATGCATCACATGCATTTCCTATTTGACTCTGGGCATCCCTTTCATCCTGAAACCTGTACTGACTCAGTGGCAAGAGCTGTGATGTGTGCATGTCCACATGCCACACCGTGTCCTCTGCACTGTCCAACTACTGTGTACTTGGTGCATGTGTCCACACTGGGGTGTTGCAATCCAACAGACACCAGACAGATGGGTGCAAGGCCATGTGGGATGTGAGTGCCATGCTTGGCATCAGACTGACAATTGGCTTCTCCTGTTCAGTTAGGGCACTTTTAGCAATGTACAACTAATGATGCCAGGGCTTGCTCTGTGATGTGCTGTGCTCACAGTGGTGTGTGCGTTTTGTGCAGGTGACTGATGTCTGTCTGTTTCCCCATTGTTTGCAGATACATCCACGGCCACGGAAGGGGACAGCTCCACGGACCAGGAGGAGAGAGCCAGACTGGGTCAGCAGCCGAGGAGTGGTCGGAGGGACCAAGTGGCACGGAGGGCGAGGGGAGCCACACCGAGGAGACCTCAGCAGCATCCACCTCAGCTGAGGACCAGAGCAACTCGGAGGATGACTCCCTTGTGGAGGCGGGTGTCAGCAGCCACCACACCCCAGCTAGTGTTGCTGTCCCCGCCACCACCAGCACCACCACCGCCCTCCCATCGGCTCCCATTCCCCAGGTCCGTGGAGGCTCCCATGTCCGGGAGCGTGTCTCCTTTGGGCCAGGCACCGCAGCCCCTGCTCCTGTGTCCCCTGCTGCCCTGAGTGAGGAGTCTGTGTACCTCCTTCGCCAGCTCCATGTAGGCCAGACAGCCATGCTGAGTGTCCTCCATGCGCACACCGCGCTGTTGACTCAGCTGGTGTCGTTCATGGAGGGCATCTCATCGGGCATGTCTGACCTACAGAGGGGCAATAGGTCCATGGACTCCTCCCTGACGGCAGCAGTGTCCCTCCTCAAACGGTCCCTCACCCCTCCTGCCTCTGCTCCATCCACACTCCCCAGCACCTTACCCATCCCAAGCACACACACACCGGCACAGGCACACACCAGCACACACACATCCAGCACACTGACACACACGCCAATGACAAAACGCACACGCACGCACATTCAGGGGACTGAAGCCAGACTCACAGGGGATGGGGCCCTGGAACACACACACGCATCCACATGCACTGCGCAGTCCTCAGTTCCCTCTCCCTCCAAAGCACCCTCCCTTGCCTCACCTGCAACCCCAAAGTCACAGCAGCTCTTCCTCTGTGACCTCGGCCTCTTCCCCACCGATGAAGCTGCTCCAGCATCCCGGGGGAAGAGGAAGCCCACCCACACGGAGCAGAGTGCCCCTCGCCCCCGGACACCCTCCCCCAGGTGCAGACGGACTGAGGCCCCCACCCGCAAGTCCCCCGGAGTCCTAAGAGCAAGACCCCGCCACCGCCCTGCAGCTCAGGCACAAGGTCTCCGTCCTCCATCCCTCAGGCCCCCACTGCACAGGTGCCCCCACCACACCCTGCCCCAGGTTCCCCCACCCACAGATATACCATCCCCAAGAGGATCAGGCCTTCTCCCCCTGCCACTTGCTCTCCCAGCACCACACCCCCGCTGCGCTTGTCTGTGCCACTGATGTGGTGAGGGTGTCCTCCCCCTCTGTCCAACCCACCTTGCCTGTTCCCCATTCTCCTCCCCTGGAGGTAGGCACTGCAGTGGAGTCCACTACCGCCCTGTCTGACTTGGGCACTGCAGTGGCGGACCTGTCCACTCCATCTGCAGGGTCCACTGCAGTTGTGCCGGCACCCACGACATCTGAGTCATGCCCCCCAGTTGTGCCGGCACACACCATGTCAGACACCTCCACTGCAGTTGTCAGTGGCTCTCCAGCACCCACCACCCCTTCCCTGACTCCCCCTGGTGAGCCCTGATCCTGTCCCTGCGGTGCCTGGCCTGCCCCCGGTTGCCCCTCCTAGTGGATTGTCCCTGGTTTTGTGCAGGCATGCGTAGGGTGACATCTGCCAGTTTCACCCTGTTTGAACTTTGACAATGGACTGGCCATTGGCCTTTGCTCTTTTTTTCTGGACGTCGTTTTCATTCAACACATATGCTGAATAAAGCAACTTTCTTTTCTCTAGTGCTCATGCTTCAGATGTACATGTTGTTGGTGCTACTAACCATGCCCTTGCTGCAGTGATGGTGATATATGGTCTCATGATTATGAAGTGTTACTGTGCAGGAACCCATGTGGTCCAGGGGGAATGTGTCCTATCATGTGGTGTATCCATGTCATCCATAGCAGCATCTGAGGGTGTCATGTGTTCAGTATTTGGCAATGGGATTTCCTACTTACATTAGCAATTTCATATCTGTGGCTTCCACCCCTGCACATCTGTTGTGCCTGCCATTGTTGGATTTGTCTACTTCCCTGACCGTGTTGCCATCTCCACTGGACATGCAGGTTTGGGCATCAATGGGGAAGGACTCATCCGTGTAGTCAGTGCAACATTGCTATACAAGTGTGTTGGATCTGTGCTGATGATTCCGTTGGCACATCCATGACCAGGCTGATGTGACGGGAGCCCTCATTTGGTGCTAATTGTTGATTGTGTGACCAAGTGCTCAGCTGACATGATGGGGCCCTACTGAGGCAACATATGGCACAGCTTTCCTCACACAGGAGTGGAGTCCCCTCATGGCAGTGTGTACACGTGTGACATTGCCTGCGCCCAAGGTGTGTGTTGTATGTGCATGTCTGTGTGTTCACTTCCATTTATCTGCGCATGCTGTGATCCCTAGTGTTGTACCTGTTTGTGATGCTTGCTGACTTGAGCTATGTTCCCCAAAGTCTTCTCCCTGTGTTCTCTGTGATGTGGGTGCATGGCACATTACTGGTCATCAGGGTGTCACCCATAGGTGTGTTTGCTGTCAGGGCTGAGTTTGTGTGCAGACGCAGATGGGTCACAGTCAGGTTTCCCCTTGGCACTTGTTGTTTGCCCCTGTCATGTGATTTTCAGTTCGTGTTATCTTTAAGTTATTGTGACACGTTGTGTGTGTGACTGCTGGCACTCCTCAGGGTCCGGGCTGCGATGTTGGTTGTTGTCTATGTGTGTTCTTTGTGGGTGACCTTGGCTTCTTCATTGGTGTGTGACTGTGGCTGGGATCCCATTGGTTGGTGTGGTATCGCCGTCATGTCCATGTACAGCGTAGTGTGCAGTGTGTCAGACATTCAGGAGTCTTGTTGAGTGGCCATGTGTGATGTGTTTCTGCACCTTGGTTCCCACCCACCACCCTGGAATAGTCATGGGTGCATGTGCAATGTCACCAATGCATGTGTACTTCACTGCTGCACATTGTTGGAGGTCGAGGGGTGTGGTCTTGAGTGTGTGCAGATGGGAGTTGTTGCCCAGCTAGACCCCTGCCTCCATGTTGGCCTTGGCTTACTGGCCATGCTGATTGATTTGTGCTTGTGTCGGTGTGATGGTAGTTTGTTGCTCAGGACACATGACTGTGGTTCACAGTGTGAACCACATTCAGCTTTGTCATCAGAGTGGGATTTTTATGCAGCCAAGGGTCACCACATTGTGGGGGCCCTAGGGGTGGTGCTGTGGTGTGTCTGTGTCTTGCTGTGTCAGTTGTTGTTCCTACGTGCCTGTGTGACATGTGTGTTTTGTGCTCCCTCTCATCTGACAATGCCTGCTTGCCCACATAGGGGATTTGGATCCATGAGTTACCTTAGTGTGGCAGTGTATGCACATCTGTATGATTGGTATTCAGCTCTCCTCATGTGTTGTGTGGTTACCTGGGGACACTGGCACCCCCCCTCACCTGCTGTGTATGATGACAGTGTTGGTCTGCCTGTTTGTGTTTGTGCATCTGCACCACTGCATTGGCATATCTTGGGTGTGCCATTGGCTGTATGTTGTTTGGTGTGTTTCCCCTGCTGTCCCTGGGACTCCTAGGTCATCGGTCAGCACAGTGATCATGGTTTGTGTGTCCCATTGCTGCCATGGTATGGTATCTGTTCACCTCACATCTGCTGTCTCCACAGGATATCTGCATTTGTGTGCCCATTGGTGCAAATATGTGGTTCTGCATTCTGATGGTCACTTCTGTCATTGTGTCATTGATGAATGTTGACGGTGTCAGCCCCCATGGGTGTTGTTTGTCTGCACATGGCCAAAGGAATATCTCATTTGCACTGCAGTATTTGGCTCACCCAATTTATGTTGCAATGGGACACATACACTACTTTGCCACAGATGAGTTTTTGGTTCTGTGACCAGGAATGATCCATGCAGTTTGGCAGTTGCAGCTCTTTCTTTGTCAACACTTACCTTTTGGTCACTGTGATGATGGGGGTGTAGACCCCATTGCCACAATGGTCAAAATGTGCTTCAGCTATGGACCCCACACTTCCCTTTTGGTCACTGTGATGATGGGGGTTTAGACCCCATTGCCACAATGGTCAAAATGTGCTTCAGCTATGGACCCCACACTTCCCTTTTGGTCACTGTGATGATGGGGGTTTAGACCCCATTGCCACAATGGTCAAAATGTGCTTCAGCTATGGACCCCACACTTGCCTTTTGGTCACTGTGATGATGGGGGTTTAGACCCCATTGCCACAATGGTCAAAATGTGCTTCAGCTATGGACCCCACACTTGCCTTTTGGTCACTGTGATGATGGGGGTTTAGACCACATTGCCACAATGGTCAAAATGTGCTTCAGCTATGGACCCCACACTTACCTTTTGGTCACTGTGGTGATGGGGGTTTAGGCCCCATTGCCACAATGGTCATGGGCTGCTTGCATTGTGGGTGACACACACATATATGTGTGGCACATGTGCTAGGGGGTCACATTGTATGTTCAAAGTCATGTTCGGTGTTGTAGGCATTTGACACAGCCTACACACGCTTGTCATGGTGGTGGGGGGATGTCTTTATCTTGCATTCCCTAGGTTGTGGTGTGCTGGTTGTGTCATGCATTGTCCATCCTATGAGTGGGGGTGGTAGTAGTGGTAGGCATCCTGCCCCCCTGGGTGAGGGTGGTAGTGGTGGTAGGCATCCAGCCCCCCTGGGTGAGGGTGGTAGTAGTGGTAGGTATCCAGCCCCCCTGGCTAAGGGTGGTAGTAGTGGTAGGCATCCAGCCCCCCTGGCTAAGGGTGGTAGTAGTGGTAGGCATCCAGCCCCCCTGGGTGAGGGTGGTAGTAGTGGTAGGCATCCAGCCCCCCTGGCTAAGGGTGGTAGTAGTGGTAGGCATCCAGCCCCCCTGGCTAAGGGTGGTAGTAGTGGTAGGCATCCTGCCCCCCTGGGTGAGGGTGGTAGTGGTGGTAGGCATCCAGCCCCCCTGGGTGAGGGTGGTAGTAGTGGTAGGCATCCAGCCCCCTGGCTAAGGGTGGTAGTAGTGGTAGGCATCCAGCCCCCCTGGGTGAGGGTGGTAGTGGTGGTAGGCATCCAGCCCCCCTGGGTGAGGGTGGTAGTAGTGGTAGGCATCCTGCCCCCCTGGGTGAGGGTGGTAGTGGTGGTAGGCATCCAGCCCCCCTTGGGTGAGGGTGCTAGTAGTGGTAGGCATCCAGCCACCCCTGGCTAAGGGTGGTAGTAGTGGTAGGCATCCAGCCCCCTGGCTAAGGGTGGTAGTAGTGGTAGGCATCCAGCCCCCCTGGCTAAGGGTGGTAGTAGTGGTAGGCATCCTGCCCCCCTGGGTGAGGGTGGTAGTGGTGGTAGGCATCCAGCCCCCCTGGGTGAGGGTGGTAGTAGTGGTAGGCATCCAGCCCCCTGGCTAAGGGTGGTAGTAGTGGTAGGCATCCAGCCCCCCTGGCTAAGGGTGGTAGTAGTGGTAGGCATCCAGCCCCCCTGGGTGAGGGTGGTAGTAGTGGTAGGCATCCAGCCCCCCTGGCTAAGGGTGGTAGTAGTGGTAGGCATCCAGCCCCCCTGGCTAAGGGTGGTAGTAGTGGTAGGCATCCTGCCCCCCTGGGTGAGGGTGGTAGTGGTGGTAGGCATCCAGCCCCCCTGGGTGAGGGTGGTAGTAGTGGTAGGCATCCAGCCCCCCTGGCTAAGGGTGGTAGTAGTGGTAGGCATCCAGCCCCCCTGGCTAAGGGTGGTAGTAGTGGTAGGCATCCAGCCCCCCTGGCTAAGGGTGGTAGTAGTGGTAGGCATCCAGCCCCCCTGGCTAAGGGTGGTAGTAGTGGTAGGCATCCAGCCCCCTGGCTAAGGGTGGTAGTAGTGGTAGGCATCCAGCCCCCCTGGGTGAGGGTGGTAGTAGTGGTAGGCATCCAGCCCCCCTGGCTAAGGGTGGTAGTAGTGGTAGGCATCCAGCCCCCTGGCTAAGGGTGGTAGTAGTGGTAGGCATCCAGCCCCCCTGGGTAGGGGTGGTGGTGCGCATTCAGGCCCCTGTGTGCATATGTGGCATTGGTGATGGGCATCCCGCCCCTATGGTGCTGCTGTTGCTGGTGTAAGTATATTCAGCATCCCCGTGTGTGTGTGTGATGTGTCGTGTACGTGTTGTATGTGTTTTGTGGTTGGTGTCTGGCTTACCTTCTGCGCCGTACGCGTCCGTGCCTGTTCCGGTAGTAAATGTAGAATATTGGTATGATCGGGACGAAGGGATTCATGGTTGGTTCGTGTCGTTCGTCCTTCTCGTTGCTTGGCGTCGTCCTCGTCGCTTCGCCTCATCCGTCGCTCGCCTCGTCGCTTCGCGTCGTCCTCGTCGGTGCCGTGTTCGTCTCGGAGCCGTGGATCGTGTTGTGGCGCGAATCGGAGCTTATGTGCGCCTCTCCCGGATGCTTTGACGTGCCGTGCGTAGCGACGGGTTCGGAGCGTACGGAAAGCGCATCGTACTTGTCCGGCCGGACGGGGCTGCATTTTCCCTTCCGTGCGACTCGATTCGGCGTTTCCGGATTCGCCTCGGTCGGAGAACAGGACCTGGTTTGGGTGAGTACGGCTCGGCCAGATTTTTTGCTGTTGTGCGCATCGTACTTGCTCGTTCGGTGTACTGTACGGATCGGTCGGGAAACAGGCTTTCGCATGGCTTTTTTCCCGACCGAATGGTATTGGGTGCGCCTCCGACCGAGATCGGAATCGGCCCCTATGTCTAAAGCCATATTTTGGTACAACTTTTCTACACAATAGGTAGTAACTGTCTCAGGAGAATATGTATTATACCTAGAATCCGGTCTATATGATAAAGCACCTGTAGCTTTAGTCAGAAACCTGTACATACACATATATGTTTCCATATGCCATAATGCTATCCCATATAAATCAATGTTATATAGTAGTATCCATTCTGAACCATATCATTCAGTTCATTATTTGTAATATTTTCTCTCCATTTCCAATCTGTAAAATGGTTAAATTAATTTTAACAATTGAATCTGAAATCAACTTTTAAAGAGAAGCAAAACTACTACACAGTTTCATTAACAAATATAATTTCTCTAAGACGGCTCTATACCTGTCTACAGAGGATCAGTTCCCTGAATTTGCCAAAATTTCATTCCTCAAACACTTTTCGCTTTGATATTTTCTTTCCAATATGTGTAACCTTGTTCTATAAATGATTCAATAAATTGTGGTGAACATATAAATCTATGATGGTTAATCAAAATCTTTTCAAACTTTTCAAGCTCTTGAAATAATAAAATACAGATGGGTCTGATCTGTCATTATTAAAATAAGAAAATCGTTTCTGAAAACTGTTAATTGTAGGGGTCCCCCGGTGTTCCCACTGTGTAAAATAGTATACTTCCCTTATGTTATTTGATCAATTGAAGTGGTGGTGCCCATAAGGATGGAAACAGAATAGTTCCTGAGGCTTATCTGCATTGAGGTATGGATCTTCATTGTCCAGTGAGGCATATGAATTCAAATCATTCATCAACTGTTAACAGCATTAATGTCCCATGAATTTGCAAAATGACCTGGAGTTACAATGTCACTCAATTAGATTCTCAAAATATAAGGGATTTGAATAATTTCTGTATGGCCCAACATTTGATAAGGCATCTTTTCCTAAAGAACACTGTCAAGTAAAGGGTGTGCATGGATGCTGACAGAATGCGCATGGTAGTCTTTTTTAACTCTGTGAGCAGAAGAATGTAATTGCAATTCCTGAATCAGAGGAGACATCATTAAACTTTCAGGAAATAGTGTGCATGCACCATCAACAAAATAATAATCAACATTGTAAGTCACAAAAGAAATCATGATATTGGAGCAAGACATTGGTACATGATGCTTCGTATCAGAGGGGCACGAATACCTTAGAGCTAGATTCAGCTTCTATAGCCCGTCAAGACATCTACGATCTACCAATAAACTTCTAGCTGTTATCACAAAGTACCAGCGTCAAAGATCTGGAGGCAGATCACTAATATTTCTGGGTGCCTCAGCATGGAACCAGCTCCCGTTGGAGCTACGCTCTGTTAGTAACTCATTGCTGTTCAGGAAGAAACTGAAAACCTGGCCCTTTGTGCAAATCTAATGTCCACCTGACCGACCTCTCTACGTTTGCACTGGGACACTCCTGGGAGTAGCTGCTCGCATTATAAACTGCTTATCATATCGTTCAAATCTAGGGCCAGAGCGGGCGCGTATACCTGTCACGGCCCCAGCAAGAGGTAAGAAGCTATCTGCAGTGTTGACTAATTACAGACGAAGATGTTTCTTGGAAAGATGGAAGGAAAACAGCTCCTGTTTCAGGATCTAAATTGGGCTCCTTTCGAGACAGCACAATTTCTTGCAGCTGTATAATTTCAATGGATGTAATTTCTATGAGCTGAGGCTGTCGCAGGTTCACTTGTTGAAGATGATGCTTACACCATTCTGAATCAGCACTTGATGATTGGTGTAAAGCTGGAGACACAGCAGCTCCAAGAATGGGGCCAGTAATTTCAACGCAGCAGTACCCTTATAGGAGTATTTCTAGAATAGGGCAAGAACATAATAGGTTATTCTGGTGACACTTTGGCATCGGCTGCGGGCCACTGGACAGTGATCAATCTGTTTTTCTTCGCACAGGAAGTGGTGGCAGGATTACATTGTGCCTTCCATTCCAAGAACTGGAACAGGGGATCTTAAAGATACTCCAAAGAATTGTTTGTCTGGGATGCATTCCTGAAACAGCTCTCCCCACTTGGGAAGCCACCCAAGCCAGCAGCAGCTTCATCTTCAGTGGTGGAGTTGGAGTCTTTTTAGTGGAGAGGGTTCTCTAACTTCTTGAAATTCTACAATAAATTAAATTGTGAAACTAAGTCAGATGAATCCATTTTAGACTCCACCATTGTTCAAGGCAGATTGAGATCAGGTACATACATTGGAACACCAAAGATCATTTAATAGTTGGTTTGGCCACCTAATGCTCCTATAGGCAAGTTATTGAGTACTCACTGAACACTATACAGGTTGTGATACCATGAGTCCAATACCCTAGCAGTCAAGGCTTGCTTTAACATACCTATGGCTTGCTGGACCACACTGTTCAATTCTGGATGGGAAGGGTGTGAGTATAGTAGTCATATTCCCAGAGCAAGCACATCAACCATAAATGGGTTAGCTGTGAATGCAGGACCATAGTCTGAATGAAAAATATGGACTGGTTCCATCGCTCCTAGGCACTATAAGTCTTTTATGACTGCGGTAGCAGTCGAGCAGTGCTACGCCCAACAGGATATAGACCAGGAATTGACCGGAACCAATATGTACTTTTATAGAGTGACTATTGGAAGGGGGCCGGTATGATCAAGGAAATAGACAAGGAAAGGTTTATCAGATATAGTGAGGGGAGTAGACACTGTTAGTGCAGCAGTAGAATGCTTCATCTGCTGACAAACATTACATTGCTGCACACATTTTTTTGTATTCTTCTGTGAATAAAACCACCAGTATTGTTTGCAATATTGTTTGCAACACGAAAAGCAGCACTGATGCCAGCAATAGCCAAAGCTAACCCTTCATGAGTGGCCCTAATTAGTTTCAATCTAGCTTGCCATTTAGGTACATACTTTTCCCCAACCCCAGGTATAACAACCATCAGAATATTACCTTGGTGCTAATATAAGAATATTTGGACGGGAAACCAGCAGTTGGCTTGTCAATGTTGTGTGTACTGCCAGCATTATGCCTGCATCGATCTTTGTTTCTGATCGAGTTACAGCGGCAACCTTAAAGGTTTGCACCGCTGTCTTCTTAGCTAAATCAGTCTTACAGTTTCCTTTATTGTGAATTCCTTTACATGCATGGGCCGTGGTGTGTTGTACTTGGACCAAAGGAAGCCTGCCCTGTTGAAAAAGTTGAAAAGTTGCAACAAAAGCTATTTTGCTTTCATCAATTTACCTATTGAATCTCTGAATCCAATCCACATTATAACCTTGTACATAAAATGTTGAATCGGGCATGATTAGTGTGGGCACTGTTGGATCGACATTATGAAGGTTCAAATACGAGATCATAAATTTCTGCTCTCTGCGGAGTGGAATCCCCTAAAATCTTAGGGTACATAAGTCACCATCTTTAAAAATTCCTTGCTAAGTAGCGCAGCCAAAGAATATCTTTGCTAAATGCCAACCGCGGGTTCCATCCTTATATAATACACTCTTACGGTGTTGGAGGTCTGCAGGATTGTTTGTTGATACTGTAGAAATTTGCGTGTAGGATCATACCCAAACTTTCCGTCATTCGCATTTTGTGTTGCGGCCCACAGCACTGAAAATAGGTGTAGAGCTCATGTATTAGGGATGCTTCCTTTAGTAGCCACCTCGAGCATAAGTATAGGGGAAACTACAGCTATCTGATTTTCGTCTGCTAGAGGGCTCTCTTGGCCATATGAACTGCCGTCAGAATTCTGGTAATAGTAAATTGTTTCTCTGCAGTAGAGTATAAGTTTGATCTGTAAGCTGTAAAGGTTTTCTCTCTCCCTCATTGTAAACCATGTATGTGTAGCCTGAAGTACTAAGGACAACCCTATTCACTGGGTTTGTCTTGCTGTCCCGCATCTGTAAGTATTTCAGTTCTAACATGTCTGCCTGTAGTCCACATAAGATAGCAATGTGTATGTTATCCAATTTTTCTCAATTGTTTTTAGAGTAATTGATTCTTAATTGGGCTTTACACACTCAGCATAGTGTGACAGGCAAAATCTACCAGAGTTCAAGAACCCCATCAGGGCTTGCAATTTTCTCTGTATATTTTGAGGCTGGAAATTAGCACACTTTTATTGGAAGTCCAGTGCTTTTTTGTTACCCTCGCTGGGTTATTCATATCCAAGAAAGATCACATTAAGATACGCAATCTTAGATTTGCGAAAATGTTTTTATATGTGTCCTGTGCCAAAATAATCAGCATTTTGGCCACCATCTGTAGGTGCTGTAGGTGATCTGTTAGACATTATTTGTAATGTGTATGTCATCAATGCATGACAGCACCTAAGAATCTCCATAACGTTTGGTGCAAAAAGCCCAGAGTTTTTCTTATACGCTTTGGGCAATCTCCTATGGATCATTAGGAACTCTTATGAGGGAATGACTTTCAAGATAGTCCATAGAGAACAGCTCATGGAAGCCTTCCAAGTCCACCAGGGTTGTTTGCTCTCTGCTTTTCTCTTTCTGCTGGCCATAGATTGGATCATGAAAACAACCACAGCAGGGAGAAGAAATGGGATCCAGTGGGCACAGCTCAATAACCTAGACTTTGCAGACGACCTGGCCCTACTCTCTCATACCCATCAGCAGATGCAAGAGAAGACAGACAATATGGCAGCCACATCAGCACAACTTGAACTTAACATCCACAGGGTGAAGACCAAGATCCTGAAGGCTAATATGGCCAGCACAGCTGCAGTCACTCTTGCAGGCGACACACTTAAAGAGGTTGAAACTTTCACCTATCTGGGCAGTGCCATAAACAAGGAGGACTGTGACTTGACATACATAGGCCAGACTACCCAACCTGTAAAAGCTAAAATCCTCCAACACCGGTCTCGGATCAGGTGTCAGATACTAGTAGTACCCCTTGTGGACCATTTCAAACAAATGGGCTATTCAGTGGACGTCCTTACCTGGTCAGTCATCTATGTGGTACAACATAATCTGAGAGGTGATTCTTTGGCCACAACGTTGTCCAGAGTAGAGGCAAAGATGATAGAAAAATTTCACACTGAAACCCAAACGTTTGAATGACTCAGACGAAATATAGTAATTAATCTAGGATGGAGGTTTTAATGCAGGTTTTCTACTTGCTGTTTTTTATGTTCTGTTAATATACCACAAAACGGTGCCCAACTGATGTAACACTTTTCTGAAGAAGGTATTTGGGTATTAAATAATGTATATACCTATGTTAGTTATGAAGCTTTTTAGTGTAAGATTTGTATGAATATAATTGTTTTATTATTTTTATGCATATAATAATTTTGTTCTTAGATACCAAAATGGTAGCAGTGGCATGAGGCCCCTAGCTTGTATTTTTACAATGTAATATGGACCTGCTTGTAACAGGAGTTTAGCTATGATGTGTTCATAAAGAATATGTTGTACTAGAGAACACCTAAAATGGCTGCATTTTTCACTGCCGGGGTGTTTTTAGGGTGCATTATATCTGGCCCCGTATATCTGTAATTCGTTTTGTGATTTTACAACTTGAAAGACATCATGACTGTTATCATGTGCAGCGAAGGCTTACAAAAAGCATGCAGTTTATTGAGGACACCATGTTTCAACATGGCTGCTAGTAAAAACTCACTTCCTAATACAGAGGGATTTAGCCACCAGCCAGGCACACTAGAATACACCCAACATGTCTGCCGGTGAGCATTTTTTACTAATTAGTTAGTGCCTGAGTGCACCATACACAGCCCTAATATGTTTACAATTGGTTTTTGTGAATTCACAACCATACCTTAGCCATTGCTTGTTTTTTTCACTCCAATTAGGTACAGTGATGGCTCACAAATAAGCATGTATACCTTTGAGGACATCCAGTTCCAATATGGTCGCCAGTATTAACTCACCCTCAAACATAGAGGCAATGAGCCACGGGCCGGTCGTACCACTTGACATGACCTAACTTTGAAAACTCCACCTGTCACATTGCAGTCACATTGGCATATGCATCTAGATGAATTCCCAAAGCGGTCTGACAACCAAGTGACTGCAAGACCACATGAACCACATGGAGAGGGAGTATTGCCCCGATCCTGTTAACAGCACCGGGTGTCCCGTAGCTCTGCATGGGCAAGTAAGTTCACTTTGAGCACCTGATGGCAACTGTACTTTAAACCTGATGTAGCTGCCTGATCTCTACTTTCCATTTTAGGAACACCAGCCGAGTGCAATTGATGTTGCTTTGTCTGTTTGGAGCTATCCAAACCAAAGATTGGTGCACAAAGGGCACTATTAGGATGATACTGAGGTATGATTTATTGTGCAGCCATATTCTCTCTGAGGATATGGTCACAATGGGGTTGTGATATGCACGCTAGGTTAATTCACTGTTTTTAGACACTCTAACAGCATGTCAATGCGACAATTGATGTGGAATACCAGCTTCACTGCCATAAGATAAGGAGGTGTGGCAGAGTTCTGATACAATGCACGTTGGTCTCTAAGGTTTCCCTAGAGTTTCAGGGTGACGCTTCCAAGCACGATGTCTTAATTTAATCGGCTGGATGCATGTGGATGTTTGATACGAGCACAAGGAATGCACTATTCCACCCCTCAGCAATTAGCATCAAAAGCTGTAGTGTGAGTTCGATCTGCCCGCTCTTCAGTTTTTTTTACTATTTAGCTCACCTTAGTTCAAATGGTAGACAAAATTGGACAAAGTTGTCCCTCTCATTACAGGTTTATATCCTTGACTTCCCTGGCCCTGAGAAGGCCTGGATTCTTTGTAGGCCGAAATGTGTCGACATTCTTGGAAGAGGTCCGACAACATGTATTAGTAATAGACAAGGGCTAAATTAGGAGGATTAATGGGTTTTTGGCCTCGCTTCCCTGTCTGGATTAGGACTACCTTCAGGTGGATTGCATACTGAAATCTTTGGGACAATTACCTTACCCTTACTTGTAAAACACGGGAAGCCACATGGAAATTATTGTAAAACAATACGATTTGTTTGTCTGTTTTTGTATATTTGTTTTGGATTTTTATGGTGATAAGTTGTAACAATACAGACTCTGTACATAATATTAATGCTAATAATTTATAGATATAGACAATGAGGCAGCACAGACACTGATGTCAAGGCAAGAATTGGGAAAGCAAGGGCTGTCTTCATTCAACTAAAGAAGATCTAGAGTTCCAAGGTACTAATGCGGCAAGCCAAGATCAGGCTTTTTAACACCAACATATAATCGGTCCTTCTGTATGGAGCAGAAACTTGGAGGACAACAGTGACCACCACCAACAAAGTCCGGACCTCTATCAACACCTGTCTGAGGAAAATCCTCCAAATCCCAAATACCATAGACAACAATGACATATGGCAGCAGACTTCCCAACTCCCTGCCCATGAAGAAATCAATAAAAGACACTGGAGCTGGATAGGTCATACTCTCCGCAAGCCCACGTCAAACACCACAAGGCAAGCACTGACTTTGAACACTCAAGGGAAAAGGGAAAAGCCAAGAAACAGCTGCTGCCGAAGACTCGAGGCTGACTGTCAGGAGAAAGACCACACCTGGGGTCAGATTGAAAGTAAAGTCCAAGACAGAGATGGCTGGAGAGTCCTGGTTCTCGGCCTATACCCTAGGAGGGGTAGTAGGCATAAGTAAGTAGTAAGTAAGTTTGGGCAATCTCGTATAGGCATACTGAAATCTTCTGAACAAGAATGTGGTTAGATACTGTAATTCGGTTGCTATGTTTTCAGTAAAGAACCTGCTTGAGCTATCCAAGGATGTTTTGTATCCTTTCCTACCTAGGGACCAAGTGTACAAAGGCATTTTTACAGTCGTAAAGTCTGTGATTAAAAAATGCACATGGTTTCCGACCGCAAAATGGATTTTTGTTATGTGCTAAACCCATTAACATTACCGAATAGCAAAATTGATTTAGAAACCCATAACCAATTGCTGTTAGGAAGGTGCGTGTGAATGTTAAAAAAAAGTTTTTAACAGCTGCTGCAGAGCATCCCTAAGTCTCGGTCACCCACATGTGTGGCACTTTGTTATTTTGCACATTATTTTGCACTTCTTTTAGAATATCATTGATTACCCTTTTCCAATACTTTTTTTATGGGGCCGTTTGTAGTCTTTATAACTTTTTGATCCTGATAGCCTATTTCCTTAATTTTAGTGACAAAGTATTTTACTTGGTTTGGCAGTTTTAAGTTGTTTAGTTCTTAAATGTACTGTTTTTTGGCTAGCTGTTGCACACATAACACAAACATTTCCTCTGAGGAAGGCTTAACTGATTGAACTAAGCTACAAAGGGTGAGTCAGAGATTCTTTGAAGAAATCAGCTTTTCTTTGTAAAGAAAATTGTTTGGGCCTAGCAGGAGCACAGTCATAACCCACAGTAAAATTGTGCCCCTACCATAGCCCAACACTTTGATTCAGTACATTGTGGGTCAGATTAACAAGAAACTGACGCATCTGGCGCCTCCATACGAAACCCTTGTGTCACCATGGATGTGCCGTATTTACAATATGGCGCACCATGGCGCAAGGATTGACAGATTCGTCAGAAATTCTGACGCATCAGTTGACCCGAAAGTGACGCATTGCTGGAGTTGCTCATGAAAGTGACGCAACTCCAGCAATGCGCCACAACAGATCTGTGAGTCCCATTTAAAAAACGTTGCATCATGCCTTACGCCTAGTTTGAACAGGCGTAGGGATTTTGACGCAGTGAAGGCGTAGAGTGACGCAGTGAAATGTAATTTTTACTGTGTCATTCTACATGGCTTTTCCTGACGCAGGTATAATGTGACGCAGGGCTTTACAACGTGACGCATCTCCCTAGATGTGTCACGTTTTAAATGGGCCGCAATGTGGCACATTGTTTACTCCGCCGCTGCGTCACAAAAAGTGACGCAACGGCGGCTCAAAAGTGTTGCATGGGGCTTGTAAATCTGCCCCTGTGTCTGTAATTGCAGTTCGGTGTAAGCACTATAAGAAGTTTGCTGGAACATGCAGTAACAAGGTCTAAAAATAGATTTTTGAAACTCACCAACAAACGGAGTGTGGTCCCATATAATGATTCTCTGTTTAACAGCAATTTTACTTTTAAGCACTCTGTATTAGGGTGAGCCAGGGTTGTCTTGTGTATCACGGTGACGGAGGTAGTTAAGCATTCTTCTGTGTTTCTGTAACTGCGTAGACTGAGGATGTCACGCTCTGTTCTCTTATATAATTTGTTTTAAGATATTTATAAATGAGGTGGATAATAAGGATGAAGTATACTTCAGAACATGTTGGTTAAGATAATACCATTATGCGCCATATAATTTCATAACTTTTAATTGTGCAATTGTCGTACCACGCCAGTTTCGGAAAACTGAAATAGTAACATGACTAATGTAACTCCCTCTTTCCATAGTACACTTTTTAGTTCATCATATTTTTTCCTTCTTCCAATATTCCCCATATATTTGTTTAAAGCATTGTATACTCTATTTTGATGTATTTTAGAAGTATAATTGTGTAGCATTCAGTTTACCATTGCTTTCCGTAGGGGCTCTCATAGCCTCATCAGAGGGCTTCAACCGGCCGATCGCGAGCTACCTGTAGCTCGCAGACACCCTGTGAGTAGCTTGAGACCCAGTATCTCCTTTTAACATTGTGTAACCATTCTTCATTATTTTGTTTAACTCAGGCCTCTTTGCAGCTTTTGTCCGTCATCAAACAAACCAGCTGCTCTGATTTGCTCACCTGAACTTAGTTGGCGCGGGGCTGGCAGAAGCAGGTGACATCATTGCCGAATGCCTGACTCGGCATAAGCAGTATTGAACTATCCAACGGAAATCATGCTGCCTGCCTTCTGCAGCCGGGCACTGAGATTCCAACCTACACAACCTGTGTGGCCAGTGGGCCAAAGCAGCCGCCTTGACACCGGAGCCTTATTCTAATGCCCAGAGTTTTCTGGTTTGCGCACTGTGCAGGTGGTGTGGCACACGGCGCAAGAGCGCAATCAGTGAAAGGCCCTGAGCTGCTATAATGTCCAACTTGAGAGGTACGCAGTCAGAAAAATGAAAGGAACTTTAATTTACAAAAACAAGAAATGGAATTAATGTAATCATTGTTACCAGGCCCAGTTGAAAAGCACAGTTATGTTGTATTGAACAGGCTGACTTTTCTGTCTTGATTCAGCTTTTTTTTCCAGGCTGGAAGTGTAAATGGATATGTGGCTTATTTCTGGCATGTGTTCATTTTTGCCTTATAAATGGAGAGAGAGAGAGAGAGAGGAGTGAGTTTGCAGTAAAAGTATTGCTGTTAGTAATTCACTGGAAGTTGATGAGATGAAGACATTTTATTTACATGAAACTTCGGTCTTCTCCGCTGTGCATGTTTAAGAGTGAACTCCCTGCTCAACTTCAGAGCTTATTTATTATTATAAAATTCACAGTTGTATTGAAGTTGCCGTGAAAGAGCTGAATTGTCTTTCTTGATTCAACTTTTTCCCCACACGGGAAGTATAAACTGAATCGAGAAAGTAAGTCAGACCGTTCAAGGCAACGTTGTTGCAACTGTGAATTAAATAATGATTAATAAGCTCTGAGGTTGAAGAGGGAGTTCACTCTTAAACATGCACAGCAGAGAGGAACTGAGTTGCATGTGGGCATTTCAATAAATAAAAACGCTTCCATCTCATCAGCTTCCATTGAGTTCAAACCAGCGATAATTTTATTGCAAACTCACTCTCCTCTCTCCATACAGAAAGCATGGTGACAACACAAAGTCATTCTTATCAGTGTTTCGAGGGCACTCCATGCATTTTGTTCAAACCACTGTATTGGCTCTGTAAAAATGAGTGTTAAAGTCAGTGAAGCTAGATGTGGGGTGTCTAGGAGCAATGCGCAAGTTGCTTGGCCTTTAGTAGCTCACGATGATTTTCACTGATCAGAAGTAGCTCTAATTACAGAAAAGGTTGGAGACGCCTAATGCTGTTAGCAGCACTTAGTGGTGGACTGCTCACTTAAAGAGCACTTTAATAGAATGTTATACACTATTTGCTAATTAATGAATTAATGTATTCTGGTGTTTTCTAGAGGCTTTAACTTGCGGAGTTTAGGTATACGCAAGTTAAAGTGGGTTCACTGAGTCAGTTGGTTGCCCTATGGAATTTTACTGTCACTATCCTCAAGACTGACATGTTGGGGTGATTGCTAGCATGTCCCAGGTGCAGTTATCTGAAGGTGCAGTGTCAGAGTTGTGCGGTATATTATTTTGAGCCATTGTAGGGTGAGGATAGCAGTGGGGCCAGGTGTGGTGGATCAATTTGACGTCTCAAATAATACAGATTAAATGGAAATTAGAAATTTGTGGTTGAATGTTTTGTACAAAATGAGGGGGCCAGAGGATCAGAAGGCAAAAGGAGATCGGTACACTGACCTGATGGATTCACTGTATCACGTGCTGTTGTTTACTGTTAACATGGTCATTGCAGACAACAACGTGCTCTTCAAAGACCTCAGCTCATATTGGGTGACTTGAAGAAATACTCTGGTTGAGCTAACACAACTTCAACTTCATCTCGGAAGGTATAAATACAAAAAATTCACCCTAAAAATGAAAGCATCCTTCATTAAGACAGATAGACCAAGCCATAAACTGACTAAAAAACTATTCACAATTGTGAAACAATACAATGTGACAATGCAAAAATCAGTCACACATGCCCCTGAAAAAAAGTGTGAAGAATTCTCCACCTTAATTGTGAAAAAGATTGAACTCTCCCTCTCTGTTAGCCAAAATACAGAAAAACCCACAATCCTAGGACTAAAAGACTAGAGCTTATTGGACCACCTTTTTAAAACATTTATTGAGGGTTTTCCAGCGTATCTCAATATTCAATAGAGAACAAAAACAAACAGCGGTCGGCATTCAATGTACATCTTCATTTTCTATGGCATGGAGGGCTGTATTCAATATTGTACCACTAGCATTGACACTAGGTTGTGGCAGGTATAGTTCAGGTTGCTTTAGAGTTATCTGGTACATTAACATGTGCCCACATTCTGGTAATTTCACTCCAGTGTCCCAAGTCTTCCAATTTGAGATTGGTGCGCACTATCGCCAGTATACGTTCTTCTGCCAGCCCATCTCATGTGTTTCTGCCCATAGTGCATGCTTGGGTCCATTTGTTTGCACCCAGAGAATAGCAATGCTCCTTTTGGCCAAAAGGAAACCCAGGGTTTCCAAAAAGTAGTGCAACCAATATTCCTTGGTGTCAGGTGCAGCTCCAGGATACGCGGTTTGATTCCACCATTTTCCCCTTTGCATTTGTACTGCCACTTGACCCCAAAAACTGTACTGTCCTGCATGATCAAATAATATGTAGCCACACTGCCTTTTCATATTGACATCTTGGGCAGTGTCCTCGGACTGTGTGGTGTATCATACTTAAAATATCCGGAGTGAGGTACGGTCCATGTAAAAATTTAGAGAGTGTGAGACGAAACCTGTCAACACTTTTTGCCTCTTTGGTGTATTTCATAGATTTACCTAATTCCATGTCGGTTAAGCAAGTTTCACAGTTTCTATCCCACTTAATTCTCACTGTTGAGTCCAGCCTCAGTCACTTGTCACACAAAGCTCTATACAGGGTTGAGACCAACCCATGTTAGTAATAGTAACATCGCAAGTGTGGGGGACTGCAGAGTTATGCTTGGATTCCACCCCAAGTGTTGTAGGCCACTCCCGTATGTCTTACATAGACAGCAGGAAATATCCTCCTCAGACTCCAATAGAATGTCTCGCCTCCTCAAAGGTGCAAATGGCCTTCCCCTGGTATATGATGCCCATTAACTTGGAGCATCATGTTATCAATTCATCTGTATTGGCTTCAAGTACAGTGTGCAGATTTTTTTCGCAAGGAAGCGTCACTTAGAGTTCTTTTTGCAACCTTTTCAGACACTCTTTCCCAGCTTTGCAACCTTTTCAGACAAACGTTTCCAAATTTGCGACATCAGGGACACCAAGTGGTTTACCTATTGGTTTGCTTCCACCAAGGCCATAAAACATATTGTTAAGGTCCTTGACACCATGGCAACCCTCCAGCAACCTTCCATTCCTACTAGGCCACCTTTAAAGACATTTCTCAAGACAAACTTGTGAAGACTATGGCCAAAACCAGATGGTCTTTGCTTCTTTCTGAACCAAACCATCCTCTCTACTCAAAGAAGATCAGTCCATCGATCATACTTTACTAGTAGAACCTTTTAAACACATACCTATCTCAAGGTATTTTCCCTGGATGCCTACAAATAGGACAAGTCTCTCCTTTCTTAAAAAGAAGGGGTGTGATCCATAGGACCTGAATAAATTCAGCCCAATATCTAAGCTACCATTTGTGGCTCATGTTCTTAGCAGGTCGAGAGCCAGCCGCATGGTCACTCGTAGACAAGGAGAATCGGCAAAACAATATATTGCCACTTTGGGGCACCGCCTCACTAAGTACACTGACCTATGGCGTTATAGTTTTCCTGATGGAGGAGCCTGCTTACTAAGCAAAAGGAGCTCGACATAGTTGTATCTCTATACACCATATGATTTATAAGGGATCACTTGCCTTGAAATGCATGACACTCAGATATAGTGTCACTTCTGCCGTCTGCGACCTGCGACCCATTGACATGTACCGATGTGATTGAAGATTTCCTTCTTCCGTAAATAAGATAACCCCTATCCACTTTTCTTTTTTTGTTTAAATTTGTTTATTGTTTTTTCACATTTTATATAGTACATAACCGCTTAGGAGTTACATGGCTGTACAGGGGTCATGCCCCCTCTTCCGCTTTTATTTTTGCGTTTTACATCAATAGACAGTCCAAGCTTTTACCCCTATCCACTTTTCTTGAATTGAATTTTATCAAGTGTGGTCCTGATGAAGGTGGTTGTAATGCCTATCCACTGAAACGTACGTTGGCCGACCAAATGGGGGAAATCTTCTAAAGACAACACATCAGTGGACACTTTTGAGATTAAATCAATCCACAGAATTTCTGGCAGTGTATGTCATAAGAAGAAACAGAAGTTTCCCCAGGATTCCTTTCGGTGTGTGAGTGTGCTGCGCATGTGAGAGTATTTGGATTGGTGAGAGTGATTGATGGATGGTTGTTTGTGGGTTTACATGTATGAGGCTATATTGTGAACTTTGCATGTTTGTAATGTCTTTCTGTAATATTTTATCTGTAAATAATATCACTTTGTTTTTGTCAAATATGATATGTTTTCTAATAATTTGACATTTGAAATCAATTGTACATGTCTGCACAGATTGAACCTCTAAGAAAAGTAACAAAATATATTGCCCAAAAAAATGTTATTTGCACATGAAGAAACCTTTTAATAAAAAGTAATGAATTTTGCATCATTCTTGTTGGAAGGATTCTATGTTGTGGGATTGCCCAGGTAAAGAGCCTTCTTAGGCCACTAGTAAAACAATATAGGTCTAGCAAGAGTACTCTTATAGTTGTTGTTTTTCCCCCTCACTCTTGGACCTAAAAGCATCGTTAGTGGGTACCTTTTCTGATATGCTAATGTTCTTTAGACCTGCATAGAAGACCACTTCAAAGGCTTTCGAGAAAAAAACAATCTTCTAGATGATCTGCAATTAGGCTTTAGAACTGGGTGCAGCACCCAAACTACAACCCTAAAATTATGAATGACACGGGGCACATCTTAGACAAGGGAGAATTGTGCGCCTCCTAATCCTATTGGACTTGTTGGAAGCCTTCAACACAGTGAATCACCCCTCACTCCTGGAAAGAATGGGGATAAATAAGGTAGTCCTGAACTGGTTCTTGTCATTCCTCAAACACCAGTACAGTGTGTCAAAAGAGCGAATTAAATCTCCATCATAGCCATATTACACCAAGGGACACCTCAAGGCTCAATAATGTCACTCACACTATTCAATATATACACAGAAACACCTGTGGTCTTTCTAATACAATCGAACATCATTATTACTTGCAGGGCTTTAAGTGGGCCGGGTCTCACTGGTGCTGAGCACCGGCGGTTTTTTAAAGGGGACCTCGAAACGGGTCTCTATCGGGCTCTGTTTTGTGTCCTGGCACAGGCAGTCCGTTTTTTCCCAGACTGCAGTGACAGCCGGCACATCGATGTGCGCTGCTCACACTGCTCACTTCTCACTCGTGGAGAAGTTACGTCATGACGTCATGCCTGATGAGCGTTGTAGGGGGAAGGGAAATCCTTTAAAGAGAGTCATTTTCTCTCTGGATTTCCCTTCTCTTTTTGAAACTCAGCAGCAGCAACATTGTCGTGGTGTCACCAGGGCTTTAAGTGGAAGCTTTTTCAATATTATACACAAGCCATAGTTGCTGCTTATTTATCTTATGCAACTAACAACCATTGACAAAGCCAATAGCCCTGACTTGTAGGTATGATGTTACTTGTTGTATCATACATCTGGATGCAGTGACAGAAACAGAAAAATACAAGTCAGGCGCACAGATTTTTAGCTTATGTGTTTTTAAGCCACGCCCTTAATTATATTGGCCACGCCCCTTTGAGAGACCCCCCTAGTTTTTTTATCCCACTTAAAGCCCTGATTACTTGTATGCAGACGATACTCAGCCCTATTTTTAAATCTCCTTGCAAAAAGATATTTAATTTCTCTCCCAAATCCTAAAAGATATTTAATGTTGTATGTCATACCACCACCTGAAACTAAACCCATTTAAGCCCAATAAAAACAGAATTTCTTCTCATCTTCCCTCCTACTTTCAACAAACCAGTTAACAATTTGCTCAAGGAGTGGTCACTACACAGTAAGAAAAATATTTTGGACCTCGCAAAAATGCTCGACTTCAATTGAGACAAATGCCTGAACATACAACAGCACATTAACACCATCACCAATAGGAACAAATATCTAATGTTGCATGCTCTGAAGTATCAAACGGCTCTTACCAGTCCCTGACTTCAAACAAGTCATCCAAGCCCTAGTTCTATCAACAATGGACTATCGCAACTGCTTACTAGTAGGAACCTCCAGAATCCTGCGGCCGTCTCTCAAAGCAGCCCTATACACAGCGTTCAGATTGGTCACTGGTTTCAAAAAGTTTAAATTTATCCCCCCTATCCTAATTTCCATTAAATGGCTCAGCAAGGAAGCATAGATCACTTTCAACTGACATGCATCATGCATAAGGCTGTACATAAAGGTACCCTGAACTACCTCAACCTGACACGTTGGACCTCTGGGGTACCAAAGATATCAAAGAAGCACACTGAGCAATCATTCCCTGCAAGAGACCCCAGAATCTGGAACTCAGTTGCTCCTGACATTAGAACAATCTCTTCTGATGGATTGTTTAAACAAATATCAAAATACCCTATCACTTCAGAGCCACACTCTCACTTAGACAACTCAAATCGATGGAAACTGTCTCTGGCTAAGAGCCGTAAAGATCAAACCTGTAAATATGTGTTCATTGATCTGATTGAATATTTTATTTCTGATCCTTCTCAGTAATCACTGCTCTTTACTAGAACTATTTTACTCAGTATTGTTATAAGCAGTAAGCAGTGTATTTGCTGCAAAATTTTTATGGAATGTTTTTTTACTACTGTAACCCCTCCAGCTTGCACCATCCAATTTCTCCTGTTAGTGCCACCTAAAACAGAGTTAACTACTAACCATGAACGTAGGGAGGGGATGTGGCGTAATGGCCAGAGCTGCCGACTTCAGAGCTGGGGAACCAGGTTCAAGTCTCGGCGTCGGATCAACATCCTATGATTCTGGGCAGATCACTTAATCTCCCCGTGCCTATCATAAATAAATGACTCCTTAACTGGTGCCCATGAAAAGCACTGGTGTTGATGATTAAGTGCTGGTGCTGTGCTCTGGAAACCACAGGCTCAAATTAAGCACTGAACCCCTCAGACCTCTAGGAAAGTTTTCCATCTGTAAAGCTCTCTGGTTTTTGTGTGTTCTATTTAAATCTGCCAACTAAATAAATAAATAATGAGTTAAAAAATTTAAATGTCTTCTAAATTGTTGGGACAGAAAAGTTCCATGCATTGTGATGGACGTGCACCTCTGCCTTGAATGCCCCAGCCACATGGATATCTGGATCCCTGATAAGTATTTTTGGTTATGGGTAACCACAAATTATGCATCTACGCCATGACCTAGGCCTGTTGCAAGGTAATGCGGTCTTGTTAGCCCGGGAGGGGAGCCCCAAACACTACCTTTGGAGTGATAGAGGGTTACTGCCCTTACCTGGAGTTAAGTGACATAAGCACAGTGGTGACAGAAGACCCATTTTGCGTACAGTAGTAATCATTAGTGTGATCAGGGCTTTTTACCTGTGTGACTGGAGTGGGGCCTACTGGCCTATTTGTGTAAAGTTATGTGGCTGTGTACTTGACCCACCCTTGATCTGCATGGATTGTGTGTAGTGCCAGACAGCCCCTGATACTTGAGTGTGCATGCTGGGATACATGAGTGTGCCTGGAGGCCTGTGGGGTCCATTTTGGAAACACAGGGCCTGTAAAGGCTAGTAGAGGTGAGGACTGCGACCCCCAGACAGGAGAAGTGGATTGCTGATATTCCTGAGGGCTGGAGGGGGGGCAGGTGGAGTGGGAAGACAGACACTAGAGGAAGGGGAGCAGAGCATCTTCTGTGCATATCAAAGTTCTCTTTGTTTCCAAGAAGAGTTACTCTTGTGGGGCCTGGGATCAATGTTAGGGTGAGGGTGAGGCTGATATGGGTGGACCAGGGTTTCCTGATAGATAGGGAGGCTCAGGCCTTTGAAGTTTTATTGTGCATATTTCAGTGGAGGCTTACAGGCAGATGTGATCTCCAGATACACTTGGCCTGTGTTGTGGGTCAGTTAGAAATGGACCACTCCTGCTGTGGCACACTGTCTCTTTGACAAAGGGCAGCACAGATTAAGGAGCACTTCACAGGAATTGACACCCATAACCCAAATTTCAAAGGATCAGATACTAAATCACATTTGTGTCTGGATCTGGAGTAAAATGTGGATGCATGAGTCCCACACTTTGTTCAACAGCACAGTTTATTCAATAAGAAGATCACCAAGTCATCTAGCTGCTTGAACCAGGACTAGGTAACAAGGTCTGCTAGTCCCCCTGCAGAGTGAGGTGCCACCACCCATGAGTCAAGACCACTCTCCATGAGCCTGCAGCATCAGCCTTCTTTCTGCATTTCTGCATACCAAAACCAGTGGACTCTGTGAGAAGAAGGAGAGGGCCTGGAGGGACCAAGCCCCAGTGGAGATCCTGCAGAGTGGATCCCAGTGAGTGAAGTGTGAGTCATCCAATCGGGACCGCCAGTCAGCAACCCCTATATGCCAGGTGGAGCCACTGTGCAGTAAGGGCCTGTTGCCCTTGTGCAGCACCACTCTGCGACCAGCGTATCCCAAGTGGGGGCCACCATGAAGTGCATGTGCAGTGCTAGTGGGCAACCACTGTGTGCAAGGTAGGGGGTTGCAGTGAAAGCAGGACCAATGCCCTGGCCAGTCATGCCCAGACTGCTATTAGGAACACTTACCAATCACAAGGAGCCGCAGAGGAGGACGTCTGACCCTGACCGGGCTGTCCGGAGACTATAGGAAGCCTGACGCTTCATCAGGGAAAGACCATGAGAGGTCACGGACCCTCTGCATCAGGAGGCCCATGCCCATTGAGATGTATATCTGTCCTCCCACACTTGCCAGCTGCCATCACGTCAGGTACGACTGTTCAAGGCCACCAGGCCTGCTGGGGACTTGCACAAACTTAGCACTTATCGCTGTTAAAGTTGACTCCTAAGGCCAAACTTTGTTTTTTTTCACTTGGGAACTAAGATAGGCAACATCTGGGAGTCACCTGAAGTATCGAATGAGGAATAACAATCCTCCCTAGAGATGGATGGAGATACTCGGAGATACTGCTCAGGACAACACTGGCATGCCAACCTTAAGAGACTCCGAATTTTATTTAGTGCATTGACTCTATGTTTTTTTGCTCACATTAAAATCCCCTTTTTAAGGCCAAAGCCTACCAGACAGTGCAGCTGTCTGGTTTTAAAAGACATCTTGGGGACATCTCTAAAGCTTCCCTGGGAATGCATTCCACCCATTGCTTACCTTTGGCTTTGTGGTTTGTAACTCACAGTTGATTGCTTTCTATTTGTTGGCTTTATTTGTTTTAGGCTGTCCAGCTTGAATTCGTCCCTCCTGTGGAACATACCCTAGTTACTGTATTCTTCCACAAAGTGCTGGCTTTCTGTAAATAGGACTTTAAATCTTGTTCTTATTTTGGCACATTTGCTGTGCATTCGAAGACAGAGGTCAAATGTCAGGCTCTGTCTTCCAAGGGAGGTTGGTGGTTACTTTTCTATCTGACTTCAAAGTGAGAGGACTTATGTGACTATCTTGCTGTGAAAGAAAGGCTTTTTTCTTGTAGTACACAACAAAAGTTAAATGTTTGTAAATGAACTGTGCAGATATTTCAGAATATATCAGAATTAGGAAAGCACTAATGAAGCACATTTTTTTGTAATTCTGAAGTGTGGTGAAAACAAATATTTTAATACAATCAAGCACTAGATGAGGAAATTTCCACACATTGTCGTTTGTGCTCTGTATACTTTTGTCAGTAAAACTGTAAGTCTGCACAAATGTAATGCTCATAGCAATTGAAAATGTGTTGTCTGTAATTGTAGTGCGCTACCACGCCATGCATACTCCAACCCCACATCAGTGCACTCTACTCTGCAACACTCTACTCTATGTCACTCCACTCTGTTTCGCTTCACTCTACTACACTCCTGACCACTCCACTCTACACCACTGCACTCTATGCCACTTCATTGTACGCCTCTGTTCTGTACTGTTCACCACTCTACTTAATACCAGTGCACTCTTTGCCACTCTACTCTGCACCATTGCACTCTTCGTCACTCCACTCTATGCACCTCCACTTTATGCCACTCTACTCTGCAACACTGCACTGTACGCCACTGCACTCTACAGCAATACACTCTACGCCAGTGCACTCAACGCAGTACCACTCCACTTTAGGCCACTGCACTCTATGGCAATCCACTCTACGCCACTCTAATCTACTCTGCACCACTGCACTTGACCCCACTGCACTATATGCTGCTCTACCCACTGCACTCTATGCCTCTCTAGCCTACGCCACTGCACTCGACCCTGCACTACTCCACTCTATCTTGCACCACTCCACTAAATGCTGCACCACTCTCTCTATGTCACTGCACTCTACACCACTCTACTCCACTCTATTCCAATGAAATCTATGCTGCGCCACTCCCCGCCACTACACTCTACTCTGCACCACTCCACACCACTCTACCCTGCATAATGCACTGTACACCATTGCACTTAATGCCACTGCACTCTACGCAAATACACTCTATGCCAATGAACTCTACTCTCTACCACTCTACTCTTCGCCAGTCCACTCTACGCCACTCTAATCTACTCTGCACCACTGCTCTCTACACCACTATAATCTACGCCATGCCACTTCACTCTAATCTGAAACAATCTACTCTATGCCACTCTACTCCACTGTATGCCACTGCAATCTACGCTGCGCCACTCCACACCACTGCACTCTTGTCTGCACCACTCTTCTCTACACCACTCCACACCACTCTACCCTGCAATACTGCACTGTACGCCACAGCACTTAACGCCACTGCACACTATGCCAATACACTCTATTCCAATGAACTCTACTCTATACTAGTCTACTCTTCACCAGTCCACTCTAAGTCACTCTAATCTACTCTGCACCACTGCACTCTATGCCACTCTACTCTATGCCACGCCACTTCACTCTAATCTGAAACAATCTAGTCTACGCCACTCCACTCTACGCCACTCTACTCCACTCTGCGCCACTCCATGCAACTCCACTCTACACCACTCTATTCTATTCTGTATCACTCTGCTCTACACCACTGCACTCTACGCCACTCTACTCTAAACCACTGCACTCCACGCTACTTCACTCTACACCACTCTACTCAAAACCAATCCACTCTATGCCACTACACTGTACACCAATCTATTCTCCACCACTACTCTCCATGCCACTATATTGTACTCTACAGCACTCTAATCTACGCCACTGCACTCTACACCACTCTATTCTACATCATTGCAGTCTACGTCACTGCACTCTACACCACTCTATTCTACTCTGCACCACTATACTCTACACCACTGCTCTTTGTGCCACTCTATTCTGAACTACTCTACTCTATACCACTGCACTCTTCACCAATGGACTCTATGCCACTCTACTGTACTCCACTGCACTCCATGACACTCTACTCTGCAACACTGCACTCTACGCTACTGAACTCTACTCCACTCTGCTCTGCACCACTGTACTCAACTCACTCTACTCTGCACCACTGTACTCCATGCCACTGCACTCTACTCTGCACCACTCTAGCCCACTCTACTGCTCTCTATGCCAATGCACTCTACGCCACTACACTCTACGCCACTGCACTTTACTCTGCATCACTGTACTCTACTCCACTGCACTCTATGACACTGAACTCTATGCCACTTTAGTCTACTCTGTGCCACTGCACTCTAGGCCACACTAGTCTACTCTGCACCACTAATCTACGCCACTGCCTTCTACAATGCTGCAACACTCTACTCTACGTCACTCCACTCTCCTCTTTACCACAAACTTTTAGCCATGCTGAACAGCAGTCACGCTGGCTAAAACACATTGGCAAAGCCAATAGCTCTTGCATAGGCGAGATCTAATGGCTTTGCCAATGCTTATTTCATGAAAGCAAGTATTTGGCTGGACAATCATCTAAATGTTGTTACTGTGTGTATTTTGAGTCTTGAGCCTTTGTACTGATAGTCAAATGCTGATAATGGTAGTTCTAGACCCACTTGCTCAGGATCCATACATGCTCAGTAGCTGGGACGTCAGGAGTAAAAGGTCTCAACCCCCACGCTTGGCACCAGTAGCTCCTACTTGTCCTGTGGCCTTCTGAAATGGATTCTGACATAAATAAAAACAAATATTAATTTGCCTTTTTTTTTAATCATAAACATTCAGAGGAATACAGATAATTTAAATTTAAAACATTCCATATCTGACATTGTTGCTTGCGTTATGACTCAATCACAAATATATACCATTAATGGGGACCAATGTGATAAATAAAGTTTGAGGAAATGCCGATGACATTTGCTGATCCCCAGAACACATGTTTTTAGGTCTTGCGTGCGAAAGAACTATTGTGAACTTTCAGTGGGCGTGCAGCCCGCCCACTGCTTACCATTGGCTGGCTCTATTGTCACTCTCATTTGCTTGCTTTTAATTTGATGGCTTGCTTTCCTCTCCTTGTGATGTTTTCTCCTCTCTGGGATAGTCACTTTATGATCCTTTTGATTGACTGACTTGTATCCTTCCACTGCTTACATTATGGGAACTACTTTTTTCTTTTTCATTCAGCACTGCATCATGAGAATCCATGTGTGTTCTAGCTCTCTTCCTTGTGTTCTGCTTCTCTCCCTTGCTGTGTTGCTTTCCACCCCTCTGAGCTTGACTGTAAAAGAACAGCAACAGGTATATTTTTGCTGCAGCATGGCTGAAGATCAGACTTTAAGGGTTGCTTTTGTTTTATCTCCTGCATGAAAGAGCAACATCTGGCGCACAAAGACTTTTCTGGCTCTGGAGGGAGGGCTGCACTCAGTTTGCTGGCATATTAGCATGACACTTGTCCTAGAGTCCATAAATCTGCCCCGTGGGCACCAGAGAGGAGCAAATGGCTGAATACTGTGGAAAGTAAATTAGGCTTTGGCAAACATCCTGCTTTATATTTGGATACTACTTTATTCTTTTCAAATTCTGTTCTGGTTTCCAGAGTGAAAAGTATTTGAAAAATAAACCATGACATTCCTGAAGATTGAATCCTTTGAATTCACCGTCCAGTTTTAAGATATTGTAAGATATATATTTGCTTTTCCTCCAGTATTTTGAAATGTTTTTACTTTTTCTTTTTTTAAACAACACTTTACAGACTAACATTAGCAAAGCCAACAGCTCGGCACTGGCATTATAAAGTCAAAATCTATTGTATCTGCCAATATTTGTAATGCAAACCACATACACAATGCTGAAACACCTGCAGGCTTTGCAGCAATGTTTCTGTACCATATTTGGAATAGTGGTTTGCAAAATAGATAAATCAACACATAAATATGCCAAAAAATAAATAAACACAAAAATAAAAATGTACATTTTAAAACAAAAGGACAATTTCTATAAAAATCCAGTACATCTTTAGTTCCATTTTCAACAGTTTTACTTTAAAAAACAAGGCATGAAACGAGGAAGAAAATAAAACAGAAATAATATGACTACTCAAGTAGAAGTTTCATTCTCTAACCGCATGTCTGGTTCAGGGAACTCTTCTGTGGTAAATTACAGTAAAAGAAACTGATGCAATAGGACAACAACAGAGTTGCCCAAGCCCAACCAGAACATCAAGTAGAAGAACAGCGACACAGAACTGCATTTTCCTGGAATCAACTAAACTTGCTAGACCACACAGGAGTTGGCAACACATAGTGAAACTATGCTATTGGGTTCACATGACCACACACCCATCACGTGTAAAGTTCACACCAAGAAAGACCTTTCAGAACAGATTCAATCTGGGGAGCTCATTTATGAGTAAGTGACGCAGTGCAGCACAGCAAATCACCTTGCTGTGCTGCACTGTGTGACAGGGAAAGGGCAGGAATGTGCCATATTTAAGTCAATACGGCACATGCCTGTCATTTCCCCAGCGCTGACGCCTTTTTGGCAGCCTAGCGCCAACGCAGGCACCCTTGCACCATGGCGCAAGGGTGCCTGTGTTGCATGCAGGATTGTTTTTGTGCAGGAAGGGGCACAATCCTGCACAAAAACAATCCTGGGAGGCATATTCCTCTTTCATTGTGTGCTGCAGAATGCAGCACACATAGAAAGAAGAAGAATCGAGGAGAAATATCCATTTCTCCTCGTTACGCCTCCCCTGAGAAGGTGTAAGATTTAGGCGCTTTCACAGGTTTACAAGTTCTTGTAAAGCTGAGGATGCTTCAAAATCTATGGGAGTTGCATAGGAACATCCACGCAACACCCATGGAACGCCTACTCAGCGCAGAGTAAGGCAACGCAGAGATTTGCGCTGCGTTGCTCCAGATTTTTGAAGACACGCAAAGTGACTGCGTGGCTTCAAAAATCTGACTTCGAGGTTTGCGTCATGCATGTACCACGTTTGCTTGTTGCAAAAGTGACGCAATACTTTCATAAATAAGCCCTTAATTGATGATCCCTTCTTGCGATCCTCCCTGTGACCATGATTCGGATCTTCCCTCTCTTGCCCTGTCCCAGAAGACCTCCTTGATATCCATATCAGTGGTGGTAGTAATGAGTTTGGGTGCAGGTGGGAGCCTGCCTACGAAAGAAAGACAGAGAAAGCGATACGTAAATGCAGGTAAGAGAAATTAAGACGACTCTGAGGAAAAAAAGTGTTTTACACATATTTATGGCTAAATTAAATCTAAACATTGATTTACACCAGAACTTATATGTAACTTGATCACCGTGCACACACATTTTAAACAAGCATTGGCAAATCCAATTGGTCTCGCCTATGTGAGATCTATTGGCTTTGTCAATTTTTTTTTAGCCATGTTGTAAAGCATGGCTAAAAGTACAACAAAAAGTTCTATGACGAGGTAAAAACTTGTCGCTTTATAGTGATTTTTTTTTATGCTGCACAGCAGCCACGCAGCTGTGCAAAATGGCAAAGAAAACATTGACAAAGCCAAATAGCACTGCTATTTGGATTTTCCAAGAGCTATTTCGCTTTGTCGCTGCTTTCTTTGCCATGTTGTTCAGCTGCGTGGCTGCTGTACAGCACGGTTGAAAGTATAAAAGTTCTATAAAGAAGCCAGCGTTGACCCTGTCATAGCACTTTTTTTTATACTTTCAGCCATGCTGTACAACACGGCTTATTCAATACAAGAAGCACTGATGCCAAAATCTTTTTTACGCGACCAAAACTGTGAGTAGTTTTAGCACAATAAGGCGGTAGTAGAAATAGTTTTAGCTAAAAGGCCTCGGATGGAGGTTTGCTTTGTTAAATGGGGTGTGTTTTAAAGTGAGGCATGAGGATTGGAAAGCTGTATGTATGGTCGCCATGAGAAGAGAACTGTTGAACAAAGACAGTATTTCACTGCAGGTTGGCAGACAGTTGTGGAAGGCTTTTTCAGCTTTACTGCACTGCGTGCTGCTGTAGCCATGAGGGTATGAGGAGGTGGGGGGCCTGTGCAATCCCCCACACATGTAAATTGGAAATGAGGTGCAATTTGTGCAAATATCAAATCCAAATCCAAAAGGAAGTGTTTTTTCAGAAATACTCTGTGAGATGGGATGGCATCTGGGTGCGGTGCCTCCCCCAGTTCACATTCAGCATTATTGATCACTAAATGCAGTAACATCAAATGTTGTCCATCTCCATAAGTAGGATGTAGTACATCACCTATAGCCATCGATACATGAACGTTTTACCATAGTGTTAGCCCTTACTACATGAAGTCTGTAATTCTCCAAGGGTTAGCCATTGCCAAATGCAGTTTCTAGTACATCAAGCAGCGGCCATTAGCACACGCAGTTTGTGTTACATCAAGCATTAGCCAATACCAAATGTAGGTATAACACATCAAGCATTGGTCATTACCAAATAGAAGTTGTGGTACATAAAGACCTAGCCATTACCAAATGCATGTTGTGGTCCATCAAGCATCAGCTAACACCAAATGGAAGATGTTGTACATAGAGTACTAGCAGGTTGTAATACGTCAAGCAGTGTCTATCACCAACTTCAAATTGTGGAAAATCAAGCACTGGCAACACCTAAAGCGGTCTGGGGTACATCAAGCACTAGCCAACACCAAATAAGAGATAGTGGCACATCACCTGCGAGCCACCTCCAAGCGGTGCCTGTTACCGCATACTCACTGGAGAACATCAAACGCTGGTCATCTGAACGTACACCCTTGATTGCCTAAGAATAATACCCCTGTTTCGCAGCAATGAGTACTTCTATTGAAGAGCCCTTGTCCCTTTCTGTATCCTGCTAATGACAATTTGTGTTATCAAGTCCAAAACTAAAACAGTGAGGCGACCACCTACGACTATTCAGTACCAGCGCCAGCCCCTAATACTTCAATCAATCAATCAAGGATTTATAGAGTGTGGCAAATCACCTGTGAGCGTCTCAAGGTGCTACTCCCACGAATATACATAACAAGAAGCTCACACTGAAACAGAAGCTGCCACATGCTCACTGGACATGTATTTGCGCCAGATTAGAGCTCTAAGGGAGCTGAAAAATGAGTGGCCCCAGTAATATCCATATTCATAGTATTTATAAAAACATGAACCTCTGGTTAAAAACACAAAAATAGCTGCAGTGAAAACTAGAACCTATGCTCTTACAACTCAAAACATTAGTTCACAAGAATAACATTTTGGAATGTACCTCATATACTTGTTCTTATGTATGCAATGAAACACACATTTAGTTCCCAAACAAAACTGTCTTCAATTCATATGTTACACCAGTTGAATAGGCCTTGCGCCTAACACAGTACGTGGGCCTCTTTGATTCACACATGGGTATATCTGCTTTGAGACAAGGTAACCTGCAGACGGAGGATCGTTCTGCTGGATTTTAATCTGAAGTAGCCAAAAGGTGACAAGGGGTGGGTGGATGTGCTCACTAACTAGGAATGAGTCTCCCCATCGATTACAATCTCAATTTTGAGTAGCCTCATCTCTGGCACTATCATGGAGTCTGACACGTGGAATGACACAGCTGACAGAGCCTGTCACTTTGGAAAGTTGTGGTGTATATTAAAACTGGAAAAAAGGTACTGCGGAGTGAGCAGCACGCAGGGGCAGGAAAAGTGGGAGAGGGAAGAAGAAATAGTACATCAATCCCGTCGGGAGCAGAGGACGGGCACTAATTAAGTTGAATTAATCTGGGCTTGGTCCCTGCTCCACAGTAAAAAACAGAAGTGACACTAGGCCTGCAGTGGCGAATTATGACGCTGCAAAGAGGAGTGGCTTGAAGCCAACAAATGGTAAGCAATGGGCGGGTATCAAGCCCTTTTTGTAAACAATAGTGTCTTGCAAGCGAGAGTGCATGCACTGGCGCATGCAGGCTCACGCAGGCTCGACCCTAAAAACACTCAGGCCAACACAGGAACTAGGTGGGCACTGCTGTTATCTAAAAAAAAAATGAATTGCTGCATATAGTGTTGTGTGATCTTGTGCAGTAGGACCCTTGTAGTCCTTGCCATACTCCTTACAAAGTTATGTTATCGGTTGGTAGGTATCTGGGTGTGGTCAATAAAGTTTATGAATAGTGTGTTCAGTTAACAGTTGCATGCCGAAGAATAAAGACGTGTTACAGAGCTCTGTGTGTGGCGTGGTCATTTGCATGCTCCAGAGCTGGCGTGGACCCGATAACGGGTGACGAGTAGGGGCTACATGCCCAGAGGAAACAAGACTGCTCTCCCTGAGAGTTGGCGAGGCCCAGCAAACTGCTCGTGCATGCCACGTGTGCCCCAAGAAGCAAGCTAAAGTTGGGGTATGTGGAGTCAAAGCGCCACTCTAGCTTGTACAAGGCCCTCGAAGAAGGTGAATTCCCTACAGAGGAGCACAGTCAGAAAGCCCGCAGGAAGCCTCTTGGTAAGGCTGAAAGAAGAGATACTGCGCAACAGCGTAATACAGAGCCATAGTCCATGCAAAGCAAAAACACTAAAGGCAGCGAAAACCAGATACGAAGAAGCGATAAAGGCACAGACAGCCAGGTGCAAGAAAGCGCTAAAGGCAGAGACGACGAGGAGCAAAGAAACGCTAAAGGCAGTGACAACCAGGTACAGAGAGTCCAAATCTACTTACCAGCACAAGCGAGGAAAGTGCAACACAACCTCAAATCAGGTGTGACGACCAAGTCCGGTTGAGCTGCCGATGCGTGGAAAGAGGCAAGTGGCATCCATTACATCGAAAGGTCTTTGGAATTGGGAAATTTTTCAATGGCTGCCGTAAGAAATGCGAAGTATGGTGCAGCTGCGTTCCTGAAACCACCACCGCCATTCGATACCGCCAAAAAGCAGAATATTGGTGAAAAATGCTCTAGAAGAAGTAGATGAGAAAAAAATCATCAAATACTTAAAGAACCTTGCAGGCGATGGAGTGAAAGAAGTGATAAATAAAATGTCACAAGCTGATGAAGTATTATACCGTCAAACCAATCTAATGCCGAATGTCGATTATGAAAGGTACGTTTTCAAACAGGCAAGACAGCAAGCTGGTGAAACAATGGATGAGTTCGTCGAAAGGCTTTATACCCTCATCAAGAACTGTAAATTCAGTGAATTCAATGACGAAGAAGCCATGCATCTCGGAGTCATTGATGTTTACCTCTCTGATTCATTCAGACGATGCATGCTGAAAAAGACACTCAGTTTAGAAAAGGTTGATTTGGGGCTTTTCACAGCGCTCTCTGCAGTGGTGAAACGTCTACAACCTGTTGCAGGGACAGCCTTTTCTAGACTCACTTCCGCAGGTGACCATCACCACAGACTCCTTGCTCTCCGGGATGGGGAGCACATCTACATCCCCACACAATCCAGGGCTTGTGGACACACATGCAGCAGGGCCTCCACATCAAGGGCCTGATTCACAGAACTAACTTACGTGAAATACGTAAAGTTAGTAATTTTCGGTATTCACAGAATACACTTACCAATACTAACTTTATGTCCGCTCCCGGGCCGGAGATTCCGGCCCTGTGGCGGAATTTCCGCCTCTGGGCCGGAATCTCCGCCTCCGGGCCGGAATACCCTCATTTAGGCCGTTTGAGCATTGAAACGGCGTAAATGAGGGTACCTACAATTGCTGGCCATTCAGTTTGCTCTTCGAGCTTTCCTTCCACTTAATCACAACAAGGTTGTTTAATTCCGATTGGACAACACCATGGCCATGTTTTACCTGCAAAAACAAGGGGCATGCACCCTCCCCAGCTGTCTGTTCTAGCCTTGAGCATTTGGAGGTGGGCGATACATCACAAGGTGAAGTTAGTAATACAGTACTTTCTGGGTCCTGACAACGACTTGGCCGACCTGCTCAGCAGGACGCATCGACAAGTCAATGAGTGGGAACTCCACCCCCAGAAACTACTCATTGACTTCCAGCTGTGGGTGTTTCCTCACATAGACCTGTTAGCCACCGCCGAAAATGCAAAATGCCTAAACTTCGCTGCCAGGCTACCACACTAGTGTTCCATGGGCAATGCACTATGGATGAACTGATCATTGATATATACCTCTGTTTACCACCATTTGTAGTCCGCAGGTCGAGGCAGACATCCCATACCCTCACCCTTGAAGCCGCAACCTGGGCGCGCCAGCCTTGGTACTCTACTCTCCTGGAACTCTCTCTCAGTTTCTCATGAAGCTTCCCAATAGGCCAGACCTTCTCCCCCAAAACCACAGAACTCTCCGGCACCCCAATACTCGGCAGCTCAATTTTGTGAACTGGCTACCGAGGTCTGTTGGTTCTTCCAACCTTTCGTAGGAATGTATATCCATTCTCCACGAAGCACACAGATCAACTAGACAGCCAAATGAGTTTGTTTTGTGCACTATTGCCTTCCAAAACATATCAATTCTTTCACACATTGTCTATTACCTCCTTCACCTTCAATAGTCAGGCCTTGCCGACACCTTCAATCAGTTAAATTTGGTTGCTGTGGCTGCATACCTACAGAATAGGGCGCACACTTTGCTCTTCAGACTATCCGTCATTAAGGCCTTCATGAAAGGACTTATGAGGGTGATCCGCCCCAGACGACTCCTGCTGCAGTGTGGAATCTCAACATCGTCCTAATAGGCTCATGGGCCCATGTTTTGACCCCTTTACTCTTTCCTGCTTCAATTTCTTTCATGGAAGGTAGCCTTCCTTGTAGCTATCACTTCCCTTAAGCGAGTCAGTGAGGTACACGCTCATCTTAGAGGAGCCTTTCTTCAGGTTCATCCAGCTGCAGTGGTTCTTAGAACCAACCCCAAATTTGTCCCTAGGGTGGTTTCGAGTTTTCATCTTAATCAAACGATAGAGTTGCCAGTTTTCTTTCCACATCCAGAGTCTGTAGCGGTCTGTAGCGGAACACGCCTTGCATCTCCTGGCTGTCAAAAGGGCGTTTGTAAGGAAATGCCTTTTTTTTGTCACCCCCCCTAACTTTTTTTTACCCTTGAGTGCACTGAGACCTGCTAACCAGACCTCCATGCTAATGCCTTGAACCAATAATGTATGTCGAATTGGAAATGGCTAACTTAATATTAAGTCCCTAGTAAATGGTACCCTGTTACCCAGAGCATGTAAGTTAGAAGGGTACCCCAGGGCATGCAGCACTGATTGTGCCATCATGGAGGCCCCCGAGTAAAACAAGTCCCCAAGTCCACCACTGCAGACTGGTAGAGCAGTTGTGCACTGCTAGCCTGATTATGCCATTGAAAGAAATGGCAAAACCACCACTTCCCCTGTACATGTGTGTAAGTCACCTCTCTGGCAGGCCTGCTGAGTCCTAAAGGCCGGGTATGACATATGACACAGGCATGACATGTACTTTACATGTGCTGGCAGTAAAACCCACAGCTACTGTTTTACTGAGGAAAGACTTGGTTGCCCAATTGGCAAGTACAAGGTTATAAGCTGACCCTCCAGCTGTGCTAAATCCTGAATGGTGCGACCAAAGTGGACACTCCAAGGTATCACACAACTCGTTACATTTAGCCCAACTTGTATCTCTCATCGAAATTATTGTAACGTATTGCAGTGTGCAGCTTTTAGCAAAACTGCCACGTTGTCGCCTTTAAAACTCCTGTGCCTTCCCGGGCACACATGAAGCCTTCTTCACGAGACAGCTTTCTGCCCTCCTGGAGAGATGTGCCAATGACTCTCAGGAAGGAGAACAATGAGGGATTGCAGGCCAGGGAGATATCACCTCCGTCCTGCAGGAAGCCACTTGGTGGTTAGCTCCAAAAGGCAGGCTTCAAAGGAGAAGCTGCCTTTGAAGTGCATTGACTGGGCCCATGTGTTGTGTTCTGTGTGCATGTCTCAGTGGGTTACCTTGCTTTTTTCCACACAGCCTACATTCCCTGCAGATGTTCCTGACTGTGATGCTTACTGAGTTGTCCTGTGTTTGCCGTAGGTGTTAGGACTAGGTTTCCTGGGATGTGGGTGCATGGTAAATTACTGGTCATATGAGAGTCATCGGTGGGTGTGTTTGATGTAATGGCCCTGGTACTTGTGCAAACTCCCATGGGACATAATCAGGATTCACCACTGCACTTTGGTGTTGCCAAAACCAGGTTGTTTTCACTTTGTGGTGGCTTCATGTGACTGGATAACTTGTATGTGTGTGTGAGTGCTCACTCTCATCAGATCCTAGCCTTCAATGTCTGATGCTGTGAAAATGTGTTCTTTGTGGGTCTCCATGTGCTCTCCATTGGTCTGGGACTGTGCCAAGGATCCCAATGTGTCAGATAAGTGTCACGTCATGCACATGTACCTCATAATATACAGTGTGGGAGTCATTCGCAAGGGATGTTGCCTGGCCATGTGTGATGTGTTTGTACACCTTGGATCCCCCCTCCACCCCTGGGATTGTCATCGGTGCATGTGCAATGTCAGGAGTCCATGTGTGCTTGGCTGCTGCTCATTGTTGCAGATCAAGGTGTGTGGCATTTGGAGTGGGCATATTTGAGTGTTCTCATGTCTAGGACCCTACATACATAGTGGGCTCACATCACAGCCCATGGCCGTTTAGTTTTCTGAGTGAGTGTGATGGCAGTTTGGCTGTCACTACATGCCACAGTGTGCACATGTGACTGTGCTCCACAGTAGGGTGTACATCCAAATTTGTAATCGCAGAGGGCTCATCATACAGGCTACTGTCGCCACAATGTGGGCTCCTTGTGGGTATTGATGGAGTGGGTCTGTCTCTTGCTGTGTTTGTTGCTGTGCAGCCCAGCTTAGGTCACATGAGTGTGTTGTGGAACCACTCATGTCACAATGGCTGATTGCCCACATAGAGGTGGCCAGTTCCTGTGGGACTTCTGGATGTCAGTGTGTACACATATATCTGTTTTGAGTTAAACCCCACATGATGTGTGTCGTACTAGCCTGAGTATACTAAGACACACACACATGTTGTGTTCATTATGCAGTGTGGGGCTGGCTGGTTGTGTTTGTGCACCTGCACCCATGCATTGGTATGGCTTTTCTGGACATTGCCTGGAAGGCGGGTGTAGGTATTGCCGTACTGTCCCTGGGACTCCTACCTCATCATTCGGCGCATTCTTCATGGTTATTATGTTCCATTGCTGCCATGGTATGGGTCTTGATCACCTGATGGCTGCAATCTACACAGGATTCCTTGGTATGTGTGTCTGTTTGTGTGCATATGTGTGTATGCATTCTGGTGGCCACTGCTTACATTGTGTAATTGTACATTGGAGGCATTGTCAGCCCCCATGTGCACTGCTACTCTGCACATGTTAGAGGGATGTTAGTCGACGCTGGACACTTCCACTTAACAGATCTGTGTTTGTTAGCAACACACCCACTACTTAGCCACTACATTGCTTGTGGTGTTACGACCAGGAATCTGACATGCATATTTGCATTGGCTGTCATTTTTGGACAAGCACTCACATTTAGCTCACGGAGGTGGGGTGGGGTCTTGCCCCATTGATGCAATGTTCCCGATATGTATGGATTTAGGATGCCACACTCACCTTTTGGTCAGAGTAGGGTGGGAGGGATCAAGCCCCATTAGCACGATGTACCACGTTTGGTGGTGTTTTTACACCACATCCACCTTTTGCTCACAGATGTGATGTGAGTTACAGTATGTGTTCCCTTTCAGTGTCACTGTTTCTGGGACTTCACACACAATACACAATCTTGGCATGATGGTAGGGTGAGGGGTGTTTGGCCTACAAGCCGTATGGGTGGGAATGCTGGTAGTGATAGGCATCCCCCCTTGTAGGTAGAGTATGCTGGTAGTGATAGGCATCCCCCCTTGTAGGTAGAGTTTGCTGGTAGTGATAGGCATCCACCCCCTATGGGCTGGAGAATGCTGATAGTGAAAGGCACTCACCCCCATGCAGGTGGAGTATGCTGGTAGTGATAGGCATCCACCCCCATGCAGGTAGAGTATGCTGGTAGTGATAGGCATCCCCCCTTGTAGGTAGAGTATGCTGGTAGCGATAGGCATTCACCCCCTATGGGCTGGAGGATGCTGGTAGTGATAGGCACTCACCCCCATGCAGGTGGAGTATGCTGGTAGTGATGGGCTTCCCCCCTTGTAGGTAGAGTATGCTGGTAGTGATGGGCATCCACCCCTCTGGGCTGGACAGTGCTGATAGTGATAGGCATCCACCCCCATGTAGGTTGGGACTGCTGGTGGTGATAGGCATCCCCCTATGGGTTAAGGACTAGGCATCCACCCCCTATGTGCTGGAGAATGCTGGTAGTGATAGGCACTCACCCCCATGCAGGTGGAGTATGCTGGTAGTGATAGGCATCCCCCCTTGTAGGCAGGGTATGCTGGTAGTGATAGGCATCCACCCCCATGTAGGTTGGGACTGCTGGTGGTGATAGGCATCCCCCCCTATGGGTTAAGGACTAGGCATCCACCCCCTATGTGCTGGAGAATTCTGGTAGTGAAAGGCACTCACCCCCATGCAGGTGGAGTATGCGGGTAGTGATGGGCATCCACCCCCTCTGGGCTGGACAGTGCTGATAGTGATAGGCATCCACCCCCATGTAGGTTGGGACTGCTGGTGGTGATAGGCATCCCCCCTATGGGTTAAGGACTAGGCATCCACCCCTATGTGCTGGAGAATGCTGGTAGTGATAGGCACTCACCCCATGCAGGTGGAGTATGCTGGTAGTGATAGGCATCCACCCCCTATGGGCTAAACACTGCTGGTAATGATGCCCCCCCCCTACTGGTTGTGCCTGCTGGTAGTTATGGCTATCTACCCCCTATGGGTGTTGAACTTGCCGTCTGCGGGGTACGCGTCGATTCCTGTTGTTCATTCGTTCGTAGACGTACAGTGCAGGGATGACATGCGCGATCGGATACATGCTTGGTTTGTCTCGTACCCGCTGTTCGTGTTGTGGCGCGAATCGACGCGAAGAGACTCCTGTTCCGGATGCTGAGACGTCCCGTCAGTGGCGAACCGTTCGGCGCGTAGGAAGTGCGCATCGTACTTGCCCGGCCGGAAGCTGCTGTTTAAATGCCTCCGGACGAGTCGATTTCAGCGGTTATGGTTCTGGCTCGTACGGAAAATGTTGCTGATTTCGGAGCCTATGGCTCGGTCGGCAATCGGACACATTTGCGCATCGTACTTCCTTGCCCGGATGGATCGGCTCCGGGACCGAGTGGGTCGTAAGGTAAGGCTATGGACGGCTCTCGGAGGGCTGTCCGACCCGGATCGGAATCGGCCCCTAAGTGATATAAGGAATACAGTAGTCACGATAGAGAGAACACATCTTGTACTCCACAACAATCAAAAATGAGGAGTTGGAGTTAAGATGTAGTTGCCGACGACGTTTCGATCCCCAACAGCGGTTATGGGATCAAAATCAGGACAAGTCAATCTAAATGCCTGAGAGGTAGCTGTGGGTCCAAGCTGAGGACTGCAATTCCAGTGAACAGAGGGACGATGCCCCGCCCCTGGACCCTGGTCTGCACGGGATGTAAGGGGAAGAAACAATGCTTCCGCCGATGTCAAGGAAGGTTTTTTTAAAAATTCTATTGCCAGGCCTAAGTATCAAGGCTCACGATGGGCACCCGACCTCAAAACAGCACCCTGCACCCGGCCGCCCTAGTGCCGCTGAGGGTGCCCCTTTGGTGCTAACTTGGTCCCCAACGTGCCCTGAGCTTAACCCTAGGAGCTTTGCTCCCACAACCCCGTGGCCTGCTTGCCAGCAGCCACCAACCGGATTCCCCCTATCCTCCATAGGATAACATTGGGCCTCAACACTCTGCACCCGGCCGCCCTAGTGCCGCTGAGGGTGTGTGGGTGCAGCGCCAATTATCAGTGCAAATATCACTCAATAATTTGCATAATAAAGTGAAAAGACAGTTATTTCTACACATACAGCACCACATGAAGGGTCTTAAGGCAGGTTTGTAACATATAACAAACATAAAAAGGATACAGTATTCAAAAGCATATTCTCCATTGAAGGTCTTTTAATGTAGCAATGTGCCCCATACTATCACTTGTCAAATGTGAATGCTACATCCCTGAGAGGTGCCTGTGTTATTCAAGATAGCACCACAATGGAATCTGTAAAAATGCATTGCTGTGTCCTATCCTTAGCCAACCACAGAACATTCCTTCTATGCGTTTTATCTCCTGCTGCATTTCTTGCATGCCTTTCGCAGCCCTGCCAAGTACCATGCATCAGGCTTAGACTAATGCATTTTAGTGTGGTGGTCTGCATCACTGCACTAAAATGCATTAATCACACATTTGTAGCGCCTTGACAACACCTGCATGCTGTGAGGAAGAAGCTGGAACTGCAGCTGCAAAATGCACGTCATGTGATAACTGTGCTATATTCAAACTGCCAGTTTGTGGTCTCATTGTGCAACATACTTTTGATCATCCGGATATTCTTCTGCTACTGACACTACTAGACCAGCAGGCATAATCGGAAACAATTAAACAAATGGTAGCTGTATCTAACCACCAGCATATTTCTGTCTTTTTTCTAAATCGCACAGAGAACATACTGGCTGTTGGATTGCAGAAAATGCTGCTCAAATTAAGCGCTGGGGTGACATTCGCAAACAAAGGAAGTGTTGCTGTAGAGAAAGTAAAATGGCTGCTATGCGGCGGCGACGTTGAGACCCTAATCTCTTTCTGTTCTGGACGTGTGGGCGGCCGGGCCTGGCTGCTGGCTTGGAGGACACTTGTGCCTGTCTGAAAGGGTAGTTAGTGCCGCTGAGAGGTAGCACTGCAGGAGAGGGACCCCACTGCTGTGCGGGAAGTGGTGGCCTGTCGCTTGGGGGTGCTCAGTGAGGGAAGGGGCCTGGGTCCACTGGGGCCTTCCCGACCCCGCTCTTGGTGTGAGTTAGAATGGAAGGACCCATCAAACATTCCACTCACCTCCTGGGCGCAGTACCCAAAAACAGCTTAGCTGTCTGCTCATTTCCAGCAACGCTGTTGCCGGGAACACTCAGCTGCGGTGCTCCACTTTGTTTGGGGACAATTTGAGTTGGCCATTGTCTGGACCACCTGGGGAACTGGCAGTCTTTGGAATGCGCGATTGCCTAATAGCCTCTTAGTGAGAAAGCAACAAGGAGCGCAGGACTATTTTTCCACAGGAGGAAGAAAAACACACAAGGAAGAGAGCAAGAGGAGCACAGAGGAGGGAGCGTTTAAAGGTAGGAGAAACACAGGAGGGAGAAAGCAGCATGGAGCAGTTGGGATGGCAGAGAAAAGCACAAGAGGGACAGAGAGCATCACTGAGAGCAGGAGTGTTTTGCAGATGGAGAAACACACAGAGAGGAAAGCAACATGGAGCAGGGAAGCATACAAGGGAAAGATCAACACGGAGTGCAGGAGGTAGTGCCTCGGTGACTGCTTCAAAATATGCTTTTAAATTTTATTAATAGATCTAGCACACCGCAGTGGTGCAGGTCCAACTACCTCATACCTTGATTTTGCTCACAAGAAAGTGTCACTCATAGTCATTGAAATGGCACTCATAATACACTGAAATTAAGAAAACGTCTCAAGTAGCAATCTGAAACCTTGGTAGCTATGCATTTGTTAATAAAGCGTGGCAGATTGTGTGCCTTTTTGAAAGTTTTAATGTTAATTTCAGCGCCCTTCTTGCCTATACACAGCGCTGCAATTAACTTGAATACTTCCAAAAAGGCACCTAATCTACACCGCTCTATCAATAGGTTGACCATACGTCACAGATTTGCCGGGATAGTCCCGGCTTTTCACCACCTGCCCCGGTAGATTTCAGTAAATTTGGCTCATGTCCTGGTTTTTAGAGCGGGTTGACTGAAAACGGTGGTAGGTGCCTTTTTATGTTTTCCAAAGCAGTGATAGTTAGCAGCTGTTATAAAAAATCTATTTAATTAACTGGCATGATACTGGCTTTAAAATCTTTATTTTATCAATGTTTTTACTGCCTCTTCTGTAATTCTATGCTGATGAGCGATGTTATTCTGTGTGCTCCATTTAAGTAAAAATTGTAGCCAGCCCTGCCAAGTACCAAGCATCAGGCGTTAGACTAACGCATTTCAGTGTGGTGGTGCACATCACCGAACTGAAATGTGAAGTCATGCATTTATAAAGCCTCCTCCGATGTCAAACCCACTGCCAGCTGGTAATTAGAACCACTTACAGAAAGCTGGCAGTGCCCGGTCAGCCCTGCTTGCGCAGACTTGCGGGTTGGCTCAGCTAGGTTTGGGCTGGCTTCAGGGGCTACAATGTAACAACTTCACCCGTAGTGGGCTGGCGCCGCATTCAGCTACAGCTACACTGACCTCACGTGACAAAGCGAGCAAATCATTGTCTGCATGATTTACCCTTGGCCCAGTGTCCGATAGATTGAGTCTGACTACGCTCCTAGCTATGGGTGCCCTACCGCCTTTTCTTTTTTTTCGTTCTTTTACGGAGTTTTCTATAGCGCAAACTTGACCCAAAGGTATCGGGTATCAGAGCGCTTTACACAAGTACTAGTTGCGTTACTTGTGGACACATTCATTTTTTTGTTAGGCACGGGGAGATTAAGTGATTTGCCCAGAATCACAGGATTTTGCGGGTCCTTGCCGAGACTCGAACCTGGTTCCACAGATTTGAAGTCGACCGCCCTTGCCGTTAGGTCAACTCCTCGCCTGCGGTGCGAGCGTGCAGCATGACAGTCAGTTTACATTTGGCAGTGGGCACAGCGCATTGTTGTGCAGACCGGGGCGGCCCTAATGTGCCCATGGCCACCCGCGACCCGACCCAGACTACGGCTGCCGCAGGAGTGGTGCTACTTCATGTTTAGCAAATAGCCTGCACGAGTCGTCGCGTCCTGGACCGTGGCATCTGCCCGCAGCGTGGCCCGTGCAGGGGGAGTTGTCTGCTGGCATCTTCATAAGTCACAGGTGAGACCCCGGGGTGTAACTAGCCTTGAGTCAGGTATGTTGATAGTAAACCCTGCCAACCCATACGCATACCAGACATGGTGTTGAAGCGGCCTTAGGACGTCGGCCGTAACGCAGGCTGTGCACACCGAGGACCGTGCTAAAACTATCCCAGCACTGTGGCATTTAAATAAAGAAAGCGCACTTATGAATGCTACTTCCTGTACAGCCTGCCATGCCAGTCACTTGCAGGCCCTTGGTAGACTGTGCTGGAAACTGTGAAAGTGCGGTGCAGTCCAGGATGGCGATATGAAATAATTTAATTAAAATCTTACCTGCTCATTTCTTCAGTCCCCTGCAGCCTGACAGACAAGTTAATTTTGCCGAATGTTGTTCAGTTGTTGACTGAACAACCGTTCACCACATGCCCAATTTCAATTGCGTGACACAGTTACAGTGTACTGGCACCAGGGTCACCATCACGGCCCGGGTGACAGCGAGCTGAGACTTAGAGCTACCCTGTGCAGTTTACGTTATGACTCGGATTCAGTGCAGCCCCTAGGACACACAGGCAGCAGCCCCTCTCTGCTGACACAGACCAAAGGCTGCATGTAATACCTATAACGGAGCACCGTACAATCTGAGGCCAGTCCTGAGAGTCGGCCTCTCTCCTGCAATAATCAGCAAAGCAACGCCAATGACCCCTAGCCCCATCTCAACCTGGCCCGAGTCTTGCTTGAAACAGGTGAGCTGAACAGTGCGGATGTGAATGGGGTAAAGATGGACGGCGAAGGAGCAGGTTGGTTCTGGTGGTTATGAATGGAGTTAGTTCTAATGGCTGTGTGGTATTTGAATGCACTGGGTGGGGCAGGTTGGTTCATATTGGGAATAGCGTTCTAGTGTACTTGAGTAGAACCAGGCTGATTTTGCTCTCAAGTAAGTGTCACTCATAGTTGTTGAAATGTCACTCATAATTGCACTGACATTTTTTAAATTTCACACATAGCAATCTGAAACCTTGGCAGCTATGTGCTGTCCCTTTTCTGTTTGTATGAAATGTCCCGGTTTTTGGCTTTAAAATTCTGGTCACCCTATCTCTCAACAAAAGGCACGTAGCAAGCCTAACAGCACGACGTGTACTTTCACAATCCCTAATATATATTATGGATTGTAAAAGCACACGTCGTGCTGTTAGGCTTGTTGCATGCTTTTTGTTAATTGAGCGCAGCAGATTGCGTGCATTTTTTAGAGTGTTCACGTTAATTGCAGCTCCCGGCATGCTTACACTCGGGGCTGCATTTAACATGAAAACTGTAAAAAAGGTACACAAACTGCTGATATCTGTTAAGAAAAAGCACGCAGTAAGCCCAACAGCACCACGTGCTTTCACAATTACTAATACATATTAGTGATTTTGAAAGCACACGTTGTGCTGTTAGGTGCTGTTCGGCTTGTTTCATGCCTTTTGTTAATAGAGTGAGGCAGATTGTGTGCCTTTCTGAAAGTTTTCATGTTAATTGCAGGGCCCGACATGCTTACACACGGGGCTGCATTTAGCATGAAAACTTTTAAAAAAGGCACACAAACTGCTGCGCTCTGTTAAGAAAAAGCATGCAGCAAGCCCAACAGCACCATGTGTGCTTTCACAATCACTAATACATATTAGTGATTGTGAAAGCACACGTTGTGCTGTTAGGTGCTGTTAGACTTGTTGCATGCCTTTTCATAGCTGTCAAGGTCTCAGATTGCTTATGTGTGACATATTAATAATTTCAGTGTAATTATGAGTGACATTCAACGACTCTGAGTGACACTTTCTGGAGAGCAAAATCAAGCAATGAGGACGAGTGAAACATATATATATATAAAAAGAATTACACTCATTTGAGCAACTAGAAACTATAAGAAGATCCTAAAACTGCTGGAAAGCACCAGAAATGGAAGGGCACTAACCTAGTAAAAAGACTTACAGGCACATGCATCAAAGCTTTTTGCGATCGCAAACGGTGCGATTCGCAAAAATCAGCCGTTTGCGATCGCAAAATTAGCTTTTGCGATGCATCAAAGGTCAAGGCCCTCGCAATTTGAGAATTCGCAATTAATTGCGAGTTCTCAAATTACGATTGCATTTAAGGAATCGCAAATTGAGATTCCTTAAATGCAATGCATTAAAGTAAAAATATTAGCGATTTCGCTAATAGAGGCGCAAATTACCATGAAGTTGAACTTCATTGTAATTTGCAGAAACTTTGAAAAATGCACTAAAGTGCATTTTTCAAAGTTCCATTTACACACACACATGCCCTTGGGGCATGTGTGTGTCAAGATGTACCCATATGCAGATTTCAGGGTGCAACAGGGTGTCCTTCTGACACCCTGGCACCCTTGAAATGCATTCTCAATTTGCGATTCTCTAATTGAGAATCGCAAATTGAGAATGTCTTCCCATTCATTCCTATGGGCCTCTAGGCCCATAGGAATGAATGGGGAGGTATTCCTTAATTGCCACTCGCAATTTGCGAGTCGCAATTAAGGAATGTTTAGAAATCGCATAGGCTTTTGCGATTCCTTAATTGCAATTCCTTAAAAATCGCAATTAAGAAATCGCAAAATCCAACATTGATGCATGTGCCAGTTAGCTCACAACTAATCCTCATAAAATACCGTTTTGCGAATATGCATGGATCGTCTTCTGCATGAAAAAAGTCCCGTTCTCAGTTTGAAATGTAAATTAAGAAAAGCATGTCTCATTAACTGTGACTGGAATTGCTGGCCTAATGGGTTTAAGCACATGTTGCAAAGAATAAGATGAACTTCAGAGTGCAGAGCCTGTAGTGTAGACTGAGTGTGCATGAATGACAAGCGTTATTACAAGTGACACGGCTGTTCGTGATGTCGAGCTGAGGAAGTACAGAAACACACCTTTGCTCCAAACTGCCTGCTTTGCGTACAATGGACAGCAAGCATTTTTGGCATTAAGAAATCTTAAACACACAAACTCAAACATCAGAAACACGCGCTTCACTTATTTTATAGCGGAAAACCATAACCCCTGAATATTTCGGGGCTCATTACGATGCCCGCCATCGTCATGAGATTTACCCCCGCCACATTATGATGGCGGTGGGTACCCCGGCGGACGGAAAGTCCGTCCGCCGCTTTTCCGCCGGTAGCAAACCTCACGATTGCCTGGCAGAGCGGTCAGCATGCTCACAATGGCGGCGGAGCCCAGCAGGCTCCGCCAGCACAATTATGATGCCGGCGGAAGCCAGCCTTTCCGTGGCGGTTGAACCGCCATTGAAAGGCTGGCGGAGAATGCCTTCAGGGGCCCGTTGCGGGCCCCACTTGTGTTGGGGGGAGGTGTGGGTGCACTGGGGGGGTACCATGTACATTTCACTGCACCAAGTGGCAGGCACAGTGTAGTGCCTGCCACATAGTGCAGTGAAATGCATAACATGCTCCTTTCAACATCGCAGCGGTGCTGCTGTCAGCAGCCACCGCCGCAATGTTAAAGGTGTGGAATACGACCGCAGTGGTGGCGGTCCCATCATAATTGTATAGGCGGTACTGCCGCACGCATGGCGGTCGGACCCAATCACCGCTACGGTGGCGGGCGGCCAAATTCGCCCACCATCGTAATGAGCCCCTTAGTGTCCAGTGGGTATGGTCTACTCAGTCTGTTACGGTTAAAGGATATTCGACGGTGGGCCAGTAACTGTTTGAACGCCGATTTCCACCTAGTTAACAATGTAATTTAAGAAAGCACACCAAAACCAGTGTTGCTTAACAACAAATTGATTACTCAGTCAGTGAAAAACGGATTCTGGAGGCCGAGAGTAACCGTACACAGTGTAATTACAGGGCTTTCCTGGTACTGACAGTACAGTCAGCTCAGCTCAGTCCAGTCCGCTGTTACTACGTAACTTGCAGGCTCAGCCTCGTAGCTAAAGGTTAATGGATTATTAATGTTCTATTAAAATCAACATCATGTTAGTAGTAGTCATGAATTCTATCTGAGTGGCCGACGACTGTGGTCTCTTCTTGCAGCACGGCACGGACGCATCCAGATCTTTTAAGATCCGATCATACCTCTGCAGCGATGATCAAAGCCACTGATTGGATTATCACTGCCCTGGGACAGGAGTGCAGGGCGGGGCGGGAGGGGTGGAGGAGCCTAGGGGAGCTGGGCACTTCCCTTGGGGGCTAGAGGGGTGTTTAGTGTCACCAGACTCCCATGCCAGTAGAGAATGCACCACGCCACCTATACGTGTGAAATGCACTAACTGCGTTCAGTAACATATGCACGTCACACGCCCGTCCATGTTGGAGGACACTTCAGCCACCCACTCTTCCTGTGCTCGCGCCCTGAAGCGGACTGCGTGGGCGTTTTACAACAAGTCTATAAATAAACTGGGAGGTCCGGGCACTTGATCACCACTTACGGTGGAGTGACCTCTCACCTGTCCTCCTTACACCCCTCCTATCAGGCAGCCCCTCTGCCGCCACCCCCTACGAGGCGAGTTTTGAGCTGAGCTCTCAAGGGTCATGGGGAAAATAGCCATACACCCCTTGGGGAAACATTATGACACCCGCAAACATCATGGATACTCAAATCCTTAGGCACTATGGTGACATACCAGTTGTGGAAGGCGCTATACAAGTAAATGCTGATAACATACACTAAGGGCGCTTTCTGTGAACTGCCAGTACCCCAGGATTGTACAGGCAAGTTGTGGGGTAGGACCACTGTACTTTCATCGAATGTGGCCAGGAGGACAGCTAGGTTGGTCCACCCATGTGCTCTCTCTTTGACCTCCCCAGCCAGTGAATTAGCACTACTGTGTGGCTTCAGGTGTTTCCGATCCTACACAGCGGGGTGAAGCCTGGCATGTGGAGCTTAAGGCGGCGGGGGGAGGGGGCGAACAATGCGATACTCAGAAAAACTCCCACAGGGGTCAGAGGGTCCCTAACCCGGGTGGGGGAGGGGCACATTCAGCCCCAGTCAATGAACATCTCTGTGAGGCTTTTGTTAATAGAGCACAGCAGATTGCGTGCCTTTTTGAGAGTGTTCATGTTACTTGCAGCTCCCGACATGCTTACACACGGGGCTGCATTTAGCATGAAAACTTTCAAAAGGCACGCAAACTGCAAGCGCTCTGTTAAGAAAGGCACGCAGCAAGCTCAACAGCACCACGTGTGCTTTCACAATCACTAATGTATGTTAAGGATTGTGAAAGCACACGTTATGCTTTTAGGCTTGCTGCATGACTTTTCTTAAGACAGCGCAGAGGGGGCAGATTGTCTGCTTTCCTTCAAGTATTCATGTTAATCGCAGCGCCCATCATGCTTCGACACGGCGCTGCGATTAACATGAATACTTGCCTCTCGTGGTGTGTGCGCGCTTCAAAGAGGACACTGCGCGCCCAGATTCACATATGTGCGTGCGCGCGAATGCGCGCAGCTTAAAAGAAACAGTGCCTCCCACCATATTCGCCTATAAACGACCCCACCAATATTATAGAATATTACACAATTAACACAAGTTTTAGAAAAATAACCAATATTTATCTGTGCAAACAAAACCAAAACGATACGGGCCGGTCGTGGCAACCGTTGCGGTTGCGAGGTGAAGCGTAGTGGTGCGGCGTGCAGTGTCTTCAAGTCGCGGTGCAGGCAGCAGCTCAGTGACGGTCGTCCAGCTGCATTGGTGAGACCTGGGCTGCGATGCGGAGTGAGGCGGTGATTGTTGAGGTGCTGTCAGGTCATGGTGCAAGCAAAAGTGCCGGTTGATGGCAGCCGGCGTCTGTCAGCCCAGACTGCGGTGTGGGACGGGGCAGTACGTCGTGTAACTTATGAGGGGTGCCCCCAAACCACGGTGCTGTCATGGGTGTCACAGACAGCGGCAGCGCAGTCGTTGGTGAGACCAAGGCAGCAGAGTGAGGCAAGGTGGTGCGGAGTGTAGTGTCCACAGGTCGCGGTGCAAGCAGCGGCTTGGTGGCGGCACCGGTCATCATCGGTGAGACCAGGGTTGATGTGTGAAGTGCGGCGGTGCCATCTGTGGGGCTTTCAGGACACTGAATCCGCAGCGGTGTCGGTGACAGTGTCGACTGCTTTCCCCCTCTGTGGCAACTGGAACCGCGGTTCCAGAGGCGGCACCCAGAGGTAGGTGAAGTCTTTGCTGTCCCTGAGACTTTGTGAACAGGAGGCAAGCTCTATTTCAAGCCCTTGGAGATACTCAGCAAGAAGTAAAGAAAGTTCAGTCCAGTCCTTTCACTGCCCAAGGCAGAAGCAGCAACTGCAGGCCAACCCAACAAAGCAACAACAAAGCAACAGGGCAGTACTCCTCCTCGCAGTTCTTCCAGCTCTTCTCCTTGACACGTTCCTTGATCCAAGTGAGTTTTAAAGTTCTGGGGTCTGGGCCCCAATATTTATACCGCATTACTCTTTGTTTTCTTGGGCAGAGAGTGTCCGTCCTTAGTCCATACCAGTTTGGTCCTCTCTGATCCAGCTTCCCAGCAGGAGGTGGAGACAGCATTCTCCAAGGCAGACCAGTCCCATTCAGGTGCAAGGAAATCTCCTCGTACTACTCTAAATGCAGCCAAGGTCTATTCAGCCCAGCCCTGACCCATCCAGGAAAGGCAGGACACACCTCGACCCCCCTCCCCTCAGTGGCTGTCTGAAGAAAATGCACATCCCCAGCCCCCATCACTCCAAAGTCAGACAGCCAATCCACAACCCAGCAGAGGCTCACAAGATGGCTAAGCAAGAAAATACCTACATTCTAAAAGTATTAAAAGAGTTCAAGCACACTAAACTCCGTTTCTCTATCTTGTCCCAATGGGAAGATGTACTCGTAAAATTTTACAGAGTATTCCCCATTCTATACTATAGGACAGATAGCCTTTCAATAGTGAAAAATGAATTACACTGTATTTCACTATAGACCATGTTACACACACCAGTACATGTCCTGCCTCTCACATACACTGCACCCTGCCCACAGTCAGACCTACCTTAGGTGTGACTCACATGTAATAAAAAGGAAGGTTAGGGCTTGGCAAGTGGGTGCACTTGCCAAGTCGACATGGCAGTAAACACTGCATGCAGACACTGCAGTGGCAGGTCTGAGAACACTTTGAACGGCTGCTCGTGTGGGTGGCACACGCAGTGCATCAAGCCCACTAGCAGCATTTGACTTACAGGCCCTGGCACTCTCAGTGCACTTTACTACTGCATACATGGCATCAGGTGGTTGTTGGGATCAACTATTTGGAGCTGGTATGCACTAACCTAAATATGCATTTTTGTTGCTCAAATGGTGAGCAGGTTCGAGTCTCTGAGGCCTGTGTTCATAGAACGGGGTAGGCAGGGTATTTCTCCTAAAGATACTGGGGTGTTTATACTGCTATGTAATTGTTAAATTTAGGGTTTAATACTTTAAAACAACCACAAAACTGTAGCCTTTTGGTGCAGTTATGTGACTTTCTGAGATCAGGTGTTGTATAGATAATAGTACAAGTGATGGTGTTGGAGTCACTTAATGTACACAGGCCAGCAGCGTCGCAGGGTGCCAAGCAGCGTTAGGTGGATAGGGCTTTAAATGAAAGCTCCTTGGTGGTTTAGGTTTGTGCACAGGCATGTTTGCTGGGATGTCCTTAGTGCTTGCGTTTTTCAGAGTGTAGCTAATCTGTTAACGTGCGCTGGGGGTACAGAGCTTGGGTGTACACTCTGTTGGGTTGTAGTTATCCTGACGGGCAAGGTTTGAGTCCCCCATGCTCCTTCCTACAGGTCTGTTTTCTGTTATTGTGTGCTCTCTAAAATGGCTGCCTGTGCTAGTTCTCCCTCACTGTCCTCCAACTTCCACAAGTGTTTATGAAGGGAGTTCTGTAATATATCCTCTACCTCCACTCTGACTCATCTTAAACCTCATTCTATACTCTTTCCAATGCACTACCCTATTTCTCACCCTATACCTCTAACAATATACCCTCTTCTTCCACTCTCTCTCTCACTCATCCCAAACCCCATACCACTACTATGATCCCCAAAATAACCCTTTCTATACTCTTCCCTTCTCTACTTCTCCTTGCATCATTCCATACCTCTTTTACTATTCAGATCTCCCAAACAAGCCTTTCTAAACCCTTCACTATGACTCTTCCCCCTCCACCTCCCTTTTATTCATCCCTAACCCCCTCCTACTGCTATGAACTCCCCAAAAAAACAACTTCCCAGATCCTTCCCTCTTCTATCCCCTCACTATTCCTTTCAATCCAAATAACAGACTAACATGTCCACCGCTCAAATTAATTTCATATTTCCCTAGACTAATTTACCACTAATCCTGTTTGGGTTCCGGAGTAGCGTGCTACCTGCCAAATAGTGCTTCAACACCTCATCAGAGGTAGCAAGCGCTATATAAATGCAAACTTTTCTCTTCACTATCCTTCTCAATCCAAATAACAGACTAACATATCCACCGCTCAAATTAATTTCATATTTCACTATACAAATTCACCACTAATCCTTTTGGGTTCCCGAGTAGCGTGCTACTCGCCAAAAAAGTGCTTCGATACCTCGTCAGGGGTAGAAAGCGCTATATAAATACTCATGGCTGCGAGAGCTGAGGAATGTGCAGATCGCCAGGCTTCTGATATGGAAGCTGGAACAGCCCAGAATGAATCAGCGTTGATAATGAAAAGTAAGCAGAAACAGAAAGTGGAGGCCCATAAGACGATGTCTCAGAAGAAAAATGTTGTTTCCGTTGTGGATTCTCGTTTCCACACGAAGGTAAATGCCCAGCCTTTGGACAGATATGCAAAGGCAGCAAGAACGAAAAACATTTCATAATGCCTCATCCCGTCCGATCAGAAGGAAAAACCCTCTATCATTGAAAGATTTAACTTCCCTACTCCATTCTTACGAGCTCCCGACTCCACCCCTTAATTTGGCGCACACGGATAACACACAGAAACTGTCCGTAATCCAATCCATCCCTCCCAATGCCTGTTGAGCTACAAGACACATTTCTAGAGGTATAGTTGAAAACAACCTCATGCGAGTACCCATCCTATACGAACCCAACACTACTCCTACTAAAGCCCGGCTAAAATGTATTCTGTTAAACTGTAGGTCGGCTGCACGACATGCTGCTGATATAGCCGACCTCATACTAACTAATGAACCTGACCTTCTAATTCTAACCGAAACATGGCTAAATGAATCATCCATGCCCATCCTAGACATACTAGTACCCCCAAACTATTACATCACAAGACTAGATAGACTTGATAGGCCAGGTGGTGGTATTGCCTGCCTACATCGGAACGACCTCCCTGTGAACCGCTCTAACTCCCCGGCTCTCTCCTCCTGTGAATACCTTTGTTTAGACATCACTAATAATAACAAGCCAATATGCTCACTACACTCATTTTACCACCCACCAGGAAACTACCTCACCTTTATCGAACACGTCATGGATATCCTAGCCACAAATGTCGGACAACAAAACATTCAAATATTCGAGGGGGATTTTAACCTCCACTGAAATGACCCTGACGATCCAGAGGTCAATAGCCTCAAAGCTTTCCTATCTGACCTTAACTTGTCCCAAATCTGTGACAGCCCCACCCATGAAAAAGGCTCAACCCTCGATCTAGTAATCTCCAAAGCGGACTCCACCCAGCTTGAATTGATCCTCCCCTGTGACTGGTCTGACCATCACATCATCACTTTCCATATCAATGAAACAGTTAAACCACTCTCTGTCCAACCCACAAGAACGAAAATCTGGAAGAGGAACCTAAAAAATGCCAGTCCCATCTCACTCGCAACCGCTAGTCCTATCTTCATGGTCCCACCGGTAGGGTTAGACGAGGTACATGATCTGACTAATCACTACTTCCACTCTATGAACGTGGTATTAGACAATCTAGCTCCCCTACAACTGAAATGAGTCGCCACAAAAGACTCAAAACCCTGGTATGATGGTAGGCTAAATGAAGACAGAAGATCACTAAGAGTAATTGAACGACAATGGAGAGCGGCACCATCCTCTGACCACCTCAAGTTACTAGGAAGCACGAGAAACTCCTATTACAGAAAGATTAGACGATCAAAAGCTGACTTCTTCAGTAAACAATTAGACCAAGCCAAGAATCGTCCCAAAAGGCTATTCGAACTAATCAATTCTCAATCTAAGGGTGTCTCCCACTCTCCCCAAGTTAATCCAGACACACTGCCCAATTGCGAAGAATTTGCTTCCTTTTTCACAACGAAGACAGAAAACATAAAAACAGACCTGCTTAACGATCTATTAACCCATACCGACCCACACATGATCTCTTCACTGACCCCGATTGTGACCCCGCTTAGATGCTCCGCAAAGTTCGACCTCAAAAACAACGCATCCTGGGCCTCCTTCAACACTTACAGCGAAGAAACTATCCTAAATACGCTCACGGCCCTGAATCCCTCCAATCACTTCACAGACCCTCTCCCAGCAAACTACTTAAAAGACTTCATTCCAATGTTAGTGCCTCTATGGACTAGGATTATAAACGCCTCTCTTCTGCAAGGAACCATCCAAGACATCCTTAAAGCAGGTCAGGTATCCCCCATCTTAAAGAAACCATCGGCGGACCCATCAGACCTGAATAACTATCGCCCAATATCCAACATCCCTACCCTGGCCAAACTTTTAGAAAAATGTGTTCACACGCAGCTTAGAAACCACATTGATCACTTCAACCTGCTCGATCAATTCCAATCAGGTTTCCGTGCAGGGCACAGTACCGAATCGGCCATGACTCACATAATAGATGACGCATTAAAAATCCTGGACCGAATCAAAGCCTGTTTACTAATCCAGCTTGACCTATCCTCAGCCTTCGACACTGTCAAACACGACAACCTACTAGACCTCCTGAAAGACAGAATTGGACTATATGGATCGGTCCTAAACTGGTTCACTTCCTTCCTTCAAAACAGAACACAAAGATTCAAGATCAATCAATCTTTATCCGAGCCCACCCCAGTCACTTTAGGAGTACCTCAGGGATCATCCCTCTCCCTGACACTCTTCAACCTGTTTATGGAACCACTCACTGAGCTTCTCAGCTCCTCAAATGTCCACTATCACATGTACGCAGATGACACACAACTCTACATAAAGATCCATTCACTTGAGGACATCAAATCCCTCAACTCAACGCTCCTAAAAACACAGACCTGGCTGACCAAAAACCACTTAAAACTAAACACCCTCAAAACGGAATTCCTCTTAATTGCTCCCCCCAACCAATAAACCATCATCCGCAAGTGGATGAAGCACCTAACAGCACTCGACGCTCAACCTCTCATTATCGACTCTGCGAAATCCCTGGGAATAACTCTGGATAATAAGCTAAATATGCAGAAACACATCAGCGCGGCAACTAAAGGAGCAAATTTTCAGATGAACACCCTGAGAAGACTGTGAGAAGTTGGCCTGGCATATGCTGTCCACTAATTATAGTGGGCACCTTGCACCAGTCCAAACAACCCCTTATTGGAGATAGGTTAAAGACAACCTTATTGAAAGCTATCCTAGTGGTAGCTATGGAGAGCAGCCTTCAGGCTAAGTCTTGAAGGAATGTAAAGCAGCTTGTTTTACCAGTCTATAATCTCTTGAGTGATCAAATGAAAGAGCACCACACCAGGTATATATTCAAAATATATGTATTTATTGCTAAACACACCCCTCTAGTCTCTTTATGAGGCTAGAGTTCGAAGTACACAAGTTATAAGTTATTTAAACACAGTAATAGCACAAATACACGTTTGGGCCCTAGGGGCGTACCAAACCATATACCAATAAAGTGGTATAAGAACCACGACTGAACTAGACACTAGGCCTAGAGCCTCTAGAAGTGCTTGGACCACAAGGAACCACCCAAGGTAGTGACACAGGGGACCCACGGGGACGCGTGCAGTGTAAATACACAACCGCGATACGCCGTTAACTTCTATGGAGAAAGTCGCGATCAGGAAATTAAAGAAAAGGGACACTTAAAGGAGGACTTGGAGCAAACCCTTTGAGAACTAGGTCGTTCTAGAGTCTCTACCCACGGGAGCACTGGAGTACTCGTGTTACCTCACCCAGGGAAGCCGGGTGCATAGGTGTCTTTCGGGGTCGGGTTTCGTCGTCGATTTGAATGGCGATCTGCTGCAAAGTGCTGCTGGCGACCAAGTGGAAAGTGTCCGGGTGGATCCAAGAGTGGATCGGAGATCTGAAGAACCTGAAAGCAGAGGGGACAGAGTCTGGGTCACTAGCCAGTGACCAGGAAGGCGATGAGCGGATGCCCACCGATGTCGAGTGCTTCAGGTAGGTTGACGGTCGTCTTGACTCTTCAGCCACGAGGTCCAGGAGGCGTTGTCGGTAACCAGGAGCAGGATTCGGGCTGATACACGATGTCTGTCGAGTGCTGAGGTGTCGGCGACCGGATTGGACCCAACAAGCCTTGGCAACGGCAAGTCTCGATGAAAGTGAAGAATGACGATGATGCAGACCAGCAAGGTCTGAGGAACTCACCCAGCAAGGGTAAGTGAGGGCAAGCCTGGAGCAACCAGGGAGCCCAAGAAGAAAAGGATTGGCCTTCGTAAAGGGCTACTAGCCAACGGGCTAGCGACCGCGAAGGAGCCTCGAGACATCGCACGTGGAGCTGGCTCACAGGACACTCGTGGAGTGGAGGCCAGTGATCTTCGGTGCAGTTGGTGCTGGAGGCTAGGGCTACTCGGAGCCCAAAGCACGACTTCGTGGAAGACCCAGAAGAGGATGCACTAGCAAATGCGTGCGGTATCCAGGGGTCACGGTTCCACGTTACTCACGACAGCTACGGGCCTCAGCTTTGCTGGGGACTCAGGGCAGCCTCGGGGAAGTCTGGAAATCTACCTCTGGTGATGCAAAGACTTCGGCGTCCGACGGAAGCTTAGGCGATGCAGACCGGACAATTGCTTCTTTGGTGCCTGCCAAGCAGGGGAGTCACTCCTTGACCCCAAGGGAGATTCTTCTGTCCTCTAGTCTTGAGTAGAGCATCGAAGGTCCAGGATTCAGTGTCAGAGTTTCGTCCAGGGATAATCTAAAAATCTTAAGGACTGGGTTCCTATACTTATACTAAGTTTAGGGGTTGGACTACTCTGTGGCCCCACCTATGGGTGGGTCAGGGCAGAGGGGTGGCTACACCCCTTTCCCTTTGTCCAGTTTGCGCCAAAGCAGGGGCTGCAAGCCCCTGATCCGGTTTGAACTGGGGTATGCACAGGGACACCAAGTGTGCCCCCAGTGCAGGACTTCAAAGCACCCGAAAGTGCTCCCGCCCAGCCCCAATACACATTATCCTGTCTGGGGAGGTGGTCACACCTCCCTGGGACAGGAAACCTATTGTCCAGGCCTCCCCTGCCGGAGTTTCGTCCAGCAGCAGGAGGCCAGACTCGTGTCTGTGGCAGCAGCATCCATTTTGTGATGCCAGGGCTTTAGAAAGAAGTTACCGGCCAGGCCAGGGTTAACATGTCTCTCCCTCTAGAAGGGTGGAATGCTACCCCGCCGCCAGAATTGGCGGGGGTAGTATTCCAAGATGTTTGACACCAAACACGACATGTTTCGGTGCAGCCATTCCAAAGTTAGCATTTAACGCGAGATTATAATGCGCTTAAGAGTATATGGTCAGGCTGCACTACAAACAGCATCAGAGAAGGGTCTCCAAACGCTGCAGAGGGGCCCTGCTCATGCAGGGGCACCCTCTCACATAGGAACCACGCACTCTGCCTTCAGGATTGATAAGGCCTGCCATAGGAGTGACTTATAGGTTTATATGTGTGTATGTATTTAGTGATATAGGTAACCTATATCACAGTAAGGAGTCCATGCACCACCTTACCCAGGCTGCAGTAGCAGACCTGTGGTGTCAGTTTGGATGGCCTTCCAGGGGTGGCATAATACATGCTGCAGCCCCTGGTAGGCCTCTGGGGTACCTAAGCCCTTGGTACATAGTATACCATATACTAGGGACTTATAAGGGCACTCCAGATTCCAATCAGTGATGTGCCTAAGGCACATGGAAACCATTTTAGAGAGGAAGCAGCTAGGCTGGGGTTCTGATTAGCAGGGCCCCAGCCAGACTAAGGTCGAAAAACAGTGAAGCATCAGCAAAAAGTGGGGGTACCCATGTGAAGCAGATCCTACTCTCCTACAAAGACTGAAACCCTTCCTACCTGCAAACGACTTCAAACAGGCAGTTCAGGCTCTAGTAATCCCCAGAGTGGAGTATGGGAGTGTCGCTCTTTGCGGCCTTCCCAGATCGACGACGGCCCCGCTAAGAGCCTCAATCAATGCAGCCACTAGACTCATCACAGGCTCCAAAAGAAACTGTCACATCTCCCCTGACCTTCGTGCCCTCAACTGGCTACCTTTTGAGGCCAGAATCCATTTGAAAATCGCCTGTATGACTCACAAGGCATTGCATCGCAAAAGCCCGAGATACCTAGCGGAGAAATTGGTGCTATCGGGTGGTAACAGAACCACCAGGAGCTCCTTTAATCTTCTACTGAAACCACAACCTTTTACCAAGAAGCAAACATACAACCGAACCTTCTCAGGAATGGCTCCCAGGATTTGGAATGCCTTGCCCCCATAAACGAGACAGAACCCGTCTGCGTCATTTTTAAAAAAGAAGTGAAATCGATTCTCTTGGCCAAATTCACTTGAACTATTGAAACATCCGAGTATATATTTGCTAGTCTGTAATAGTTACTACTTCTGTTTTTAGCCTAACATATATTATTTTTATGTATACTTCTGTCACCTATATTTGCCCTGTAAAGCGCACTGATACCCGCAAGGGTCTTGTTCGCGCTATACAAAACTTTCAAAATAAAAATAAATAAAATAAAAATAATGGTCTGCAAAGCAAAAGAGAAACTAAGTGCAAGAAGAGAAAATGGACGCCAGAAAGTTCCAGAAGATTCTAGCCATGCCCACAAGGAGGAACAGCAACATCAAGTGAGGCAAGTAGAGACTAAACGAAGTCGATCGTCATCAAATTCCTCTTCCAAAGGCTCTTCAACTTCACCATTGAGCGACAGTGAAGAAGATGGATGTGCAATGGAGATGTTGACTGCAGAAAGACATGCACATGTAGGATTGGCTGCTTGCAAGGAAGAACATAAGTCAAAGAGAGATCACCAGTTGAAGCGACCAAACTCATTTGGACAGTGCCCCAAGATCAGGCTAATGGTGAATAGCTGCCTTACAACTTTTATTATAGACAGTGGTGCATCGATCAACATCATGGCGGCAGAAAAATACAAATAACTGTCTCTGTTTCCACGTCTAACACCATTGAAAACAAAGGTGTACACATGGGCTGCTTCTACGCCATTGTAAAGTCAAGGGTCATTTGTAGCGACCAAGAGGCATAAGAAAACAACAGTACAAGCACCAATTCATGTCCTCCAAGGTACTTCGTCAAATGAATGTCTACTCAGTTTCAGCACTGCTGCTGACATGGGACTGATATACATCAACTGTAACCTCAATGCACATTCTCAAATAGTAAGTCAATTCCCGTTGTTGTTTCATGGACTAGGGAAACTCAAGACAATGAAGGTGCAACTTCACATTATTGGGGACATTCTTCCTGTTGCTCAGTGACACCGTCAGATTGCTTTTCATTTACTGGGGCAGTTGAGAAAGAACTAGAAACATTATTAAAGCATGACAGTATTATTTAAGCATGACATCATCGAGTGCTCTACTGGACCGACTTCATGGGTTTCGCCCATAGTGGTAGTGCAAAGAAAGGACATTGGAGGTGTAGTACACATTTGTGTTGTTATGCGCCAGGCCAACAAAGCAATCGAGAGAGAAAGACATCCAGGTACACACATAGCGGACATGATTACACAGCTGAATGGCTCCAAAGTCTTTTCCCATCTTTATTTGGACAAAGGATACTATCAAATCGAGCTGGAAGAGAACTCTAGGTACATCACTACTTTTTCAACTCATGTTGATCTGTTCAGATACAAAAGACTCAGCTTTGGTATGTCATCGGCTGCAGAAATCTTTCAGGATCTCATTCGCAAGTAATTCAACCTGTCACACATGCTTTTAACTATAGTGATGATACACCAGTGTTTGGGGCCACACGAAAGGAGCATGACAAAGCTCTTACAAAAGTATGCTGTCTGCTCACTGATGCAGGTCTCACGTTGAATGCAGAAAATTGTGGGTTTCACAAAACCAAACTCAAATTCTTTGGGCATATTTTCTCTGAAAGGGGAATGACTCCTGACCCTGAAAAAGTACAAGCATTGTCATGCACTTGCCCCCCACAAGATGTAACCATGCTGGGATCCTTCTTAGGCAAGTCCAGCTATTGCTACGGATACATTAATGATTTTGCCACGGTAAGTGCCTCATTAAGAGAGTTGACAAAGAAGAATATTTCCTTCCAGTGGTCCTCTGAATGTGACCGAAGTTTTAAGAAAATCTAACACACAATCGAAATTGCAACTGAAATGGCTTATTTTGATCCAAAGTTGCATACTGAGATCATAGTAGACGCGAGCCCAGTGGGGTTTGGCGCGATCCTTGCTCAACATAATGGACATCCAAATGCTCTGAGACACATTGTGGCCTATATTAGCAAACGTCTGTCTCAGACTGAATGTGCCTATTCTCAGCCAGAAAAACAGAGCTTGGCTGTAGTGTGGGCTTGGGGACATTTTCATGTGTTTCTGTATGGAAATCATGTCACCCTTGTCACTGACCACCAGGTGCTGCTCACCCTTTTTGAAAATCCGAAAGCCAAGATGCCCCCTCGCATCGAGAGGTGAGGGTTGCAACTCCAAGAGTATGATTACACTATTGTGCATAAGCCGGGAAAGGATCCAACCCCTGCAGATTACTTCTCACGAGTGCTGCTATAGCGTCACAGTGCAATATCTAAAGCGGCTGAAGAGTATATCAACTTCATAGTAAACTCCAGCACCCCTGCAGCTCTATCCATTGAGCAGATCATTGCTGCTACCAACACAGAGACATGCTCACACTCAAGGATATCATTGCAGCGCAATCATGGAGAAAGCATACTCAACCTCTCACAGATTACGTTGAATATCAAAAATTAAAAATATGCAAGAAGAACTTTCTGTCACTCAAGAAGGTATTATACTAAGAGGTTTGAGAATTGTCATACCTCAGCGCTTGAGAGAACAAGTGATTGAACTGGCACACAAAGGACATTGTGGCATTGTAGTCACCAAGAGAGCCCTCAGAGACCGAGTGTGCTTTCCTCATGTTGATGAAAGAGTTGAGAAGGAACTGAAAGCATGTCACCTGTGTAACTATTTATCTCCCAATACAACACAGCATCCGGCTACGCATGTCTGACCTTCCTAAGCAAGCACAGGAGAAAATTGCAGTTGATTTCTTTGGACCCTGAAACAATGGACATCATCTCATTGTAGTTATTGATGAGTACTCATGTTTTCCCTTAGTGGAAGATTTGTCATCAACTACCCATGACAAAGTCATCGAGAGGTTGGATGGTATTTTTGCAGCATGGGGTGTTCCCTCCATTTTCAAATCTGACAACGGTCCACCTTTCAATAGCAGAGAGTTAAAGGACTTTCTTAGTCACTTGATCGTCAAGCATCAGAAAAGCACACCTCTCTGGCCACAGGCAAATGGCGTTATTAAATGATTTATGGGCATCCTGAAGAAAGTGGTTCAGCGTGCTGCGCTTGAAGGAATCGATCTAAGGTCAGCCTTATGTCCTGCCCTTCGTGCCTATTGGTCAACTCCCCATTCTACAACAGGTGAAAGCCCTGCCACCTTGCTGTTTATGAGAGCCACTGGGACAAAGCTACCACAATAGACCACAAGCAGAGACACTGATGAGATTTATGTCACGTACACTTCTTGCAAAAGCACGATGAAGGCTTATGCAGATAAGCACAGATGTGCTTGAGACATGGTTTTTGAAGAAGGAGACCAGGTCCTAGTCAAACAAAAATGAAAACGCAAGACTGATGCTGGTCCATTGAGGGTTGTGGCAAGTAAGGGACATATGGTGACCGCTCAATGTCCCGGAAAGTCCATTACGAGAGACTTGTCACATTTCAAGCATTTGCCTTGATGTTCTTTGGCTTAAGACAAACGAGTGAGACAAGTCCACCTCAGTGCCTAGGTCAAGCACCTTTAGTCTACATCTACAATCAAGGGAGTATCCATAAAATTAAATTAGCTCCCACTTTTAACTAAAGTCCTGATGCCACCAAGCAAGCAAAGCAGATGAGCCAAACTCTCCCTAGAACAGATTCCTTGTCTCTCCCATCTAAGTATCCATCCATTAATTCTTTAATCCTTCCACCTGCTGATATCCACTATTGCACCTTTTCATTCTGTCATCCATCATTCAATCTTTTCCCGTTCCATCCATTCATCCATCTATCCATACAGTCTGCCATCATTCTGCTCTGTCATCCATTCATCCACCTTGCGATCCATCCATCTATTCTGTTATTCATCTGTCCAGCCACTCTGCCATCCATGCTCTCTGCCATCCATCCATGTTGCCATCCATCCATGCATCCACATTGCCATCCATCCATACATCCACGCTGCCATCCATCATCCCCACTGCTATCCATCCATCAACTCTGCCATCCATCCACTCTGCCATCCTTCAATCACTCTGCCACTCATCTATCCATCCACTCTACATTCTTCCATCCGCTCTGCATCCATCTATTCACTCACTCTGCATCTATCCATCCACTCTGCCATTCATCCAGCCACTCTGCTATCCATCCATTCTGCCATCCATCCATCTACTCTGCCATCCATCAATCCACTCTGCCATCCATTCACTCATCTTTTCACCCAGTCATCCATCCCTTTACTCTGTCATCTTTTCACCTGCCCATCCACCTATCATTCACTCAACTGTTCACCCACTCATTCATCCACGTACTCATTCAAGAATAACTTTATTTCGCAACTAAGGCCATTAAAGTGTACATAAAATACGTTAAAATACACAATAAATAGCTAAAACAAGATATATTCACATAAATACAACAAATGTGTACATAAGTGCAATGTTTTTGACAGAGCAAATCATGTACAAGAGAAACTTCATGTGGTTATATAAGAAAAACCGGTTGATCCAAAACACATACTCATTCATCCACCCACACATTCATCCGTACTTCCTTCTTTTCACCCGTCCTTCCAATACTCCTTCTTTCTTTCCCTGTTCTATTTACCCAGCTGTCACATTTTTTTGCTACTGCTTGCTCTTCTATTGATGTTCAATTCCAGCGTTAGTGAGGAGTTTTTATCTGCTGAGTTCCAGCCAGAAGAGGTTCTTAAAGAACCCCACCCCCGCTTTAGTTGCTGAAGCGGGGTGTTCACTATGCCCGTCTACGATGCCAGATGACTGTGCAACTCCTTCACCTCGTACAACTCAATCTGGAAGATTGTTGCGAGCAACTTGACAACTCATTGAGGAACTCTAATGTATATATGTTGTCCGTACTTTTATTTAACAAAGGCGGAGAAGTAGGATCCTTGTAGTCCTTGTCGGACTCCTTACAAAGTTATGTAATCATTTGGGAGGTATCTGGGTGTGGCCAATAAAGTTTATGACGTAGTGCGTTCAGTTAATGGTTGCATGCCGAAGAATAAAGACGTGTGTTACAGAGCTCCTTGTGTGGCGTGGTCATTTACGTGCTCCAGAGCTGGGGTGGACGCAGACTGCATAATGATGGACATTCGTATGCATCGCCACCAGTAAAAGGCTGGTGGTACCCTTAATGGGTAACACAGTAGAGGCTTTACTGCTGGTTAAGTGTCACTTTTACGTGAAAGTTAATGCCACGCCTGCTGAACAACTGATCTCTACTCCACTCTCAGGCTATTTAACAAACTTTTGCAGGCAATTTCCCACCTGGAGTATCACATTTACTACTGTCAAAAGGAGAAAATGTATTTTCAGGGTTGCAACATGCAGGGGATCTGTCCCCAAATTTAGGAGAGTGTAGGTTTAAGGGATTCTAACACAGGAAAAATATTTACCCTATGCAGAAACCAAAAAAGGTTGAAAACACAAGTTTTCATTTGCACGACATTTCCGTGAGCAGTTCTTTTTTTTGTAGATTTATATAGCAAATTCGACCCGAAGGTTTTGGAGATGAGCACCAGTTACATTATACCAGAACACATTCATTTTTAGGCACAGGGAGATTAAGTGATTTGCCCAGAACCACAGGATTGAAGGAGCTGGGTTCCACGTTCTAGCTCTCCTCTGGAACCCCAGGCTGATGTCTCTTTTTAGTAGCATGAGAGCGTGGAGGGAAGAGAAATAGTTAGCCAATCAATCCTTACAGTTCCAATGAACTATGACTCTGAAGAATCACAGACTGCTGAATAGATTTTGTAAGTTTATTACAACGCCAAAAACAGCTGGACATATAGGCACCTCATAATGAGGGTGTAAAGATACATTGGAACTAATACAAAGCCAAATCTACGGGTGAAATTGAGACGGTGCAGCATACACAGGATAACCAGTTCCAGAATCAGGACACCGAAAATGATGGCACCCGAGTCAAGATTTTCCTTCATTGGAGGTTCATAGGTGTAAAGCACTAGTCTGTCCCTACACTACCACTAACGTGACAGCCCTACTTAGCATTTCCCAAGGCAAGATCTATAAAGGTGTCAGCACGTGAATGCTTCCTAAGAAGTCCAATGGGTCAAAGTAGAATAAACCCACAGAGCTCGTTCTAAGATGCTCTCTCTTTCAAGGCAAGGCAGACGTCCCCCTGACACTGTCCTTATCTCAGATACTTTTCTTCAGGTTGTATCCCATGATGCATTGTGGCATTCCACCATCTGTCCAAGCCACCTCCTCATGGGTGATTTTTCACTGGCTGCGATGATCCCAGGCCTTGATTTCCAGGCTTGCTCCGGTGAGAAAGCACAACAGTTCTTTAATATCAGTATCAACTTTCAATGTATCCTCTCCTCCCTAAGCCTAACTCCTAAAACAAAGACATTATTCTAACTAACAAGGATGAATTTCTCCACCTGCAACAGAAATGTGTGAAAGAAAAACTTCAACATGCACATGAAATTCTAATGCGAGAGCTTCCAGGGGAAAAGTACAGAAATCGATCAACATAAGGAATAGCACAAAGACCTCATGGAAATGCAAGTATAAATGAACATTATTACTGAACACATCTGAGTTAACACGTTACATAAGCATACCAATTGTGTGAATACTTGTTAGCTACAAGTACAAATTCTGTACGTTAATGTTTTTGGCTAATCACACATACTTTCAACCTTAATTTCTTCATGTTTACATTGAAAATATCCCCAACACATCACTTTCCACGTTATTAAGGTTACGTTCTACTGGCCTAAGTTAACACAATAAAGGATTATATGTAGGTGTGAACTACCCATAATTATAGTGCACCCCTACAAATGAAAGAGCAAAATCTGCGCTCTAACAGGATGGTGAACCTACGCGGAGACTGGAACCCGGTGTCCCAGTTCCAAAGTCGGGAGCTCTGGCCAGTATAGGCCACATGCTCTCCCTAATACATATGTATTTATATTGTTTTTATATAGCACTTACTACACCTGGCCAGGCGTTATGTACATTACACTGTTGAGCATTTTAGCTACTAAATTAGGCTGAACGACCCCTTGCATCCTTTGTGTTTTGCTAATAGGGGCTTAATTCAACAACTGCCTACCAGTGTGAATATTTGAAGTTAATAGTTCCGCTATCCTTAGACAAACCTATAACTTCAAAACAGATTTCCACACTGCTAATGACCGAGTGGGTATCTGGTTTAATCACGAGATGTGTACTTTGGCAGCGGCGAATGAAATCCCAAGGCCTATAGAGGACTGCAAACAAACTCCTTCAGTGGGTCTTGTTGTGAGTTAATCTCTGGCTGCGTTAAATACACTTCCCCTCAGGGGAGAGAGTGCTACCGGAGATCACGTTGTTTCCTGCAGAGCCCACAAACAGAGGTGTGTTCCTCTGCGCGAGCGGTGATTGGTTGGCCCAGAGCAATCAAGACAGGGTTAGGCTGCATGACAAAGCGGAGGTGGAGCCCGGCCAACTAGGCGTCCTTCCTGATTGGCCTGCATTCTGTCTTGGAATGTCTAGCGACCAAGCGTGATGCAAATATTGTTTCTTTTTCGGGGCTTGTTGCCAAAGATTACATGGGAGGTGGCAGACAGTTTTTTAAGTAGATCAGGTATCGTCCAGTTGGACTAATCAGATTATTCTCAAACCGGTTTTTCCCAGTCACGGTTGCACATATCCAGCAATTCAATTCGGTACTGCAAAAACAGATCGGAACGCTTACAAAATAAATGTAACTATTAAGTTTATTGTATTCGATATTAAAATCATAACAATGTTAAAAAGAGGGAAAGATCGACCGATTTACATGGGTGCGGAATCTGAAAACACTTTGGTAATTAGCTCGCTTCTCCAAGTTAGTTATTTTTTCATTATGTTCCTTAAACTAACCTTGTCGTCTGAGCACAGAATATCTGTTGCTAATGAAGGAAGACTATTGCATTTGGTTAATTAGAACCGTTACAAGTCGTTTAAACCAATTATTAAAATGCATGCACTTAAAAAGTTTGTAATAACAAAGGTAACTATAGCACAAAAAAGTAAAAGCGTCCTATCAGTGACAGGAAGCCGAAAACCATTTTATTTCAAAATATTTTATTGTTTTTTAAGGCCATATAGAAAAAGAAATAACATTTACGGTGTATACAATGCTTGCAACATATGCAAAGTGGGGTGGCACATTGTAGACAGATTCATGGGTGTGACATTGGAAATACCGTTTAGAATAAACCGTTATTGATTATAACAACAGTATAATAAAATATAATGAGAAATGGGAGACGAGGAGACGAGGAGGGGAAGTAAGCAAGGGAAGAATAAAAGTCCCATAGAAAATAAAATAAAGCAAGTAGGGGTAGGGAAGGCGCGGTATTGGTAAGGCTGAGCAAGGTATAGATGGAAGGTGGTAATAATCTGTGCGGTTCATGCACTGGCATTGCTGTGACGCATATGTGGTTTATATAGATCTGTGCCCATTTGGTGGTATATTTGGAGAGGAGTTAGAGATGTGTGTTTATGGTGTCTTTACTTTTTTTAGTGAAAGCCATTGTAAACAATTTGATCAGATTAAACCAACAGTAAGCATTTCAACATGTTATCTTACATAGTTAGTGTTTCATACATTCATCTACATTACCTAGATCAAGTTAACTATTCGCTAAAGTTTTCTGCCCTGATTTCTACGACAATTAAAAAAGGTTGTAATCATAAACTAGCTACAACAGGGGAAGTAAAAACAGCCAATCGATGACAAGAAACCAAAAACCTTATTAACCATTTCATCAGTTAATTTGTATTTAAGATAGTCAATATTTTATACATCCATCTATATTGCCCACACCGAATTAATTCTTATGTAAGTTTGCTAATTTGTTTTCTACCACCATCATGTATTTAGTAAAGGAAATATTTGGGTGTAGATTGTTTGGGTTCAGGCACACAATAATTGCCTGGATGCATGTACAGATGCTATTTTCATTTAGTGGTCTTCTCGGCATAGATTACCGCTCAGTTCATAGTTCAGGGCAAATGCAGACAATATGGGTAATGGCGTCCACAGCTTGATTACACAACCTACAGACATCTCTTTGCTTCAGCTTAATGCGCAGTGGAACGAAATCATGTGTCGTAATGCTGGGTGAGAACTTAAATGCTAAATACAGTTAATTTGGCGAAAATTCTGTTTCCAACGCGATGTATTTGAATTTTCACCTTGTATTATTGTTGGATTATTAACAGCAGTGGTTGTTGTGATAGGTTCCGAGGGGCTGAGCCTCACCATGTTTGACAGCCACCACTTTTACAGTAAGTTAGCTGATGGTCTTCTTAACTCAGTTGAAACTGTTACCATAGTTACTGGTTCCTACTCGTATTCTGCTCTCCAGTGGATGGAGAGCACAACTCAGCATGTATGTAAGGTTCGGTAGGGCCTGCAATTTTGCACTCATTAAGGATACTGAATGTCACTGACAGCAGCGTCTCATCTACAGGTCCCACATCCTTTCTCTGTTCTTCCACTTGTACTCTAGGTAAAACCAGTAAGTGCCTCATAACCTTGGTCTTTACTCCCACAAGTGATTAGTGTTCGTCTTTGTAGACAACATTGTATGTACAAGGATGATTCTGTGTAGATGTGGTCCTGATAAATTCTGTGGGAGACCACTTTTTTATATCTGGCTCAGGATGTAGTAAATAATCCGGCTCTGGCCGGTCCCTTTAAGGCTTCTATGACAAAAACTGCAAGCCTATCCTCCACCTCTAGATTGAAGCCCATGGAAGAAGCCCAAGTTCTGGTTAGCTGAATATTTCAAATTCAAAATAAGCATCCCTCTTGTTTGGAGACTGGCATCATGTTAGCTGCTTGCAAACTGACTCTGTACTGTGCTACAAAAGCTAGTATTTGATATTATATGTGGACCTTAGATGATGACTCTACTGGCAGCTGATAATGAATGCTGATAGAGCGGAAATTCATATCCTACATGGGGTACATGTTAGGAGTGCAATGTAGTATGCACTCAGATATTATTCAGTGCTATTGGTGGGACTAGATGTTAGAGGAAATGTGAATCAAGTAACGTGTTCTTGTGAAATAAACGCAATTTAATGTGAAACTTAACAAGTGATTCATAAAATTGTACTGAAACGTATAAACGATGTAACACACTTATATAGGGGTCATTAGTGATGTGACGCATTGACATATTAAATGTATTTTTAATGTTTATTATGCTAATGATGTAGTTGAAATAGACGTACTAATATAGTTTAGTTCACGTTTCTATTGAACATGCTCATGACGTTATGGAAAATGCTAAACGCAAATAACATGGTGCATTCATTATTTTAGCCTAAGCGGTAGGCCCAAGTTCGCAGTACATTTTATATGTTCTTGTTTCTGAAATGAATACTTAGATTCCCATGGTAGTCTCACAGAATGTTACTTGTTAACATGCAACATTCCATGGACAAACACTCTGTTAGCGAACAGTAAGGGTATTGTTTCCATTAGATAGTTGAGGAATGAAGAAGTTACAGTTAGCCCGGCCTGGTGAAGATAAGATGAAGGGAGGTGCGTTCACACAGGAGAAGGAGGAGAGACCAAGTACAAACTGTTGCAGAGGGGCGTACTTGGAGAAGGCCGTGGAAGGAATCAACGTCATGGAAAATTTTGTGGCTGAGCCTACTGTAGACTATGTGTGAGAAAAGCATTATGAGACATTTGCTGAATACAATATTGAATATATGATGCATTGTAGAGAGGTACAGATGCCCATTTCCCATATTGCCTTTCTGACAGACAGCACCTGAGGGCTTGCTTCTTTCCTGCCTGTGGCTTTATGCTGCTGACCCATCTGATGGTAAAGTGATTTCTTGGGAAGTCTCTAACCACTGACACCTTTTCTCTTTCGAACCTCTTGCTTAAAGGCTAAATTAGGGATGCCACTTCTACAGTTAGAGTAGGGATAGATACAATTAAATGCTTTAATCCAACGAAGTTCCGATGCAGGGGAACTTTAACTTTTGCTTTCTGATTACATGCATAATAGTCATAGAACTTGTTGTTCTTTTCTTGCTGCACCGAGTGAATCTCTTCAGGAGATTTGGATTTCTCCTGTTTCCTTTGTATTTTTATACTCTTATGCTGAGATTCGTATATGTCCAAGTATTTTTGAATTTGTAATAGAATTTGACTAACCTTCATTTGGTCGTCGACCTGGGTTATTGTGTAGCCATATTGAGTTACACTGTATATTAAACTGGATTTATGAAATTTTGCTCTTCTTTACACTTTCACGCTGCTAAAAAGATCCATTGAAGGATTGACATCAGAGGAGTACAGAACAAATGGTCCCAGGCCCTTTCAATGCCAAGAATATATCTCTGTTGCTGTGCCCCACTAAGATGGCCCCAAGCCTCATGACCCTATGGAAAGTTTAATCCTGTGAACTCAGGTGTCACAATGCTTTAGAGCAGTGTGTTGAGGTGACAGGAGTTTACTCACCTGCAATGTCCTTGATATTTTCTCGACACAGGGCTCTGCTATCCGTGGCATCAGGCCATGGCCTATGAGCCACAGTGTGTCTTGCGCACGGTCTTAAGAAGCCATCTCCACCATCTGTTTCCCTCCAAGGCTCAGGTGTTGAGAGTAAGTATTATGGTGGAAGGAAATCTCAAGGTCACCTTGCTCCAAAGACCTTCATTGTTACATCCAATAGCTTTCCCCACCCATCATGTTCACTGCACTTCATTAAGTCAGTATGCGTTTCCACTCTGAGTACAGCTCTTTCTGAGTACAGCTCTTTCAAACTGCATTGCCAACCTGACTTTACCCTTGGGTCCTTATGGATCAATGAGTGCCCACAGCGCGCTCTGGCACTAGATAATATTAACCATGACCGTCAGGAAATGATCAATTCATTTGTTAATATCACTGTTACCCTGAACGTCAACTATGGATCCCATGGCCATCTTTAACAGCCTAATGGCGATTAGTCAGAATAAAGCCATCTGGTCATTATTCCACCAGCTGGTCATTATTTTACCAGCTGGTCATTATTTCACCACCTGGTCATTATTCCATCAGCTGGTCATTATTACATCAGCTGGTCATTATTACATCAGCTGGTCATTATTTCACCACCTGATCATTATTCCATCAGCTAGTCATTATTCCACCAGCTGGTCATTATTTTACCAGCTGGGCATTATTTCACCACCTGGTCATTATTCCACCAGCTGGTCATTATTCCACCAGTGGTCCCCACTTTTATTAGCTGGAACTAATTAATGGTAGTGGGAATAGAACAATGCAGTTCAAACATTTAGCTGAACTTGCCCAGGGGTGCCCTTTGTCAGTCCCGAAACTCTTCTTCCATAAACCATTGACAGAGATATTTTTGAGCGGGTTATACAGTGGTATTTAATTGACTGGCGAATGAAGACTCCATACCCATATTATTCCTCATAGCCTTAGCCTGCCTTTCGAGTATCTGATAGATACTGAGGGCACGATTCAGAAAGGTAAACTTACACTTTTGTGTAAGTTTATGATTGTTTGCTATTCACGAAGGAATTTTACTAGCAGTATCTTTATGACTGCGGAGTCTCCGCACATAAAAAGATGGGACAGTCCTATCTTTGAGACTCCACAGTCATATAGGTACTACTAGTAAAATGCCTTTGTGAATAGCAAACAATCGTAAACTTACACAAAAGTTAAGTTTACCTTTGTGAATCAGGCCCAGAGTTTCCAAGTGATTACAATCACCATCCAACGGAATACATTGATTCAGGAACTAAACCTCTTAATCGGTTGTTGCAGTTTTTAAACACCCACCACATTTTGGATTTATATCTTGCTCCCCCTAAAGGTATTAAGACTTTAGTGTTTGTTTTATTATCTGTCTAAGTGTAGATAAAGGTGTATACTGTTGTGTAATACTACTAACTGGACATTGATGTAGTTATAGTGATCACTTAGTCATACTGAATCAGTTCCCAAACCTACTACAATATCAAAGAGTGAGCCTTGACTGCTTCTTCACCTGGTCCTGGAAAACCAAGTGCAGAGAGGATGTATTGGCTGAGACCCTTGGCCACTAAGGGGAAATAATAGTACCAACCCAGGATACTGCTTGCACTCCACCTTGTCCTGTAGACCAAAAGAAAGGCACTCCCCATTATCCTGTTACTATATATGACTGTTTCCATTTAACCTGAGGGCTGCTGCAGTTAAAGGCCTGAGATTCTCATGTGCCACTTTCATTCACCTTAGCATTCCCAGTAGATTATCTGTCATATGATGTGAGTAAAAATCTACTTTGAAGGGGGAGAATGAAAAATGAAAAGAAGTGGAAGCTCAAAATGAAAGAAGGTGTTTTATACATTTTGAAAAGTAATTAAAGACTATGACCAACTTCATACACAGATTATTTGAACTGCTTTTCTTTTGGAAATTATGGTATAAAATGCACCATTTGCTCCAAAAGGAACCACAGATATCACTAGGGACTGCTGAGCTTCCTTAGGGCGTCAACTGCAACAACAACAACGTGATGGATTGAATGCTTTAATTGATCTCAGCCACTGGCAATCGCTCGAGCACATTCTGATCCACCATTTTGTGCCCACTATACCACTTCAGTTTGGACCCAGCCATATGCAAATCAGTCTTGACCCTGCTCCAATAACAACAATCTAACCCGAACTGCCAAGTCAGGTCCTTCCTGACTTGGAATGCAAGCAACCAAGGACCGGTTTCAGCCTGATAAGGACTCATCTGTCAGGTATAGTTTGATTGCAGTGGCAAAATAACAATGTACTGGGATGCTGCCCAAGTGATTACCAGTGGCTGACATTAATTTAAGCATCCATCACTTTTTTGAATCATTTTGTGGTCACCCTAAGTGGGACAGTATGCCCAGACATGGGTCCTGTGCACACTGTATCACTGGAACAAAGCAATGCCCGGCTGAGGAGCCCATAACAAGGGCAAAACCGGTCCTGGGTTGCATGTGTTCCAGTTCAGGGAGGACCTGGCCTGGCAGTTCAGGCTGGATTGCTCCTATTGGAGCAGGGTCAAGACTGAATTGCATCTGGTTGGGACCAAACTGAGGTAGCATGGTGTGCAAAATAGCGATTGACTGGGATGCGGCGCCGAGTGATTACCAGTGGCTGAGATTAATTCAAGCATTCTATCCATCACTTTTTTGCATACATTTGTGAGCTTCCTTGACAGACCAGGAAGTGTTGTATCTTGTATAACTACGGAAATTGAATGCTATTGAACTGTGAAGCGCTCTGACACCCAATCTTGGGTCATGTTCACGCTATAGAAAACACTGAATGAATAAATAAATAAATCTTGCATGAGGGCCCCCTTAGTCTTTAAAACATGTAGCTTCTTAAGGTGCCATGCTTATAAAAGGTGCTATTCTATATACTATATTCTATATACATCCCGGAGATGGAGAAGGAAGTAGGCAGTAGGCAGCATCTCAAGTGGAGCTGCCACAAATAAGTACAGAGAGAGGAGCAGAGGTATGCTGCCTATGGCCATCTATTACCACCTCCTAAACTCCCATAGCCCAAGTCATTCAGAAATGCTACAGCATAGCTTTTACATACTCATTTTTAATGTGCTGAGGGTGATTTCAAGGGTGCGGATGGTGCAAGGGAAACAAGCAGGTGTACCAATGAGGCAAAGCAACACCAAATCATTCATCTCCAACACTTTCCTGGAAAAGTTGTTGGGAAATTCTCAACAGTCGAGCGTCAACAGTTAATGGCCAGTCATAGGCATCTTACCAGCTAGGTGCCAGCAGCGATGGATTGAGTTGAGAATGTTTGGGAGATTAGGAGATGGCGGGTGCATGGGGAATGGAAGGCCTTCATAGATGTTGGAAGAGACAAGTATTCAGGTCTTTACGAAAGTTACAGGAGTCGGTTCTGACCTCAGAAGAGTAGAGGGAGCATTCAGAGTGATTTCTCGGTGAGTGACCATAAGCCCCAAGGATGGCTGGAGGACTTGAATTGAAAGCCCTATGATACATTTACCTTTGTCCTGTCCCTTTGCAGCCCAGCTGAATGTAGGAAGCTGGCTCTGTATATACTATACCAAAGTGAGGTATAGTGTGCAGAGAGTCCAGTGGAACCCCAAAGGTAGGCAGAGATAAAGTTAGAAAGCACCTCACTCTCTATTTGTGGTAGTGTGGTCGAGCAGTAAGGCTTTATCAGAGGACAGTGTTAAGCATTTGTTGTACACACTCAGTCAGCAAATGAATTCACACACTCAAAGACTGAACTTCAGACCAATTGTTTTTGTATAAAAATATTATTTTAGTTATTTTATTTCCTAGAACCAAGAAAGCCTGGCACAGGTAAGTGATAAGTACTTTGCAGTAAATATGCAGTTTGTAACACAGTTTGGATTACAATTGTAAATACACTTTGCTTCAACTTACAGTACTGTTTCTGAGAAATACAATGCTTTGTAAATACAGTACATATACTTTGTATAGGATTTTTCAGTAAGATTACAGGTAAGTTACTTTTGAGATTACTTTTCTTACACAGTGTAGTATACCTGGATACTACACTGGGACATTTCCTGTAAACAGGTAAGTAAAATCGTTTTTGTTAGTTAGTACAATTTTAAAGAATATCTTTAGGTTTTCAAACTCCACACTTAGAAACTTTTCCAAGAAAAACAGTCAATGTTATCCTATGGAGGAAAATAGTGTTATCGGTTTTGGGGTAAGTATTCGGTAGTGGGAGTTGAGGTTCTGGGGGTAGACTCAGGGGTCCCCCAGGGTCAGGGATGCACTATTGTTATACCCTCAGCGGCACTAGGGCGGATGGGTGCAGAGTGCTGAGGCCCAATGATATCCAATGAGGGACAGGGGGCCTCCGGTTGGTGGCTACTAACGAGCAGGCCACTTGGTTGTGGGAGCAAAGCTCCTGGACTTTAGCTCAGGGCAAATGAGGAAACAAAGTAGCACCAAAAGTGCACCCTCAGCGGCACTAGGGCGGCCGGGTGCAGGGTGCTGTTTCGACGTCGGGCGCCCTGTTGTTTGCAATGGGGAACCTCCGGTTTGCAAAGGCACTGCAGGCTTGGGGACGAAGGTCTTTTGGGTGCGACCACCACTTCGGGAGGTAAGTTGGGAAGTTGGGGGTTGGTTAGGCACTGTCAGTTGGGCCACCCAAGGCCGTGGGGCGTCGGGTGCAGGGGTGCCTTTTAGGGTCGGATCTCCTTACCAGCTCCTGGTTGCGGTTGGGGGGACCTTCCGGATTTAGGCTGCAGGCGTCGGCTGGAGGCTTGAGGCAGGTCAGGGGTCGCCGGATCTTGGGTTAGGATCGCCGGGGAGACCTCCTCGTGGTGTTTGCCGACTCAAGCTCGGGCCGTGGACATCGGGTGCAGAGTGGTGCGGATTTGCGGTGTCCGGCCGGAGCCAGAGGTTGGAGATGAACAAATCCAGTGTTCACGGGAGACACAGTCTTTAGGGTTGAAGGCAGGCAGGTCCTCCGGGGTTTTCGAGGTTGCTGGCTGCAGGACACACCGGGATTTCGCAGGAGCAGGTTCGAGGTGGAGACAGGCCGATAGGGCTGGGGCCAAGTCAGTGGGCGTCTTCCTCTTGTTAGCTTTGGCACGGCTGTTCGGTCCTTCTTCTTCTTGTAGTTTCTTCTGGTCTGAGGAAGCAAGGTTCAGGGGTGCCCCTAAATACTAGATTTAGGGGCGTTACAGGTAGGTAAAAATGTTGGGACCAATGGGTCCCTTCCCTGGGGTGGGTACACCCCCTATTATGCCACCCTCCAGTGGGAGAGGGGCATGAGCCTTTCCCTGGTTGGCTGAGTCCCCCCATCTGCAAGATGGCGGGGACTGAGAGTTGTGCTTCACCTCCCCCACCTGAGTGGTGGAGTTGGCAGAGGTGGGCACACCTCTCTTCCTCACTTGTTTTTTCCACCGGTTCTCCCGCCCAAAATGGGGGTCAGAACCAGTGGGGACCAGTTGCTGAAAGCAGCAAGTGTCCTGGGGAAGCTCACAAAGGCGGCAAGCCTTTGAAGCTTCCCCTTCGTGAACCCTGCCCATCCCGGGGGAGGAGGCTTGGCACCTCGTCCCAGGATGTGCATTGTTTCAGGCCCCTGAGAGCAGCAGGCTCTTGACTCAGGGGTCCAGAAACATGTCTGGTGGTGGCAGCTGAAAGCAGCCACTCAGCCTGGACACTAGTGGTAGGTCGTTTTTCAGGGGGAATCTCTAAGATGCCCTCTGTGTACATTTTTCATTAAATCCCACACTGGCATCAGTGTGGGTTTAATGTGCTGAGAAGTTTGATACCAAACTTCTCAGTTTTCAGTGTAGCCATTATGGTGCTGTGGAGTTTGTAATGACAAACTCCCAGCACCATATACTCTTAATGGCAGCAATGCACTTACAATGTCTAAGAAGGGACTTAGACACTGTAGGGGTACAGGGCTCACACACCTGTACCCACTGGTATAGTGCACCCAGCTAGAGGGGTGACTGATCTATGCCAGGGCAGTGGGTTGTAGGCATGGCACACAGGGGTGTGTGCCATGTCGACTCTTCACTTTGATCTGCACCAAGACACGCAGCCTGCAAAGGCAGTGTGTGAGTGTAATGGTACAGGGCCTCTAAGGGTGGCACAATAAGTGCTGCAGCCCTTATAGGTCTTTCCTGGTCACAGGGCCCTGGGTACCTGTGGTACCATTTACCAGGGGCTGACCTGTGGCCAGAGATGCCAATTGGGTGTACAAGGTACAGTTTTGGGGGAAAAACACAGGCCCTGGGAACCTGATTGGCAGGGACCCAGTGCACATCAAGTCAAAAGTGCATCAGTATGGATTCACAGTGGGGATGGGGGATCAGGCTAAGATTAAAATATGGACATGGAATGTCAATGGGATGGGCAACAAGATCAAGAGAACTCTAGTACTGCAGCACCTGAAACGCCACTCTCCAGATGTGGTGCTCCTGCAGGAAACCCACCTCCGGGGTAATAATTGCAGGGCCTTAGATAGATTCGGGTATAAGATGGTAGCCCACTCCGGATTCACGTCCGGCTCGAGGGGGTGGGGATACTGGTCCGTAGGAGTTTGCCAATAACTGTCTTAAATTCCTGGATGGAAGACGCTGGGTGCTTCGTGGCGGTGGCGGTGAGATGGGAAGGGCGTACGGTGCTCCTGTGCTCCTGTTACATCCCGCCCGGCCTGCATGCTACACTCTACAAGAAACTGGGGACACATTTGGCGAACTTCCCCAACGGCACTCTGATCCTGGGGGCGACACCAACGCGGTAATGGACGTCGAACTAGACCGGTCAGGCGACAGGCGAGCCAGTGGAGGGGAGGCGGGCCTGCGGGGCTTCACGGCTGCAATGGGCCTATGCGACATATGGCGAACTCGGTTCCCAGCCCGCAGACTCTACACCTTTTATTCGGCCAGACATGGCTCCTTTTCGAGGTTGGACTATATTTTCACGCGGGGGATCAGTTGGGAGATTTTGTAGACCCGAGTATTATGGCGCGCGGCATATCGGACCACTCTCCGGTGGGTGTTACCCTTCGGGGGACGGTGGTGGACAGGGCCGCATTCCGCGAATAGATCCGTGGCGGTTAACTGACACTTCGATCACTGATAAGCTTCGGGAGGGCTCCGAGAACTATTTCTCCGACAATCAGGGATCGGTTACCTCCCAGCTAACGTTGTGGGAGGCATACAAGGCGGTCCTGAGGGGACAGGCCCAGGCCTTGATCGGTGCCCAGAAAAAGAGGAATCGCTGCAGATTCAACAGCTGGAGCGCGAAATCGAGTCTCTGGAGCGAGAGGCAAGTGCATCACCCTCGCCGGAGCGCAATCATGCTTTGGCCCTGAAGCACAGGGAACTTCGCTCGCTAGCGGAGGGTGAGGCACGTGCCTACTCCCTTGCCACGCAGCATCGGATATATGATGCAGGTGACAAGAGTATGAAGCTTCTTGCGTGGCTGGAGCGCCGGGACAGGGAGCGTTCCTGGGTTACGGAGGTGCGGGATGGTTCCGGGGCCCTGGCCTCCACGAGTGCGGCCATAGCGGAGGCTTTGCGTCCTACTATGAAGGAGTGTATACCCCAGTCTGTACCAGAACCGAGAGAGACTGTGAGGAATTCCTGCAAGACTTTGCGTTGCCTATGCTATCCCAGGAACAAACTGAGTGTCTGGATGCAGACCTCACAAGAGCAGAGCTGGGAGAAGCCCTTAATGCCCTCCAGTCCGGCAAGGCGCAGGGACCCAACGGACTCCCGGTCGAAATCTATAAGAAACAGGCGAGTGTGGTACTGGAGCCCATGCGACGTATGTTCCTTGAGGCACGGGAGGTAGGCGTGCTTCCGCCTGACCAGAGAGAGGCCACAATTGTGGTTATTCATAAAGCCGGGAAACCGGCGGACTGCTGCTCATCCTATCGGCCTATCTCCCTCCTGAACGTGGAGGCCAAGGTCTTGGCCAAGGTCTTAGCGACAAGACTGCTATCTGTACTGCCCGACCTCGTGCATGTAGACCAGTCGGGTTTTATGCCCCACAGGAGCACTAGGCACAACCTGCGGAGGCTCTATGGTATTCTGCACATGACTAAAGACGTGGGACATACGCAGACGGCATTGATGGCGCTGGACGCCTCAATGGCCTTCGATAGCATCGAATGGCCATACCTATTTATGGTACTGAATAGACTGGGATTGGGCCCCGTGTTCAGTGGCTGGGTGAGACTCCTGTACACGCAGCCGATGGCAAGGGTGAGGGTCAATGGGGTGACGTCCCGAGCTTTTGCCCTGTATAGGGGCACTAGGCAGGGCTGCCCCCTGTCACCGCTCCTGTTTGCCCTCGCCCTGGAGCCGCTCGCTCATTGGATCAGAAGAGATAGGGCCTTTTGGGGCCTGGCACTCACGGATGAATGGGAGGAGCGTATTTCTCTATACGCTGACGATATTGTCCTGTACATGGCCAGACCCTACCAGTCCATGGCGCGGGCCCTCCACCTTTTCGCCCTTTTCGGTAGTTACTCTGGCTACTCGATTAATTGGACCAAATCGGTGGTCTATCCTCTGTCGGGTCCACCTCCTCGCATTCCGCGGGATTGTCCGGCATCGCTGGAGACTGCTGGATTCAGGTATTTGGGAGTGTACGTCACCAGAGACGCGGGGAGTTCTTCGCCCGAAATTTGGAGCCTCAACTGATGAGGCTGGGGGTGGACATTGGACACTGGAGGTCCTTGCCCTTGTCCTTGATGGGGCGCGCGGCGCTCTTTAAAATGCTGGCGCTGCCAAGACTTTTATATATCCTCCAAAACACACCGTACCTGGTCCCGACGGCGACATTTAAGCGTATCTCCCGGGAGCTGCGGACGTTACTTTGGGACGGCGGCAACCCGAGAATTGTGTTGCAGAAGCTTACGCGGGGGTGTACGACGGGGGCTGGCCCTCCCGGACGTGCAACTCTATTATTGGGCAGCTCAGTTGCAGGTGGTCAATGACTGGGTCTATGCGCCGACCTCGGAGCCAGCTTACAGAATGGATAGGCACGCGATGGTTGGAGGAACCTGTGAGCCGTATCTCTACTCCCGCGGGCGGGAGTCGTGATCTACCCGCGCATACTGGGGTGGTATTCCACTGTTGGAGGGAGGCCAACAAGTTCTTGGGCTGGACGAACACTCTAACGGGACAGACCCCGCTTTGGACGGGCGATCGGCTAAAGGAGGTGACGGGACTATCCGGCTATAGGGGGTGGAAACTGATCGGCATTGAGCATCTCGGGGATGTGTGGAAGGGGGCCCCGGTTCCCTTTGTGGCTCTGAAAAAGAGTATCAACTTCATGATTCCCAGCACTACCATTACCTGCGCCTCATACATGCCTTGCGGGCCCACATCCGTGCTGGCACTTCCATCCCGGAATACTCCCCTATGGAGGACAGGCTCCTTCTCGACCCCATTCTAACGAAGCCCACGTCAACGATTTACCGAAAACTTATTAATAACATGCCGGACCCTTGGGTCCCCTGCGAGGCGAGGTGGGAGGGAGACGTTGGAACACTAGATGACGACGACTGGCAAGACGCCCTGCAGAGCCCCCGCGAGGTAGCGATCCGGCCACGATTCCGCCTTGTGCAGTTAAAAATACTCCACAGGGTCTACTATCCCCGAACCCACCTGTTCTCCTGGGGTAGGACTCTGTCACCCTTGTGTGTGAGGGGCTGTCAAGGGGAGGGCTCCTTTTATCACATTCTATGGGATTGCCCACTCATAATTCCGTTTTGGACCAGGGTGAGCGCAAGCGATGGAGGGGGTAGTGCGGGCCCGGTCCCACTGGAGCCCAAGTGGCTCTTGCTCATGATCAAAGGTGCCACGGACTGGACACGTCATAATGAGATTTGGTTGGGGCTGGCAGCAGGGGTGGCTAAACGCAATATTGCCAGGTACTGGGGTGCGCAGGCGCCCCCTCGTGGGATCAGTGGCTCTGTGACCTGGATTGGTGTCAGAGGGCGGAGGAAACGGTCTACAGGTCCCGGGGATCTGTGAATAAATGGAGGAAGGTGTGGGGTCCCTGGCAAAGGTTTCGAGCTGTACAAGAGGGGATGGGATAGAGGACTGTTGCAATCACTTCTCGGCATTTCCATGCATGTAAAAATGTGACGAACTGTGATCACTGTGAATATATTATGAACTACCGCTGTGTAATGCACTTGAACATGAGCAATGTTAATAAAAAGAATTTTAAAAAAAAGTGCATTAGTAGTCTGGCAAAAAGTGTGGGGGGTTACTGCAACAGAAACCCAGCTCACACAGCTGTACTGCAGTCTAAATACAAAACATTGTTGAGCCCTTTGCATCACACCCTCAAACATTGTGCATACTGCTAGCACTACTCTAGCAAACCGAGACACTGAGGTCAGAAGGTGGTACAGATTATACATCAGACTAGCATTATTTTTAGAGTTTTGCAACTACACTGTAACTATAATTATAAAATCTTACAAAGGTGATTGTAGTTTTACGTTTTGGGGTCTAAGAAGCATCACTTTCTGTAAACAGATGAAGCTTACAAAGCCCATAAAAAGCTTATGAAACTTTTTTTGTGGGCTGAAATCATGTATGACAGAAAAGCCTCCGGAAATCCAAGTCTGCAATAACAGTAACTATATGTGGCAGACATAGCAAAATGCAACAACACGGTATAAAGATTGCTCGTCGGCTGAAGCTATTTTTGTCCACAGTGTGAAAAGCGTCAAAATAGAAAAGTTACTTTATCTTTTGGGTGAATGTTGAAATTTTCATGAAAATGAAAAATACCCGATTGCTATACACCTGATTTTGATCGAGAGGCTTGTGAGTAATTATATTCTCATTGGCATCAGCGACAATATAGTGCTTGTGAAGGAAACGAGTTTGCTTGCTGTGGAATGCCTGCAAAGACCACACGACAAGGTGACATTAGATAATGTGGGCCAGTCTGAGGCATTCAGCACGTTGACCAAGTTTATGTTGCCCATGAGTTACTTTTTTAATGTTTGCCTCAGAAGAAATTTGTAGAGCGTATTGAGACAAGTAGGTTAAAACGTTAAAGGAAGAAGCGATTCTGAGAGAGGATGCACTAAATAGGGCGTTCCACCTTTATAGTCCTTTATACCCAAAAGTGCAGTCTGTGGGGAAACTCAGTATCACTGCCATTTCACCTTGCATTCTTCTCCAGTAAGGCTGAAGGAAAAAATGCCTTGCAAGGATCGACATCTAGTACAGAGAGGAGAGAGGGACAGCTTAATTCTATGCAGACGTTCCGATGTATAGTATATGCTATGGAAGTCGTGCAATTGAACAATCTGGAGGCGAGCTGATATCGCAAGTGTACGGGCGCCATTTTGGCCTCCCTCCAGTCATCATCCAGGGGGCCTAAGTCAGTGTTCCATGCCTCTTTCAAAGATAACAGTGGGTTGGGAGTATGGCCAAGGTCAGTCTGACCTCTAATTGGCTATACTCAGGGAGTGGCAATAATCAATGTCTATGGGTATCTAGTTTGTATCTGAGTTGATGATAATGAAATAATTGAGATTTGTGCATTTGAACGTCCCTTTGAAAGTCCTCAAAGAACCTCATGTGTCTCCCACACATCTCCCACTTTGACAATCCCAATAATGTACCAGGTCATGTATTCAGGCGCTCTATCACTGCTAGGGAGCCAGTCTCCCAGCCACAGGGGGCTTCTTTTGCCAGCCTGTGGTGCCATTTGAGGCCCCTCAGAGCAGTGTGCCAGGCAATTAGAGTCGTAGTTGTCACTGTGGGAAAGAGCAAGGGGGCCCTGGCTTAGCAAAGATGATGCAGTAGGCTTACATTATGAAAGATGTTTAGTTCTAATCTATATGCCGGGTTGTCTCGGTCCACAAATATCCAGACAAATATCCAGTCATTGATGACTACTAGTTAATCCAACCAGTCGGCTGTTGGTAAGGGAACGGTTAGGATCAAAGAGGGCACTGTTCCTTGGTGAATGTGTGACTACAGGAAGTGCCTCCCTCAACAGACCATGATGCTAGTAGCCACAAAAGTATAGGTGTCTAACTCAGACGTCTTTATCTCAGAGAGGTAGGTCCTCTCTTGTTTGCTTTACATTAATAGCGTAAATACGTTCCCCTGGCCCTCACTTATTGATAGGGTGGGAATAAAGCTTATAACCCTGATGAATGCCCAAGACCTGTTAGTCGATTAGGAAGAACAGAAACATGTTGGTGAGAAATATGGAGTTGTGAGGATCATAATATCCGTGGCCATACCCCTTCCTTACCTTATGGTAATTTACTTTATCTATACCCAATGTACCACATGAATAAAAGTATATTTAGTGGTACACCTTGAGGTATTTTTAGTCAGTAATTGGACCACTGTTATGCAGCAAAAAAGAGGAATATCTAAGAACTCCCTCGGGACTGCACAACCTGGGGTCGAGTCCGCCCTGGTGGTATTATCCTACCAGGGTAAGATGAGGTGGCCGATGATGAAGCATGCCACATTACGTGAGTGGGCCCACTTCGTCCACTTCTTGGAAGTGCCTTTCTCAATAGGAGACACACAAGACATAATACTGTTCTGTGCATATTAAATATTGGACCCACTCATCCAGACCGAGTGGTGGCTGGTGACTTTTGAATGTGGTGGGCGTAAAAGTTGAGGTTGAGTGTTGTGCCGCGAGTGAGCCCAACTGTCAAAAGGGAAGCTCGGAGGGGCTCTCGCCACAGGAACATTTTGAAAAAAGAGCCTTTTAAAGCTAATTTGAGAAAGCAAGAAGATTTATAAAGCAACGGTGAAAAGTGCAGATTTATAATATTTAAACACAGAAAAAATGTCTCCATATCTTACAGAATTAAAATTGTTTAACAGATACTGTAGTGTGCAAATTGTACAGTGCAACAAGCAAAGTTTTGCATTATCTCACCTGCACATAGTATTGTCTCTACACTGCATCTGGTTGCTAAAGCTGAAAATCTTCAAGAATAACCCCTGTGATGTTAGTGTATCACGATATTTTGTTAACCTCTGATCTGACTTGTGAGAGGGAAGTGTGCAGGGCTGGCTGCTAACTACGTGGGGGGCCCGCAGGTCCTGGAGCTTGCTGTCAGCTGCTGATGAAGCCCACTGAGTAAGCCATGCCCCATGGGAGTAAGAAATGCGCCTCACCTGCTGCGGGGGCGCAGAACCTGTGCATCGCCATGAGGTCCTTGACACCATGGAGCGCACTGCTTGCACAGCCCCTTTCAAAGCACCACTGATAAGCAGTCATGCTGCAGGGACAGGAGTGTAACGCAGGCCTTGCGTGCTGGACCCCCTCTGCCCTCAACACTTCAGGGGTCCCCCACCCAGCCAAAGGCTATTAGCGGGGAGATATGGGACTGTGAGGCTCAGGGAGCCCATCATGTTGCGACAGTGGCAGTCAAAGGGTCGCGTTTTTGAAGATGCCTAGTTTAGTTTATGACTGAGTTAAATGGATGAGGAGGGTTCAGACAGGCTGACATTCTATTTATGCACCGGATTGAGTGAGTCAGAGCTGAATTTCTGAATACGTGCGCAGGCACCGCTGCACGCACCGCTCTTATTATTGTCTTGCCTGTGACTATCAATTGGCTGTACATTCAGGGGCAGGCCTGAGCTGAACCCCAGTATCACATAGTTCAACAATAATCTGGCCACATCACATACTAGTTGTTGTTAAACGGTATTCCACTGCGGTTAGTTTTACATCTGAACCGAATCACAATACATAGCGTTTGTTTACGCTACTGCCTTTCGGCTGGGTCAAACAATGCTAAACACAGAAAGAAAACTTAGGGCACTGCAGTGGCAAACTGTGGGGCTTATTTACCAGCCCCTTGCGCCGCCGGTGCGTCACTTTTAATATGTGGAAAATATGGTAGTAGTAACCTGAAGCTCTGAAAGAAAGCAGGGCACAAACATCCTCTGTCCTTGGCCATTGATTTTTTGCAAAGGAACTTTTTGATGATCGTGAGTCTCTGAGGGCCGTTCTGAGCTGAAAGTAAAGTTAACCTCTGATTAATATCATGACTCGTGAGAGGGCAGTGTGCAAGGCCGGCCTGGCTGTGCCGCCATTTTGTAACTCTTGTGATGCAGTAAGTAAGGTCTTGTTCATTTTTTTAAACAGACATCAAAAAGATTCAGGGATGTCACACAATTAACATACACTCAGCCCCACAAACTAACGTGTTGCCACAATGCCACGCGCAGTCTGATCAGACTGACGGATGTGAGTTGCAGGGCCTGGAGGATAGGATTTTATTTATGCACAGAGCATTGGCCTCAAAAAGCGCACAACAGGTTGAGTGAAGTCACAGTGACTCACAGCTGATTGTTTTTATATGTGTGGTGTGCAGCGCTGCACCTCGCTTGCTTTTCTTCACAGTATGACTATGAAATTGCCATTGGTTTTTTAGACCTCTTCTCCAGAGGTTTCTAGTATATATCTACCACACCCAATTTTTGTGTTATATACTAGGTAAGCCATCCAGTAATAGAGTTACATGTCAGCCATATCAAGTCCCCCGTTGTATGTGAGTTGCCTGCACTTGGCCATGGATAACCTCAATCGTCTCTCTCCCAATTAAATAAAGCACAGAGGTGTGCATTGAGAGTATCAAAGGAGGACTGTGGAATATGTTGCAGAAAGGTTTGTAAGGTGTAAAGTAGGCTGGGGACTAATATCATCTAATCAGTGCAATTCTCCCCATGATTGGCAGCGGGAGATTCTTCCATTTCCGAAGGTAGTCAGTGATTTGGGCCATGAGTGGGGGATATTGAGCGTCCATGTTAACTGTGGATCCAGTGCCATGTGTATACCCAGATGTTTAAAACTGATTCTCAAAATGCATAGTTGTGGCTGCCATGTCGCCTCCCAAATGTTCCACACGAAGGGTATCAGAGCCGATTTGTTCCAATTAACCCTCAGGCCAGAAGCCTCTTCATAAAGGGACAATATCTGAGAGACATGATGGCCAACTAAATCAGGTGCTCTAATTAATATGAGCATGTTGTCTACATAGAGAGAAACTCTGTCTTCTGGCCCATCCTTCCACTGTAGTCCCCTGATGAGGGTATCCCTGTGTCTCCATGTGGCCAGAGGCTCAATGGGCAAAGGAAACCCATGTCTAGTTCCCTGCTCTATGGGAAATGGGTCCAAAAGGTCTTTGTTTACTCCCACCATCGCCCATGGCGGTGTGTATAGTATTTCCATGTACGACAGGATGTTCGACCCCATGTTCATGCGGTGCAATACCTGAAAAAGAACTGACCTTCCTATGGAGTAGAATGCCTTCTCAAAGTTTACAATTAATAGGGTGTGAGGGCCGCTAATTCTCAGTGTCTGTTCAGTATTAGGTTCAGTCGTCTGATACAATGACTGGTACCTCCACCTGGCATAAAGCCATTTTGGTCTCAGTGGACCAGGAATGCAATAACCTCCACCAAGCGGTTTTTGAGGATCTTGGTAAAAGCTTTAGCTTTTATGTTAAGAAGGGAGATCATAGGATATGAGGAGCAGGGGTTCAGAGGATTCCCAGGCTTGGGGAAGACCACAATTGTAGCTTCACGCAAGTCTCAGGGAAGATGTAGATGAAGAGTGGCTACCATATGAGTGGCTTGTTAGTGGGGGCCTAGGATGCTTGACGTTCGGGCCTTTCCACCTTGGAGATCCGCGATGGCTTTGGTAACTTTCTGTGCTGTTATAGGGGGTTCTAGCACCTTACGGTCCACAGGCTCCTTAGAGCAAGGTCTGTTATGAGTGGTCTATTGTGTTCTATGTCTGAAAGTATGCCGGTAGCATCAAGTGCTTTATAGTAAGCAGCGAAAGCATTCACCACCTGCTTGTGCCAGTAACGGGGACGCCTGTGTCGTAATTAATAGATGAGACAAGTCTTGGTCCTGTGTCACTGGTGGCGAGCAAATATAGCAATTTACCAGATTTGTTGCCATGTTCATATATCCTGCCCTGCGATGCCAACCATGTAGCCTAGCCTAGGATAGTCAAGTATTGTGTCATGTAGCAAAGGTTTGGTGCTTTGTAGCTTGCATAAGAGGCAGAGATCATTGGAGACAAGATCTTCTCGCTCAAGCTAAAGACTATGATTTTCTAGCACCTTTATTGCTGTGGTTCTATACCGCTGTTGTTGCTTGACACATGCCGTAGCCCTTTCCCTAATTACAGCCTTGAAGGATTCCCATAATGTGAGGGTAGGCTCCATGGAAACTATGTTATGTTTGAAGTATTCTTCAATGTCGTTCTAAAGCGAAGTGACCACTTCTGCATTGTGCATCCACCACGGGCTAAATCTCCAGCATCCCATGGGTCTAGACTCAGCCCACCTCATTTCCAGTAGGATCGGCGAGTGATCAGATATTCCTCGGGGGAGCAACCTGATGTCAGAGATGCATGTGAGCTCCATTTTTGGCTTCAAGAAGTAAACAAGCCTAGAAAATGTACTATGTGCCATTGCGCAGAATGTAAAAGCTGCTTCAGCCCCCCACGTGAGCGCCATACATAGACTAGTCCCATAGCATCCATCCACCCCGGGATGCTAACAGGTCTATATGTGGTCGAAGATCGTGAGCGCCAAACATCAAGTCGTCTGTCCATGACTGCATTGAAGTCTCCCCCAATAAGCGGAGTGTCAGAGTTTAAATCGGCCATAGCCATTGCAAGCCCACACAAGGGGCCATCAAGAAGTGCTGGGGGAGTAAACGCTGACAGACGTCCATTGCTTACTGTGCATTATGCCCGAAACAAGGACGTTTCTACCTAGAGGGTTGGCCGCTGAGTGCGTGACCCCGACGGAGGTTGTCTTATGGAGCACGATGACTACTCTGGATGAGCTGGATGGAAATCCTGCATGGTACACCTCACTGTAGCCATATTGTCCTAGGAATTTACAGTTGGAGGCCAATAAGTGCATTTCTTGGAGAAAAATTATATTGGGAGCATGGCACTTAAGAAACTGCATAATGGCCCCTCTTTTTATTTTATTGTTTAACCCATTAACATGTCAGGATAGTATGTGCACTAGGGTTGAGTGTTCCACCACTGTGCAGGTACGTGTGATGTCGTTGGATGTAATGGTATACCCGTCTGTGCAGCCATAGAAACTTAAAGAAAGAAAATATTCCAAACCAAACAACACAAAGTCCCTCTCCTCCCCATCTCCCTCACCCCACATTTCTTTCCCAGAAGCATTTATCGCCCATGCTAAAGAACAAAAATACACAAGTACTTAGCCCTCCATATGGCAGGAATTATAAGAGCAGAAATAATAAAAAAGGGAAAAAGGGAAAATTGAACTTTTCGGAGATATCAAAAGGACATTTGCTTCAGCCCCTTGTCTTCACTACAGAGATAAGGATTTGGAACTGTGTCCATGGTTGATGCGAGCCAGCCCTTCCCGCCATGATCATTTGCGGGGAACATTAGTGGATAATGATCTGGCATGGTTCAACAGTGTTTCTTTCATAGATTGGAGGCATCCGAGTCTTCTAGTGCACAGTGCAGTGGCACCGAAGTCCCTAGCTATCATCTTCCTGGATGAAGGAGGGGGCGACTCTGCCCTCAATTCCTGGCCTCCATCCCCCTCTGTCGAGTGACTTGTTTCCGCTGTGAACTCTGCCGTGGAATCCTTTGCTAAGAGGGCTTTCCTTGTGGGTCAACAGGGCATTGGGGGTATTGGGAGAGGCCCAGGACAGAGAGAGAGAAGCAGTCTAATCCCTCAGTAGTAGCAGTAAGAAGGCAATGAGGCTAGTAGTATCTTTTGCTGCATGCCGGCCCCACACCATCTTGGTGAAGCCCGTCCAACACCTGCAATGATCACAGGATGGCCTATGTGACTCAATGGTGGAGGAGTAGGCTTGTAACCAACATAGAGCTCTCCTATTAGACCAGTATGCAAGAAGGGTCAAGGATTGTAGCAAATGATGATGGAGGGAGGGTTGGGCCCAATGGTAGTGGGAACCGTCTAGGCTGGGAGCGGGTCCAGACACCCCTCTTTGGCCGCATTCAATCTCGGTGGAGTCCCCCTGACACCCGCAGTAACCATGGGAGGGCATGTGTAGCTCATGGATTGAGAGATAAGTTCAAACAAATCAAAAGCACAAGATTCCCTAGCCTTTTTGGCCTATGAATTGGTGGATGACTGTCATTGCTGGGGGGCAGGTGGGGAAATCAGGTCCAGGCAGCAGCAGCGTGTGCAGTCGAGGCCATAAGCGGGTCCACTCACCCTCTCCAAGATGCCGCAATGCCCGGCCCAGGCACCCAAGTTGACACGCCTCTGGGCTCCTCCACTTGCCGGCCTGCTGGTGAAACCTAGGTCCCAGGAGGGAGGTGTGGTGTCTGGGGCCCTAGGCCCACATTCTAGACGAAATGACCACACTCACACAGTAGTAAGGTACTGGTAATTGGCCCGGGGTGCGTGCGCCCGGCCCCTTTTTATTAGCAGGGTCACCTGACCGGTGACGCCTGTGAAGGGGTGGGTGTACAGTGTGGGTGTAATATGAAGTGGAACACTGGAACATGTCCAGCAGGACACTACATCCCTCACAAACTTTAATGAAAAAGAAACAAACAACAGTCCAACCTATGAAGAAAACAAAACAACAATACACAGCACCAATGAGTCTCTTCAGGCCATCTGCTGGGTGGTGCTGGAGCTCTGGACCACATGGTCAGGAAGCTTTGGTCCGCCTCAGCTATGAAGTTCAGATCGACCTGGTCTCGCGGTGTTGGAGTCTATTTACAAAGTTCAAAATAGCGGTGCATCTGGAGCGGTGATGGAGTGAACTTTGAAGATCTTCTTGCAGGCGCTCAGGCTCCGGTGGACAGCCAGCCTGCAAATACGGAGGATGACCTTGGTGGCTGAGGGCTTTCCTTGGAGGCGATGATGCTTTCCAGTTCCCGATAGCCGAGCAACTTCAGACTTGCCTCTCCTTCCTGGACTCCCCTCTCAGAGGAGTTTCCTGGAGGGCCTTCCTGCTGGGCTGCGATGGGACCGTGTGTACTGTGCTGGCTTCGTGTGGGCCGCGCGAAGGCGTAGCTGAGGAACTGCCAACAGGACCACAGCCAAATCGCTCATGTAGCCGCAGAGAGTGGTGTCTCAGTCTGTGTGCTCTCGCCGTCAGGGCTCGGGTTCTATGCCTTCCTCAGATGGTCTTTGGGTAACCAGTCTCCATCTGCGACCTCCATGCTTCCCGGTGCCTGTCGTGGAGCTGCTGCCGATGCATCTCTCTGATTCGGATTCCCCTCTCACAGAAACACCGTTGAGGCTCTTGCCCCTGGATTACCACGTGGGCTGTGCGGGCCTTTCGTAGGCCATGCTGAGGAGTCGCTGCAGAACTCCCAACAGGGCCACGGCCAAGCCTCGTGTAACCCCAAGGGTGGATAGTCCAATGGTCGGGTATGCTCTTCTTCGGCAGGCTTCAGGTTTACGGGGGCACACAGAAGGTTTCTGGGTGGCTAGCCTCGTTGAACTCCGGAAGTCTTAAGTGTTTGGATCCACTCTGGTGGTGCGATGCTCCACAGATGTTCTTGGTGATGATGCCCCTTTATGATGGATACAATACATTTCCTTCGGTTAGGCAACAGGCGGCGATCTCTTGCTTTCGGTGACCTCGTGGAGTGAAGAGGACTGGAGAGACTTCGTGCCCACTTACGGTTGTCTTCTGGCAGGTGCACTTGCTAGATGTGGTGCCATCGATGTCAAGCAGCCGGTGACAGGTGAGTAGACGGTTGCACTGTGAAGCGTGGGGCCTGGACACAGATCGCGCTTGCTAGCGGCTTACAGTTGGTCCTCCCGCAAAGCTGTCTCCAGTGACGTCTCTGCACCCCGGTGGCTGGCTTGTGCTGATGAACACCTTCTCCAGTGCTGGCACGAGTCCTCTGTCCTGTCGCTCTTCTCCTTTCCTTATTACGCACCTGTGGTGGTTGTTTGCCCTGTGGTGTCATGCCACTCTCCTTTCCTTCTTCGCGGAGTGGCGTCATGCTACGCTCTTTTTCTTCCGACCAGGTTTCGTCACTCGGATGTGGAGTCCTGCCACATGTCTCATGTTTGCGCCACATGGACATCTCGCTGGTCGTGTCCGGTTCTTGGGGCGATCTTTACTTTGCTGCTGACCTGTTGCAGGTCTGTCCTGTTCATAGGACGTGCTTCTTCTCCTTGAGGACCTCTTGCAGGCCCCTTCCCCTCCTCAGGGGTTTCGCGATGCTCCTGTGCTCTTCACTCGAGGGCGTCGTGATTGCGCCTCGAGGCTGTGCCGTCGTGGCGCTTGATCCTGCCTCCGTTCAGGCATGCTTGGCAGGGTTGGTCACTTCGTTTGACATGCTCCTTGCTTGCGGTGCGATGGGGCATCCTGCCACATGTCGCATGTTGTTGGAGTACATGTTTCGGTGGCATCTTGCCACGTGGAGTGTGCGACTCGCCTCTTGCCTGTCTTGGGCCACTGGCGACTCAGTCTTGAGGCAGTGTGAGGGAGGACACTCTGTGCTGTCTTTGGCCCTTCTTCTGGGTGCCCTTTTCTGGCGCTTGGCGTGTTTGCCCTTCTTTCTTGCGGTGGTGGCCGTTCACCACCAGGGGCGAGTGACGCAGTTTCCTTGCTTGAGGTGACGTCAGACAGCCACTGGGGGCTTGTGCGCCACACACGTTCTGCTTGCATCTTTTGTGGGCTTGCTGCCTTGGGGCTTTAAGTCCTTGGCTCCAAGTGGGCTCCTGGCAGTTCTCTGGGCAGAGGCAGCTTTGGGTTTCTTGGGGATCTTGTCGGGGGTACGCAGCCTGTCCCGTTAACCTGGAGCAGTGCAGTTCATGTCTGGGCATTGCAGGTCATGATTTCTTTTGCTAAGTTCAGTGGGAGGCACTCAGGCCATGCACACTTTCTTCTGGGCTTGCCTTTTGTGAGGTCCACCCGCTGTGCTTGTCTACTCCGGCTTCCTGGGGCGAGAATTCGGGGTCCTCCAGGCTCACAACAATTGTGGAGTTCTATTTCTTTATGAGGTGCCTTGTTTCCTTAAATGTGGTGCAGTGCGGGGGACCGGCCACTAGATGGTGCTGCAGCCACTGTTTTTCAATGCCGTGGCCGTGCTGCTGAGATGTGCAAAGGACAGGGTGCGACTGCGTCCTTCTCTTCTGCCAGCGGAGTGATCATGGTGCCGCTTGCCAGGCCGCTGCACCTTCTCCATGCACCACGCGGTGCTCGGGTGACTGGGGGGGCATTACAGACTCTTTGCTGGTATTAACAGATTAACAGTGGTGAAACTCTGAATGTCACAGCCTGTCAGTCCTCCGACTGGAGTGCAGGTTTTCACCGGACGGCCTCCAGTGAGCAGCTTCTGTTCCCGATGCCACTTTTCTTTTCTGATGAGTATGGTCAGCTCGGTGCGTTCTGTTCAGACGTCGCAGGCTCTTGGGCAGGCAGCCTTTCATTCTTCAATTCTACATGCTCCCGCTCACTTTTTCTTTTTGTTTTGATGTGGTGGTAGCTCACTACCATGGTGCGCACTGCGCTCGTCACCCGGTGTGCACAGGGGCGAGCTTCTCGCTGGGCTGCTGCACTGTATAGATGAAGGGATGCAGAGGGGTGGGGGGGCACTGCAGGCGCTTTATTCGTTAAGGATGGCAGAGCAGGCCTTAATTTGTTGAGGCGGTATATTTCGCAAGGGCCACTTTACATTTCAGCCATCTGCTGCGCCTGTTCGGGGATGTCAGCGCAGGGACAGCAACTCCTTCAGGTGCTCTTTACTGCTTCTTGGAGCAGGCGCAGTGCCAATCATGGCAGCCAGGTGGCGCTGCAGGCGCTTTGGCCATCTCTCTGAAATTGACAGGGGCCGAGAGTGGAGACCGAAGCTAATCCTGCAGGTGCGGCTGATTTCCCGTGTTGACCACTGCTAGAGCTTTTGCTGCTCCGTGGCGTGCTCAGTCGAATTTCCTTGTGAGAGGCCGTCAGAGCCGGCCCGCGCTCCGCTCCCATACAGTTTCCTGGGCTGCCTCAGAGTCGCTGTTCACCACCACTCGGGCGCTGCAAGGGACAGGCGCAGCCCCACGGGGAGCAGGGCGATACCAAAGGGGATGATGGACGGAGCGTTAGAGCAAATCAAACACTCACCCCCAGTCAATTGATCTGGGTTTAATCCATCATCATTCTTTAGCTCACTCCCCACCCCAGTTCAGACATGGCCATATGCAAATCAGTCTGACCCTGTGCCTCATGGGAACAGTCCAGCCCGAACTGCCAAGCCATGTCTTCCCTGGACCGGAAACAAGCATCCTGGGACCGGTTTCGGGTTCAAAACCCTCATCAGCCAGGCTATCTTGAATCCAGTGGCAAAGTGAGCAAGGGACCCACGTCTGGGCATACCCTGCCAACTTAGGGCGAACAAAGCGATACCAAAGGGGATGATGGACAGAGCGTTAGAGTAAATCAAACACTCACTCCCAGTCAACTGATCTGGGTTTAATCCATCATCATTCTTTAGCTCACTCCACCACCCCAGTGGAGTGAGCTAAAGAATGATGATGGATTAAACCCAGATCAGTTGACTGGGGGTGAGTGTTTGATTTGCTCTAGCGCTCCGTCCATTATCTCCTTTGGTATCGCTTTGTTCGCCCTAAGTTGGCAGGATATGCCCAGACGTGGGTCCCTTGCTCACTTTGCCACTGAATTCAAGATAGCCTGGCTGATGAGGGTTTTGAACCCGAAACCGGTCCCAGGATGCTTGTTTCCGGTCTAGGGAAGACAGGGCTTGGCAGTTCGAGCTGGACTGTTCCCATGAGGCGCAGGGTCAGACTGATTTGCATATCGCCATGTCTGAACTGGGGTGGTGGAGTGAGCTAAAGAATAATGATGGATTAAACCCAGATCAGATGACTCGGGGTGAGTGTTTGATTTGCTCTAGCGCTCCGTCCATCATCCCCTTTGGTATCGCTTTGTTCGCCCTAAGTTGGCAGGGTATGCCCCGACGTGGGTCCCTTGCTCACTTTGCCACTGGATTCAAGATAGCCTGGCTGATGAGGGTTTTGAACCCGAAACCAGTCCCAGGATGCTTGTTTCCGGTCCAAGGAAGACATGGCTTGGCAGTTTGGGCTGGACTGTTCCCATGAGGCACAGGGTCAGACTGATTTGCATATGGCCATGTCTGAACTGGGGTGGTGGAGTGAGCTAAAGGATGATGATGGATTAAACCCAGATCAGTTGACTGGGGGTGAGTGTTTGATTTTCTCTAGCGCTCCGTCCATCATCCCCTTTGGTATCGCTTTGTTCGCCGTAAGTTGGCAGGGTATGCCCAGACGTGGGTCCCTTTGCTCACTTTGCCACTGGATTCAAGATAGCCTGGCTGATGAGGGTTTTGAACCCGAACCCGGTCCCAGGATGCTTCTTTCCGGTCCAGGGAAGACATGGCTTGGCAGTTCGGGCTGGACTGTTCCCATGAGGCACAGGGTCAGACTGATTTGCATATGGCCATGTCTGAACTGGGGTGGTGGAGTGAGCTAAAGAATGATGATGGATTAAACCCAGATCAGTTGACTGGGGGTGAGTGTTTGATTTGCTCTAGCGCTCCGTCCATTATCTCCTTTGGTATCGCTTTGTTCGCCCTAAGTTGGCAGGGTATGCCCAGACGTGGGTCCCTTGCTCACTTTGCCACTGGATTCAAGATAGCCTGGCTGATGAGGGTTTTGAACCCGAAACCGGTCCCAGGATGCTTGTTTCCAGTCTAGGGAAGACATGGCTTGGCAGTTCGGGCTGGACTGTTCCCATGAAGCACAGGGTCAGACTGATTTGCATATGGCCATGTCTGAACTGGGGTGGTGGAGTGAGCTAAAGAATGATGATGGATTAAACCCAGATCAGTTGACTGGGGGTGAGTGTTTGATTTGCTCTAGCGCTCCGTCCATCATCCCCTTTGGTATGGCTTTGTTCGCCCTAAGTTGGCAGGGTATGCCCAGACGTGGGTCCCTTGCTCACTTTGCCACTGGATTCAAGATAGTCTGGATGATGAGGGTTTTGAACCCGAAACCGGTCCCAGGATGCTTGTTTCCGGTCCAGGGAAGACATGGCTTGGCAGTTCGGGCTGGACTGTTCCCATGAGGCACAGGGTCAGACTGATTTGCATATGGCCATGTCTGAACTGGGGTGGTGGAGTGAGCTAAAGAATGATGATGGATTAAACCCAGATCAGTTGACTGGGGGTGAGTGTTTGATTTGCTCTAGCGCTCCGTCCATCATCCCCTTTGGTATCGCTTTGTTCGCCCTAAGTTGGCAGGGTATGCCCAGACGTGGGTCCCTTGCTCACTTTGCCACTGGATTCAAGATAGCCTGGCTGATGAGGGTTTTGAACCCGAAACCGGTCCCAGGATGCTTGTTTCCGGACCAGGGAAGACATGGCTTGGCAGTACGGGCTGGACTGTTCCCATGAGGCACAGGGTCAGACTGATTTGCATATGGCCATGACTGAACTGGGGTGGTGGAGTGAGCTAAAGAATGATGATGGATTAAACCCAGATCAGTTGACTGGGGGTGAGTGTTTGATTTGCTCTAGCGCTCCGTCCATCATCCCCTTTGGTATCGCTTTGTTCACCCTAAGTTGGCAGGGTATGCCCAGACGTGGGTCCCTTGCTAACTTTGCCACTGGATTCAAGATAGCCTGCCTGATGAGGGTTTTGAACCCGAAACCGGTCCCAGGATGCTTGTTTCCGGTCCAGGGAAGACATGGCTTGGCAGTTCGGGCTGGACTGTTCCCATGAGGCACAGGGTCAGACTGATTTGCATATGGCCATGTCTGAACTGGGGAGGTGGAGTGAGCTAAAGAATGATGATGGATTAAACCCAGATCAGTTGACTGGGGGTGAGTGTTTGATTTGCTCTAGCGCTCCGTCCATCATCCCCTTTGGTATCGCTTTGTTCGCCCTAAGTTGGCAGGGTATGCCCAGACGTGGGTCCCTTGCTCACTTTGCCACTGGATTCAAGATAGCCTGGCTGATGAGGGTTTTGAACCCGAAACCGGTCCCAGGATGCTTGTTTCCGGTCCAGGGAAGACATGGCTTGGCAGTTCGGGCTGGACTGTTCCCATGAGGCACAGGGTCAGACTGATTTGCATATGGCCATGTCTGAACTGGGGTGGTGGAGTGAGCTAAAGAATGATGATGGATTAAACCCAGATCAGTTGACTGGGGGTGAGTGTTTGATTTGCTCTAGCGCTCTGTCCATCATCCCCTTTGGTATCGCTTTGTTTGCCCTAAGTTGGCAGGGTATGCCCAGACGTGGGTCCCTTGCTCACTTTGCCACTGGATTAAAGATAGCCTGGCTGATGAGGGTTTTGAACCCGAAACCGGTCACAGGATGCTTGTTTCCGGTCCAGGAAAGACATGGCTTGGCAGTTCGGGCTGGATTGTTCCCATGAGGCACAGGGTCAGACTGATTTGCATATGGCCATGTCTGAACTGGGGTGGTGGAGTGAGCTAAAGAATGATGATGGAATAAACCCAGATCAGTTGACTGGGGGTGAGTGTTTGATTTGCTCTAGCGCTCCGTCCATCATCCCCTTTGGTATCGCATTGTTCGCCCTAAGTTGGCAGGGTATGCCCAGACGTGGGTCCCTTGCTCACTTTGCCACTGGATTCAAGATAGCCTGGCTGATGAGGGTTTTGAACCCGAAACCGGTCCCAGGATGCTTGTTTCCGGTCCAGGGAAGACATGGCTTGGCAGTTCGGGCTGGACTGTTCCCATGAGGCACAGGGTCAGACTGATTTGCATATGGCCATGTCTGAACTGGGGTGGTGGAGTGAGCTAAAGAATGATGATGGATTAAACCCAGATCAGTTGACTGGGGGTGAGTGTTTGATTTGCTCTAGCGCTCCGTCCATCATCCCCTTTGGTATCGCTTTGTTCGCTCTAAGTTGGCAGGATATGCCCAGACGTGGGTCCCTTGCTCACTTTGCCACTGGATTCAAGATAGCCTGGCTGATGAGGGTTTTGAACCCGAAACCGGTCCCAGGATGCTTGTTTCCGGTCCAGGGAAGACATGGCTTGGCAGTTCGGGCTGGACTGTTCCCATGAGGCACAGGGTTAGACTGATTTGCATATGGCCATGTCTGAACTGGGGGTGGTGGAGTGAGCTAAAGAATGATGATGGATTAAACCCAGATCAGTTGACTGGGGGTGAGGGTTTGATTTGCTCTAGCGCTCCGTCCATCATCCCCTTTGGTATCGCTTTGTTCGCCCTAAGTTGGCAGGGTATGCCCAGACGTGGGTCCCTTGCTCACTTTGCCACTGGATTCAAGATAGCCTGGCTGATGAGGGTTTTGAACCCGAAACCGGTCCCAGGATGCTTGTTTCCGGTCCAGGGAAGACATGGCTTGGCAGTTCGGGCTGGACTGTTCCCATGAGGCACAGGGTCAGACTGATTTGCATATGGCCATGTCTGAACTGGGGTGGTGGAGTGAGCTAAAGAATGATGATGGATTAAACCCAGATCAGTTGACTGGGGGTGAGGGTTTGATTTGCTCTAGCGCTCCGTCCATCATCCCCTTTGGTATCGCTTTGTTCGCCCTAAGTTGGCAGGGTATGCCCAGACGTGGGTCCCTTGCTCACTTTGCCACTGGATTCAAGAAAGCCTGGCTGATGAGGGTTTTGAACCCGAACCCCAACCCGGTCCCAGGATGCTTCTTTCCGGTCCAGGGAAGACATGGCTTGGCAGTTCGGGCTGGACTGTTCCCATGAGGCACAGGGTCAGACTGATTTGCATATGGCCATGTCTGAACTGGGGTGGTGGAGTGAGCTAAAGAATGCTGAAGGATTAAACCCAGATCAGTTGACTGGGGGTGAGTGTTTGACTTGCACTAGCGCTCCGTCCATCATCCCCTTTGGTATCGCTTTGTTCGCCCTAAGTTGGCAGGGTATGCCCAGACGTGGGTCCATTGCTCACTTTGCCACTGGATTCAAGATAGCCTGGCTGATGAGGGTTTTGAACCCGAAACCGGTCCCAGGATGCATGTTTCCGGTCCAGGGAAGACATGGCTTGGTAGTTCGGGCTGGACTGTTCCCATGAGGCACAGGGTCAGACTGATTTGCATATGGCCATGTCTGAACTGGGGTGGTGGAGTGAGCTAAAGGATGTTGATGGATTAAACCCAGATCAGTTGACTGGGGGTGAGTGTTTGATTTGCTCTAGCGCTCCGTCCATTATCCCCTTTGGTATCGCTTTATTCGCCCTAAGTTGGCAGGGTATGCCCAGACGTGGGTCCCTTGCTCACTTTGCCACTGGATTCAAGATAGCCTGGCTGATGAGGGTTTTGAACCCGAAACCGGTCCCAGGATGCTTGTTTCCGGTCCAGGGAAGACATGGCTTGGCAGTTCGGGCTGGACTGTTCCCATGAGGCACAGGGTCAGACTGATTTGCATATGGCCATGTCTGAACTGGGGTGGTGGAGTGAGCTAAAGAATGATGATGGATTAAACCCAGATCAGTTGACTGGGGGTGAGTGTTTGATTTGCTCTAGCGCTCCGTCCATCATCCCCTTTGGTATCGCTTTGTTCGCCCTAAGTTGGCAGGGTATGCCCAGACGTTGGGTCCCTTGCTCACTTTGCCACTGGATTCAAGATAGCCTGGCTGATGAGGGTTTTGAACCCGAAACCGGTCCCAGGATGCTTGTTTCCGGTCCAGGGAAGACATGGCTTGGCAGTTCGGGCTGGACTGTTCCCATGAGGCACAGGGTCAGACTGATTTGCATATCGCCATGTCTGACCTGGGGTGGTGGAGTGAGCTAAAGAATGATGATGGATTAAACCCAGATCAGTTGACTCGGGGTGAGTGTTTGATTTGCTCTAGCGCTCCGTCCATCATCCCCTTTGGTATCACTTTGTTCGCCGTAAGTTGACAGGGTATGCCCAGACGTGGGTCCCTTGCTCACTTTGCCACTGGATTCAAGATAGCCTGGCTGATGAGGGTTTTGAACCCGAACCCGGTCCCAGGATGCTTCTTTCCGGTCCAGGGAAGACATGGCTTGGCAGTTCGGGCTGGACTGTTCCCATGAGGCACAGGGTTAGACTGATTTGCATATGGCCATGTCTGAACTGGGGTGGTGGAGTGAGCTAAAGAATGATGATGGATTAAACCCAGATCAGTTGACTGGGGGTGAGTGTTTGATTTGCTCTAGCGCTCCGTCCATTATCCCCTTTGGTATCGCTTTGTTCGCCCTAAGTTGGCAGGGTATGCCCAGACGTGGGTCCCTTGCTCACTTTGCCACTGGATTCAAGATAGCCTGGCTGATGAGGGTTATGAACCCGAAACCGGTCCCAGGATGCTTGTTTCCAGTCCAGGGAAGACATGGCTTGGCAGTTCGGGCTGGACTGTTCCCATGAGGCACAGGGTCAGACTGATTTGCATATGGCCATGTCTGAACTGGGGTGGTGGAGTGAGCTAAAGAATGATGATGGATTAAACCCAGATCAGTTGACTGGGGGTGAGTGTTTGATTTGCTCTAGCGCTCCGTCCATCATCCCCTTTGGTATCGCTTTGTTCGCCCTAAGTTGGCAGGGTATGCCCAGACGTGGGTCCCTTGCTCACTTTGCCACTGGATTCAAGATAGCCTGGCTGATGAGGGTTTTGAACCCGAAACCGGTCCCAGGATGCTTGTTTCCGGTCCAGGGAAGACATGGCTTGGCAGTTCGGGCTGGACTGTTCCCATGAGGCACAGGGTCAGACTGATTTGCATATGGCCATGTCTGAACTGGGGGTGGTGGAGTGAGCTAAAGAATGATGATGGATTAAACCCAGATCAGTTGACTGGGGGTGAGGGTTTGATTTGCTCTAGCGCTCCGTCCATCATCCCCTTTGGTATCGCTTTGTTCGCCCTAAGTTGGCAGGGTATGCCCAGACGTGGGTCCCTTGCTCACTTTGCCACTGGATTCAAGATAGCCTGGCTGATGAGGGTTTTGAACCCGAAACCGGTCCCAGGATGCTTGTTTCCGGTCCAGGGAAGACATGGCTTGGCAGTTCGGGCTGGACTGTTCCCATGAGGCACAGGGTCAGACTGATTTGCATATGTCCATGTCTGAACTGGGGTGGTGGAGTGAGCTAAAGAATGATGATGGATTAAACCCAGATCAGTTGACTGGGGGTGAGTGTTTGATTTGCTCTAGCGCTCCGTCCATCATCCCCTTTGGTATCGCTTTGTTCGCCCTAAGTTGGCAGGGTATGCCCAGACGTGGGTCCCTTGCTCACTTTGCCACTGGATTCAAGATAGCCTGGCTGATGAGGGTTTTGAACCCGAACCCGAAACCGGTCCCAGGATGCTTCTTTCCGGTCCAGGGAAGACATGGCTTGGTAGTTCGGGCTGGACTGTTCCCATGAGGCACAGGGTCAGACTGATTTGCATATGGCCATGTCTGAACTGGGGGTGGTGGAGTGAGCTAAAGAATGATGATGGATTAAACCCAGATCAGTTGACTGGGGGTGAGTGTTTGATTTGCTCTAGCGCTCCGTCCATCATCCCCTTTGGTATCGCTTTGTTCGCCCTAAGTTGGCAGGGTATGCCCAGACGTGGGTCCCTTGCTCACTTTGCCACTGGATTCAAGATAGCCTGGCTGATGAGGGTTTTGAACCCGAAACCGGTCCCAGGATGCTTGTTTCCGGTCCAGGGAAGACATGGCTTGGCAGTTCGGGCTGGACTGTTCCCATGAGGCACAGGGTCAGACTGATTTGCATATGGCCATGTCTGAACTGGGGTGGTGGAGTGAGCTAAAGGATGATGATGGATTAAACCCAGATCAGTTGACTGGGGGTGAGTGTTTGATTTGCTCTAGCGCTCCGTCCATCATCCCCTTTGGTATGGCTTTGTTCGCCCTAAGTTGGCAGGGTATGCCCAGACGTGGGTCCCTTGCTCACTTTGCCACTTGATTCAAGATAGCCTGGCTGATGAGGGTTTTGAACCCGAAACCGGTCCCAGGATGCTTGTTTCCGGTCCAGGGAAGACATGGCTTGGCAGTTCGGGCTGGACTGTTCCCATGAGGCACAGAGTCAGACTGATTTGCTTATGGCCATGTCTGAACTGGGGTGGTGGAGTGAGCTAAAGAATGATGATGGATTAAACCCAGATCAGTTGACTGGGGGTGAGTGTTTGATTTGCTCTAGCGCTCCGTCCATCATCCCCTTTGGTATCGCTTTGTTCGCCCTAAGTTGGCAGGATATGCCCAGACGTGGGTCCCTTGCTCACTTTGCCACTGGATTCAAGATAGCCTGGCTGATGAGGGTTTTGAACCCGAAACCGGTCCCAGGATGCTTGTTTCCGGTCCAGGGAAGACATGGCTTGGCAGTTCGGGCTGGACTGTTCCCATGAGGCACAGGGTCAGACTGATTTGCATATGGCCATGTCTGAACTGGGGTGGTGGAGTGAGCTAAAGAACGATGATGGATTAAACCCAGATCAGTTGACTGGGGGTGAGTGTTTGATTTGCTCTAGCGCTCCGTCCATCATCCCCTTTGGTATCGCTTTGTTCGCCCTAAGTTGGCAGGGTATGCCCAGACGTGGGTCCCTTGCTCACTTTGCCACTGGATTCAAGATAGCCTGGCTGATGAGGGTTTTGAACCCGAAACCGGTCCCAGGATGCTTGTTTCCGGTCCAGGGAAGACATGGCTTGGCAGTTCGGGCTGGACTGTTCCCATGAGGCACAGGGTCAGACTGATTTGCATATGGCCATGTCTGAACTGGGGTGGTGGAGTGAGCTAAAGAATGATGATGGATTAAACCCAGATCAGTTGACTGGGGGTGAGTGCTTGATTTGCTCTAGCGCTCCGTCCATCATCCCCTTTGGTATCGCTTTGTTCGGCCTAAGTTGGCAGGGTATGCCCAGACGTGGGTCCCTTGCTCACTTTGCCACTGGATTCAAGATAGCCTGGCTGATGAGGGTTTTGAACCCGAACCCGAAACTGGTCCCAGGATGCTTCTTTCCGGTCCAGGGAAGACATGGCTTGGCAGTTCGGGCTGGACTGTTCCCATGAGGCACAGGGTCAGACTGATTTGCATATGGCCATGTCTGAACTGGGGTGGTGGAGTGAGCTAAAGAATGATGATGGATTAAACCCAGATCAGTTGACTGGGGGTGAGTGTTTGATTTGCTCTAGCGCTCCGTCCATCATCCCCTTTGGTATCGCTTTGTTCGCCCTAAGTTGGCAGGGTATGCCCAGACGTGGGTCCCTTGCTCACTTTGCCACTGGATTCAAGATAGCCTGGCTGATGAGGGTTTTGAACCCGAAACCGGTCCCAGGATGCTTGTTTCCGGTCCAAGGAAGACATGGCTTGGCAGTTCGGGCTGGACTGTTCCCATGAGGCACAGGGTAAGACTGATTTGCATATGGCCATGTCTGAACTGGGGTGGTGGAGTGAGCTAAAGGATGATGATGGATTAAACCCAGATCAGTTGACTGGGGGTGAGTGTTTGATTTGCTCTAGCGCTCCGTCCATCATCCCCTTTGGTATCACTTTGTTCGCCGTAAGTTGACAGGGTATGCCCAGACGTGGGTCCCTTGCTCACTTTGCCACTGGATTCAAGATAGCCTGGCTGATGAGGGTTTTGAACCCGAACCCGGTCCCAGGATGCTTCTTTCCGGTCCAGGGAAGACATGGCTTGGCAGTTCGGGCTGGACTGTCCCATGAGGCACAGGGTTAGACTGATTTGCATATGGCCATGTCTGAACTGGGGTGGTGGAGTGAGCTAAAGAATGATGATGGATTAAACCCAGATCAGTTGACTGGGGGTGAGTGTTTGATTTGCTCTAGCGCTCCGTCCATTATCCCCTTTGGTATCGCTTTGTTCGCCCTAAGTTGGCAGGGTATGCCCAGAAGTGGGTCCCTTGCTCACTTTGCCACTGGATTCAAGATAGCCTGGCTGATGAGGGTTATGAACCCGAAACCGGTCCCAGGATGCTTGTTTCCAGTCCAGGGAAGACATGGCTTGGCAGTTCGGGCTGGACTGTTCCCATGAAGCACAGGGTCAGACTGATTTGCATATGGCCATGTCTGAACTGGGGTGGTGGAGTGAGCTAAAGAATGATGATGGATTAAACCCAGATTAGTTGACTGGGGGTGAGTGTTTGATTTGCTCTAGCGCTCCGTCCATCATCCCCTTTGGTATCGCTTTGTTCGCCCTAAGTTGGCAGGGTATGCCCAGACGTGGGTCCCTTGCTCACTTTGCCACTGGATTCAAGATAGCCTGGCTGATGAGGGTTTTGAACCCGAAACCGGTCCCAGGATGCTTGTTTCTGGTCCAGGGAAGACATGGCTTGGCAGTTCGGGCTGGACTGTTCCCATGAGGCACAGGGTCAGACTGATTTGCATATGGCCATGTCTGAACTGGGGGTGGTGGAGGGAGCTAAAGAATGATGATGGATTAAACCCAGATCAGTTGACTGGGGGTGAGGGTTTGATTTGCTCTAGCGCTCCGTCCATCATCCCCTTTGGTATCGCTTTGTTCGCCCTAAGTTGGCAGGGTATGCCCAGACGTGGGTCCCTTGCTCACTTTGCCACTGGATTCAAGATAGCCTGGCTGATGAGGGTTTTGAACCCGAAACCGGTCCCAGGATGCTTGTTTCCGGTCCAGGGAAGACATGGCTTGGCAGTTCGGGCTGGACTGTTCCCATGAGGCACAGGGTCAGACTGATTTGCATATGTCCATGTCTGAACTGGGGTGGTGGAGTGAGCTAAAGAATGATGATGGATTAAACCCAGATCAGTTGACTGGGGGTGAGTGTTTGATTTGCTCTAGCGCTCCGTCCATCATCCCCTTTGGTATCGCTTTGTTCGCCCTAAGTTGGCAGGGTATGCCCAGACGTGGGTCCCTTGCTCACTTTGCCACTGGATTCAAGATAGCCTGGCTGATGAGGGTTTTGAACCCGAACCCGAAACCGGTCCCAGGATGCTTCTTTCCGGTCCAGGGAAGACATGGCTTGGCAGTTCGGGCTGGACTGTTCCCATGAGGCACAGGGTCAGACTGATTTGCATATGGCCATGTCTGAACTGGGGTGGTGGAGTGAGCTAAAGAATGATGATGGATTAAACCCAGATCAGTTGACTGGGGGTGAGTGTTTGATTTGCTCTAGCGCTCCGTCCATCATCCCCTTTGGTATCGCTTTGTTCGCCCTAAGTTGGCAGGGTATGCCCAGACGTGGGTCCCTTGCTCACTTTGCCACTGGATTCAAGATAGCCTGGCTGATGAGGGTTTTGAACCCGAAACCGGTCCCAGGATGCTTGTTTCCGGTCCAGGGAAGACATGCTTGGCAGTTCGGGCTGGACTGTTCCCATGAGGCACAGGGTCAGACTGATTTGCATATGGCCATGTCTGAACTGGGGTGGTGGAGTGAGCTAAAGGATGATGATGGATTAAACCCAGATCAGTTGACTGGGGGTGAGTGTTTGATTTGCTCTAGCGCTCCGTCCATTATCCCCTTTGGTATCGCTTTGTTCGCCCTAAGTTGGCAGGGTATGCCCAGACGTGGGTCCCTTGCTCACTTTGCCACTTGATTCAAGATAGCCTGGCTGATGAGGGTTTTGAACCCGAAACCGGTCCCAGGATGCTTGTTTCCGGTCCAGGGAAGACATGGCTTGGCAGTTCGGGCTGGACTGTTCCCATGAGGCACAGAGTCAGACTGATTTGCTTATGGCCATGTCTGAACTGGGGTGGTGGAGTGAGCTAAAGAATGATGATGGATTAAACCCAGATCAGTTGACTGGGGGTGAGTGTTTGATTTGCTCTAGCGCTCCGTCCATCATCCCCTTTGGTATCGCTTTGTTCGCCCTAAGTTGGCAGGATATGCCCAGACGTGGGTCCCTCGCTCACTTTGCCACTGGATTCAACATAGCCTGGCTGATGAGGGTTTTGAACCCGAAACCGGTCCCAGGATGCTTGTTTCCGGTCCAGGGAAGACATGGCTTGGCAGTTCGTGCTAGACTGTTCCCATGAGGCACAGGGTCAGACTGATTTGCATATGGCCATGTCTGAACTGGGGTGGTGGAGTGAGCTAAAGAACGATGATGGATTAAACCCAGATCAGTTGACTGGGGGTGAGTGTTTGATTTGCTCTAGCGCTCCGTCCATCATCCCCTTTGGTATCGCTTTGTTCGCCCTAAGTTGGCAGGGTATGCCCAGACGTGGGTCCCTTGCTCACTTTGCCACTGGATTCAAGATAGCCTGGCTGATGAGGGTTTTGAACCCGAAACCGGTCCCAGGATGCTTGTTTCCGGTCCAGGGAAGACATGGCTTGGCAGTTCGGACTGGACTGTTCCCATGAGGCACAGGGTCAGACTGATTTGCATATGGCCATGTCTGAACTGGGGTGGTGGAGTGAGCTAAAGAATGATGATGGATTAAACCCAGATCAGTTGACTGGGGGTGAGTGCTTGATTTGCTCTAGCGCTCCGTCCATCATCCCCTTTGGTATCGCTTTGTTCGGCCTAAGTTGGCAGGGTATGCCCAGACGTGGGTCCCTTGCTCACTTTGCCACTGGATTCAAGATAGCCTGGCTGATGAGGGTTTTGAACCCGAACCCGAAACTGGTCCCAGGATGCTTCTTTCCGGTCCAGGGAAGACATGGCTTGGTAGTTCGGGCTGGACTGTTCCCATGAGGCACAGGGTCAGACTGATTTGCATATGGCCATGTCTGAACTGGGGGTGGTGGAGTGAGCTAAAGAATGATGATGGATTAAACCCAGATCAGTTGACTGGGGGTGAGTGTTTGATTTGCTCTAGCGCTCCGTCCATCATCCCCTTTGGTATCGCTTTGTTCGCCCTAAGTTGGCAGGGTATGCCCAGACGTGGGTCCCTTGCTCACTTTGCCACTGGATTCAAGATAGCCTGGCTGATGAGTGTTTTGAACCCGAAACCGGTCCCAGGATGCTTGTTTCCCGGTCCAGGGAAGACATGGCTTGGCAGTTCGGGCTGGACTGTTCCCATGAGGCACAGGGTCAGACTGATTTGCATATGGCCATGTCTGAACTGGGGTGGTGGAGTGAGCTAAAGGATGATGATGGATTAAACCCAGATCAGTTGACTGGGGGTGAGTGTTTGATTTGCTCTAGCGCTCCGTCCATTATCCCCTTTGGTATCGCTTTGTTCGCCCTAAGTTGGCAGGGTATGCCCAGACGTGGGTCCCTTGCTCACTTTGCCACTGGATTCAAGATAGCCTGGCTGATGAGGGTTTTGAACCCGAAACCGGTCCCAGGATGCTTGTTTCCGGTCCAGGGAAGACATGGCTTGGCAGTTCGGGCTGGACTGTTCCCATGAGGCACAGGGTCAGACTGATTTGCATATGGCCATGTCTGAACTGGGGTGGTGGAGTGAGCTAAAGAATGATGATGGATTAAACCCAGATCAGTTGACTGGGGGTGAGTGTTTGATTTGCTCTAGCGCTCCGTCCATCATCCCCTTTGGTATCGCTTTGTTCGCCCTAAGTTGGCAGGGTATGCCCAGACGTGGGTCCCTCGCTCACTTTGCCACTGGATTCAAGATAGCCTGGCTGATGAGGGTTTTGAACCCGAAACCGGTCCCAGGATGCTTGTTTCCGGTCCAGGGAAGACATGGCTTGGCAGTTCGGGCTGGACTGTTCCCATGAGGCACAGGGTCAGACTGATTTGCATATGGCCATGTCTGAACTGGGGTGGTGGAGTGAGCTAAAGAATGATGATGGATTAAACCCAGATCAGTTGACTGGGGGTGAGTGTTTGATTTGCTCTAGCGCTCCGTCCATCATCCCCTTTGGTATCGCTTTGTTCGCCCTAAGTTGGCAGGGTATGCCCAGACGTGGGTCCCTTGCTCACTTTGCCACTGGATTCAAGATAGCCTGGCTGATGAGGGTTTTGAACCCGAAACCGGTCCCAGGATGCTTGTTTCCGGTCCAGGGAAGACATGGCTTGGCAGTTCGGGCTGGACTGTTCCCATGAGGCACAGGGTTAGACTGATTTGCATATGGCCATGTCTGAACTGGGGGTGGTGGAGTGAGCTAAAGAATGATGATGGATTAAATCCAGATCAGTTGACTGGGGGTGAGGGTTTGATTTGCTCTAGCGCTCCGTCCATCATCCCCTTTGGTATCGCTTTGTTCGCCCCTAAGTTGGCAGGGTATGCCCAGACGTGGGTCCCTTGCTCACTTTGCCACTGGATTCAAGATAGCCTGGCTGATGAGGGTTTTGAACCCGAAACCGGTCCCAGGATGCTTGTTTCCGGTCCAGGGAAGACATGGCTTGGCAGTTCGGGCTGGACTGTTCCCATGAGGCACAGGGTCAGACTGATTTGCATATGGCCATGTCTGAACTGGGGTGGTGGAGTGAGCTAAAGAATGATGATGGATTAAACCCAGATCAGTTGACTGGGGGTGAGGGTTTGATTTGCTCTAGCGCTCCGTCCATCATCCCCTTTGGTATCGCTTTGTTCGCCCTAAGTTGGCAGGGTATGCCCAGACGTGGGTCCCTTGCTCACTTTGCCACTGGATTCAAGATAGCCTGGCTGATGAGGGTTTTGAACCCGAAACCGGTCCCAGGATGCTTATTTCCGGTCCAGGGAAGACATGGCTTGGCAGTTCGGGCTGGACTGTTCCCATGAGGCACAGGGTCAGACTGATTTGCATATGGCCATGTCTGAACTGGGGTGGTGGAGTGAGCTAAAGAATGATGATGGATTAAACCCAGATCAGTTGACTGGGGGTGAGTGTTTGATTTGCTCTAGCGCTCCGTCCATCATCCCCTTTGGTATCGCTTTGTTCGCCCTAAGTTGGCAGGGTATGCCCAGACGTGGGTCCCTTGCTCACTTTGCCACTGGATTCAAGATAGCCTGGCTGATGAGGGTTTTGAACCCGAAACCGGTCCCAGGATGCTTGTTTCCGGTCCAGGGAAGACATGGCTTGGCAGTTCGGGCTGGACTGTTCCCATGAGGCACAGGGTTAGACTGATTTGCATATGGCCATGTCTGAACTGGGGTGGTGGAGTGAGCTAAAGAATGATGATGGATTAAACCCAGATCAGTTGACTGGGGGTGAGGGTTTGATTTGCTCTAGCGCTCCGTCCTTCATCCCCTTTGGTATCGCTTTGTTCACCCTAAGTTGACAGGGTATGCCCAGACGTGGGTCCCTTGCTCACTTTGCCACTGGATTCAAGATAGCCTGGCTGATGAGGGTTTTGAACCCGAAACCGGTCCCAGGATGCTTGTTTCCGGTCCAGGGAAGACATGGCTTGGCAGTTCGGGCTGGACTGTTCCCATGAGGCACAGGGTCAGACTGATTTGCATATGGCCATGTCTGAACTGGGGTGGTGGAGTGAGCTAAAGAATGATGATGGATTAAACCCAGATCAGTTGACTGGGGGTGAGTGTTTGATTTGCTCTAGCGCTCCGTCCATCATCCCCTTTGGTATCGCTTTGTTCGCCCTAAGTTGGCAGGGTATGCCCAGACGTGGGTCCCTTGCTCACTTTGCCACTGGATTCAAGATAGCCTGGCTGATGAGGGTTTTGAATCCGAAACCGGTCCCAGGATGCTTGTTTCCGGTCCAGGGAAGACATGGCTTGGCAGTTCGGGCTGGACTGCTCCCATGAGGCACAGGGTCAGACTGATTTGCATATGGCCATGTCTGAACTGGGGTGGTGGAGTGAGCTAAAGAATGATGATGGATTAAACCCAGATCAGTTGACTGGGGGTGAGTGTTTGATTTGCTCTAGCGCTCCGTCCATCATCCCCTTTGGTATCGCTTTGTTCGCCCTAAGTTGGCAGGGTATGCCCAGACGTGGGTCCCTCGCTCACTTTGCCACTGGATTCAAGATAGCCTGGCTGATGAGGTTTTTGAACCCGAACCCGGTCCCAGGATGCTTGTTTCCGGTCCAGGGAAGACATGGCTTGGCAGTTCGGGCTGGACTGTTCCCATGAGGCACAGGGTTAGACTGATTTGCATATGGCCATGTCTGAACTGGGGGTGGTGGAGTGAGCTAAAGAATGATGATGGATTAAACCCAGATCAGTTGACTGGGGGTGAGTGTTTGATTTGCTCTAGCGCTCCGTCCATCATCCCCTTTGGTATCGCTTTGTTCGCCCTAAGTTGGCAGGGTATGCCCAGACGTGGGTCCCTTGCTCACTTTGCCACTGGATTCAAGATAGCCTGGCTGATGAGGGTTTTGAACCCGAAACCGGTCCCAGGATGCTTGTTTCCGGTCCAGGGAAGACATGGCTTGGCAGTTCGGGCTGGACTGTTCCCATGAGGCACAGGGTCAGACTGATTTGCATATGGCCATGTCTGAACTGGGGTGGTGGAGTGAGCTAAAGAATGATGATGGATTAAACCCAGATCAGTTGACTGGGGGTGAGTGTTTGAGTTGCTCTAGCGCTCCGTCCATCATCCCCTTTGGTATCGCTTTGTTCGCCCTAAGTTGGCAGGGTATGCCCAGACGTGGGTCCCTTGCTCACTTTGCCTCTGGATTCAAGATAGCCTGGCTGATGAGGGTTTTGAACCCGAAACCGGTCCCAGGATGCTTGTTTCCGGTCCAGGGAAGACATGGCTTGGTAGTTCGGGCTGGACTGTTCCCATGAGGCACAGGGTCAGACTGATTTGCATATGGCCATGTCTGAACTGGGGTGGTGGAGTGAGCTAAAGGATGTTGATGGATTAAACCCAGATCAGTTGACTGGGGGTGAGTGTTTGATTTGCTCTAGCGCTCCGTCCATTATCCCCTTTGGTATCGCTTTATTCGCCCTAAGTTGGCAGGGTATGCCCAGACGTGGGTCCCTTGCTCACTTTGCCACTGGATTCAAGATAGCCTGGCTGATGAAGGTTTTGAACCCGAAAGCGGTCCCAGGATGCTTGTTTCCGGTCCAGGGAAGACATGGCTTGGCAGTTCGGGCTGGACTGTTCCCATGAGGCACAGGGTCAGACTGATTTGCATATGGCCATGTCTGAACTGGGGTGGTGGAGTGAGCTAAAGAATGATGATGGATTAAACCCAGATCAGTTGACTGGGGGTGAGTGTTTGATTTGCTCTAGCGCTCCGTCCATCATCCCCTTTGGTATCGCTTTGTTCGCCCTAAGTTGGCAGGGTATGCCCAGACGTGGGTCCCTTGCTCACTTTGCCACTGGATTCAAGATAGCCTGGCTGATGAGGGTTTTGAACCCGAAACCGGTCCCAGGATGCTTGTTTCCGGTCCAGGGAAGACATGGCTTGGCAGTTCGGGCTGGACTGTTCCCATGAGGCACAGGGTCAGACTGATTTGCATATGGCCATGTCTGAACTGGGGTGGTGGAGTGAGCTAAAGAATGATGATGGACTAAACCCAGATCAGTTGACTGGGGGTGAGTGTTTGATTTGCTCTAGCGCTCCGTCCATCATCCCCTTTGGTATCGCTTTGTTCGCCCTAAGTTGGCAGGGTATGCCCAGACGTGGGTCCCTTGCTCACTTTGCCACTGGATTCAAGATAGCCTGGCTGATGAGGGTTTTGAACCACGAAACCGGTCCCAGGATGCTTGTTTCCGGTCCAGGGAAGACATGGCTTGGCAGTTCGGGCTGGACTGTTCCCATGAGGCACAGGGTCAGACTGATTTGCATATGGCCATGTCTGAACTGGGGTGGTGGAGTGAGCTAAAGAATGATGATGGATTAAACCCAGATCAGTTGACTGGGGGTGAGTGTTTGATTTGCTCTAGCGCTCCGTCCATCATCCCCTTTGGTATCGCTTTGTTCGCCCTAAGTTGGCAGGGTATGCCCAGACGTGGGTCCCTTGCTCACTTTGCCTCTGGATTCAAGATAGCCTGGCTGATGAGGGTTTTGAACCCGAAACCGGTCCCAGGATGCTTGTTTCCGGTCCAGGGAAGACATGGCTTGGTAGTTCGGGCTGGACTGTTCCCATGAGGCACAGGGTCAGACTGATTTGCATATGGCCATGTCTGAACTGGGGTGGTGGAGTGAGCTAAAGGATGTTGATGGATTAAACCCAGATCAGTTGACTGGGGGTGAGTGTTTGATTTGCTCTAGCGCTCCGTCCATTATCCCCTTTGGTATCGCTTTATTCGCCCTAAGTTGGCAGGGTATGCCCAGACGTGGGTCCCTTGCTCACTTTGCCACTGGATTCAAGATAGCCTGGCTGATGAAGGTTTTGAACCCGAAAGCGGTCCCAGGATGCTTGTTTCCGGTCCAGGGAAGACATGGCTTGGCAGTTCGGGCTGGACTGTTCCCATGAGGCACAGGGTCAGACTGATTTGCATATGGCCATGTCTGAACTGGGGTGGTGGAGTGAGCTAAAGAATGATGATGGATTAAACCCAGATCAGTTGACTGGGGGTGAGTGTTTGATTTGCTCTAGCGCTCCGTCCATCATCCCCTTTGGTATCGCTTTGTTCGCCCTAAGTTGGCAGGGTATGCCCAGACGTGGGTCCCTTGCTCACTTTGCCACTGGATTCAAGATAGCCTGGCTGATGAGGGTTTTGAACCCGAAACCGGTCCCAGGATGCTTGTTTCCGGTCCAGGGAAGACATGGCTTGGCAGTTCGGGCTGGACTGTTCCCATGAGGCACAGGGTCAGACTGATTTGCATATGGCCATGTCTGAACTGGGGTGGTGGAGTGAGCTAAAGAATGATGATGGATTAAACCCAGATCAGTTGACTGGGGGTAAGTGTTTGATTTGCTCTAGCGCTCCGTCCATCATCCCCTTTGGTATCGCTTTGTTCGCCCTAAGTTGGCAGGGTATGCCCAGACGTGGGTCCCTTGCTCACTTTGCCACTGGATTCAAGATAGCCTGGCTGATGAGGGTTTTGAACCAGAACCCGAAACCGGTCCCAGGATGCTTCTTTCCGGTCCAGGGAAGACATGGCTTGGCAGTTCGGGCTGGACTGTTCCCATGAGGCACAGGGTCAGACTGATTTGCATATGGCCATGTCTGAACTGGGGTGGTGGAGTGAGCTAAAGAATGATGATGGATTAAACCCAGATCAGTTGACTGGGGGTGAGTGTTTGATTTGCTCTAGCGCTCCGTCCATCATCCCCTTTGGTATCGCTTTGTTCGCCCTAAGTTGGCAGGGTATGCCCAGACGTGGGTCCCTTGCTCACTTTGCCACTGGATTCAAGATAGCCTGGCTGATGAGGGTTTTGAACCCGAAACCGGTCCCAGGATGCTTGTTTCCGGTCCAGGGAAGACATGGCTTGGCAGTTCGGGCTGGACTGTTCCCATGAGGCACAGGGTCAGACTGATTTGCATATGGCCATGTCTGAACTGGGGTGGTGGAGTGAGCTAAAGAATGATGATGGACTAAACCCAGATCAGTTGACTGGGGGTGAGTGTTTGATTTGCTCTAGCGCTCCGTCCATCATCCCCTTTGGTATCGCTTTGTTCGCCCTAAGTTGGCAGGGTATGCCCAGACGTGGGTCCCTTGCTCACTTTGCCCCTGGATTCAAGATAGCCTGGCTGATGAGGGTTTTGAACACGAAACCGGTCCCAGGATGCTTGTTTCCGGTCCAGGGAAGACATGGCTTGGCAGTTCGGGCTGGACTGTTCCCATGAGGCACAGGGTCAGACTGATTTGCATATGGCCATTTCTGAACTGGGGTGGTGGAGTGAGCTAAAGAATGATGATGGATTAAACCCAGATCAGTTGACTGGGGGTGAGTGTTTGATTTGCTCTAGCGCTCCGTCCATCATCCCCTTTGGTATCGCTTTGTTCGCCCTAAGTTGGCAGGTTATGCCCAGACGTGGGTCCCTTGCTCACTTTGCCACTGGATTCAAGATAGCCTGGCTGATGAGGGTTTTGAACCCGAAACCGGTCCCAGGATGCTTGTTTCCGGTCCAGGGAAGACATGGCTTGGCAGTTCGGGCTGGACTGTTCCCATGAGGCACAGGGTCAGACTGATTTGCATATGGCCATGTCTGAACTGGGGGTGGTGGAGTGAGCTAAAGAATGATGATGGATTAAACCCAGATCAGTTGACTGGGGGTGAGTGTTTGATTTGCTCTAGCGCTCCGCCCATCATCCCCTTTGGTATCGCTTTGTTCGCCCTAAGTTGGCAGGGTATGCCCAGACGTAGGTCCCTTGCTCACTTTGCCACTGGATTCAAGATAGCCTGGCTGATGAGGGTTTTGAACCCGAAACCGGTCCCAGGATGCTTTTTTCCGGTCCAGGGAAGACATGGCTTGGCAGTTCGGGCTGGACTGTTCCCATGAGGCACAGGGTCAGACTGATTTGCATATGGCCATGTCTGAACTGGGGTGGTGGAGTGAGCTAAAGAATGATGATGGATTAAACCCAGATCAGTTGACTGGGGGTGAGTGTTTGATTTGCTCTAGCGCTCTGTCCATCATCCCCTTTGGTATCGCTTTGTCCGCCCTAAGTTGGCAGGGTATGCCCAGACGTGGGTCCCTTGCTCACTTTGCCACTGGATTAAAGATAGCCTGGCTGATGAGGGTTTTGAACCCGAAACCGGTCCCAGGATGCTTGTTTCCGGTCCAGGAAAGACATGGCTTGGCAGTTCGGGCTGGATTGTTCCCATGAGGCACAGGGTCAGACTGATTTGCATATGGCCATGTCTGAACTGGGGTGGTGGAGTGAGCTAAAGAATGATGATGGATTAAACCCAGATCAGTTGACTGGGGGTGAGTGTTTGATTTGCTCTAGCGCTCCGTCCATCATCCCCTTTGGTATCGCTTTGTTCGCCCTAAGTTGGCAGGGTATGCCCAGACGTGGGTCCCTTGCTCACTTTGCCACTGGATTCAAGATAGCCTGGCTGATGAGGGTTTTGAACCCGAAACCGGTCCCAGGATGCTTGTTTCCGGTCCAGGCAAGACATGGCTTGGCAGTTCGGGCTGGACTGTTCCCATGAGGCACAGGGTCAGACTGATTTGCATATGGCCATGTCTGAACTGGGGTGGTGGAGTGAGCTAAAGAATGATGATGGATTAAACCCAGATCAGTTGACTGGGGGTGAGGGTTTGATTTGCTCTAGCGCTCCGTCCATCATCCCCTTTGGTATCGCTTTGTTCGCCCTAAGTTGGCAGGGTATGCCCAGACGTGGGTCCCTTGCTCACTTTGCCACTGGATTCAAGATAGCCTGGCTGATGAGGGTTTTGAACCCGAACCCGGTCCCAGGATGCTTGTTTCCGGTCCAGGGAAGACATGGCTTGGTAGTTCGGGCTGGACTGTTCCCATGAGGCACAGGGTCAGACTGATTTGCATATGGCCATGTCTGAACTGGGGTGGTGGAGTGAGCTAAAGGATGTTGATGGATTAAACCCAGATCAGTTGACTGGGGGTGAGTGTTTGATTTGCTCTAGCGCTCCGTCCATCATCCCCTTTGGTATCGCTTTGTTCGCCCTAAGTTGGCAGGGTATGCCCAGACGTGGGTCCCTTGCTCACTTTGCCACTGGATTCAAGATAGCCTGGCTGATGAGGGTTTTGAACCCGAAACCGGTCCCAGGATGCTTGTTTCCGGTCCAGGGAAGACATGGCTTGGCAGTTCGGGCTGGACTGTTCCCATGAGGCACAGGGTCAGACTGATTTGCATATGGCCATGTCTGAACTGGGGTGGTGGAGTGAGCTAAAGAATGATGATGGATTAAACCCAGATCAGTTGACTGGGGGTGAGTGTTTGATTTGCTCTAGCGCTCCGTCCATCATCCCCTTTGGTATCGCTTTGTTCGCCCTAAGTTGGCAGGGTATGCCCAGACGTGGGTCCCTTGCTCACTTTGCCACTGGATTCAAGATAGCCTGGCTGATGAGGGTTTTGAACCCGAAACCGGTCCCAGGATGCTTGTTTCCGGTCCAGGGAAGACATGGCTTGGCAGTTCGGGCTGGACTGTTCCCATGAGGCACAGGGTCAGACTGATTTGCATATGGCCATGTCTGAACTGGGGTGGTGGAGTGAGCTAAAGAATGATGATGGATTAAACCCAGATCAGTTGACTGGGGGTGAGTGTTTGATTTGCTCTAGCGCTCCGTCCATCATCCCCTTTGGTATCGCTTTGTTCGCCCTAAGTTGGCAGGGTATGCCCAGACGTGGGTCCCTTGCTCACTTTGCCACTGGATTCAAGATAGCCTGGCTGATGAGGGTTTTGAACCCGAAACCGGTCCCAGGATGCTTGTTTCCGGTCCAAGGAAGACATGGCTTGGCAGTTCGGGCTGGACTGTTCCCATGAGGCACAGGGTCAGACTGATTTGCATATGGCCATGTCTGAACTGGGGTGGTGGAGTGAGCTAAAGGATGATGATGGATTAAACCCAGATCAGTTGACTGGGGGTGAGTGTTTGATTTGCTCTAGCGCTCCGTCCATCATCCCCTTTGGTATCACTTTGTTCGCCCTAAGTTGGCAGGGTATGCCCAGACGTGGGTCCCTTGCTCACTTTGCCACTGGATTCAAGATAGCCTGGCTGATGAGGGATTTGAACCCGAACCCGGTCCCAGGATGCTTCTTTCCGGTCCAGGGAAGACATGGCTTGGCAGTTCGGGCTGGACTGTTCCCATGAGGCACAGGGTCAGACTGATTTGCATATGGCCATGTCTGAACTGGGGTGGTGGAGTGAGCTAAAGAATGATGATGGATTAAACCCAGATCAGTTGACTGGGGGTGAGTGTTTGATTTGCTCTAGCGCTCCGTCCATCATCCCCTTTGGTATCGCTTTGTTCGCCCTAAGTTGGCAGGGTATGCCCAGACGTGGGTCCCTTGCTCACTTTGCCACTGGATTCAAGATAGCCTGGCTGATGAGGGTTTTGAACCCGAAACCGGTCCCAGGATGCTTGTTTCCAGTCCAGGGAAGACATGGCTTGGCAGTTCGGGCTGGACTGTTCCCATGAGGCACAGGGTCAGACTGATTTGCATATGGCCATGTCTGAACTGGGGTGGTGGAGTGAGCTAAAGAATGATGATGGATTAAACCCAGATCAGTTGACTGGGGGTGAGTGTTTGATTTGCTCTAGCGCTCCGTCCATCATCCCCTTTGGTATCGCTTTGTTCGCCCTAAGTTGGCAGGGTATGCCCAGACGTGGGTCCCTTGCTCACTTTGCCACTGGATTCAAGATAGCCTGGCTGATGAGGGTTTTGAACCCGAAACCGGTCCCAGGATGCTTGTTTCCGGTCCAGGGAAGACATGGCTTGGCAGTTCGGGCTGGACTGTTCCCATGAGGCACAGGGTCAGACTGATTTGCATATCGCCATGTCTGACCTGGGGTGGTGGAGTGAGCTAAAGAATGATGATGGATTAAACCCAGATCAGTTGACTCGGGGTGAGTGTTTGATTTGCTCTAGCGCTCCGTCCATCATCCCCTTTGGTATCGCTTTGTTCGCCCTAAGTTGGCAGGGTATGCCCAGACGTGGGTCCCTTGCTCACTTTGCCACTGGATTCAAGATAGCCTGGCTGATGAGGGTTTTGAACCCGAAACCGGTCCCAGGATGCTTGTTTCCGGTCCAAGGAAGACATGGCTTGGCAGTTCGGGCTGGACTGTTCCCATGAGGCACAGGGTCAGACTGATTTGCATATGGCCATGTCTGAACTGGGGTGGTGGAGTGAGCTAAAGGATGATGATGGATTAAACCCAGATCAGTTGACTGGGGGTGAGTGTTTGATTTGCTCTAGCGCTCCGTCCATCATCCCCTTTGGTATCACTTTGTTCGCCGTAAGTTGGCAGGGTATGCCCAGACGTGGGTCCCTTGCTCACTTTGCCACTGGATTCAAGATAGCCTGGCTGATGAGGGTTTTGAACCCGAACCCGGTCCCAAGATGCTTGTTTCCGGTCCAGGGAAGACATGGCTTGGCAGTTCGGGCTGGACTGTTCCCATGAGGCACAGGGTTAGACTGATTTGCATATGGCCATGTCTGAACTGGGGTGGTGGAGTGAGCTAAAGAATGATGATGGATTAAACCCAGATCAGTTGACTGGGGGTGAGTGTTTGATTTGCTCTAGCGCTCCGTCCATCATCCCCTTTGGTATCGCTTTGTTCGCCCTAAGTTGGCAGGGTATGCCCAGACGTGGGTCCCTTGCTCACTTTGCCACTGGATTCAAGATAGCCTGGCTGATGAGGGTTATGAACCCGAAACCGGTCCCAGGATGCTTGTTTCCGGTCCAGGGAAGACATGGCTTGGCAGTTCGGGCTGGACTGTTCCCATGAGGCACAGGGTCAGACTGATTTGCATATGGCCATGTCTGAACTGGGGTGGTGGAGTGAGCTAAAGAATGATGATGGATTAAACCCAGATCAGTTGACTGGGGGTGAGTGTTTGATTTGCTCTAGCGCTCCGTCCATCATCCCCTTTGGTATCGCTTTGTTCGCCCTAAGTTGGCAGGGTATGCCCAGACGTGGGTCCCTTGCTCACTTTGCCACTGGATTCAAGATAGCCTGGCTGATGAGGGTTTTGAACCCGAAACCGGTCCCAGGATGCTTGTTTCCGGTCCAGGGAAGACATGGCTTGGCAGTTCGGGCTGGACTGTTCCCATGAGGCACAGGGTCAGACTGATTTGCATATGGCCATGTCTGAACTGGGGGTGGTGGAGTGAGCTAAAGAATGATGATGGATTAAACCCAGATCAGTTGACTGGGGGTGAGGGTTTGATTTGCTCTAGCGCTCCGTCCATCATCCCCTTTGGTATCGCTTTGTTCGCCCTAAGTTGGCAGGGTATGCCCAGACGTGGGTCCCTTGCTCACTTTGCCACTGGATTCAAGATAGCCTGGCTGATGAGGGTTTTGAACCCGAAACCGGTCCCAGGATGCTTGTTTCCGGTCCAGGGAAGACATGGCTTGGCAGTTCGGGCTGGACTGTTCCCATGAGGCACAGGGTCAGACTGATTTGCATATGGCCATGTCTGAACTGGGGTGGTGGAGTGAGCTAAAGAATGATGATGGATTAAACCCAGATCAGTTGACTGGGGGTGAGTGTTTGATTTGCTCTAGCGCTCCGTCCATCATCCCCTTTGGTATCGCTTTGTTCGCCCTAAGTTGGCAGGGTATGCCCAGACGTGGGTCCCTTGCTCACTTTGCCACTGGATTCAAGATAGCCTGGCTGATGAGGGTTTTGAACCCGAACCCGAAACCGGTCCCAGGATGCTTCTTTCCGGTCCAGGGAAGACATGGCTTGGCAGTTCGGGCTGGACTGTTCCCATGAGGCACAGGGTCAGACTGATTTGCATATGGCCATGTCTGAACTGGGGGTGGTGGAGTGAGCTAAAGAATGATGATGGATTAAACCCAGATCAGTTGACTGGGGGTGAGTGTTTGATTTGCTCTAGCGCTCCGTCCATCATCCCCTTTGGTATCGCTTTGTTCGCCCTAAGTTGGCAGGGTATGCCCAGACGTGGGTCCCTTGCTCACTTTGCCACTGGATTCAAGATAGCCTGGCTGATGAGGGTTTTGAACCCGAAACCGGTCCCAGGATGCTTGTTTCCGGTCCAGGGAAGACATGGCTTGGCAGTTCGGGCTGGACTGTTCCCATGAGGCACAGGGTCAGACTGATTTGCATATGGCCATGTCTGAACTGGGGTGGTGGAGTGAGCTAAAGGATGATGATGGATTAAACCCAGATCAGTTGACTGGGGGTGAGTGTTTGATTTGCTCTAGCGCTCCGTCCATCATCCCCTTTGGTATCGCTTTGTTCGCCCTAAGTTGGCAGGGTATGCCCAGACGTGGGTCCCTTGCTCACTTTGCCACTGGATTCAAGATAGCCTGGCTGATGAGGGTTTTGAACCCGAAACCGGTCCCAGGATGCTTGTTTCCGGTCCAGGGAAGACATGGCTTGGCAGTTCGGGCTGGACTGTTCCCATGAGGCACAGGGTCAGACTGATTTGCATATGGCCATGTCTGAACTGGGGTGGTGGAGTGAGCTAAAGAATGATGATGGATTAAACCCAGATCAGTTGACTGGGGGTGAGTGTTTGATTTGCTCTAGCGCTCCGTCCATCATCCCCTTTGGTATCGCTTTGTTCGCCCTAAGTTGGCAGGATATGCCCAGACGTGGGTCCCTCGCTCACTTTGCCACTGGATTCAACATAGCCTGGCTGATGAGGGTTTTGAACCCGAAACCGGTCCCAGGATGCTTGTTTCCGGTCCAGGGAAGACATGGCTTGGCAGTTCGGGCTGGACTGTTCCCATGAGGCACAGGGTCAGACTGATTTGCATATGGCCATGTCTGAACTGGGGTGGTGGAGTGAGCTAAAGAATGATGATGGATTAAACCCAGATCAGTTGACTGGGGGTGAGTGTTTGATTTGCTCTAGCGCTCCGTCCATCATCCCCTTTGGTATCGCTTTGTTCGCCCTAAGTTGGCAGGGTATGCCCAGACGTGGGTCCCTTGCTCACTTTGCCACTGGATTCAAGATAGCCTGGCTGATGAGGGTTTTGAACCCGAAACCGGTCCCAGGATGCTTGTTTCCGGTCCAGGGAAGACATGGCTTGGCAGTTCGGGCTGGACTGTTCCCATGAGGCACAGGGTCAGACTGATTTGCATATGGCCATGTCTGAACTGGGGTGGTGGAGTGAGCTAAAGAATGATGATGGATTAAACCCAGATCAGTTGACTGGGGGTGAGTGCTTGATTTGCTCTAGCGCTCCGTCCATCATCCCCTTTGGTATCGCTTTGTTCGGCCTAAGTTGGCAGGGTATGCCCAGACGTGGGTCCCTTGCTCACTTTGCCACTGGATTCAAGATAGCCTGGCTGATGAGGGTTTTGAACCGGAAACCGGTCCCAGGATGCTTGTTTCCGGTCCAGGGAAGACATGGCTTGGCAGTTCGGGCTGGACTGTTCCCATGAGGCACAGGGTTAGACTGATTTGCATATGGCCATGTCTGAACTGGGGGTGGTGGAGTGAGCTAAAGAATGATGATGGATTAAACCCAGATCAGTTGACTGGGGGTGAGGGTTTGATTTGCTCTAGCGCTCCGTCCATCATCCCCTTTGTTATCGCTTTGTTCGCCCTAAGTTGGCAGGGTATGCCCAGACGTGGGTCCCTTGCTCACTTTGCCACTGGATTCAAGATAGCCTGGCTGATGAGGGTTTTGAACCCGAAACCGGTCCCAGGATGCTTGTTTCCGGTCCAGGGAAGACATGGCTTGGCAGTTCGGGCTGGACTGTTCCCATGAGGCACAGGGTTAGACTGATTTGCATATGGCCATGTCTGAACTGGGGGTGGTGGAGTGAGCTAAAGAATGATGATGGATTAAACCCAGATCAGTTGACTGGGGGTGAGGGTTTGATTTGCTCTAGCGCTCCGTCCATCATCCCCTTTGTTATCGCTTTGTTCGCCCTAAGTTGGCAGGGTATGCCCAGACGTGGGTCCCTTGCTCACTTTGCCACTGGATTCAAGATAGCCTGGCTGATGAGGGTTTTGAACCCGAAACCGGTCCCAGGATGCTTGTTTCCGGTCCAGGAAGACATGGCTTTGCAGTTCGGGCTGGACTGTTCCCATGAGGCACAGGGTCAGACTGATTTGCATATGGCCATGTCTGAACTGGGGTGGTGGAGTGAGCTAAAGAATGATGATGGATTAAACCCAGATCAGTTGACTGGGGGTGAGTGTTTGATTTGCTCTAGCGCTCCGTCCATCATCCCCTTTGGTATCGCTTTGTTCGCCCTAAGTTGGCAGGGTATGCCCAGACGTGGGTCCCTTGCTCACTTAGCAATACAACTGAACGGAAGTACAA